>CM046876.1:486160179-486906802 GCA_025667525.1 Glebionis coronaria | reverse complement strand
TAGTCATTGTTATTTTTATGTGCCTAACTTAAAGAAGTGCATTCAAAAAATCGTATCATTTACTTCATTTACTAATTTTTTTGAGTTCAAGCCTAGGAATCGTCGAGTCGTTGTTATTTTTATGTGCCTAACTTAAACGACGAAAACTTATTTACAAAATCAGGTTCGTAGACCTACCAACATATTACAAAAATGGTATAACTCAGGGAAAAAAGTTACAACAAACGGATTTAATCCGTGAAAAAAACTACCCATTTTCACATGTTACCTCACCTCTATTACAACACCAAACCCACCAATTTCAACCTTCTGATTATATTGGATTAGATATTTAAATTGATTCAATATCTGCAAAACAAAAACATACAAAAACGTAAAAATAAGCACATTCAAGAAGCTAATTCACATGTATATTATAAACTATTGCACTGCAACTTGTTAGACGTTTTATTACTAAGGCGGGATTATGACAGCTTTAAATTAAAAACAAAATTTGAAAGAATAAATTTGAACTCTCTCTCCTATATAGATACTTTAAAACAATTTGATCATTGTGTCATACATTTTATGTGAAATTCCTTTAACAACATATGAATCAAGTAAACCAAAATCTATAATATTTAAGATTGTCATGATTGTAATGAAAGATTGTTTACATACGACATATAACTAATTTTAGGGGTGTTTGTGAGTGCATGCTAAGACTCCTTATGCCTAAAATGGTCTAAGCATGAGTCGAAGAACAAAATAGTGACTTGAATTTAAGTTTTAAGTTTTTGGGTTATTGTTACTATTATAAAAGTTTTAATGGTTCAAATCGGCTTACCTGTTACCAGTTAACCTGAGCTGTCTAATGTCCACATCTAAAAAGGAGGAATATGTGATAACCTGGGTATATAGTTAAGCTGACTTAATTTGATTCAAGCATATAAACCTGCATTTGATATTAAGATGCATAAGCCACACATAAACTCAGATTATCTTTTAATAAAAAAAAGACATGTAATAAACCTCCGATTAGGAACTAACATAAGATAGTCAAAACAATCCATGGTGCCTGTTAAAGAAAGCAAGATCCAAATTAGTAAATTTATAGCATTATTTCAATTAGCTAAACTTTTAGAAAATGTAACTTACGCACCCAAAATCAGGGATCCTAAACTTGAAACTCCTAAACCTACAAAATAAATAATCAAAAAATCCAAATGTATTATGATCTGAATAACATATATTTAGATTCGAAAGGATGTATGTAATGTTTGTATGATTTCGAATTTTAGTGACAGACTCTGATCATTTTTATATTAGTGCCAAAAATTATGCAAGAAACTTTGACTATAATGTATCATCTCTGAAATTAGGTTGATTCTCATTAAATTGTCGGTTATTACTCATTATTAGTATCATTTATGTAATTTAATACTTTATAAAATAACATGGTTAATCAAAATACATGAGTAAGTTTTTATAAATACAAAACTTTTTAAAATAATAATAAGTATTTATTAAAAATCGTGTTTTAATTTGTATAAATACATAGTAATTGGTTAGAACTTGGAAGTAAAAATTTTAAAATAAATGTTTTTTTCAAAGAATGACAACTTTTGTATTTTATAAAAATATTTAATTTTTTTTAGAGTTTTAGGTTACAGAAGGATGATTTTTGACGAAAATAAATTGTATTTTTGGATAGTGATTTGAAAACCTACGAAAAACTTTAACCTTAAAAATCGCATGCTTCATTTGGAATGGTTTGTACAAATTTACAAAAGAATTATTTGGGTTTGATACGTTTTGGGCTTTAGCCCAACCGATTGTATATTTGTTCACACTGATGAAAACAAAAGCGTATGGTTTATTTCAAAACATTTGTGTAGAAGAGTTATATATGGAATTGTTTTTATGACAATTTTAATGCTCTAGCTTAATTCGTTTGTACATTAGGGTTATTTAAGGCAATGTTTTTAATAGTTCTAACTTAAAGTGTTTGTAAATTATTTTGGTTTATTAGTTAAAATAGATTAGAATATGAGCAAATAGGGTGGTTATTGTATACATTTTCAAACAAAGCGAATAATAAAACTTATAATCATGTATGAATGTTAGATTACTTTTGTAATTGGTTGTGTTTTTTATGGTTGTGTTTGAATAAAGCTTTGTGTAAATTAATATCGTCGATTTGTTTTCCTGAATCATTATGATGTTTCATTGTAGTTTTTGTTTTATAGAAGTCAAGGTTGCTCAAAGATTAGTTTTATAACTGGGAGTTCAATACAGTTTTTATAATACGCTTATACATGTACTCACCAATGTAACATTGATGGCGTGCATTGATGTTTTCAGTCGTGGACATATGTTTTTAGAATGCGTGCATTAATGTTTTCAGTTTAGACATACTTTTTTTGAAAAGTGCATTGATGTTTTAGTCTAAAACATATCTTTTTTTAGAATTCGTGCATTGATGGTGCTTTTCAGTTTTATTTTATCAACTAGTTTAAAAATTAATTTAGCATTGCATTATTAGATCTAATAAGTCTATTTGTTTTTTCAGTGAGAATGGCTCAATCATAAGGACATGTGTGACGAAGATGATCGACATGTGCAATTATGTTCTCGAATGGCGTGCGCTTATGTTCTCGAAGAGTGCATGTATGTTTCTGAAAGAGTGCACCCATGTTTTTGAATAAATTATGCATCTATTTTTAAGAAGTTACTTTTGTATTTCAATTGTACTTTGATTTGTATTATTTTTGTGTATGGTATTTATGTTCTTATTTTGTAATAAATTTAGAAGTTACATGTATGTGTTTATGTTTTTTATTATGAATTTTAAGGATATGTACATTAAAACATATATGCAATTAATATTTCAAACTAAATAATTTTGGTGTCCAAACTAAATAAAACATATGTAAATTTACGATATAAAATAAAACATATATGCACTTTATTTTTTCTTAGAACATCAATGTTAGAAAAACAAATAAAGAAAAAAAAATTGAAATTCCAAAATTCAAGAAATTTATAAAACGTTTTTAATAAAAAATTCAAAAACAAATTGTAAATGCATTTTACTATTTTACCCTTTTGAATTAAATAAAAAGATTTAATAATACTAATTTCTTATTGGTCCAGAATAGTTCTGCATAGTTCTACACCTAAAATGAGTTCTGTATATAACTCGTCCCTATATATATATATATATATATATATATATATATATATATATATATATATATATATATATATATATATATAGAATCTGGATCGATTGAGAAGGAAAAAAACCTTCTCAATTGAGAAGGTTTTTTAAAAACCATGGCTCGTTAACTTTGATTCAAGTTTTTCAAGTGTTGATTCATTTTAATATGATAATAATGCAAAATGAGTCAAAAAAATTTGAATCAATGTTAAAAAATCTCTCGATTTTACGATATTTATAAAATATTGAATTTACTGTGCAAATTTATTGAATCATTTCATAACTTGATTTTTACAAAGATTTGTGAATCAAACTTATGATTTATAGTTTTGATTCACTATTAAATGATGTTAACAAGTGAATCAATGAAAAAATTTCGAATCAATGGCTCAAACGAAGATTTCTCAAATTTCTCAAAATAAAAACCTTCTCAATGGAACCGGAGCCTATATATATATATATATATATATATATATATATATATATATATATATATATATATATATATATATATATATATATATATATATATATATATATATATATATATATATATATATATATATATATATATATATATATATATATATATATATATATATATATATATATATATATATATATATATATATATATATATATATATATATATATATATATATATACATATATATATACATATATATATATATATATATATATATATATATATATATATATATATATATATATATATATATATATATATATATATATATATATATATATATATATATATATATATATATATATAATATATATATATATATATATATATATATATATATATATATATATATATATATATATATATATATATATATATTCTTTTGGAAAAGTCGGTCTTTTGCACGGTTTAAATAATATGTCGCGGGGCGTAATATGTTTTGGTTCCATTGGGTGTTTCTTAGATTATTTTTCGTTGTCATGGGTCATTTTGAATTGATACATGTTCTGGTTTGAGTTTTCTTTTGAGTCTCGTAGTTTTTGACTTGTTTTAATTGGTGCACGTGAAATGTCGTTAGTTACTCGTGGGTTTGATTCATTGATCGTATCTGATGGATTCAGGATGTAGTTTTGGTTTCGTATTGTTCGGGAGCGTTGAGGTAGTCATATGAAAGACTTGGTCGCACCTACACGCTTAAGTAGGTGACCATGAGAGAACGGTCGGAATACCCTTAGTGGGGAGGAAAGAGGTTCGTAGACGAACTAATGTGGTCATGAGGTCTATTAGGAGTGCCAAGGGAGATGAATAGAGGTTTGTGTAATGTACGGATATTGGCACAAGTAACGTGCCATAGAGAGTGTTGGAAGGGGATATTGTTCGTAAGGCATGTATGTTTTCTCAAAATTTCCTGAAATTTAGTAGGTTTGCTTATTATTTTGAGATAGAATCATGAATAGAGCAAGTAGGAGAAGTGAGAGGAGTTGCAGTTAGTGCCTTTCCAAGGAAATTGTTGATGGAATGATTTCAAGAACATGAGTTGATGGAAATTGCAACGGATGCAAGGTAAAAGTTGAGTTGCTTAGTAGTAGATTGGATGTGGAAAGCGGTTGAGTGGTCGGATGAGAGGAAGCATTGGTCTTTTAAGATACGTGTATAATTTTACAAGTAGAACGAGGTAGGAATTTATTCGTATTGCCGCTAAGAGAGGATGCAAGGAGGACGTAGTTGAAATTGCTAAGGATGTTGTATGAACGCTTTGGGTTTACGGTTATGATTTTGGCATCGCCAAAACACTAGCGGTTTTCATGGAGTCAATGTACCGAGTGTGCATGAACGGGTATAAACGAGTTGTCATCAGGAGCATCGACGACATCTTGATCTACTCAAATCTTAGTAAGAGAGTGAGGTAAATTATGAGTTGGTTTGGAGTTGTTAGGAAAGGGAATTATACGTGAGATTTTCAAGTGTATGATTAAGTGTACTATGATGAGTAGTTAGAGATGATGGCATATCATGGAACCAGCAAGGGCGAAGTGAAGAAGGATGAGGAAGCATTTTGGAGGCTGAAGAGGTGGATTGGATAATGAGCCGATCTTGGCATTATCGGAAGGACTGGATGAATTCGCGAAGCATGATGATACGTGGAGCAAGGATTTGGATGTGTACGAGAACGACAAAGAAAGGCGATTGCTTATACGTTGCAGGTACTGAAGATTTGGAAGAACTAGATATGACTTAATTAGTGAAGATGGATTGTTATATCTGCCTAGAATGCTAGAGGCATTTGGTGTACGAGACGTAGAGAGTGATCTATACGGATCATGAACGTCTCCAACACATACTCAATCATCTTGATTGAACATTTGACAAAGGTGATGGGTGGAGTTAAGTGGTGAAAGAAAATTTCAAGGCCAAGTACCATCTGGGAAAGGCAAGCATGGTCGACGAGACATGGAATAAGAAGGATGAGGTGAAGCTGAGACGAACTTAAACTATAGGGATGACGTATTAGGGCGGTTTGGATAAAGGATATAGGTTGCACGAGTTGAGTTGTCTAAAGCAGAGAACGCGTCAACATGTATGTTGCGTGGCTTGGACAATCATATGGAGAAAAGGGACGTAGACTATACTTCCTACATAGATAGGAGTAGCTTAGAAGGGGCAATGTAAGGACGAAGTTGGTAAAAGGGATACATAATGGGGTGGAGGAATAAGTACGACGAGAGTTGGGAGATAGTCGATAGACAGACTAATTCATCTCATATTTCAAGAGGAATGAGAAGTCATTTAGTTGAGAAGTTGGAAGGATTGCGTACGGATGTGATGGAATAGAGGGTTCTGCGTAAAATTTAGCCTAATATGTATGGAATGCCTTATGAAGGATTATGGCAAGGGAAGAAACGATGGGAAACATCACATCGTGATGTATGGTATGAGTTGAGGAGGAGGAAGGAAGTGTGTATAGAAGCAAATCATGAATGAAATAGGTCGAGATAGGAACCAGATGTAAAACTTTGGTAGAGCTTAATGAGTAGAATAAAGCACAACGCAGGCTAATATTGTCGTAGTGTGGAAAAGGAAATGGCACTGACCTATAATGATTGTTTGGGAGGCTTAGTATCGATAATCTAATGGATGAGGAGTTATAGGTGTGATGTGCCATATGGACGAAGGGCTTGGTCTAACTGAGTTAACCGTCCTTTTGATGATGTGTATAGATCGTAAGATGATTTGTATTGGAAGAACTAATGGATATGTGAAAGACCGTCATAGGTCACTTTGTAAGGAAATTGGAATTTTTAAGTAGTTTGGGGTACGGACTGAAGGGAGTTGATGAACATGATTGGATATGAGTATATCCAGCTAACTGGGAAAAGGATAGGCAAGTGAGATATTTATACAACCTTAGAAGTTACACTGAGGGCATGAATGATTGATTTAGAGGGAGTTAGGAAACTCTTTAGCGATGGCTGATTTTTCATAATGATAAGTTATCATACTAGAAGTCGATAAATGCCATTTGAGGCACTATATGAAAGAATAGGGTGATTTGTCCCTATTGTGGACTAAAATTGGTAAAAGAGGCTACTAATGTGGTAATGGGGTTTGTGGAAAGGATGAGAGAAACAAAGGATGTTATGTAGAAAAGTAGGAAACCACTAGAGTTAGCGACAAAGTTATGTATAAAGTTTCACCCATAGTAACGGGTGGTATGTTTTGGTAAAATGGAAGAGTTGATGTAGAGTTTTGTAGGTCCATTTATGATCTTTAGAAAGATCAGACCAATAGCTTATGAGCATAGAATTACCTGGGGGAAATGAGTGGTATACATGATATATTTCATGTATTGAGATTTGGTAAATGTTGTTTGAGAATGCATATTTGCCTGTACGGTTATTCGGGATTTTTGTTAATAAGAGTCTTTGTATTATCAAAGAGTCATTTGTGAGATTTATTGACTGTGATGTCAAGAGTTTGGCAATGAATTTAAATATTGTTGGTTAGTATATGTGGTAATTTGAGACTTGAAATAAAGTTCACGTGGAAATGAGAGGAGTTCGTTTAGAACAAGTATCCTCATGTGATTTGTTGTTTGTGTGTTTGATCCTAAGGAGTAAATCTCGGGACGAGATTTCTATTAGGAGGGAGTGATGTTACAACCCTGGTTTTGAGGTTCGTCACTTAGTTTTATTTTGTGCTAGTTACGTGTCTTTACGTGTTTATGTGCTAATTGGTGTGTATAGATTGTGGTTTGGATATCGTTTCCGGTACGGGGTACCTTGTGAGTGAAACAATGTGTAATGATTTCATGTTCATGAGTTCACATGGTAGTGACTATGAAATGAGATGGTGTTATTTAGTGGTTTTACGTATACGTATATGTATTATAGAAAATCGTATTTTTACGATTTACGGTTTAGCATTTAGAGGTCTCAGATGAGGTATTAGTCATATGGATATTTTTCGGGATGGTTTAAGTCATTTAGGACTTAGTTATGAAGTTTATTTCAAAATTTGAGATTTTTTATAAAAGTGTAAATTTTACGTCTTTTACGGTAAAACGCGTAAAAACTGACTAGTTTTACGGTTTTGAGGTTTTGGAGGTTTTAGGAGCTGAAATAAATTAAGGAAAATTAAGGTAATATTATTAATACATATATTAATAATAAAAAAGAAAAAAATAACGAAAATTAAGGGGGGTAGGGTCGGTTTTGGACGCAAGAAAAGAAGGAAAAAGGAAAAAGAGGAAAAAAAAGGAAAGTGGACTTATACTTGGACTAGGATTTTATGTACACCCTAGATATTATTTATTCACTACCAAAAATTCATTATTTTTCCCTGGAGATAAAAAAAGTCGTGGGTTTCATAGAGGGTTTTTAGGGTTCTTCATAATTTTGGGGGTTTTCATAAATCAAAGGTAAACCTTCATAACCCTTTTCAATTAAATTGTTTTTATGATTTCTTTAATCATCTTATGATGAATTTAGGTTAGGGTTTAATTTAAAAACAGTAAATTAATGTTATATTAATGATATGATTATGATTACATAAACTAGGGCTTGTATTTAATGGGGTTATGGGTGATTAATTAGGTTAATTTAATTAAACCCGTTTTTAAAAACTGGGCAGAATTTTGAGTCAATTGTTTTGATCATATTGGGAGTTCTACAAACTCTTATTTTGAGATCCAAGTATCTCTGGAGAGGTAATTGAAGTGGCTTTCCAATGGAAGAAACGAGAACTAAATTGGAGGTAGGGAAGTGGGTCAAAAACAGGTTACAACAGTCGGAGGTCAAAACAGTTTTGAATTCAGCCTGTTTTCTTTTTAAGTTTTGGGTTGTTTGGGGTACTTAGGGTTTCATTGGGATCTTCTAAAGAACATGAGAGATGGTTTATATATTATAGTAAGTATCTGCACTTGGGCTAAGGTTTTGGTTTAGGGTAAGACCCCCTAATCATAACAAACTTTTTGTATCTTTAAAATCAGTAAATCTGGAATGACAACAGTATATATATATATATATATATATATATATATATATATATATATATATATATATATATATATATATATATATATATATATATATATATATATATATATATATATATATATATATATATATATATATATATATATATATATATATATATATATATATATATATATATATATATATATATATATATATATATATATATATATATATATATATATATATATATATATATATATATATATATATCGGGGCCTTAACAGTAGCTTTAAGGTTAGGGCAAGTGGGAGGTGTTAGCTAACATATGTAAGGGAATAATTATTCCCTTTACAGAGATCATGGGTGTGTTTAGGTGGGTGTTTGGCTTATAGTTTGGAGACCAAAAACTGGGACTATTTTTGATAAAATGTTAACGGGAAGTGTTATGAAATAAAATGAGTTAAGGGATTTATAGAGGGGTGTAATGAGATGCTTAGAGCATTTAAATGAGGTATTTATATAGGAGGAGGTTAGATGTCCATTATAGGTTGATGAGCCATCTTAGTGATTGGATTATGTTTTGATTATATGTTTTTGGTTTGTTAGCTTTTTGCTAGTGCGAGGACTTTTGGAGAAGCAATCAGGTGAGTTTCATAGTCCCATGTTTACTATTGTTTTTGACTTCCAGATGGGATGGAAGAGACACTGTGTTGTGTTATTTATAAATTTATGCTATGAATGGTTGGTGTTGGTAATGGACTTATGTGTTGATACTTATGTGATTAACTGCTAGATAATTCTTGATTGTTTATGTTTTGACTTGGTACCAAGGGGTTATTGGCAAGGCGGGGCCTTGGGATTGGTTCAAAGGTGTTTGAGTACCTATGGGAGTATGGTGTTTGGTAAGACTGGGAGCCTTGGATTTGGATTTGGATTTGGATTTGGATTTGGTTTTTGTTTGATTAGTTAAATCTTGAATGTTAGTTTGTTTATGCATATTAGTATCACATTATCCATATGTTTTTAACTTTTGGTTGTTACTCACAGCTTATGGTATGATTTTTGTTGATCCCAAACTTAGATCGATTTAGCTTTATGTATACGAGATTAGATCAAGTAATACAGTTAGAGAAACCTTTGTATATGCTTATGATAATCTAAGTGTTATGCGGAATTAACACTTAAAAAAGAACACACAATGATATAAACAAACTTTCACTTTGATTAATGATATCAAACTTGCTTACAATGAAAGTAGTTTACGAATGAAAACTTATATCAAACATTAACCTAAAGGTCTTCTTTTATAGACACAAGAAGCCTTGTACAATAATCTACGTATCAGCTATTCTAGGTAAAGATAAATATAGAAAATACATTGTTGTTCTTATCTTTACTAGAAGTAATCTAGAATACAATAAACGCGTAGAGTATATCTTCCCATCAGTGCTTGTCTTCAATGTGTCAACGCTTGACTTTATCTTGTCAACGCTTGAGCTGTCAGCGCTTGTTTTGTTCTTGTCAACGCTTGTGTTACTCTTGTCAGCGCTCAAGTGATCTGGCCTTAATTTATTCCCAACAATCCTCCCCTAAACTTGATATCCACTCTCATGATCAAGTTTCTGAATAAGCATTAAGGACTAGGAGGAATCTTACAAACCTTCTCATATTGGTAATAAATAAATCTGATCAAGTCTTTTGCCACGTCACTTGAATAATCTATTTCCAGCTGAGTGTTCTTCATCTTCTCCAAGATAGCCTTGGATATGAAATACTGACCATCCACAAGTAGATACTCAGCAAACTTTGTAGAACTCAAATGGTAAACACCAGCAGCTGAATATAACCTCCATTGAAGACCACTGAGGTCATCTTCAAGATCCTTCCACATAGCAGGATCCTCATCTTTTGGTCGACACATTCTTTTGAATGTGGACCACAGTTTTATTCCATTAGCTGAAGTTGGTGCTTCAGCCTCATACTTGGTCTCTATCAACCTCCATAGGTCTACCAAGTCTTCTCTATCACAACTTGCAAACAAAGATATGAGAGTGGTGAAAGTGTGTACCTCTTTTCCAAATCTGCCAATCTTCCAAAATCCACATTCATCTTCTTCATAGCTCACAATTGGATTTCTGGAATCTAATGGTAACACTTGTACCATACCTGAAGCTTCTAATGGTGAGAGCTTGAGGCTCTTTCTTATAACAGCTTCACTTGGATATAGTGGATCCATATCTTTGGGAAACTCAACAGAAATTCCCTTTTTCACTGGTCTAGGAATAATCATTGCTTTCTTGAGCTCCATTTCTTCTGCAAGTTCCTCCTTTCTTTCATCAGAAAGAAGTCTAAGAGTATTTGCTTCCTGTACTCTCACCCAAATGGGATAAGCCTTGCATTCCAACTCATCAAATGTCAATGCCTTCAACTTCTGGTAAGTCCATCCTACTCCATGACATCTGAGCAACATGCAGTATAGCTCCCTTCAATCCCTTTCCAATTCTGAGAGAATATTGCTTGCCTTGTGTTTGAAAATTACCTGGCAATCCTTCTGAACTCTGAGGAGAATCTCCAAACCCCATATTTGATCTGAAGTAGTCAAGTGTGGATTCTCCATACATCTTTCTTCCCAGGCATGATACATTTGAACCACCTCTGGCATGTCAAAGTCAACCTGCAATTTCAATTCTCTCAATTTCTCCTTGGCCAACTCATCACCATACTCAAGTCTTTCTGGTTCTATAATCATCACACTTGAGTCTGAGCTAGCTCCATCACTTCCTTCTTCTGAAGTAACAACAAATGGTGACTCTCTCACCTCCTTTCTATCTTGTTCCATGATTTGTGCAGCCAATCTTCTATCAAACTCAACTTGAGCTGCATCCTTTGGAACACTCTCTTCTACCATAATGCCCTTACCCTTATCTTGTGGATCAATTGTTGGTAAGGTAGATGGTGACACTTGTGTAGAAACTTCCTTGATGATGGATGATGACTGGGATACATCACCCTCATGTGCAGGTCTGTCAACGCCCAATTTTGTTCTATCAGCGCTCAAAATATTTCTGTCAGCGTCTAAATTCTCCTTGTCAACGCCCAAATATCCTGCCTCAACGCCTTTTGTAATCTCTTTCAACATAGCTGTAAATGATAAATTCAAGTTGGTAAGAGCGACTAAGGACGTATCAAAACCTGTTTGTTTCTTCAAACCAGTAAGAGCTTCAGCAACACCCAAAGATTCTTCATCATATGAACCTTTTTCACTCTCAACAAATGGTTCTGTAGCAGCTTCTTGTGAGCCTTTATCACTTAAATTAACAGGCTCTGTAGCAGCTTCCTCCCCTTTGTAAGAATCCTCCTCAGATAAAAGGACCCTTGTCTGCTTTCTCCTGGATTCAGCTGTTTCCAAAATAACAATCCTCTCCCTTAATTGCTTGAGTTCAAGGCCTTGTGTGCTGACAACTTGTACCAAGTCTGCATTTTGCTTTTGCAAGCTCATGCAGACTGCCGTCAATTTCATAAGAGTCATTGGTTCCAGTCTGCCCTCTCCTAAAATGGGGATTTGACCTCCCAAGTCATATTCATTGGGCATGGATGAGGACTTAATGATGGTGGGACTGCCTTAGCCAGCTTCTAAGCCAGAACCAATAGTCCCAGTCTCATCCATGTCACCAGCCACACTTGTGGTGGTGGTTCTCTCTGCTACATGGCTAGGACCACCAGAGGAGAACACTCCAGTAGTCCTTTGGCGTTTTATCAACCTATATTCAGGGGGTGTGGAAGATGGTGTGGAAGAATGAGTGGATGTGGGTTGGTTAAGGGGTGTTTGGGTTTGTGAAGGTTGTGTGTCAACGTTGGAAATAGGCACATCAATGCCAACATTTAATGTGTCAGCGTTGAAGGGATCTTGGTCAAGTTGCATATGTTCAGGTGAAGGTATAGGTTCAGGTATTGGGTCAATTTGAGGTTGGGGGTCTGGTTGGGGTTGAGCTGCTTGAATAACAGCAAGCATATCTTGGGTTAAGGGTAGGTCACGATGTGGGGGTGTGTTCATCTTCATAAAAATTGCTTTCTTTTGCACAGGGATCTCATAAAAATCATTATGATCCCTTGTGCAGTATCCTTGAACATCAAAAACCATTTGCAAAAATCGGGGATCAGCTAAAGTCATTTTGTTCCCCTTATTTTTACACATGCCCTCAAAAATCATTTTAGAATAATTAAATTTTTGCCCTGTTGCAATGCACACAATAGCACTTGCAATAGATCTATTGATCTCATTGTGTGTAGTGCATTTGGGACTCAAACACTGAAGGAGGACATGTATTAGGTACTTCCAGGCTGGGGGAAATTCTTGCTTATGATACTTGTTTAAGGTACCTTCATCAGGAAAAGGATATCCCAAAGCCCTAAGCCCTTGTTCTATTTCATTAATGGGAAGGGTGGCTATACCATCAGCATCATCAAGATGCAAGGCTTGGCGTACTAAAGCCTCAGTAACCACCCAAGATCTCCCATGAACAATAGAAGTCAATGTAGTCACTCTATTAACTGTTGATGAACTAACAATGTTCCAAAACTGTTTAATATGTGTGACTGGAATAAGTGGTGCATGAGAAAGAGCATACCTTATGGGGGATGCGTTCAAATATGCCACCATTTGTGTGTATTGGGGAAACAGAGCATCATCAGCTTTAAGATACTCGATCATGTTGTGTTGGCTTCTGAACCCCAATTCCAAATCTGATGGTCTAAACTTTGGTGCCATTGATGAAAGCTGTTAAAAATATTTGATGAAGATGAAGTTGATAAGAGAAAATTGTGTTAGACAAGAATTATAGATACCCTGTTTAAAAATAGGAGCCAAATTTATAGGAGAAGAAAATGCATGTGATTGGCCCAAAAATAGGCAAGTATTTTCAAAAAAACAATCATGAAAATATTGAAAAATTATAAGTTTATCTCATGCATTAAATGTAAAGTAACAACTCCCAAAATTACGGCCTAAAAATATGTCAAAAAGTAACAACTGGGTAGGCCCCATTGAGTGTCAACGGTCAAAAATAACCTATCAACGCCCAACGGCTATAATCTTGTCAACGTTTGCCTATAGCCATGTTAGCGTCTAATTTGGTCACAACAACGCTTGGAAAATTCTTGTCAGCGTCCAAAAATAAAAATGTTAAAAAAATGAAAATGGACCTTAACAAAGTAATTTATCCTATAGAAGATAACCAAAAAGGTGATAATTATTATGGGCGGCAAGCACTGTCCAGTTATGCACACTTGCTTAAGCAAGATAGACATAACAGTCCTCTAGTGTCCCTTGCTAACCAAAACTCTTAAAAACCAAGTTACCTTATTAAATTCCTTGTTACTCCCAGGTAAATCTCATAACAAAATTATTCCCAAGTCTCCCAACAGACCACAACCAATTCTAGGCCAAAAATGTCTTGGCAGCATGCATAGTATATCAACTTTGCATGCTACAGTGCCTCATGATTTAGTAAAACTAACTCATACTCACCTGTGGACACAATCTAGAATTGTGATAAGAGTATCATATGGATACCCAAACATCCTAAAGGTTCCTAAGACCTCCCCTTAAACTAAGATACAAAAGTTTGCAAAAAATATACATGAACATAAAAATTTATGTCAAGATAGGAATTAATAATTCCAACCATCATCCATAAATAAAAAGTTGTCCAAATGCTTCTCCATTGATCCATAAGCAACTCTGTATCCTTGGTATACTACTAACACCATCTGCACATTTAGATTGAAAACCACAAAACTAACATTGTTGCTGACAACGCCCTGATAACACATGACAGCGTTGAGGGAAGCTTTGTCAGCGTTAGATAATTATATTGCTGACAACGTTACAAAAACACTTATCAGCGTTCAAGCAACCTTTGTCAGTGTTAGAAAAATATAGTGGAAAATCTAAATCATTAATAAGACCAATAACAATGCATCATCCTGTACATACTTTTACAAAAAGACTCCAAAACATATATTATGTGAGATTGACCATTCCAATACTTGTTACCAAGTATTGAAACCTCCCAGCATCAAAAGGTTTAGTTAATAAATCTGACACATTTTCCTCAGTGTCAACCCTATCTGGTTGTATTAAACCTTTTCCAAAGCAATCTCTTATAAAATGGTGTCTAATTTCTATGTGTTTAGTTTTAGAATGATGTACAGGATTCTTAATGATGCATAAAGTACTGTTATTGTCAACAAATATCTTGGTATGCATGAAATTATACCCATAGTCCAACAGCTGGTTCTGAATCCACAAAACTTAGCCACAACAAGCAGCTGCAGCAACGTACTCAGCTTCAGTTGTAGAATTAGCCACCACTGTTTGTTTCTTGCATTGCCAAGATATCAACCTGCTCCCAAGAAACTGACATCCACCAGTTGTGGATTTCCTATCAAATTTATCACCTCCATAATCACTATCTGAATATGTAATCAGCTCCAATGGTGAATCCTTTGGGTACCACAGACCAAGACTAGGATAGCATCTTAGGTACCTAAAGATCCTCTTCATAACATAAAGGTGACATTCTTTGGGAGTCACTTGATGGCGTGCACAAGCGCACACAGCAAACATGATGTCAGGTCTGGAGGCTGTTAGATACATCAAGGATCCAATCATGGATCTATTGTGCCTGACATCAACATATTTCCCATCTCCAATCTTTCTCCAAGGGTGTTCTCTATCCATAGGAGTAGTAGCCCTCTTTTCATGTGGAGAAAAACCAAACGTCTTCAAGATCTCAGCCACATATTTATCCTGGGAGATGAAAATACCATCTTCTTTCTGCTGAACTTGTAAACCAAGAAAGAAGTTCATCTCCCCTATAGCACTCATCTTGTATTTGTCTATCATAAGCTTAGAGAAATCCTCACTCATCTTTGGATCAGTAGACCCAAAAATGATGTCATCAACATAGACCTGAACAAGCAACACATCCTTGCCTTTCTTCTTTATAAATAATGTCTGATCTATGGTGCCCCTCTTGAATCCATTGTCCACCAAATAGGTAGACAAAGTACCATACCATGCTCTAGGGGCTTGATAAAGGCCATACATAGCCTTTTTGACTCTATACACTTTATCTGGATGCTCTGGATCCTCAAAAATAGGAGGCTGCATTACGTATACTTCCTCAAAAATAGTTCCATAGAGGAAGGCACTCTTGACATCCATTTGATAGACAGTGAAGCCCATGCTGGATGCACAGGCTAGAAAAATCCTTATAGCTTCAATCCTTGCAACTGGTCCAAAGACCTCCTCATAGTCTATCCCCTCCTCTTGTGTATATCCCTGAGCCACTAACCTTGCCTTGTTTCTGACCACAATGCCTCTTTCATCTCTCTTGTTCCATATAACCCATCTTGTCCCTATAGGTCTGACATATCTGGGACAATCAACCAGCTCCCAAACATCTTGAATTGCAAATTGGTGAAGCTCATCCTGCATTGCTTCCACCCAACTTGGTTCTTTGAGAGCATCAAATATCTTCTTGGGTTCCTGTTGTAATAGAAAACAGGCAAACAAACATGCTTGCACAAGAGGGGTATCAACCTTCTTGTGTATATTGGCAATGAACCCACCAAGACCTTGATGAGATCTTCTAGTCTGAACTGGAGTCATAATATCACCAATGATTTGAGAAGTGGGGTGATTCTTCATAGTGGAAGTGAGAACTCCTCCTTCAAAAAGTCTGGTGTCCTCAACCTCTTTCTCCAAATTGCCAATATCTTCTTCATCAGACTCTCTTATATCAACATAGGGATGACCTTCTTCATAGGAACTGGAAGGTTCACCTTGTTCAAAAGTAGAAGAGAAAAGATGCGCAAAAGTGTTGTCAACGCCCGAGTCTTGGTTGTCAGCGCTTGGGCTAACAGCGCTTGAACTGTTGTTGTCAACGTCTGAGCCATCAACGTCTGAATTGGTCTTGTCAGCGCTGGATTTGCCTTTGTCAGCGCCTGAAGGACCATGCATGTTTGTATCTGGTGGTACTTGGGGACCACCATTATTTTTACCAGCAGCAGCAACAGCAAAAGCATCTGTCCAAATGGGAATTTTAACATATTCTTGTATAGGAGATGTCTTTTCTGCTTGTGATCCAACCTTTTCATGAACCTGTGTACCTGAGACATCAACAACTTGTTCCTCCACAACATTTGAAGTTACCTTCACAATGTCTGGATTAGTGACAGGCATATAATTTAAAGTTCTAGATAAAGGTTCCAAGTCAAATAACCAATTAGGACCACTTTCAGGATCACTAGGTTTATTTTCTAAAAATCTAACATGTACTCTTTCAAGTATACGTTTTTCTTCTTTTAGATAAACCCTATATCCCTTGCTCTGCACTGAATACCCCATAAAGTAGCCTTCATCACCTTTTGCACTAAATTTACCTAAGGCATCACTAGTGTCCAAAACTACTACATGACAACCAAAAGGTCTGAGAAAACCAATATTAGGTTTTCTTCCCTAAAGTAACTCATAAGATGTTTTGTTCTGAATTTTGTTAACCAATGCTCTATTTTGAACATAACAAGCTGTATTAACAGCCTCAGCCCAAAAGGCTATAGGAAAATGAGCATCAGCCAACATTGTTCTGGTGCTTCAATTAGGGTTCTATTTTTCCTCTCAGCAACCCCATTTTGCTGTGGGGTTCTTGCAATACTAAAATGCCTAGTAATTCCTTTCATGGCACAGAAATCATCTAGCTTCTTATTCCTAAATTCACCACCATTATCACTCCTAAGCATTTTAACTTCATTGCCAGACCTCTTCTCAATCTGAGTGATAAAATCAATTAGAATATCAGTTGTGTCACTCTTCATAGCTAGAAAGAATGTCCAAGTAAACCTAGTGAAGTCATATGTAATGACAAAGCAATATGACTTACCATTCAAACTTTCTACATTGGTTGGACCAAAGAGGTCCATGTGTAGCATATGAAGAGGTCTAGAACTAGTATGCACATGTTTGGACTTGAATGAGACCTTGTGCTGCTTGCCTTTAAGACATGCAACACAAGAGTGGTCATTGTGGAAGGCCTTCTTAGGCAAACCATCAACCAAACCAAGTCTCACAAGCCTATTTATATTTTTAAAGTTTATGTGCCCTAGTCTCTTGTGCCACAAATTACTTTCATCTACTGAGGCTTTAGCATAAAAACAAGACATATTATTGTTCATTTTAATCCCATTCAAATTCACATTGTATATGTCTTTATGCCTAGGTGTTCTATACTCAATATATTTCTCATCAGGGATCTTAAAATCCTTGCTTAACACCAAACACTCAGTATCAGTAAACAGAACTTTATTTTGGTTATCACAAACTTGTGATACACTAAAAAGGTTGTAATCAAGTTCTTTTACCAGAAATACGTTCTCAAAACACAAATTCTTGGTGAGAAGGGTTCCTTTGCCTGTGATAGTGCCATATCCGCCTCCAAAGTATAACTTATCAACATCCTTAATGGGAATGAAGTTGGTCAAATAGTCTTCCTTCCCTGTCATGTGCCTTGAGCATCCACTATCCCAATATCCATAGTCATTGACCTGTCTTTGAATACCCTGCACATAAATAAAACAAATTAGTTTTCTTTGGGAACCCAAGTCTTAAAAGACTTGGATTCATCTGGTTGTT
This sequence comes from Glebionis coronaria, assembly GCA_025667525.1. Lineage (NCBI taxonomy): Eukaryota > Viridiplantae > Streptophyta > Magnoliopsida > Asterales > Asteraceae > Glebionis > Glebionis coronaria. The sequence continues at coordinate 486,888,443 of CM046876.1, read as the reverse complement.
CAATAAGAACAGACTTAGTTCTCACAACAACCTCATTCTCATCCTTCTTAGGATGAAATACCCAGTTAACCCCAATAGGTTTTGTAATGACCTTTGAAATGTAATTAAATCTGTTGTAGGTCATTGAAATCCCATTATCATTAGGGTTTTGATCTTTCTTGGGTCTCCATGTTAAGCTTGAAGAAGCTTTAGACCTCTTACCCTGTGGTTGCAAATATTTAGGTCTGGTCACGTTTCTGTCAGCGTTGGAATTGGTCTTGTTAACGCTGAAATTACCCTTGTCAGCGTTGAACCTAGGGTTTGCTACAAAAACCCATTGCCTATTTGACCAGGTGTTTGTCTTTTGAAATGGTCTTTGTCCATGAGTGTTAGACCCTCTAGTAAAGAATGGGGCAGGTCTAATCACTTGTGGACTTTGCTGCACACAAGGTTTGGGTCTGACAACGTTTGACTTCCTAACAACGTTGACTTTGTTCCTGTCAGCGCTGAAATTGTTCCTGTCAACGCTGGCTTTGGGAGCTTTGACACACTTGTATGCCAAGTGTGAAAAGCTACCACAAGTGTAACAAGCTTTTCTAGACACAACCTTAGGTCTAGAAGAGAAGAAGCCTGTTCCATTATTGCTAACTTGGCTCTTGGGTGACCTAGTATTCCTATACATCTCTACATATTTAATGCTAGGTTTTCTATCAGTGTTTGAGCCTAGGTCAACAGCTTTACCAGTGATTGGGTTTGTAACCTTAATGGGAGTTGACTCATTGGGACTTTCACATAGCAAGCCACCCTTAACAAACAAAGTAGGGTTAGCTTTCTTCCATTCATTTAGGTCAGTCAACTTTTGTTGGTACTCTTCAACTGGAGTGACAACTCTTGGTGGAAGAATGAATTCCTCCTCTTGGAGTTCTGGCAAACCAGTCCAAGATAGGTCCTTTTGCTGGACACCATAGAAGTCACCAGCTGGTGGGGGAACCAAAGAGTAATCATTCATCCCAATCCCAGTCATGTCCTTAGAATCCCTTTTTTTTCCCACACAGTCTCCTAGGGTTTGAGTGGCTCTATCAAATCATTGAGTTTTAAGGCTAACGTTGTCTTTATTTTTAATGGCCTCATCTAACTTAGCCTGTAACTCACCATTAACCCTTTCCATGATGTTTCTTATATCCATACTAGCATTTAACTCATGTTTTAAGATATTTATTTTATCTTTTAAGTCAAATTCCATTTTCTTGTATTCAGAAACTGTCTTCTCAGTTTCAATGAGAGCTAGTTGGTAATTAGACAGTTTACATCTTTCAGTACTCATATCATCTAATAATCCTAACACCTCTTTGTTAAGTCTTTCAGTATTTAGCCTACAACCTTTACTACAAAAATCATCATCGTATACCTCATTATCAGATGAAGAGGAGGAGTGTGCCATGAGAGCATATTCCACATGCTCTTCTTCTTTAATTTCAGCAACCAAAGCTTTATCCTCTTCCACATTCTTAGCCAGATAGCTCCAATCCCATCCCATTCTATCAATTCCTTGAACTAGAACCATGGCCTTAGGATCCCGAGCTTTAATAATCTAACTTGAGGGTTTACCAGCATCAGATCTTCTAGGAGATCTGCATTCCCTCATGAAGTGCCCCATTCGATGACAGTTGTAGCATTCAACTTTGGATTTATCAAATCTAGCTGTGTCCTGTGCATTGAAGGTCATCTTCTTCTTAAACCTTCTGTTCCATCTGTTTGCTCTTATACTAGCAAGAGCCATGTTCCACTTAATGTCCATTTCTTCCAAGTGCTCATCACTTATCTGCTCAAGATCCTCATATGTAATCACTGAACCATTGGGCAAAGAAGCAATAAAAGCACATATAGTATCCAGATCCAAACCAGCAGGTTTAACTCTTGGTGAGTCACTTTTGAATGTGTCAGCGTCTGAAAAAGAGACGTTGACATGACAAGTTCCAGCGCTGACACACGATGATCCAGTAACTGGATGCATGTAGGAGTCCTTCTGATTGAATTGACCTTCACTATGAGAAAAGAAGGCCATGTTACTGTTGGTGGACTTGCTTCCATGCTCTAAAAGAGTTTCATCTTCCAACAACCTCAGTTTGTTGTAGATATCATCAAACATGGAACTTTTGTGATTATTATTGGCAAGAATAGATCTTGCCTCAATCTTCCACGCTTCACCAAGACTTTTCAGAAAAGTAGCATTGATGTCAACATCACGTTGTGTCCCCATGAAGGACAATTTGCTCATAATATCAAGCAATCTGCTTCTCACACTACTGAGCTTTTCATTAGGTTGATCCTTGAAGACAGCATAATCATGCATGAGTTGCTTCTTCTTCTCTTCCTTAGTATCTTCATTGCCACCATATGCAACTTCAAGAGCTGCCCAAAGGTCTTTAGCAGATTCATAACCTCTGTATTTGTGCTGGTTCTCTTGTCCCAAGGAGAGTTTTAAAATATTTAGGGTTTTCATATCAACCCTTCTCTTTGCTATGTCATCAGCAGCCACACCTCTACCATCACCAGGTTTTTCTCGCTTAACTGCTTCTGAACAACCAGGAACAGCTGTTCTTCCAGCAATAACATTAGCAATCTTTTGAGTTTTATTGAATGTGTTTCCATATTCAATAATCTCCCAGAGAGTGTAGTCATAGATCCCCAGGTATTGCTCAAAGTTGAATTTCCATAACTCAAAGTTGAGTGCATCAAGCATGGGAATCTTGATGTTTGGTAAAGCTGAGGAGGAGGTGGGTACATCTGGATTTGACATGTTGTTTTTGGGTTTTTGAGAAAATTAGGGTTTTGGTGATTTTAGGGTTCTTGTGTTCTTTAAGATCAAAAGTTCCTCAACAAGCTCTAATACCACTTGTTGATCCCAAACTTAGATCGATTTAGCTTTATGTATACGAGATTAGATCAAGTAATACACTTAGAGAAACCTTTGTATATGCTTATGATAATCTAAGTGTTATGCGGAATTAACACTTAAACAAGAACACACAATGATATAAACAAACTTTCACTTTGATTAATGATATCAAACTTGCTTACAATGAAAGTAGTTTACGAATGAAAACTTATATCAAACATTAACCTAAAGGTCTTCTTTTATAGACACAAGAAGCCTTGTACAATAATCTACGTATCAGCTATTCTAGGTAAAGATAAATATAGAAAATACATTGTTGTTCTTATCTTTACTAGAAGTAATATAGAATACAATAAACACGTAGAGTATATCTTCCCATCAGTGCTTGTTTTCAATGTGTCAACGCTTGACTTTATCTTGTCAACGCTTGAGCTGTCAGCGCTTGTTTTGTTCTTGTCAACGCTTGTGTTACTCTTGTCAGCGCTCAAGTGATCTGGCCTTAATTTATTCCCAACAATTTTGGCGTTTGAGTCTAAACCTACGACTCTCACCAACTTTATGTTGACGTGTTTTAGTGTCTCTTTCAGGTGATATTATGGTTAAGCGTGAGAACTTGAGTGGCTAGGATTTGGAGTTGCGTAGGAATGCATTTAGAAGGAGATCCCCGTTCCTTCTTAGTTTCTGTTGTTTGTTCATTTAATAAGTGTTATTGTTGTCACCTATATGTTTGTTTTGTTTATGTTATTGTTTGTCTCGGGTAAGTGGTAGGACTGTTACCTACTTACCTAGACTCCTGCATTGGTTGAGATATTGTCATGACATTTGTGTCACCTTTTTATGACATTATAGTTGCATTTTAGTTTTCTCTATAGAGACACCGTTTGTTGTGATGATATCCATACGCCGCGCCCTATATTCCGCCATGGTGGGGTGTGACAGGAATGTAACTAGGTTACAACAAAACCAACAAAAAATGGAACAAGGGCAACATGAAATAAAACAAGAGATGATTAAGGCCGAGAAGAGGCAATCCATGTTTGAGGATAAAATTTCATCTATGTTTGAGGCTATTATGTGCAAACCGTCTTCGAGTAGTCTTCCTAGCAACCCCATATCGAACCCTAAGGGAGAGATGAAAGTGATTACCACACGTAGTGGTAAGACACTCAAGGAACCGACTCCTCAACCAATTGCTCCTACGGAGGATGCAATTGAGGAAGAACCCGAGGTGGTGGTCGAAAAGGAGCATGTCCCAATCCCACGAAGTACCACTCATGCCACACCTACGGTTGACCCATTACCACATATGGAACCCGAGATTCCAAAGGCTATGCCTATGCCTGAACCCACACCACCTTTGCCATATCCATCAAGACTTAGAAAGGAGAAACGTCAAGAGCGCGTTAATTACCAATTTGAGCTTTTTATGAAAGTGTTTCGTGATGTTCATTTTAATGTGAGTTTTGCCGATTCTTTGGTCATGATGCCTTGATTTGCCGCTAACTTTAAGAGTATGTTAAACAACAAGGAGAAATTGCAACAATTGTCTAGTTGTTCATCGATTTATCTTAGCCGCATACCTCAAAAAGTTGGTGAACTCGGTAAATTCTTGATTCCTTTTGAAATCCAAGATATGGAAGAATGCTATGCCTTGGTCGATCTTGGTGCTAGTATTAACTTGATGCCACTTGCAATCTTCAAGTCGCTCAATCTTCCTAATCTTACTCCTTCACTAATGTCTATCGAGTTGGCCGACCATTCCACGATTCCCGCATGTGGATTGGCGGAAGACGTTTTTGTGAAAGTGGGAAAGTTCTATTATCCGGTAGACTTTATCATTGTCGATATTCCCACGGATCCTCAAGTTCCTCTCATTTTAGGTCGTTTGTTTTTAGATACGTCTATGGATTTGATTGATGTGCATGCTAGAAAGATCACCTTATGATTCAACGACGAGAAACTTGTTATAAACGCAACTCAAAATTCTCAAATTTCTCATGTTTATTCTGTTGCAACCATAAACCTCGTTGATATGATTGACGTTGTTTGCAAGGAATTTTCACAAGAAGTTTTAGGTTTTGGTGGTGATGAAAATAGTGGCAATCCCACTATGCTTGATCCCATTCTTGATAACTCGACACCAACCTTCACTCCATTTGAAGGTGGTGGTTTTACGTTGGAAGAGTTCGATGTTCCACGTACTTGTGACGAAGACCTCGACAATGATGAGGACTTCTCGATTATCAAGGATTTTCTTAACGATTTCCCATTTACTCCACCTGAGGAGCTGATGAGTATTGATGAGACTGCTTTTATACATAGTCTCATCGTCCAAAACGGGCTTAAAACAGTTAAAATATCATTAAAACTGCCAAAATATGCTCGTGTTTGTTGCTTGTGTATTTTAGGTACGGATATTGAGGAAAAGACAAAAGATCACAAGAATGAAGCAAAAACGAACTGGGGAAACGAAGCCGCACAATGAACCGGACCCGAATTTTGGATTTTGCAAAAATGCCCTCCAACTTTGAAGAAATGACAAGTTTGGTCCTTCAAGTTTGATGAATTGTCATGATTAGTCCCTAAAGAACCAAGATATACAAGAGTAATCCTTCAACTTTCAAGACATATCAAGAAACACCCTTGAAGTTTAAGAGAGAAACACATTAGATCCTTTTTATTATACAAGGACTAACGGTGCGAAAGCTATAAGGACTATGGGTGTAATGGTTTGAACTAATTGTTGTTAGTAAGGGGGACCAAATGTGCCAACATTCTAAACCTACTTAACTATAATACCCAAATAACCCAACAGCCCACCCACTTAACCTTTCCTCCAATCATATTGTGCCACCTCACTAAACCCGGATACATACCCACTAAACCCTACCTTACCCGTTACCCACAAAACCACGTTTTTATTTTTAAACATTTTTTTTAAACTTGTTTAATAAATTATAAAAACAAGCGGGCAACATACACTATTACCCTTAATCTCATCAAACCTCCTTTTCACCAGTATCATAAACCCTAATCCCCAAATATTTTCTTAACCTAAAATTAAGATGAGACCAACTCCAGATCAATGATTAAGAGTCTTTGTAACTCTTTTTCGCGCTCAAAACCCATAACCCTTTACCCATGTTACCCCGGGCCCCTCCCTGCTACAAGCAAACAAAAGGAGACAGCAAATCAACGCCCCAAAGTATTTCTTGTGGCCAAAGATTACAAGGGACGTCCGTGATCACTCCACACAAGCTGGCAATCACATGAGGTCTGCAACATCACGGGATACCATTTTGCCCAAGGCTGCAAAAGTTCAAAATCGAGGGTACCATAGGAATTTCGTAGCAATTAGGGTTTAGGTTATTTTGCAATTCTAGAAAGATCTTGTAGCTGTTATATAAAGCACCTAGGACCCTTCATAATCTCTTCTTCCAGATTTTTTCTCAAGTTATGTAATTCATTTTTTAAGATTTATAAAAGTTGGTGTTTTTGTTGAAATTGTAATTCCCTTTTATAGTTTAAAAAATTGGTAATTTCTTGAGACTAATCTGAGTTCCACCATTTTCTATTTGCTCATGTTTCATAAAAAGTGAGACTTGTAATCTATTTTTCAAAGTTTTGAAAAGTTGGTATTAAATTTGGCTAAATTTCTGTTTGAATCCGTGTGAGGATTAAGTTGTTCTTTAGTTGTTGTTTGAGTTGTTTTTCGAAAACGTTTTCAAGTTTTTAGGAAGTTTGTGATAAAAGGTTTTAAGAAACTAAAATATCAGAAGTTGATTATTGTGCTGGTTGTTTACTGAATCAAGGTTGTTGAACCTTGGTTCTTGTTTGTTTATGGTTTCTACACGTTGGAAAGCTAGTGTACACGCGTACACTTAAGCTCGAATAGCCTAGGGCGTGGATGTGCGCCCTAGAGGTTTGTTTTTCTTGTTTTAATTTTTTTTGTTCAAATTAGATGTTCATGTGGATTTGAGTGTTTGTTGTTTTCTTGGTACTTTTATGTTATTTACATGTTAGTTTGATGTGTATTGACTGATATTGATAGCATAGGATAGGTTGTGAGTTGATTTTGCTCAAATCCTTTTGTTAAAGTTCGATTTTGAGGTTTAAAAGGTTGTTTGGGACAGCCTGGTTGTTGGGCAAAAGTTGTGTAACCAAACCTAGCTTAGCTCTGCAACACTTTAGGTCTTAGGTTAGTCAATTTGAGGTGTTTAGACTGTTTTGATTCACAACGTAATTCTAAGTCGCCAAGTTCTTTATAGCTCACTGATATCTGTATGTCTCTAATAACCCCACTGTTTGGTGTAGGATTTCGTGCCAACTGAGTGCATTTCTTGTTGATTTTTGTTGATCGCTGGTTTGAGTTTCGACTCTGTGCTTGTTTATCCCGTGCCCACTGTCCTTAATCTACATAAGAAAACAAAAAGGGTAACCGTAGTCACTTAATAGCCTAATTACAACCACTGTTATAATTTTCTGTTGGTACTTGCTTAATTGCTGAAGATTCTGTGTGTAAGTGAGGCGTGAATTTGTGCCTTTATATTTTGTTCTAAAATCGTGTGTGGTGTCTTGCGTGTTTGAGTTAACTGTGCACCAAGCCAAACAAGTAAAAAAGAGAACCAAGGAAAAAGAACTCTGCTTATGTTCTTCTTGTTAACTGTGCTTGATTTGTTGACACAAAGATTGCGGTATTGTGTTTTGTTAAGTGTAGTCCCTGTGCACCAAACATAGACTAAGATACTGTGAGGATAAATAAAACCATACAAAGGCCTGCTTGTGTTTGCGTCTGTGTTTTATCAAAGATATTTTAGCGTGAGTGATATTTGAATTGTGCTTGTTGATTGTATTAGCGTGTTTTGTCTTATGTGTATGCCTGCCAATTGATTGTTCATAAAAGCTTGATTGGTTTTCTTAATTATGATTGTGTGTTTGTGTTTTACGTTTGTCTTGTGTTCCTGTGCAAAAGTAAGTGACCAAAAGAAATAGTAAACCAAAAGTGCCTGTTGGTATAAATGTGCGTGATTTGATTCGTGGCACTTGTGTTTAATTGAGTGCTGTCAGTGGGTGGATTTAGTGATTTATGGTTGAAATTGTGTTCCATAATTGGCTGCACAAACAGATTTAGGTCCTTACACATCTGGTCATAGGGATTTGTCTAGAATCGGCAGCTCAACAAGGGTGTTTAGCCCCACTGTCGGCCTTATGCTGACAACAGACCTGCTATACCAAAACAGAAGCCTCATTGGTTTAATTGTTGACTTGGGGTTTTGGATAGTGCCACTTAACTAGGATTTAGATAGATAATTAGTTTATACTGACGGGGATTTAGGCTGACTAAGTATTTTGGTGGATTAATAAGGTACACTAGGCTCATAGCTTCGAACTCGCAGCCTTAGAGATTTCACTTTGCCTACAGTTTGCTATGCTCTTTTTGTGTGTTCGGCTGTTTTGTATGAGTCACTCTTTGTGTGTTTGACTCCTCACAAGTCCACTGACTTCTGAGGGTGCCATTGTGCCCAACAACATTCAACAACGATCCTATACCGGGCTTTCAATACCCCCCAAAATAGTTGAACAAGAAAGAAAAAAGGAACAAAAAAATATCTAGTCTGTGAGCAAAAATTTTGATTCGAATTGTGGGTTTATTGAGTTTAAAGTGGAGTTATATTTGTGTTTTGGTGAAGTATTGTTACTTTGCATCAAGTGGTTAAAAAGAAAAAAAAAATTGTAAAAACCTGTCATAGCTAGGACTCGAACACCCTACCTGTCGTGCAGGACTTAAGTGTTCTACCATTGATCTATGAAGGCTTTTCTGTTAGCCTTTCAACTCAAAACATATTTAACCCATTTTTCATTTCCTTCTTTTTTAATTAAGCCGTAGCCTATAAGCCCCAATTCCAGCTTAATTTGTGAACAATTTTCTTCTTTTTCATTTTTCCTTTGTTTCTTAGATAATTTGAGATTTTTCTGTTTAATTTTTATATTTTTCTATTTCGTAGATTATTTATTATTATTATTTTCATTTTAATTTGTTTTTAGTCTATAAAAAAATAGAAAAACGTTCATAAAAAATTTCAAAAAATATTTTTTAGTTTTTATTTAAACACTTCAGGTTTACGAATAAAGAAGTTTCTATTTTGACTTTTTCTTAGTTAATTATTTTATAGTTTTTTTCATAAAGTTTAAAAATTAATATAAATTAATTTAAAAGATTTCAATTTTTTTTGTTTTCGTATTTTTCTTAGTTAGGTTTCTAAGAACATTTTAGGTATTTTTAATAATTTTTTAGGTGAAATTTTTCGTTGGTCGCGTTTTTACGTTCGTACGTATACGCGATTCCGACCGTTTTTAGCGTAATTCGTCTACATTTTCTTTTCTTTCTTTCTTTCCAAAAGGTAATCACTCGAATTAATAACGTCTAATATTGTTGGCTAAACACCATACCTCCACCGAGAACGAACTCGATTGTCGGTATTTACGTTTTCCTAAACGTTGATACTTATACTTACCGCGACTTTGGTTTTTTTTGCTTACTTTTTCCTAAAGGTAAGTAAAACGACTAAAAACCACAACATCAAAAATGGCGCCGCTGCCGGGGAGGTGTGTTTAGCCATATTTATTTATCGTGTTTGTTTGAGTGTTTACGTTTTTATCGTGAATACTTCTTTTTATTTTCTATACTATTAGCCATACAAATAAATAGTGTTAAATTGAACTCAATTAACACAAAATCGTTTTCTCGTTTTCTTGTGCATAATATATTGTATTTACGTAGAACAACTAATACACAATAATTATCCAAATACGCGAGAAATCGCACCTGAATAGTTGAGCGTTCCGGTCACTATTATTGTATCGAATTCAAACGAAAGTCAAAGGCAAAATAGATAAATACTCTTAATTGGTTTAATCTCGATAAATACAAACTATAAGGTGGGTATAAGGCGGTTGTATTTCACGACCTAAGGAAAAAAGGCTCTTAAGTGCTTCGCGCCGCCTCGTTTTCTCCGCCCGCTTGTGCGTATTTTGTGAGTGACGATCTATTAGGGGTTTGCCACATCAAGTATTATTAATCTATTTTTGTTAGTTTTAATTATTGAACCTCGAAACGTTTTGGCATTTCGCCAACGTTTGAAAGTCGACGAGGGTTTTTACTTCACGTAATTACCTTCATTCTTCTTGGATTCTTTAATCGAGACCTTTGATTAGTGGATAATTTTTGTAGATTAATTTCTACGTAATACACCAAAATTCCAAAAAATTATAAAAACCAAAAACACAAAAAGATTCTTCGATTTTTCCCTCTATTTTCATAATTCTTTTTCTCAACCCCTCTAAATTTTAATTCTTCATGGATTTTCATTGCCTAGGTTGTGGGAGACGATTGTTTGGTTCCGTATCATGCCCATGGTGTATATGCGAAAGGTGCGGAGATTATATCGACTATGTAGATTTTAGATCTTGTCCCTCATGTAATCCGACCAATTGTTTGTATAATTCTAATGAATAACGTCACTTTCATTGCCTATATTGTGGAAGCCCTTCCCATTGGCACTATGAGTGTCCAATTCAATACCCAAATCGTCACGAGCCGAATTCGAATTTCGTTGACCAATCTTCGCAATACCCAACGTCATGTGAGTATTGTGGAGATGAACCTCACTATGGGTACGATTGTCAACCGATGAACCAAAATACATATTTCGACAATCAATTTTCCGGTTTTGACGAATCACACGACATAGGTTACAATTACGACAATGGGGGTGGTTATCCATACGACGAACCGGATTTTTCTCAAAATCCGTTGCGACAATTGTGGGGGGCCTCACGATACTTTTTCTTGCCAACCAATGGATTATAATGAACCCAATTCATACGATAATTCCGGTTTTGATAATTTTGAGGCCCCACCATACAATCTCGATCCTCCAAATTCCCATGAGCCCGATCCATGTTATAATTTCGATTTTTACCAATCATCTCCACAACATGTTTTCGATGATGATCTCGGTTCTAGCCGCATCGACGAGTGTTGTAGACGCATCGACGAAAGGACTAATCGTTTCAATGAACGAATTGATATGCTCTTTCAACTAATTATGGAAAGAAATAATTACCCAATTGTTGAAGAGGTTGAAAAGAGCATCGAAGTTGAAGAAACGAGGGTGTCAACGAACGAGGTTTTTGAAAATGTTTTCGAATATGAACAACAAGAAAAACCCGTAGCACGTGTTGGAACGATGAATGTTAAACCTTTGGAACCTAATTTTTCTAATGAAGTTAAAATTATCAAAGATTTTCGAAATTAAAATACCTATGATTTTGACGAAGATAGTCCGTTAAGTGATTTTGAAAAAGAAGAAATTGATAAGGTTTTAAGGAAAATCATTGACCCCTCGATTTTTGAAGATGATCAAAATTTAATTCCGGAGGGATTCGTTACTACTATTTCTACGTCTTTTGAGAACCCGCATTCGATCCCTCCGAAGGACCAATTTGAAACCATCAAGGCTACAACGTCTCGTGAAGAGCCTTTTACTCCTAATCCCACACCGTGTGAGATTATGGATTTATCATGTGAGAAGTCCACCGTTGGCCATGCTCACATTGATACGTTTTTCGACGCTGATGTCAAAACCATTAAGGCAAAATCTTCAAGTGAAGAGCCTTTTACTCCTATACCCACTACGGAAACCGATGCCTCTCTAAGTATGGGGGAGATGAATCTTAGCACTAATCCTAGTGTCGAGATCCCTATTCCAATCCAAAGTGAGCCTACGGTTTTCTCCGAAGATGAGGTAAGTGATTTTGCTCTCGATGAATTTTTCCACGAAGATTCTAACGAGGCAAATCACAATAGTGAGTGTGAACCTATATCTTGTGATGATGTCTCTCCCATTGACACTTTGGGGAGAGAATCAACGACTTTTTCGAACCCTCTTTTCAAAAACGATGATTTTTCCGCTAGTGATGACGAGTCACTAATCGACGAGGACGTTCAAAATACCGATTTTAAAATCTTTTCGAACCCTTTATTCGAATTTGATGACGCGTTCATTTTTGGTGACGTAAATCCTCTCTTTGATGAGACGTTCGAGGACATCGAGAGTGAGAAATCTAAGGATTCTAAACTCGATGAGCCGGATTTGCTAGTCACCCACCCGAAGTCTCATACGGTTGAGACTACTCTTTCTACTCATGACGTTTCCATTCTCGAGGGGTTCACCAATGGACCGCCTCTCGATGAGAGTGAGGATTTTAATGAGGCTTTTGCCTTCGATCCGGGGGGAAATTTTGAAACTCCTATTATTGATAATTCTTTTTCTATTTTACCTTTGTTTCAAAGTGAACCAACCCACCCCCTCGGATATGATGAGTTTACCTACGTCGTAAGGAGTTTTCTTCCTTACAAGATGTATCCTCCGGCTTTGCATGTTTTATTTTCAACAAAATGTGAGGATACGATCTTTGATCCCGGCATAAAGGCTTTGCCTTTATTCACGGTTTCTTTTGGGCCTTGATTACATGTAATCCCCACCAAAAATTGACCACACCATGATTATCCCTAAATGATCATATTTATGGGGATTCGAGTTGAGCTTTTGACTCGGTTATCAAAAAACAAGGTGCCTCGTGGGGGAGACCCATGCTTATCCATGTACATATTATTGCTTTCTAATTTAGTTTAATGTGAGGGGATTTGTGCCCTTCCAACCTTTGTTCCATGGTTGTTTGTGCATTGTGGTTCTTAGATCATGATCTTCACGATTGGAGCCTCTCGTGTTCGTTTTATGGGAGCACTCAATCGTTTGCTTTGAAGACTTTCTCAGTATCCAAATGATATATCCTTTGATGTTCTAACCTTAGGTTTTTAGCACATTTCATAAACGGCTTTAAATTTATTCGTTATACCCTTTCCATGCTAGATTAGGCATTCGACTACGTCTCTAGTATGGGGGTGTTTGCACCCCTAGACTCGAAACATTGAGGACAATGTTTAACTTTAGTATGGGGGGGTGAATAGATACTTGCCTTGCCAAACCTTCACGCTTTATAAAGTTTATCTTTTTGTTATCGTTTTGTTGCAAAATAAGGCAAAAATGGCCAAATTTTAAAAATTTTCATGTTTTATAAGTGTTTGAAGACACGAATGTAGATTTTCCGACGGCGAGAATAAGAGTAATTTTTGACTCGACCGTGCGTGTTGAGCACTTAGCTTTGATTCCTTAACTTTTTTAGGCTAAGTCTCTTAAATGAGGACGAGAAATGATAGGGTTAATTATAAGTTACTATGCTAAACGTAGAGTACTCGTATTCTTTCAAAAACTCATGTGTTCTCGTAATTTGCTTATTCTCCCTTCGCTTGTAAATATTTTTTGCTTAATAAATATTGACTTAGCGGTTTAGTTAGGATTGTTGGGTTTCTAGTATTTTCTAGTAGCTTCCGTGTAATTAAAATGGGAAGACATTAAGGTATCGCCAGCGTCACGGTTTTGAAGTATTGGCAACCCGAATAATCGAAAGCTTCACCCAATAATAAGATTTCAAGTGCTCACCTAAATCAAGCAAACAATTTGAAGCCCCACAAGGCCTAAAATCTATGCAAAATTGAAAGTGAATCAAGCCTTAATCTTCGAAGCTTTAAAGATCCAAAATTCGCTTTAGCGTGAGGATATACGTCTTTGGCTAATAAAACCACCGACGAGGCAGATAATAAAAGGCAAGGCAAGACCGAAGTCATAATAAAAGCTTCATGGCGAAGTTGAATAAAAGATGGAGGTAAACCAAAGATAATAAGGCCCTTCCGTTAGGGGGCGTATAAAAGTCTTGGTAATAAGTCTCATGTTCAAAAACTTTATAAAACCGTGTTTATCGATTCTTCTTGTCAACTTATTTTTTTAACATCGTTGTCTATTGGGAGGGATTATTGATTTGATGGTCTTGGTTACACCGTTAGGACTCTATTTTTAGACCTAAATCTCTATTATCGCATAAGTCAAACAATGTATCCTCGTGAAACATTCAAGACAAAATAAAATATAAGAGATACAACTTAGGAATAATGGGAGGATAAGTACGTAATTAGGGCATATGAGTAGTGTTAGCATTACTAACTTATAATGACAATGATCTCGTTACACGCTTGGCATGGAATTGGAGTGAAAATCGAGGACGATGAAATTATTTCTAATGAAGCATTCACGTGTTCTTATTCTATGAACCTAAACGTCCCATTTTGCGATAAAAATCATACATTATGTCTAAAACGTAAGTAGTAGTAATAGTAGTAGTGTAGCTAGTTTATCTTTCAATAAAAGTCAATAAAAATGAATTTTGGAGGTGCTACGATACTTTATTCTAGCATTGCTGAGGGCACGGCAATGGTTTAGTATGGGGGAGTGATGAGACTGCTTTTATAAATAGTCTCATCGTCCAAAACGGGCTTAAAACAGTTAAAATATCAATAAAACTGCCAAATATATGCTCGTGTTTGTTGCTTGTGTATTTTAGGTACGAATATTGAGGAAAAGACAAAAGATCACATGAATGAAGCAAAAACGAACACGGGAAACGAAGCCGCACAATGAACCGGACCCGAGTTTTGGATTTTGCAAAAATGCCCTCCAACTTTGAAGAAATGACAAGTTTGGTCCTTCAAGTTTGATGAATTGTCATGATTCCCTAAAGAACCAAGATATACAAGAGTAATCCTTCAAATTTCAAGACATGTCAAGAAACACCCTTGAAGTTTAAGAGAGAAACACATTAGATCCTTTTTATTATACAAGGACTAACGGTGCGAAAGCTATAAGGACTATGGGTGTAAAGGTTTGAACTAATTGCTTTTAGTAAGGGGGACCAAATGTGCCAATATTCTAAACCTACTTAACTATAATACCCAAATAACCCAACAGCCCACCCACTTAACCTTTCCTCCAATCATATTGTGTCACCTCACTAAACCCGGATCCATACCCACCAAACCCTACCTTACCCGTTACCACAAAACCACGTTTTTATTGTTAAACATTTTTTTAAAACTTGTTAAATAAATTATAAAAACAAGCGGGCAACATACACTGTTACCCTTAATCTCATCAAACCCCCTTTTCACCAGTATCATAAACCCTAATCCCCAAATATTTTCTTAACCTAAAATTAAGATAAGACCAGCTCCAGATCAATGATTAAGAGTCTTTGTAACTCTTTTTCGCGCTCAAAACCCATACCCCTTTACCCATGTTACCCCTGGGCCCCTCCCCTGCTACAAGCAAACAAAAGGAGACAGCAAATCAACGCCCCAAAGTATTTCTTGTGGCCAAAGATTACAAGGGACGTCCGTGATCACTCCACACAAGCTGGCAATCACATGAGGTCTGCAACATCACGGGATACCATTTTGACAAAGGCTGCAAAAGTTCAAAATCGAGGGTACCATAGGAATTTCGTAGCAATTAGGGTTTAGGTTATTTTGCTATTCTAGAAAGATCTTGTAGCTGTTATATAAATCACCTAGGACCCTTCATAATTTCTTGTTCCAGATTTTTTCTCAAGTTATGTAATTCATTTTTTAAGATTTATAAAAGTTGGTGTTTTTGTTGAAATTGTAATTCCCTTTTATAGTTTAAAAAATTGGTAATTGCTTGAGACTAATCTGAGTTCCACCATTTTCTATTTGCTCATGTTTGATAAAAAGTGAGACTTGTAATCTCTTTTTCAAAGTTTTGAAAAGTTGGTATTAAATTTGGCTAAATTTCTGTTTGAATCCGTGTGATGATTAAGTTGTTCTTTAGTTGTTGTTTGAGTTGTTTTTGGAAAACGTTTTCAAGTTTTTAGGAAGTTGGTGATAAAAGGTTTTAAGAAACATAAAAATCAGAAGTTGATTATTGTGCTGGTTGTTTACTGAATCAAGGTTGTTGAACCTTGGTTCTTGTTTGTTTATGGTTTCTACAGGTTGGAAAGCTAGTGTATACGCATACACTTAAGCTCGAATATCCTAGGGCGTGGATGTGCGCCCTAGAGGTTTGTTTTTCTTGTTTTAATTTTTTTGTTCAAATTATATGTTCATGTGGATTTGAGTGTTTGTTGTTTTCTTGGTACTTTTGTGTTATTTACATGTTAGTTTGATGTGTATTGACTGATATTGATAGCATAGGATAGGTTGTGAGTTGATTTTGCTCCAATCCTTTTGTTAAAGTTTGATTTTGAGGTTTAAAAGGTTGTTTGGGACAGCCTGGTTGTTGGGCAAAAGTTGTCTAACCAAACCTAGCTTAGCTCTGCAACACTTTAGGTCTTAGGTTAGTCAATTTGAGGTGTTTAGACTGTTTTGATTCACAACGTAATTCTAAGTCGCCAAGTTCTTTATAGCTCACTGATATCTGTATGTCTCTAATAACCCCACTGTTTGGTGTAGGATTTCGTGCCAACTGAGTGCATTTCTTGTTGATTTTTGTTGATCGCTGGTTTGAGTTTCGACTCTGTGCTAGTTTATCCCGTGCCCACTGTCCTTAATCTACATAAGAAAACAAAAAGGGTAACCGTAGTCACTTAATAGCCTAATTACAACCACTGTTATAATTTTCTGTTGGTACTTGCTTAATTGCTGAAGATTCTGTGTGTAAGTGAGGCGTGAATTTGTGCCTTTAAATTTTGTTCTAAAATCGTGTGTGGTGTCTTGCGTGTTTGAGTTAACTGTGCACCAAGCCAAACAAGTAAAAAAGAGAACCAAGGAAAAAGATCTCTGCTTATGTTCTTCTTGTTAATTGTGCTTGATTTGCTGACACAAAAATTATGGTATTGTGTTTTGTTAAGTGTAGTCCCTGTGCACCAAACATAGACTAAGATACTGTGAGGATAAATAAAACAATACACAGGCCTGCTTATGTTTGCGTCTGTGTTTTATCAAAGATATTTTAGCGTGAGTGATATTTGAATTGTGCTTGTTGATTGTATTAGGGTGTTTTGTCTTATGTGTATGCCTGGTAATTGATTGTTCATAAAAGCTTGATTGGTTTGCTTAATTATGATTGTGTGTTTGTGTTTTGCGTTTGTCTTGTGTTCCTGTGCAAAAGGATGTGACCAAAAGAAATAGTAAACCAATAGTGCCTGCTGGTATAAATGTGCGTGATCTGATTCGTGGCACTTGTGTTTAATTGAGTGCTGTCAGTGGGTGGATTTAGTGATTTATGGTTGAAATTGTGTTCCATAATTGGCTGCACAAACAGATTTAGGTCCTTACACATCTGGTCATAGGGATTTGTCTAGAATCGGCAGCTCAAAAAGGGTGTTTAGCCCCACTGTCGGCCTTAAGCTGACAACAGACCTGCTATACCAAAATAGAAGCCTCATTGGTTTAATTGTTGACTTGGGGTTTTTGATAGTGCCACTTAACTAGGATTTAGATAGATAAGTAGTTTATACTGACGGGGATTTAGGCTGACTAAGTATTTTGGTGGATTAATAAGGTACACTAGGCTCACATCTTCGAACTCGCAACCCCAGAGCTTTCACTTTGCCTACATTTTGCTATACGCTCTTTTTGTGTGTTCGGCTGTTTTGTATGAGTGACTCTTTGTGTGTTTGACTCCTCACAAGTCCACTGACTTGTGAGGGTGCCATTGTGCCCAACAACATTCAACAACGATCCTATACCGGGCTTTCAATACCCCCCCCCCCCCCCAAAATAGTTGAACAAGAAAGAAAAAAGGAACAAAAAAATATCTAGTCTGTGAGCAAAAATTTTGATTCGAATTGTGGGTTTATTGAGTTTAAAGTGGAGTTATATTTGTGTTTTGGTGAAGTATTGTTACTGTGCATCAAGTGGTTAAAAAGAATATAAAAAAAATAAATTGTAAAAACCTGTCATAGCTAGGACTCGAACACCCTACCTGTCGTGCAGGACTTAAGTGTTCTACCATTGATCTATGAGGGCTTTTCTGTTAGCCTTTCAACTCAAAACACATTTAACCCATTTTTCATTTCCTTCTTTTTTAATTAAGTTGTAGCCTATAAGCCCCAATTCCAGCTTATTTTGTGAACGATTTTCTTCTTTTTCATTTTTCCTTTGTTCCTTAGATAATTTGAGATTTTTCTGTTTAATTTTTATATTTTTCTATTTCGTAGATTATTTATTATTATTATTTTCATTTTAATTTGTTTTTAGTCTATAAAAAAATAGAAAAAGGTTCATAAAAAATTTCAAAAAATATTTTTTAGTTTTTATTTAATACACTTCAGGTTTACGAATAAAAAAGTTTCTATTTTGACTTTTTCTTAGTTAATTATTTTATATTTTTTTAATAAAGTTTAAAAATTAATATAAATTAATTTAAAAGATTTCAATTTTTTTGGTTTTCGTATTTTTCTTAGTTAGGTTTCTAAGAACATTTTAGGTATTTTTAATAATTTTTTAGGTGAAATTTTTCGTTGGTCGTGTTTTTACGTTCGACGTATACGCGATTCCGACCGTTTTTAGCGTAATTCGTCTACATTTTCTTTTCTTTCTTTCTTTCCAAAACGTAATCACTCGAATTAATAACGTCTAATATTGTTGGCTAAACACCATACCTCCACCGAGAACGAACTCGATTGTCGGTATTTATGTTTTCCTAAACGTTGATACTTATACTTACCGCGACTTTGGTTTTTTTTGCTTACTTTTTCCTAAAGGTAAGTAAAACGACTAAAAACCACAACATCAAGTATCGAGCCCAAATCTTTAATTGAGGAACCACCTATCCTCGAGTTGAAAGATTTACCTCCTCATCTCGAATATGTATTTTTGGAGGAGGACGACAAGTTGCCGGTTATTATTGCGAAAGATCTTTTGGATGATGAAAAAACTGCACTCGTCGATGTTCTAAAGGATCACAAAGGGGAAATTGCGTGGAAGTTATCTGACATTAAGGGGATCGATCCCAAATTTGTACCCACAAAATCTTAATGGAGGAGGATTACAAGCCCGCAATCCAATGTCAAAGAAGGGTGAACCCCAAAATTCACGACGTCATCAAAAAGGAAGTGCTTAAACTCCTTGAAGCGGGAATGATTTACCCTATTTCCGATAGCCCTTGGGTGAGTCCTATTCATTGTGTCCCTTAAAAGGGACGAATGACCGTTGTGTCAAACGATGCCAACGAGTTAATTCTCACTAGACTCGTGACCGGATGGAGAGTGTGCATTGACTATCGTAAGTTGAATGAAGCCATTCGAAAAGACCATTTTCCCTTGCCCTTCATGGACCAAATGTTGGAGTGTCTTGCGGGAAACGATTTCTATTGCTTTTTATATGGTTTTTCCGGTTACTTCCAAATCCCCATCGATCCTCGTGATCAAGAAAAAACTACGTTTACGTGTCCATATGGAACGTTTGCCTATCGTAGAATGCCATTCGGACTTTGCAATGCACTGGGAACCTTTCAAAGGTGCATGATGGCTATTTTTCATGACATGATCGAGAAGACAATGGAAGTCTTCATGGATGACTTTTCCGTGTTTGGTAGTTCGTTCACTTCGTGTTTGTCGAATCTTGAGCGAATGTTGAAGCGTTGTGAGGAAACCAACCTTGTGCTTAATTGGAAAAAAATGTCATTTTATGGTTAACAGTGGAATCGTCTTAGGGCACAAGGTTTCGAAAGCGGGGATTGAGGTAGATCAAGCTAAGGTAGACGTCATCGCCAAATTACCTCATCCTAAAACCGTTAAGGGAGTTAGGAGTTTCATAGGCCACGCGGGCTTTTATCGTCGGTTCATGAAGGATTTTTCAAAGATCTCTCGACCTATTACATATATCCTCGAGAAAGATGCACGTTTTGTATTTGACGAAGATTGTGTACGAGCCTTTGAAATCCTTAAGAGGAAACTTACCGAAGCTCCCATTCTTGTTGCTCCCAATTGGCACCTCCCCTTTGAGCTCATGTGTGATGCTAGTGACTATGCTATTGGGGCCGTATTGGGGCAACGTCATGAAAAACACTTCTTTCCTATTCATTATTCTAGTAAGAAGATGACCGAGGCTCAACTAAAATACACTACAACGGAGAAGGAATTCCTTGCCGTGGTGTATGCATTTGAGAAATTCTGACCTTATATCGTCTTGACGAAATGCATAGTGTATACGGATCATTCAGCTATCAAGTATCTTATGGCTAAACAAGATGCTAAGCCAAGATTACTTCGTTGGATTCTCCTCCTTCAAGAATTTGATCACAAAATCGTTGAAAAAAAGGAGCCGAGAATCTAGCGACCGATCATCTTTCTCGTTTGGAAGATCCTCACCAAAGTGTTTACGAGCCCAAGGAAATCACCGAAACATTTCCGCTCGAGACACTTGGTTTAGTGAATTCTAAGCTTGATTCTTCTACCCTATGGTTTGCGGACAACGCAAATTACCATGCGGGCAACTTCATCATCAAGGGTATGACGACTCAAGAAAAACGAAAATTCTTTCGTGACGTCAAGTTCTATTTTTGGAACGACTCTTACTTGTTTCGAACTTGTGCGAATCAAATTATTCGACGTTTTGTCTTTGGTATCGAAGCCTCTAATATCCTTAGAGATTGTCACGAGGGACCCACGGGTGGTCACCACGGTGCTAATATCACGGCTAAGAAGGTTTTTGATGCCGGTTTCTTTTGTCCTACTATTTACCGAGATGCACATGAACTTGTGAAGTCATGTGACTCATGCCAACGACAAGGAAAAGCCTCACAAAAAGATGAATGCCACAAAATATCATCCAAGTGTGTGAGATATTTGACGTTTGGGGCATTGACTTTATGGGGCCGTTCCCATCATCTCGTGGTAATAAGTAATCCTTGTCACCGTTGACAACCTATCTAAGTGGGTGGAAGCTAAGACTTTGCCCACCAATGATGCTCGTGTGGTAGTCAAGTTTTTGAAAAGCTTGTTTTCTCGGTTTGGAACCCCTCATGCAATCATAAGCGATCGTGGAACCCATTTTTGTAACGACCAATTCGAAAGGGTCCTAAGGAAATATGGGGTTACACATCGTCTTTCTACGGCTTATCATCCACAAACGAGTGGGCAAATCGAGGTTTCAAACCGAGCGTTGAAGAGGATCTTGGAGAGATCGATTAGGGAAAACCGACAATCTTGGTCGGATAAGTTGGACGATGCTTTATGGGCCTTTAGGACCGCTCATAAGACGCCCATCGGGTGCACTCCTTATAAGCTTGTGTATGGGAAGAATTGTCACTTGCCAATTAAATTAGAACACAAAGCTTATTGGGCCCTTAAGCTTTGTAATGATGATATGGAGACCGCGGGAAAACACCAGAAAATGCAACTTAATGAATTGGATGGATTAAGGGACATTGCTTATGAAAATTCATTGTTTACAAAGAAAAAACTAAAAAGTTGCATGATTCAAAAATTAAATACCGGGTTTTTAACATTAGGGATCAAGTTTTGCTTTTTAACTCTCGATTGAAAATCTTTTCCGGTAAGTTGAAATCCCGTTGGTCTGGTCCATTCACCATGACTCAAGTTTTTCCATATGCGACCATCGAGCTAGCTCAAAATGATGCCCCCAATTTCAAGGTGAATGGACATAGGTTGAAGCACTACTTTGGCGGGGAAGTTCCATCCTTGAACTACCTCGACCAAATCACCTTCCCCAATGATAATTAGTATTGAGGGGATCGAGTCGAGCTCATGACTCGGTAATAAAAAACGAGGTGCCTCGTGGGGGAGTCCCATGCTTATCCTATGCACATATTATCGCTTTCTAATGTAGTAACGTGTTGGGATTTATTCCCTTCCAACCTTTGTTCCGTGGTTGTTTGTGAATCATGGATTTCAAAATTATCATGATCTTCACGATTGGAGCCTCTCGTGTTCGTTTTATGGGAGCCCTCGATCGTTTGCTTTGAAGACTTTCTCAATATCCATGATATATCCTTTGATGTTCGAACCTTAGGTTTATAGCACACTTCATAAAAGGCTTTAAATTTAACGATTACAACCTTTCCATGCTAGATTAAGCATTCGACTACGTCTCTAGTATGGGGGTGTTTGCACCCCTAGACTCGAAACATTGAGGACAATGTTTAACTTTATTATGGGGGGGTGAATAGATACTTGCCTTGCCAAACCTTCACGCTTTCTAAAGTTTATATTTTTGTCTATCGTTTTATTGCAAAATAAGGCTAAAAATGGCCAAATTTTAAAAAAAATCTCATGTTTTATAAGTGTTTAAAGACACGAATGTAGGTTTTCCGATGGCGAGAATAAGAGTAATTTTTGACTCGACCGTGCGTGTTGAGAACTTAGCTTCGATTCCTTAACTTTTTATTAGGCTAAGTCTCTTAAATGAGGACGAGAAGTGATAGAGTTAATTATAAGTTACTATGCTACACGTAGAGTACTCGTATTCTTTCAAAAACTCATGTGTTCTCGTTATTTGCTTATTCTCCCCTCGTTTGTAAATATTTTTTTCTTAATAAATATTGACTTAGCGATTTAGTCTTGATTGTTGGTTTCTAGTCTTTTCTAGTAGCTTCCATGTAATTAAATTGGGAAGACATTAAGGTATCGCCAGCGTCACGGTTTTGAAGTATTGGCAACCTGAATAGTCGAAAGCTTCACCCAATAATAAGATTTCAAGTGCTCACCTAAATCAAGAAAACAATTTGAAGCTCACAAGGCCGAAAAATCTATGCAAAATTGAAAGTGAATCAAGCCTTAATCTTTGAAGCTTTAAAGATCCAAAATTCGCTCTTGAGGATATACGTTTTTGGCCATAACAAAACCACCGATGAGGCGGATAATAAAAGGCAAGGCAAGACCGAAGTCATAATAAAAGCTTCATGGCAAAGTTGAATAAAAGATGGAGGTAAACCTATGATAATAAGGCCCTTCCGTTAGGGGGCGTATATAAGTCTTGGTAATAAGTCTCATGTTCAAAACCGTTATAAAACTGTGTTTATCGATCCTTCTTGTTGACTTAATTTTTTGACATCGTTGTCTATTAGGAGGGGTTATTAATTCGATGGTTTTGGTTACACCGTTAGGACTCTATTTTTAGACCTAAATCTCTATTATCGCATAAGTCAAACAATGTATCCTCGTGAAACATTCAAAGACAAAATAAAATATAAGAGATACAACTTAGGAAAATGGGAGGATAAGTACGTAATTAGGGCATATGAGTAGTGTTAGAATTACCAACTTATAATGACAATGATCTCTTTGCACGCTTAGCATGGAATCGGGGTAAAAATCGAGGACGATGAAATTATATCTAACGAAGCATTCACGTGTTCTTATTCTATGAACCTAAGCGTCCCATTTTGCGATGAAAATCATACATTATGTCTAAAACGCAAGTAGAAGTAATAGTCGTAGTGTAGCTAGTTTATCTTTCAATAAATGTGAATAAAAATTAATTTTGGAGGTGCTACGATACTTTATTCTAGCATTGCGTGAGGGCACGACAATGGTTTAGTACGGGGGAGTGATGAGACTACTTTTATACATAGTCTCATCGTCCAAAAAGGGCTTTAAATGCATAAAATATCATGAAAATGGCCTAATATATGCTTGTGTTTGTTTCTTGTATATTTTAGGTACATATATAGAGAAAATGACAAAAGATCACAAGAATCATGCAAAAATGAATACGGGAAACGAAGCCGCACAATGAACCAAGCCCTAATGAAGATTTTCCAAAAAACACTTGAAGATTTGAAGATTATGCAAGAAGGGTCCTCCAATATTGAAGAATTGACACTTTAAACCCTTGTATCTTCATAATTACAAGTTTGCTCCTTTAAATATGTCAAATTGCAAAAAAGACCCTTAACTTTGAAGAAATGGCAAAAATGGTCCCTCATTAATCATGACTTGTCAATTTCAGTCCTCCAAGAAGTCAATCAAACAAGTCAAGACCATTATCTATGAAGAAAATTCCAAAACAGCCCTTCAAGAATCAAGAATTGGCAAGAAATATCACTGAAAATACTTTGCAAAACTTTTTGGGGCAAAAGTATGAAAAAGAAAAGTTGTTAACAAAGGGAAAGGCGTTGATAGCTAGTTTGAGCTGAAATGACAAAGAGAAAAGAAAGGAGGGGCTAAACATGGCAGACACAATAGATACCTAGACCAACCAGCACCCACCACGTGTCCCACTATCTTATTTCAACCAATCAAAACCTCCTATGTTGCCACATCACACATCCACTCATCCGGTTTTAATATAACTAATTAATTAGTTATAATTAAGGCGCCTAACATCTCATTTAAACATTAAAACGGATCAAACACATGTTCTTCATGTTCATCATCAGATTTGGGTTTTTCTTAATTACTAAGAATTAAGTGTTAAAACCTTCCAGATTTATGATTCACCTTACCTTAATCACATCCCACACCTTAAACCCTTGGCCACGTCACTCAAAAGTCACATGAGTTCCCTCCTTCACACGGTTTTGAAGATACTGCCAAAAACTCTGCCACATCCAACGTCTAAGATTAAAGCTTGAAACTTAAGCTTATTTTGAGCCTTTGATGCAATTCCAACAGCTCATACATCAACAAACTACCAAAATTTCATCACATGATTCCAAGATATTCAAACTTTCAAAGGGCATTTTTGGAACCTCACCAGCATTAGGGTTTCATTTTTATGCATTCACTAGTTCACTTGTAGCCTATATAAGGCATAGGACCCTTTACATTTTCAGTTGCTCTTGATTTTTCCTTAGTTCACAATTTTGTAAATCTCATTTTCATATCAATGAAGTGTGTTTGAAATTTGTGAAGAAAGAGCAAGTGCCAATCTTATTTCCTACTTACTATTGTTTAATGTTAACTAATCTTGAATCCTAAAACCTGTTTTCAAAGGAGTGTGCAAAAGTTTGCATATTTTCCTATAATCTTGATATTTTGCTAAGTCTTGTTCAAACCTTGGAATTTTTGGGCAATAAGTGATCTATACACCCTGATAAGGAGCTTATCAAGGTGTTGTGAGGTTATAGTTTGGGAATAATCAAGTATGGGGAATAAAGGTTGCATTAATCAAGTTTTCCTCTTTTTCTGTTTTTGATAATTTTGTTCTTTAACCTTGTTGAATCTTGGCAGGGTTGTTTGTGGAAGCTTGTGCTTGTTCTTGCTAGCCCATAAGCTCAAAATTCGTGGGTGTGGATGTACATCCATGAGGTTTGAACCTTTCTACCTAAAATCTGCTTAAAATCTTGATTTTTGGTGATTTTGTGTTCTGCTTGTGTTCTTGTAAAATTTATGGTCTAATTTTGCTTAATACTGCATATTACATCTGTTTATGTGTTTGATTGGGCTTGGGTAACCTTGGAATACACTTATACTTGTTTAAATTTGATTTGAAAAAGATAAGGGGTGTTTGGGATTATCTGTTTAAGATCATAGTTTGCTATTGTGTTGCTAGAAAGTGTTGTTTATGGTTTGTATCTGTTATTCACTTGGTTGTATGCTAAAACCTGCAAGTTATTGGCTTTAAAACATCAGATTAAACATTGTGCTATAACTCACTTGATTTTACTGATTTTGACCTAAGATTTTGGAAATACCTAGAGTATATGCATGCTTAGGGACTAAAGGTGTTAAATCAAAGTTTGTGTAACCTGATAACAAGATTTGAGTGTTTACAATTGGACTTATGGTCAAGTATATCAGCAAAGTGTTCATAACTGCTTGTTAATGTTCATCAGTAACTTTTATATGCTTGAATCTTGATCTAGGCTTTGAATCAGTGCATGAAACCTATTTAGATTTGTTCATTTGAGTTTATTAAGCTTGTGTATGCATTTGGTGAAGTTTGGCTGGCTGATTTTTGCTAAAAGTGCTTATTGAACCAAAACTGCTTATTGTTCATGTCTGTGACTGATCTGGTGATGTTTTGATTAATCTGTGCTAATTGGCTGATTGTGATTGTGTTTTTGTGATTGCTATTGACTCCTTATGATCAACTGATCATTTGGGTGCCTTTGTGAAACTTGAATCCACAAAAAAGTCATATAATACAAAAAGTCAAGAAAGTCAAGCAGTGGGAAAAGTTCCCACTGCTCAACACCCAAAACTAGCCCCTTCTAGTGTTAATTTTGATCCAGCTTATTCATATGCCAAATTGGCTTATCCAGACTTGCAACAACTTATTTTTTGTGATAGATCTTCATCATTTGACCCATTTATTTGATCTGGAGCTTATCAGACCTTGGCTTTGACTTTTTACTAGAAGACTCATAAGGTTGACTTTTAATTAAGTGCTTATCTACTTATTCCAGCTTATTGGGTGTGATTATTGAAAAAGTATTTGTTGATTAAGCTTAGTTAAGTCATTTAAAAGCTTTTGAAAGTTGAATCAGCTCTTGGGGTGGCCTAGAACTCGAAAACGTTTATTTTGTCGTTTTGTGAAGATAGCTTTTAGCTTATTCAGGCTTATTCCTTGTGATTATTCCAAATTTCTTTCTACATATCTCTTAAGTAACTCAAAAGAAGCTTGTGTGTCAAATTTGAGCTTATGGCATCAGCTTATAGCTTAATGGGCCACAAAGCCCATTAAAAAGAAGCTGCTTTGAAATAAGCTAGCTTAAACACATTTTCAGCTTTTGGGCCTTCAGAATTTTGTTTTTTAAATCAAATTTTGAGTCAGATAGGAGCTTTTGGGCTTATTTGGACAACATTTTTCTTATTGAGCCTATTTGAGCCCATTAAGGGGTCTGTTTGACTTTTAGCCCATTTCTAGGCCCAATAGGGGTATTTTTGTAATTTCAAATTCATTTCTGTGTTTATTAGGTTAACATAAGCTAGTTTGCAACTTTTTAGAATTTTTTATAAATTTTGGATTTTTATTAATATTTTATTATTATTTTATTACTAAAATTAAAAATTTAGATTTTTCAAGTTTTTATATTTTTATTAGATTGAATACATTAAGTTAGGAATTTTACAATTTTTAGAATATTTTTATTTTCATTAGATTAGTTTTTATAATTATTTTAAGTTTAAATAGTTTTTAATTGTTTTTAAATAGTTTTAATTAATTTTAAAATTTTCAAAAATAGTTATCGATTTAGTTAAGTCATTTTAGAGGTTTACATGTTAAAAAATCTCATTTTGGGCTTTTTATTAATTAAACTGATTTTTTGGGCTTTAATTAGCATTAAAAAATTATTATTTAATTAAATAAAAGGTTTGAGTGATTTTTGATTTTTTGTAGACTCTAATTACATTATTTAGGATATTTCTAAGAATTTTTAGGGTAAATTTTTAATATTGTCACTTTTTACGGTTTTACGTGTACGTCATTTCGTATTAGTTTAATTCACAATCGTAATCGTCATTCTCTTCTAATATCTCTTCTATTTTCTTTCTTCATAAATTATAATCATAAAAGTTAATCAATTCTTAACACAACACACTTGCCTCCTTGGGAAACGAACTTGAACTTCATTGGTCATTAGTGTTTGGTTTTCCTAAACCGACACTTAATACTTTCCCTATTTTGCTCTCTTTTCCTAAAGAGTAGTAAAAACACTACATCAGTGAGTGTATATTCTGAGATTGGAGACCCATTTAGGGTACTTGAACCATATTGATTTGGCATCTTAAGATGGATCAATATCGAAGGTGCTAGTCTTGGAAAGCTAGTACATGTTGTGGGGTTTAGAAGGAAGTCACTTGCATTGATTGGTCATGTCTATATACATACTATTTTGAGTTATTGATTTTATTATTCTAAACATGATTTTAAATACTTAAGTATGTTGCTAAGCGCGCACCTTATTTGTTAGGTGGCGGCTTTTGATGTGTATATTTGGGAGGCATCATCACTTCGGCGATCACTACTACTACTAGCTTTGAGTATTATCTAAGGTGAGTCTATAGCCTCGCTTGTGCACTTTAATCATTTTAAATACCCGCGCGGGGGAATACATGTCTTTATAAACTTAGAACACAAGTCTTTTATGGTATGCTTGTCCCTCTATGAATGGACCCGTGGTTGCCTTTGAATTGCATTATGTGATTGCCTTTGTTAGAGCCTCAATTATGGATCGTTAATTAACCTATAACGGGTTAACCGCTAGTACAATTAATAGGTCTATGGGGGAAGCCACCCCGGTTCAGTTTGTGTGGACTTGTCATAGAAGCTTAGGCCCGACCTCCACACTGTTTGAACATATAGTATTGAGAAGTCAGTTATACGACAATGTACCAATAATCTGGAGGTAACGACAATTAATAAATCTCTCGTCTTATTAGACTGATACGGGAGTGTCTAAGGGATCGGTTCCATGAGCTTGATGCAATTTATGCTATATAAAATTATTATTGTTGATGCAAATTATTTAATGTTTATTGCCTTCTAGTATGCCACAAACTTATAATCTTTGCTTGTGTTCAAAATGATTTGTAAAACCTATAGACTTGCTCAACCTTTGTGTTGATGATTTTACGCATGTATTTTAGGTAATCAAGATGGATAGCAGTGGAGCATGTGAGGAGGAAGTTGGTGCTTACTTTTCTAAACTTTATATTATTTTTCCATCCTTTAAAATGAATAAACTGCTTTTAAGTATTTAATGTATTGTGATTGGTAACGGTTTTTGGGACTAACGCTACTCTGATTTTATATATATTGGGATGGGAAATATTTTAGACAAGGTTTGTATAATATTTTTAATGTCTCTTTTGATGTCGTTGTCTATGATTATGTGCGATGTGCTATTAGTAGCGCCCCAATGTGGTATTCCGCTGCGTGGTAATTTGGGGGTGTTACATAGAATGTACTCCAATTCACTTGAAGTTGTGGTGATTGATTTTGTGGTGCTGGCTAAGTTACCATCATTTCTTCAACTTGTGGCTCCTCATGAGTAGGCTGTGGTTCTTCCTGTTGAACCTCCATGTTTGTAGGTTCATCCACACCAGTCTCTAAACCAGTTCCATCTTCATAATTCCCAATGACATCATCATCCAACTCAAAATTGATGTCATTTCCAGAGATCCTTGTTTGATTATCAGAAGAAGGTAGTTGTTCTTCATAATTCCTCCCCTATTTGGTTGCATTCAGTTGCCTTTTCTTGTGGTTTCTGAACCTTTGCTTTTAAGTGCAGCCTTCTGAATACACCTATGCTGCCTCATCCAAGATGATAATTTGTTCCTCAACTTGATTAGGCTAGCTTCTAATTTAGCAATTTTCTTGTCTTGAACAAGTTTTTACTTTTGCAACACCTGTAACTGTTGGGACAAACTAGTACACAAAGTAGTTAAATTTGCAACATCCACCACCTCTGGTGCTTGTGCTGGTGGTGAACCACTAGCAGCAATGGAAGAAGCAGGTGTATGGATCATCTCATCAGTATTTAGTGGAGCACCAATATTGTCAGAAGAAGATTGAGAAGCACTAGCATTGTGAGATTCCTCACCTTCTTGGTTGGCAGGTTGGGCTAACATGTAAGCAAACAATGGTGTAACAGTTCCTTTAAAGGCATTCCCTTGTTTGGTCAAGAAAGAGAAAGTTCTTTTTATGAATGTAGGAACATCCCATGTATCAGTTAACTCTGGTAGGTTAGGGATTTGGTCACTAACTAAAGTCTGAATAAATCTAGGATACATTAAAAAAATTCTTAGTCCCTTCCAAATTCCTAGTCATTCCTTCAAAAATTAATCTTGAAAAATTAAA
Organism: Glebionis coronaria; assembly: GCA_025667525.1. Classification (NCBI taxonomy): domain Eukaryota; kingdom Viridiplantae; phylum Streptophyta; class Magnoliopsida; order Asterales; family Asteraceae; genus Glebionis; species Glebionis coronaria. The sequence continues at coordinate 486,858,879 of CM046876.1, read as the reverse complement.
AACCCTGTTATTTGCTAGACAAATACCAGCTGATGCCAATGCAGCAGGAATTTGATCAAAAGATGTACTTTTAGAGCTCAAACAATGAATAATGGCATGAAAAAGCAATTTCCATTAAGGTGAAAACAAAACTTTAAAGAAAGTAAGACATTCCCTACCACCCCCATAGCCTATGACTTCAAGGCGCTCATGTATCTCTGTATTATTAAGCATACTAATTCCATTTTCATCATTTATTCTCAAACTAGCCCTTAGCAGTACCTCAGTCACATATATATTTCTATAATTTACCCTAGCCTTAATGTAAGGTTGATCAAACCGAGTACCTAACACAACAGTGTTCCAAAATTGTTCAACAATAAGAAAAGAGACAATGGGACTTACAGTGAGTGCCAAACGAACATGTGAAAGTCCCTAATCAATGCAAGAAACCCTACTCTTAACTTAATCAACACAAGGTATTACTTTTCAAACGTAATCTTATTATTGTATAATAAAGAATTACATGTGTTATGGATAACACAGTTTGATGAAAATGTGTTGTGCACACTTTGAACAACAATTAACCTTAACTTATGAATACAGTCGTAGCTGTTTGATTCACTAAGTTATACGCACTAATGTTCTTAATATCTCAAAGTGTTAAACATTAATGCATGGATTCACATCCTATTTATAGTGTTACGAGTTTGACTTAAACAGTACTTGATGTCGACTACACAAGCTTTTACAAGTTCCCACATCAGTCACATGATGTCCTTCTATTCTTGGTAGTCTTCCATTATGCTTTAAGGAACAGTTGTCAAAAACAGTTTCCTTATTCTTCATAGTCTCGAACACACAAATGGCATGTCCAAAGTGTGATGAGAGTTATCAGGGTATTGCCACCCCTGTTAACTCTCAACCCCTCAGAGTCCCTGATACATCTTGGCTGTTATCCATCACAGCCAAGGAGTATGTCATCAGGTAATCTTCGACTTCTCTGACAATGTCTCTGACATGGACTCCTCTGAGGTTGCTCACAGAGACTTGGATCTCTGTGAGTCTTGCGAAACTTGCCTGCCTCCTAGGCACAGGCAAGGGACTATCTATCAGCCTAATTATGTTTAAATCAATGATCAGGGAATCTAATAAGTTTAGATTCCCAACAATCTCCCCCTATTCAAACATAAATAATGCTATATCTAACTAAGTTAAGGTAAGTGAGTTTAACAGCTTCTTCTTACACATAACTGATCTAAACAAACATACCTCATGATTTTATTAAGACTTAGAGAAAATTACAAGTTCATTACATAAGTAAAATAAAAGATGAAGGTAAAAAGGGCTGAGACCATCTTCAATAGTCATCATTTTTTATTCTTTCTTCAGCTTCGGCCACGTCTAATCTGTTATCAATTTCATCCTGCAAAGTCTTTGCAAACTTCTTGGAATACTCTGTGTTGATCTTGAGACACTTCTTGTGACAGAGTAGCTGAATAGTTGAAGCCAAGCACAACTCATCTTCCCTCTGAAAAGCATACTGGCAAGCCTTGTTCATAAATGTCATTCCTCTTTCAGGCTCTGAGTATGTCTGACCATCAACAGGGCCAACAATACCATTTGGAAGGATCAAATCCCTGTGCATACCATCCACATGAACATCTTCAGTAACAAAAGTTTCATTAACAATTTGTGAAGTTCTTCTTCTTTTGTTGCCTATCTTTGGGGGTTCTTGTTCAAAAAGCTGTGGTGGGGGATCAATCTTGAGTTTGGCTGCTGTTTCCTTGATCCAGTTAAACTTAGCCTTAAGAGTTTTAAGCAGAAGGAAATTTGCCTGTCCAGACTTTTTGGCAGCTAAGGCTTCGAGTTCAAACCATTCTGATAACCCAAGTGTCTTTAACCTGAAGTTGTCAAACACATCCATATTTATCTGTTGGTTTTCCCTCCATATGATCATTTTTGGGGTGTTTGTGGATTTATGAATGGTGTATTTAAACTTGGTTATCTTGCCAGCAGCATACCTGTTGTTCACGCAGGCATCATAGTCAGCTTTGACTTTCTTTAAGGCCTCAGCGCGTTTTATTTCCATTTCCCTCAACCTTTGTTTTTGTTTTTCTCTTTCAGGTGGTGTCATCTTCCTCAGAGTCGCTTCATTTAATTCTTTGGTTGTCTTGAGTTCATTTAATCTTTTGAATTCTTCAGCCTGTTGCTCTATTTCTTCAGGGGTCAAAGGAATCTCATCAGAAGGTGTAAAGGTTGAAAACTGGGAAAGGTCTCTGGTGGATCCTCCTGTCTCTAGCATCACAGCTATCTTCTTAAGTTTAGTGTCTGTGTCAGACAAAACTATTTCCTTTCCTTTCTTCGAGACAGAGGACTCCACACTTATGTTTTTCAAAACCTCAGCTCTTTTGATAAACGCTGTCTGAGCCTGAGCTTGAATTGCTTTGGGGAGGGAGCTAACAGTAAATTTTAACTTCTTGGCCGCTGGTTCATCATCATCCTCAGGCTTGCTGGTGTTAACCAAAACAAGAGACTTTAATGGGTCAGCTCCATCTTCAGTTTGTTGCTCCCCCTGAGTTGCATCCTTATCATCAGGTATTATAACTGGTGTGATGACTTGGAGAGGAACAGGTGTAGTGGTGGGGTTAGCTGATGACGATCCTTGTTCAGCAGATGCAAGGCTGAGTGTAGTAATCTTCTCCCCCTCACGTTTATCCTTGCTTCGCAAATGCTTGGATGAACGTGCCTGAAAACGTCTTGCAATCTGCTCCACAGATGTAGCCATAACACGTTGCCTTTTTCTTGAGGCCCTGGCAATCTTTAGCAGGAGGTTGGCATTTGCATTAGTATTCGCCTGAACACGCCGGACAATAAAGTTAGCATGATTGTATTGCCTGTTGCGAACCGCATTAAAGTGCCTGTTCATGGTGTTTTCATGTGCATGGAACATAGCAGGGACAACTGAGTCAATGGCATCCTTTATCCTTGTTGAAAGATGACCGAGTCCCTGGGCTACACCTCGTCTTGCACCATCCTGAATTGGCTCAGTGACAGCCTCAGTCACAGCCTTTTTGATGATGCCTGGAAATGTCACAGTGAAGTTGTGCATTTCAGACTTGATCACATCCAGCTTCCTTGATAAGCGCTCAATATCAGATTGATGATGAACGGGCTGAAGATTTTTGATATTGAGGCTTTGCTGAGCAAAATCATCCCCCTTTGGAATTAAGTCAAAGTTGGTCTGGGCAGGATGATCAAACATGAGAAATTCGGCTGTTGGATCATATGTTGGTCTTTGGAAGACTGTTGTTGCGGATGTAGCAGAGTTTGGAGTGTCAACAGCTTCCTTGAGAGGAGAAGTCTTGTCATCAGCTGGTGTGGACACAGCTATATCTTTAGGAGGAGAGGCAGACAGCTGGTCGTCCTCATCTTCTTCATCCTCGTCATCAAACATTTCCTCAGGGAATTCATCCTCAGGCATGGGCTCAAACTCAGAGACATAATCTTCTACTAAGAGCATTTCTTCATCAGCATTTAACACAGGTTCTTCATCATTTGGATTGTCCTGAGTCATTGTTTCAGCCTCCTTTTCGTGTACCTGAGACTCTTTGACTGGCTGTACAATATCAGCCTGCAAGTTTGTTGTAATTAGTAACAGGGAAAAATATAAGGGGAATGGTCGCCATTTCACTGTCCCAGAGAGGCTGAGGGTGATTACTCAGCCACTCCAAAGGATAAATCCTTGGGATTCTTTTAAGTGTGAATAAAGTATGGTTAATGATCGCCATTCGCTGCCCCTAGGAAAGCTGAGTGTGATTATTCAGCCCCCCCAAAAGGTAAAAAACCTTTGGGACTCTTTTGATTGTGAAACATATGTTGTTTATGGATCGCTAGTCGCTGCCCCTAGGAAAGCTGAGTCTGATTATTTAGCCCCCCCCAAAAGGTTAAAACCTTTGGGACTCTTTTAAGAGTGAAACATATGTTGTTGTGGGTCGCCTGTTACGCTGCCCCTAGGAAAGCTGACGGTGATGATTCAGCTCCCCCTGAAAGGATAAATCCTTTGGGACTCTTTTAAGGAGGGAACCAAGAGGCTTTGTGAGGTACAGCTGATCAAGGTTGAGACATTAGTATATTCAGGTTGTTGTTAGCCTGAATACTGTCTAGAGGGTTCAGGGTCATCGGGGTGCTTTATAAACACAAATGAATCATTCCCTGGCGCAAAGACAGGGTGTACAGAAGTCGAAAAGTATTCTAAGTGTAATGACAGACTTCTATGGGTCGAGGATTACCCTAACTTCACCACTCTCTCCTACAGAAAAATGAGAGTGGCTGCTTGTGAACCTCTAAAAAAGTACACTGATTACCTGTGAGATATCAGCTTGAGATGGCTGGTTTCCTGTTGTCTCAGCTGACTTAGAGACACTAGACGCCTGTTGTTTGTCAGTCAAAGGGTCTGAATCCACAAGAGTATCTGGACCAGAGGCGGTGTCAGTCTTCTTTTCCTTGGCCTTGATAACAGCTTTGGAGTGGGAAGAAGAGGGGATTTTCTTCTTCTTAGGCTGTTGGCCAGATGAAGCCTTGGACTTAGTAGTGTGCTGCCCAGAGGTCAAAGACATAGACTTGCCAGCAACACTAGAAGTATTCACCTTCTCAGAGGAAGAGAGAAAGGGCTTCTCAGCGTTTGGTACCTGGTTGGCCACGTTCAGCATGTGGGCGGTGACAGGGATATTCTCAGCTCCTATTTCCTTGTAGATGGCGCCTGTGATGCGATAGGGCTTAAGAGCAGTCAAGGCCTTGTTGTGATAATTATCTCCCAGCAGACTCTCAAAGATCAGGGACAGGAAGCGCACATAACAAATATTCTTTTCCCTGACCTGATTCCTTCCCTTTAGCTGTTCTACCAGGTTTGAGAAGAGAATGCTTCCAACGTCAACATCAACTCCCCAGATTAATCCATAAGCAATCGCCTGATGATTGAAAGACATTTGATCCTGTGATCCCTGCATTCCTCCCAGGGACTTCACAATGTGGGTGAAGAGGACACGCCACATAGGAGTAAAATATTTGATCTTCAGAGGGGATTTGGCGAGGACCTCAGCAGGTGTAAGAGCAAGGTTAACGTCATGGCAAGGGTTGAGTGTGGCCAGGGCTTCCTTCACAGCCTTTTTGTCAACTACCTTCAGGTATTCATCTCCATGTTTTAATCCGGCAATACTTGAAAAATCTTTAAGGGAGAAGGCAAAAGGGTGTTCATTGCAAGAAAGGCTAAAGGTTATGGTGTCTTCTACCACTTCAGCAGAATACCAGAATTCCCTAAGGTATTCTTGGTAAAAGGTAGATGGTGTTTTGGTGAAGGCTTCATTTAGGTCACAATTTTGCATGAAATTTACCAGATCTGAATAGGTGTTGTTTGGTACCTTAATCCATCCAATGACGTTGTTGGAGGCGAGGATGCTCTCGTTGATCTCAAAGTTAACGTTGGAGGCTTTTGGAACTGAAAACGCCATGGATTTGAGGTTGAAGGAGAATGACAATGGCGGATGGTTGAGAGAGATAAGAACTTAGAGAGAGAAGTAGATTTGAGAATGGTGGTGGGTGAGAAGAGAAAGACGACAATATATATTCAAACTTAAGTGAACAGTTATTCAACCGTATTAAATGCAAGGTGCGAAAATGACTGCTCAAGTGGGTCCCCTTGACCTTTCAAAAATTTGTCTCCTCGTTATCCGAAAAATAAATGATTAAATATTTGAGAATGTTTTTTGCATTTACTTGGAAGGTAACTACCTAGTTTCATGTGAAAAACATTTAATATAGAATCAATCATTTAATGAACACATTTAATATCAAGCCACAGGCTTTGAGATATTGAGCATCCCTAGCTCAGCAATTAGCCTGTTGAACGAAGGTTCAGCCAAAGGCTTTGTAAAGATATCAGCTAGTTGCAGCTCTGTGGGAACAAAATGCAGCTCAATATCTCCCTTCATTATATGATCCCTGATAAAATGATACCTGATATCAATGTGTTTGGTACGAGAGTGAAGAACAGGGTTGTTGGATATGGCAATGGCGCTGGTGTTGTCACAAAAGATTGGTACTTTGCACAGAGACATGTGGAGAATTGGATATCTGGTCGACTGGCTGTTAGATACATCAGTGACCCAATCATGCCTCTATATAAAGTCTCATTGACAGAGACCCCTGACTCATCAGGACCCAAGTTGTTGGGTGGAAGCATGGGGCATTTCACTGATGCACAATCAGCTAAGTCATATTTTTTAAGTAAATCCTTAACATACTTTTCTTGACAAATAGAAATTCCCTTAGGACATTGTATAATTTGAAAACCCAAAAAGTAAGTTAATTCACCCATCATACTCATCTCATATTTCTTGGTCATTAATTTAGCAAAACGTTTACTAAGATTGACATTTGTTGACCCAAAGATGATATCATCCACATAAATCTGCACAATGATGAAATCACTCTTGTCCTTGAAGGTAAAGAGTGTTTTATCAATAGAACCCCTGATAAATTTATTTTCAGTTAAGAAATTTGAAAGAGTTTCATACCATGCTCTTGGAGCTTGTTTCAGACCATACATTGCTTTGTGAAGTCTGTACACATGGTTGGGAAACTCGCTGTTCTCAAATCCTTCAGGTTGTGCAACATACACTTCCTCAGCCAAATCACCATTGAGGAAGGCACTCTTAACATCCATCTGATACACAGTGATGTTCATATAGGCAGCATAAGCAAGGAAGATTCTGATGGCCTCAAGTCGAGCAACAGGTGCAAATGTTTCATCATAATCAATTCCTTCAGTCTGAGAGAACCCCTGCGCTACCAGTCTTGCCTTGTTCCTGATGATGTTCCCAATTTCATCCATCTTATTTCTATAGATCCATCTAGTGCCTGTGATATTCTTTCCAGGTGGAGCTGGCACTAGTGTCCATACTTTGTTCCTTTTGAACTGATTGATTTCTTCTTGCATAGCAGCTACCCATCCTTCTTCTACCAGAGCCTCAGCAACTCTTTTAGGTTCAATTTGAGAAAGAAATTCAGCAAATAGACATTCATTGGCTGAGGCTGACTCTGAGTCTTGGATTCGCTGTCTGGTTGTGACCCCTGCATTTGGTTCCCCAATAATGTTGACAAGAAGAATGTGTTGATCTCTTAACCACTTATTTTGAGGAGCTGGGGATTCAAGAACAGGGGTACTTGAGGGCACAGTTGGTACAATTTGAGTCTCATCCTGCTGACTAGGAGGGCTTTCTTCAAAGACTACTTCAGTGTCAGTGTCTTCTTCAGCCATATCAAGGGAAGCTATTTCATTATCAGCAGGAGAATCTTCAGAGATTTGAAGAATTGGTGAGTCATCAATATCATGAGAAGGACCATCAGAGATTTGAGATTCTTCTTCATCAAGTTCCTGAGAGGTAGGAACTTCTATGTTGTGAGTGGACAGAGGGTCAAAAGCAGGAACATAAGGAGTGAGAGTGTTGGAGTGATGATGACTGGTAGGTCTGGGTTCTGTGAACTCATCACTTGGGAAAGAAATATTTTCATTAAAATCTACTTCATCACCCTCTGTTCCTGTCCTCTGTATGACTTCATCATCTTCATTGAATCTGACATGGAATGTTTCTTCTACTTCTTGTCTTCTGATGTTGAATACTCTGAAGGCTTTGGCTGTTGGAGAGTAAACCATCATCAGCTTTTTCATCAAACTTTCCAAGTTTATCCCTGTAGTTATAAATAAACACAGGGCATCCAAACACATGAAAATAGCTGACGTCTGGTGATCTTTTTCTGAAAACTTCATAGGAGGTTTTACCATGTCTTTTGACAATGATTGATCTGTTTTGAGTGTAGCAGGCAGTGTGAACAGCTTCTCCCCAAAATTGCTTTGGTAAGGCTGCACCATTTAACATAGTTCTTGCTGCTTCAATCAAAGTCCTGTTTCTTCTTTCAGCCACACCATTTTGTTCAGGAGTGCCAGCTGAAGAGAAGTTCTGAGAAATCCGTTTTTCATCACAAAATGATTCAAGTTGATGATTCTTGAATTCTGTACCATTATCACTTCTTAGAGCTTTGACTCTAACATCATTCATATTTTCAACCTGTCTGATGAAGGACATGATGGTTTCAGCTGCATCACTTTTCCTTCTGAGGAAGAACACCCATGTATATCTTGAAAATTCATCAACTATGACCAAGGTGTATTTGTTGTGATTAATGGTTTGAGGTTTGACAGGCCCAAACAAATCCATGTGAAGGAGATGTAAGCACTTGTCAATAGAGAATGATTGCCTAGTCTTGAATGAAGACCTGTGATGTTTTCCTTTGACACAGGCAGAACACGTTTTGTCTTTAGAAAACATTACTGAAGGTAGACCAGCAACCAAGTTTTGAGTGGCTATCTTATTTATGTTCTTGAAGTTGAGATGAGATAGTCTTTTGTGCCACAACTAATTGACACTTTCAGAGGCTTTGGAAAGAAAACAATTTGAACTGTTTTCAGAGCACACAGCCATGTTGATAACATAAACATCTCTCCTTCTGGGTGCAATCAGCACAACATCATTGTTTTTGTTGAATATGGTTCCCTGAGTCTTAATAAACAAAACCTTATAGTCAGCATCACATAATTGGCTGATGCTAAAAAGATTGTGTTTAAGACCATTCACATATGCAACCCTGGTAAATGTGATCCCATTGCAATTCACTGAGCCATATCCTTCTGTGTCACCTGAAGAGTTATCTCCAAACACCACTTTGGGACCTGGCTCCTTTGAGTATCTGTGAAGGTATTGTTGAATCCCTGTCATGTGTCTAAAACAGCCACTATCTATATACCATACCGATTCCTTGAGATATTTCTGCACAGATACATAGAAACAGATTAGTTCCTATGGTGAACCCACTTTCCAGTGGGTTCCCTGAATTGCTTGTTAGCAACTCTTGTGTTCCTGAAAAACTTTTGGCGTTGGGATGGACAGTTCATTGTTTCATGATTATAACTTCCACAGATATCACACCTAGGGAAGTCACCTCACTCGTCTGAGTGATGGTCTGTGAACCCACATAATTTACAGGGAGGATAAGATTTGTAATTTCCCTGTTGCCTTTTAGAACTCTATGGTCTGTCCCTAGAGGGTGTCTGAGCTCTTTTAGCTGCCATGTGTCTGTCATGATCTAAGGTCGAATGGTGAGAATTTTTACAAACATTGCAATAAGGTTTGATTAACCTTTCCCTTTTGGGTTCACCTAGGACTGACTTAGGTTCATGAGAAGTAGAGCATTCAGCGGAAGGCTTAATGTGTTGTTTTAAGAGTTCTACTTCTTTCATAAGAGACAACAGGCGATCTTCAGTGGTGGGGTCAACCTTATTCACAGCTTTAGTAGTAACAGGCTTAAAAGCTACTTGTTTACCAGTTTGTTTAGCAGGCACACGAAAAACTTTGGCTGGAGGATTCTCAATATCTGTCCTAAGTTCGTCCTTAGCAGATCTAGAAGAACTGCTAGGTTCAACTCCAGAGAGTTTGGGCAAAGGTGGTAGCTCAGCCACATCTTCAGAGACAGGGTCATTAGTCAAAGAGGTATCTGACATATGAATGGTCTCTGTAGATTTAAAGACAATGTCTTTGGGTTTGGTGAGAATCCTCAGCTTTTTATTCTTAGCAGTTATATCCCTGTTTAAGTCAGCAGGCACTTCATCCCTAAGCAGTTCATCAATAGTAAACCTAGCACACAGCCATTTTTCAATAATCTTGTTCAATTCAGTGACTTGATCATTTATAGCTATGTTTTTCAAGGTTAATCTAGCTACTTCATTTTGCAGGGATATTTTCTCTAAATTAATCCGCCTAAGAGTTTCACATTCAGCCTTAGCATTAATCATTTCAGATTTAACAGAGTGAAACTTATCAAGTAGGTTATTTCTTTGTTCCTCAACAAAGTGCAAATCAATAATGGTGTAATCAAGGACATGCTTACGTTCATCACTATCAGACATAGATAAAAGCCTGTGTACCTTTTTCATTGTGATGTCAACCCATTGTCCTTATCTAGCATCACCTTTTCCAACAGCTGGTTCATCCTCAGCTATTTCCATAAAAGCCCTGACTCTTGTGGTGTCTTCTTCATCTGAAGTCAGTGGTTCATCATTCCAATCATAAGTTTCAGCAACCAACCCTTTCTCTGTCTTTTTCTCACCACCTTTCTTTTTGGACAGAGCTTCAATCTTCAAGTTCATTTGTTCTAACTCAGCTTTAAGTGCCTTATACTTGTTTTTATAATCTTTCTTCTCAGTGTCTGAAGAATTGGATTGAGATGAGTTGTTCTGTTGTCTGAACTTGTAGGGTTTGGATGAAGATGATGGATAAGAGGGTGAGGATGTCTTGGTAGAAGGACAATCTTTTTGATAATGTCCAAGCTTTCCACAGGCAAAACATGTTTCTTTTGACCTGTCAGTTGGTTTACTAGCTGATCCTACTCTTCCAGATCTTTTGTAGTATCTTCTTTGGTTGGCTAGCAACGCTCTTTCATGGAATTCTGCATTGAGGTCTGACAAGAACTCTTGGCTGCTACGGGTATCTTCTTTAATATCAGAATCGCTGTCTTGAGGATGTGTTGCAGAGATCAAAGCTTTGGAAGATGCTCCTTGGACTACAAATCTTTCAGTCTCTGATTTGTAGATAGTATCGATCAGCCCTTCTTCATAATTGTACTTACCATAGAGCTGAGCAAGGGTATCATTTTTGATTGAGTTGTTAGCTCTTTGAGTCTGATTCATGCTCAACCACTTTCTTGGAAGGCTGTTGACAAAAGTAGCATTGATCTCAGCTTGACCAATGGTGACATCATTCATAGCCAGGTCATTTAGAAGAATCTTCAGCCTAGTATAGGTTTGCTGAACCTTTTCAACTTCAAGTGACTTAAAGGCATTAAACTGAAGTCTGAGTGCCTGAATCTTTGTCTCTCTTGTTTCAGAGGGTCCTTCATGGCCAAGAATGAGGTCTGTCCACATTTGTTTAGCTGTGGGACACTGAATGACAGACTTCATGATATGCTTGGGAAGACAGGAAATTATGATGCTTTTGAGACGTTTATCTTGGTTTGCTAATTTCCTATCAGCTGAAGTCCATTGTTTGGTAGGTTTGGGAAGAGGGTTTTCTTCAGTGGATGTAAGCGCCATGGGAATATATGGACCATTTTCTAAAATTTCTAAGAGAAAAGGTTCAAGTCCATCAAGGTATACAAGAAATTGACTCTTTCAACTGGCAAAGTCTTCTTCATCAAAGACTGGTACACTGGTTACGTGTGATCCACCTCTTGAGTCAAGAAGTTGGGGTAGATCATCGTCATTTGTTGGAGGGTTAAGTCTTGGTGAAGATGGATTTGTGGAAGGTGATTGTGGGCTAGAAGTTTCCGGCATGGTGGATCTTGATTATAAAACTGAGAACGATGTTTCTTGAAGGTTTTAATATCAAACACCGCTCTGATACCAATTGAAAGTCCCTAATCAATGCAAGAAACCCTAATCTTAACTTAATCAACACAAGGTATTACTTTTCAAACGTAATCTTATTATTGTATAATAAAGAATTACATGCGTTATGGATAACACAGTTTGATGACAATGTGTTGTGCACACTTTGAACAACAATTAACCTTAACTTATGAATACAGTCGTAGCTGTTTGATTCACTAAGTTATACGCACTAATGTTCTTAATATCTCAAAGTGTTAAACATTAATGCATGGATTCACATCCTATTTATAGTGTTACGAGTTTGACTTAAACAGTACTTGATGTCGACTACACAAGCTTTTACAAGTTCCCACATCAGTCACATGATGTCCTTCTATTCTTGGTAGTCTTCCATTATGCTTTATGGAACAGTTGTCAAAAACAGTTTCCTTATTCTTCATAGTCTCGAACACACAAATGGCATGTCCAAAGTGTGCTGAGAGTTATCAGGGTATTGCCACCCCTATTAACTCTCAACCCCTCAGAGTCCCTGATACATCTTGGCTGTTATCCATCACAGCCAAGGAGTATGTCATCAGGTAATCTTCGACTTCCCTGACAATGTCTCTGACATGGACTCCTCTGAGGTTGCTCACAGAGACTTGGATCTCTTTGAGTCTTGCGAAACTTGCCTGCCTCCTAGGCACATGCAAGGGACTATCTATCAGCCTAATTATGTTTAAATCAATGATCAGGGAATCTAATAAGTTTAGATTCCCAACAACATGACTTCGAGATAAGAATCTAAGAATCTTATGGAAACCAAGAGAGTCATCATTTAGAGCAAGTTTCGCAACCAAATTATGCTTAGAGATCACTTGTAAAGCAGTCATTCGTATTTTTGATGAACGAAAAATTAGAGAAAAGGTTATAAAATCAAGAGATAAAAATAAAAGATTAGGTGAATCAATTGTGTAAATGGAATAAGTATTTAAGTAAATAACTAACCCAAGCACGAAGAAACCTCAAAATTTACAAAAGAGACCCTTAACGGTACAACAGACATGTAGAGGTACATGGAACATACTCGCTACTTGGACTTGTGCTAGCGGTAGTTGGATCTATAACGGTACCTCACAATTTTGACCAGTTCATGCACTCCACTATCATAATAACCTCTTTCATCTTATTCTATTAACCTGCAATCACATAGAAAAACACAAAAACATAGACTATATAATAAAAATTAGCATTAAAATTGTACAGCTGTTACCTCCCCTCATAACATATGCAGCAGTCTATTGGTTGAGCATACCAATATGTGTAACCAAGAATTCAAATCTCTTTGCATCAAATGCCTTGGTCAATAAACTAGCTACATTGTTGTCTGTATGAATCTTCAAGACATGAATAAGCTTCTTTTCATAGGCATCTCTTATGAAGTGATGTCTTATTTCAATATGCTTGGTCTTGGAGTGAAATACTGGATTCTTGACAATGCATATAATACTTTCATTATCAATGTAAATCTTGGTGTTCATGAAGTTGAGCACATAATCTAACAACTGATTTTGAATCCAAAGTACTTGTCCACAACAGTGAGCAGCAGCTACATATTCAGCTTAAGTTGTAGAAGTAGCAACAATGGTTTGCTTCTTACACTGCCATGATATGAGTCTTCTACCTAAGAATTGACAACCTCCTATTGTGGATTTCCTATCATGATTAGCTCCAGCATAATCACTATCTGAGTAAGCTTCCAATTCAAAGGTTGAATCTCTAGGATACTATAACCCTAAATTGGGTTGACTTTTAAGATACTTAAAAATCCTCTTCATAACATGTAGATGTGACACCTTTGGATTAACTTGGAACCTTGAACAGGCACATACAGCAAACATAATATCTGGCCTTGAAGTAGTAAGATACATCAATGAACCAATCATTGACCTGTATAGATGAATATCAACATTTTCACCATGTTCATCTTTTGATAAAGACTTCTTAGCTTCAAAAGGTGTGCTTGTACTCCTTGTATCAATACATGAAAATTTCTTCAAGATTTCAGCAACATACTTATCTTGGCTGATAAATATTCCATCTTTCCTTTGTTTGACTTGTAGTCTCAAAAAGAAAGTAAGTTCTCCCATAGAACTCATTTGAAATCTTCCTTTCATCAAAGCCTCAAACTCTTCACACCATGATTTCTTGGTAGAACCAAAAATGATTTCATCAATATAGACTTGTACTAGAATAATATCATTAGCATTCTTCTTGATGAACAAAGTTTTATCAATGGTCCCTCTCCTATATCCATGCGCTAACAGAAAATTGGATAAAGTTGCATACCAAGCCCTTGGAGCTTGATGCAGACCATAAAGTGCTTTGATAACCTTGTAGAATTTGTTGGGGAACTTAGGATCTACAAAACCTGGAGGTCGTGAAAAATATACCTCCTCTGAAATAGTACCATAAAGAAAGGCACTTTTCACATCCATCTGATAGACTATAAAACCCATAGTTGATGCAAAGGCCAAAAATAACCTAATGGCTTCTATCCTTGCCACTAGTGCAAAAACCTCATCATACGCTATCCCTTCTTCCTGTCTATAGCCTTGAGTAACAAGCCTTGCCTTATTTCTCACAACAACTCCTCTTTCATCCTTCTTGTTCCTGAAAACCCATCTAGTACCAATTACTCTCTTACCTGAGGGAAGATCCACAAGAATCCAAACCTTTTGTAGCTCAAACTGTGTTAATTCTTCTTGCATGGCATCTACCCAACTTTATTCATCAAGAGCCTGAGAATTGTTTTTGGGCTCTAATTGTGATAAGAAATAGGCAAACAATCAATGTTGAGTATCCTTATGATTAGTTATCTGTTTTTTGTTTGACATAACTCACAAGTGCATGAGTTTCATTATTGGCCTGAAGTTGTCTTCTGGTTTGCACATCATACTTGTGATTTCCGATGATATGTGTAGTGGGATGGTTGTTGTTGACTCTATGAGTGGGAATAGAACTGACTGGAATTTCAGTTTCCAAATTGTTGAAATCAGTTACTGCACCTTGCTCATCATAGGAAGCTTTGGAGAAGATTCCTTCAGCTGGACTAGCATACATGTCTTCATCGTCCATAGCTTGTAAAATATCTTCTAATGAATCAGCAAACTTTGCAGATTTTTACTTAGCAGTACTTGCATATGAGGTACCACTAGGTGTAGTATGTACTGCTGAGTGCTGTGACTTAAAAGATTCTTCTCCTGAATGCTTATTAGCAGATGTAGCATTCTTTTCTTGATCTTGAAGCCTCTAAAGCTCTTGGGAGGCTTGATCATCTGTTGATGGCATAGTTTGCTTCTTATGAGTTGCAGACATGGGAGCAATAGTAGGCATACTAGGTACATAGATGTGAACATCATCATCTGATGAATATGCTTCTTCTTGAGTACCTGAATCAGTTGTACCAGACTCCTCACATGCATTGTTAGTTTGACAATCCTTTTGCATAGAATAGTAATCCATGGAGTTAGTTAGATAATCTAAATCAAACATCCAAGCATAACCTATTCCTGGGACATTGGGTTTATTTTCTAAGAAATTAACATGGGCATTTTCTTCAACCTTTTTAGATGTCAAATTGTAAACCCTATATGCTTTACTTTGGAATGAATATCCTACAAGATATCCTGGATCAGATTTTCCATCAAGTTTTCCCAAATGATCAAGAGTATTTAGTATAGACACATGACACCCAAAAGGTCTTAAATGATTTATGTGTTGATCCCTTTGATTGGATCTATATTCTGTTAAGAATTAGTATAGTAGTTTGTAATCAAACTAAAACACTTTGAGCACTCTTACTAACACTAAATAAGTTATGCGGAATCTAACTTATAAAGCACAAAAGAACATAATTACTTTTAACTATTCGTGTAACACCCCACTTGGATAAGTGGACTGTTACGTGTATTTATGGCGTGTCATCAAAGCATAAGGTAAATGTCCTAAACCATTAACTGACCATAAAGTAAATACCGGAATAAACCATAGGCAATCCAAACATAAGCCTAAAACATGAAAAGTAAAATACTAAAGGAAAGGACTAAACAATGTTCAAATAAGCAAGATAATGTAAGTACATATAGTAAGAAGTCTGGATAGCTTCCATCCAAATGCACGTGCTCTCATAATCCTAAGAGCGTCCTGGTGTACCTGCCGTTAGAACATGAAAGGGAACTACGGCTGAGTATAATGCTCAGTGAACGGATATAAAGCATGATAAGAATTACTGAAATGAAACAAATGATTAAATACTGGAGCTGTATGTCTGATAAGTAAAGTTGCAGCAGAAATCTGTGTATAATCTATAAAGTCTGATTTATAGATAATAAAGCTGAATTGTTATCTGTTAAATCTGAAAACATGCATTTACTATATTTTAATTGCCAGAGCTTATATAGGTCATGTGCTGTAACAACGGTGCATGAATAACTGGAGGGGTGACCTCGTCATGCTGTAGAGGGGTGACCTCTAAATAAATGTAGAGGAGTGACCTCTAAATATTGTGCTGGGTGGAGGGATCAACTCCAATGTGAAGGATGTAGAGCACACACCACATTCACCCTGATAACTTGTAAACTGATAAGCCTAGGATGCATCCATACGCCCCACTAAACATACTTATAAAAATGGCCAAACTGAACATGAGTGGGGCGATGCAGGATATCACTCTCCTGCATGTGAGTCACGACACCAGTGCCTCTAGTGCCATGGTTACGGTACCTCCGTAACTAGTACATAAACTGGTCATGCTTGTATATAATGCTCAGGCAATTTATTTAGTTATTAACATGATTACTGATAAGCTTAAATACGTACTGGGGAAAACATTTGGCTGCAGACGGGGAATCCTAATCATGCAAAGGAAAGGAAGTCCTTACTGAAAGGACGGAAAATCCGTACGATCAATCAAATGAACGAAAGAACAACGAATCAAAAATAGTAAAGAGATAAGGATATCCGTACCTTATCGAACTCCGCGCTTAAACAAAATCCAATTTATTTCTCGTCAAATAATCTACATTAATTATAAAAACAATTACTACTAATTAACTCGATTACGTTTTCGGACTAACCTTGAAGGCTATATAAAATGTCACGGGCTAAGTATGTAACTTTAGAATTTGTAATATTAATTGGTAATTAGCTTTAAAATCAGGGATCAAATGTGTAATTAGAAAGTGAAACTCCATGCCATAACTGATTAATTCATCTTCTTCATTTACGGTTTAGTTAAAGTCTATATTGCAAGTTTCTTTGTTTCATATAAGTTATAACATATACTATCAATATTATCGTTTGAGGATTACCTTCGAGTCAAAGGAACACCAGCAAAACACCAACTCGAGGATGAGTACTAGAACAAACGAGGTATGATCGAACCAGGAAGTATACCGACGAACGACCTGAACTGTCTTCCCACAATGAGACTCGATCGAACTCAACCCGTGCAGCCCTAAAACTCGAACACAATCACGAATAGCAACACAACCGTAGCAACACATGTATACAAAGCTACTTGTAAAACAATCACATGTATACGGATAGATGAACCCAAGTACTCAGCGCACCACAACCTTTAACGCATCAGCGAAACGGAAACCCTAATGCGAGTCGAACCGCAAACGTGCACAATCGTATGGACGTACACTAACAGTGGAATGAAGCCGCAGCCTCACAGCTAACCGAACTATATCGACATCGAAACAAGAACAAGGGCGCTGTGATTAACAAGGCATGATCGAACCCACAGCCTAAGACTAAAGTCGAACGCACCCCCAAATCATGAATCATCCTGACATGAACAGTAACCGCACTCCGGTTCCGATGAACACTTTTATCACTAGTTTATTGCATAACGTCGGCTACACTGGGTTTAGAAATGTCGTTCTCAATTTACATGGAATAAGATTTGTATATATTAGAATGTGTCTAATGCTTTGTAAACGCATGGAGAAAAAAAGATGGCAATTAAATGATTTTAAATTGTGATAACCATTTTCCTTAATGAGATATTCTTAATTTGAGAAATACATGACAAATTCAGAAATGACGTAAAATATAGACGAGTCATTCTTTTCTAGTACTGATTTTCTGTTTTTACGCCTTAAAAAGCGTATCATATATGTAAATGAATTGAAACCGAAGACTTTGTCACCATTTCTAGTGAATGACAAATTGGATTAACTTGGCCTGGCCCATGCCATTCACATGCTGCATTTTGAATACGTTTTTACTAAATACAAATTAATTTTTGGTAAACCTTTTTATTATTAAACACATTAGCACAAAACTGTTATGATTGATATATAAGCAATAGCATTTTAATATAAAATGCTTATTATATAAATATTAGGTTATATCTAAATGATGAAATAAAATACAAACCAAATTTTTAGGTTTTACAACTCTTCCCCTCTAAAAAAAATAATTCGTCCTCGAATTAGAGATACGATAATATTGTGGTTTAACAAATCTCCCCCCATAAAAAGGAGAAATTCGTCCTCGAATAAAAGGTAAAAGCTGATGAAGTTATAAAAGCTGGGAAGGACACATAAGCTGAAAGAATATGAAAGGTGAAAGGACATATAAGCTGACTGATAATTCGTCCTCCAATTAAGACATAATTGTTGCTGAAAGGTATAAACATGACATGACTGACGTGATCATGGAATGTGACATGGCTGAAGAGGACATAGAACGTAACATGACTTGAAAGAACTTAACTGGAATCTTGAAGGAAAAGAATGAGAGGTCTGGATGGATTCCTTCGTTCCTAGTGGCTTCCCACTCCAAACGACTCATTCGAAGGTCTAAACACATTGAAAATCTTGGTCCTGATGCCCCTGTCCTAACAATGCTTAATAGTTTCTGGGTCCATACTAAGATGGATTTTCTGAATCTGATAGACTGAATAAACTATAGCATGTATGATACATCAAACGGTACATGTAATTATTCTGAAAGATAACATTTATAACTCTGAGCACGCTGCTGAAAATATATAGGGACGAACTACGTGAACAATTGTGAACGTGTTACGTGAGCAATTGTGAACGTGGTTCACGATTATATGAGGAACGCTGGGCATGAAATATATTGTACACAATTATACATGAAACATATTGTGAACGTGATGCTAGAACATACCATAAACATATGCTGACTGAGGAAAGAATGCCAAACGATACGGCTTGAGACCTGAAAAGTCTGCCTGAGAATGGAGACGATGTACTAAGATTGAGTCTGGTTTCTTAAGCTTTACGTAACTATATTCGGTAACAAGTTGTGAAACATGTATCGCGATATGCTATGCGAACATGAACGTGAACAATGTTATGAACGCTAACGTGAGCTTAAATCATGGGATAGCACAAAACATGAACTAAAATAGCATCGCACTAGGAATGAGACGTAAACATGAAAGTGAAAATAAACGTGAACGTGAATGCGGACGTACACGTGATCGTGAACATTAACGTGAGTGTGATTTGCGAATGCTAATTGCTATCTGACAAGATTGTTGATGGAATACCTTGGAATCATACGATCTATTGCTCAATTTCCAGTAGATTTATTATTGAATAATTATTTGGATAAAAGAAGGCATGAAGGCTGGGTTAACTATTTAACAACGACTTAGATGGCATCATGCTTCGTCTGCGTATGTGGTAACTGATAACAAAGGATTGTAGTAACTCACTACCACGACGGCGTTCAATCTTGAACCTGCGGTATGTTAGACATCTAGGTATGAACATATCTACATCAACATGTCGTACTGCTTCTAACAAAATTCTGCCTAAATATGGAACATTCTAGTGGAAATCTGGTTGAATAGTCATGAATTTTTTTTTAGGGAGAACTGTCAGCAATTTCTGCGGTAGCAGTAAATTAAGTTCTAGAAAATTTGGTACTTCGTTCACAGGCGTCGGTCGGGACCATCAGGTGATGGCCTTCACCTTCGCATGATTGTTTGAAATTTCTTTCTGCTGAAATAGGATGGCTCAGAAATGCCACTTTGTTCAATTGGAATTCATATCTGGAAAGCTGTGTATAAAAAATTTCTCCTTTCGAAGATTTTGTACAACTGTGAGAAGATGATTCTCGTGTTCTTCTCTAGAATTTAGCAAATCAGAATGTGATCAATGAATATACTGACGATTTTGTCTGAGAATTATGGGAAAAATTTTATTCATAAAGTTTATAATATAGCTGGAGCATTAGGGAGGTCAGAAGTATAAAATCAAATTTTTATTAGAAAGACTGTAATATGTGCAACAGCAGTCTAGAGAACATGATGTTCTTTCTCTCACCATTGATGGTAGCATGATCGGAAATTGATATGGAAAATATTTAAGACATCGTAGCAGATCAGATAAACCTGCTGATGTTGAGGTTTTTGTATACCCTTTTAGGAAAAAGAGCAACAAAATAGGGCAAGTGTGCACGACTATTTAGGAAAACCGTGTGTAAATGACCCTAAAGTGAGTTCGTTCTCAAGGAGGCTAGTGTGTTATGTGTGTAATGATATGGATTAATTTGTGATTATATTTGAGAAAGCAAAATAGAAAAAAGGATTAGAAAAGAATGACGTTTATGAAGACGGATTAAACTAAGTCTAAAAAGGCGTACACGTAAAGTCGTAAAAACCACCAAAATTAAAATTTTAACCAAAAAATCCCTAAAAATTACCAAAAATCCCTAATAAAAATCTATGAGTTTACAAAAAATCAAAACTTGCAAAAACCTTTTCATTAATTAGATAATGACTTTTTAATGCTAATTAAAGCCCTAAAAATCAAAATTAATTATTAAAAAGCCCTAAACAAGATTTTAAAGTTTATAAACCTCAAAAATACTCAAATTAAGCTAAAAACTATTTTTCAAAATTTTAAAACCAATTAAAACTATTTTTAAACAATTAAAACTCCTAAAATCAATTAAATCTTAAATTAATTATAGAAAATAATTAAAAGACCTAGAAAATATTTGAAAAGTTGCAAAAATCCTAATTAAGTGTTTAAAACCTAGGAAAAATATAAAAACTTAGAAAAGAAGACTTTTAATTTTTAATAATAAAATAATATTAAAATAATATTAAAAATCTAAAAATTATAAAAAATTCTAAAAACTTGCAAACTAGCTTAATTTAACCTAAATAACTTAGAAATGAAAGTGGAATTACCTAAATACCCCTATTGGGCCTAGAAAATGGGCTAAACCTAAAACAGACACTTATTGGGCTTAGTTAAGGCCCAATAAGAAAAAGTGTTCAAAATAAGCCCAAAAAGCACAGGTTGACTCAAAATTTGATTTTAAACAACTTTCCAAAGGCCCAAAAGCTGAAAATGTGAAATAAGCTAACTTATAATAAGTAGCTTATTCTTAATGGGCTTTTTGGCCCATTAAGCCATAAGCTGATGCCATAAGCTAAAATTTTACACACAAGCTTCTTTGACCTAATAAAGACTTCTGCAAAAATAAATTTGAAATAAGCCCAAGGAATAAGCCTGAAAATGAAATAAGCAATCTTCACAAAACGACAAAATAGTCGTTTTCGAGTTCTAGGCCACCCCAAGTGCTGATTCAAGTTCCAAAAGCTTTGAAATGACTTAATTAAGCAAAATCAACAAAGAGTTTCAAATAAGCACACTCAATAAGCTGGAATAAGCAAATAAGCACTTATGTAAAAGTCAAATAAGTTGGTTTCCTAGTAAAAAGTCAAAGTCAAAGTCCAATAAGCTCCAGTCTACTTAAATGGGTCAAATAAGGAAGACCTATCACAAAAAATAAGTTGTTGCAAGTCAGAATAAACTAGAATAGCTTAATGATAAGCTGATGACAAAATTGCACTAGCAGGGGCTAGTTTTGGATGTTGAGCAGTGGAAACTTTTTCCACTGCTTGACTATTTTGACTTTTTGTCTTTAGTGACTTTTTCTTGGATTCAGATTTCACAAAGGCACCCAAATGATCTTTGGATCAAAAGGAGTCAATCACAATCAAAATAACACAATCTCTAACACCCAATTGATACAGTTTAATCAATCAATCATCAGACATGATATAGACATGAACAACAAGCAGTTAAGCACTTATGAGCAGTTTTAGCACAAATCAGCCAGCCAAATTCAACCAAATGCACACACAAGCTATAATAAACTCCAATAAGCAAGTTTAAACATGTTTCATGCACTGGTTCAAAGAATTAAGCAATATTCAAGCAATGAAAGTTACTGATGAACACTAACACATGCAGTTTTTACTTTTGCTGATGTATTTGAGACACAAGCCAATTTCAACACTTCAAATCTTTCAAATAATTTATATTGATGATGTTTTAACAGCTTTTATCCCTAAACATGCATAAACTCTAGGTTTTCCCAAAATTTAGGTCAAAAATCAGTCAACTCAACAAGATATAGCAATTTGTTTGATTCAAGGTTTCAAACTCAGAAACTTGCAGCAAAATACTCTCAAACAAAGGTATAGCAGATACAAAGCATAAAAAACACAAACTAACAACTCACTAACAAGATGCAAGCACAAACCAGTAGACCCAAACACCCCTTTATCTTTTTCAAATCAAAATTTTCAAAAGCAAAGTAAGATTTCAGGCCAACCAAGCATCAATTAACACTAAAACAAGTATAATAAACAGATTCAAGCAAGAACAAGCCACAAAATTCACAAGAACACAAGTTTCATACATATATCACCAAAAATCACAATTTAAGCAGATTTTGAGATTAAGTATGCAAACCTCATGGATGTACATCCACACCCACGAATTTTGAGCTTATGTGCTAGCAAGAACAAGCACAAGCTTCCACAATAAGCCTGCTAAGATTGAACAAGGGTTAAGCACAATATCATAAAAATCAAAAACTTTGAAAAACTTGATTAATGCAAACTTGTTACCACACACTTGATTATCCCCAAGTTATAAGCCTCACCACACCTTAACCAACTCAGGTAGGATGCTATGATCAGCCCTATAGCCCAAGAATTCCAAGATTGGAACAAGACTTAGCAAAATATCAAGAAAATGAGAAAATGTGCAAACTTTTGCACACTCCACTTTGGAAAACAGGTTTTGAACTTCAATAACTAAAAACATATAACAAATAAAAGCAGTAAATAAGATTGGCCAATGACTTTTCTTCAAGATTTCAAACTCAATTTCATTAAACTTGCAAATGGGATTTACAGAAACTTGAACAAGGAAAAATCAAAAAGCAAACTGAATTGTGAAGGCCTAAATGGCTTTATATAGAGCCTTACAAGTTCTACTAAGCTAAGAAACGTGTAAACCCTAGCTACTGAAGTCCCAAAAATGCCCTTGAGGTTTTGGCATCTTCTTGAATCATGTGACTTATTTTTGGCTGTTTGTTGATGTTGGCAAGTAGTAAGTTGATCAAAGGGCTCTAAATGAGCTTAACTTCAAAGATATGTTGTGGGGCGTTGGATGACTGCCACTGTTTTGGCATCTTCTTCAAGGGTTGAAAAGCAGGGGAGAACATGTGACCTTGAGCTGATGTGGCAAGCTTTTTGAAAGTGGGGTTTAGGTTATTAGTCCCTTAATCTTAAATCTGGAAGAGATTAAGGGCTAATTTCAAGTGTAATGAAAATACCCAATTTTCATAAGAACACTAAGAACACCTCATTTGATCTGTTTACTTGTTTAAATAAGTTGTTAGGTGATACTTGCTTTTTATGTGGGTTCAATTAAATTCTCGGAATCCTCTCGAATTGATCTCAGTTTAAAGTGGAATGATTTGTTCTTGGTGACAAAAAGTGGATTTGGTTTTCTATCCTAAATAAATGAAGCAAATAAAGATTAAAGCCAGAAACAGAAGATCAAAAACAGTTTAAATGATAAAGCAGAAAAATACCCTTACTGAAAATGAGTGCTATACGGAATAAATGGAAAAGATGCCCTATTCGGAATAAAAGAACTCTATTCGGAAAAATGCTCTTATGCGGAAAACATTGCCTGTGCGGAAAAAGGATGCAATTCGGAAAAATATCTCTATGCGGAAAAGATACCCTATTCGGAAAGTACTGCCTACTCGGAAAACAAGCACTATTCGGAAAATGTTGCCTATTCGGAAAAATAAAGTCTATGCGGAAAAACAAGCTTATTCGGAAAAACAGGGCTATTCGGAATATCTGTGATATTCCGAATAAAGAAGAAAAATAAAGTACTATGCGGAAAATTATGGCTATTCGGAATATATAAAATATTCCGAGTAAAAGAAATGGAAACACCCCTATTCGGAATATCCAAAATTCCGAATAAGGGAAACACAAAATTGTCTATTCGAAAAGTTCTGGGTTGAAGAACAGTAGCAGTAACAAAGAAACGGGGACACGGTTTTAAATCCAAAATCAACTCCAATACTTAAAAAGGTTTCACCAAATCAAACACAATCCATTTAAATACCATAAGTAATAAATCCCACCAATAAAAACACTAAATCAACAACTTTTTAAGATCAAACTTGAATAAAATAAAAACTTAAGAACTTGAAATAAAAGATGATGAAGAACAAGATGAATGAAAAGATGGGATTGATAGATTAATAGAAGAGTAACAAGGTTAATGATTAAGGATTACAAGATTGAAAAAGAAAATGAAAAATCACCAAACACCCTAATGGTGTTTGTGATGCTACGAACCAAGAACTGGGAAAAAGAAAATATGAAGCTAACTCCCTAATTGTGTGAAGGGAGTATCTATTTATACTCCTAGTGGTTGGTGAGTGGGCTTTCTCCCTTTCTTCTTGTCTTCTCGTCCTTTCAGAAAAGTTGACGTTTTCGATTCTGATTCGGGATTTGTCGTCGATTAAATTCAACTCGTCTTTTAATTTCTTCGTTAAATAGACTTGAGTTTCTTCGACTTATGAAAATCTTCCGTCTTTAGTCCTTTTCTTCGATAAATCTTCGAATAGGCCTAGTAACTTCAAATCTTTTGCATCTCTTGGACAATAGACTTTATCTTGAGTCTTTTTCTTTGATAAAACCCATGCAATCCCATGTTTTCTTTAATATTCATCTGGTTAGCTCTGAAATCACAATAAACACAAAAACCACGCATAATTCCAAACAAATGATATTAAATACGTGTTTTGGTCTTGTTTTAGCCAGAATTAAGTGGTAAAAGGATGGGTGTTTACACACCTATCAAATCCCCTACACTTAACCATTGCCATGCCCTCATGCAATGCTTAGTGATAAAGCAAATTTTACATTTTTCTCATAGTTAATCAACCTTGGCCTTATTTAAATTCTACTAAACAACAATTAAAATACTAAGAGAACTTAAAACAAAAGGATGGAAATAACTTGTAAAGAAATCAAGGACTTACATTAGGGCTTTGGTGTTGCGAAGATTTATCACCCTCAAGTTTCACGTTCCCCAAACTAAGCTTAAAAACGAGATCATTGTTATTATAAGTTAGTAAATCAAACACTTACACACATGGCTTAATTAAATGCTTAAACTCCCTTATTCCTAGTTGTATCTCTTATATTTTATTTTTGTCTTAGAATGATCATGAAGATGCATTTTTGGACTTATTTCGATAGTTCATTAAGGCTGAAAGCAAAGTAGGACGATTTGATTAATAGTTAGCTAAAGGACAAAATCTCTAAAAACTGCTTCTCGGGATATCAAAAAGTTCATATCTTGGTATAACTTGGTTCACGATTTGAGACCTTTCTCGGGCCGATATTTGGCATGTACTTCACACTTCATATCTTCCAGAGACGTTCTTGAGATAATGGTCTTCTCATCATAATAGAGTTTCTTCACTTGGAGACTTTTGAGGGGTACTCCAACTTTGTTGAACACGACTTCATGATTATTTCTTCAATCTCTAATTGGGATTTTGAGATACAACGTTCCGCCTCCTTTTCGGACTTGGATCTATTTATCCTCATACCTTGTTAGGGTCTTTTCGGATAGACTTCTCCATGATCTTTATGGGAGTTGATTGCTTTTCGTCGTGAGTCTTGATCCTTCATATTGACTTTAGGAATAATGCTTTTCACATCACTTTGGATCTTCAGCAATAATATTGAATCCTCATGCCTTGTTAGGGCCTTTTCGGACTCGCCAATCTTCGCGCCCCGCTTCATAAGTTATGCCTTGGCTATGAACTCTTATCATTACCGAGCAACTTTTAAACGATCTTGGGCTAGAAGCTAAGTAACTTTTCAAATCGTACGACCTTACTCATTGCAGATAAATTATTAGCAAGTGATGGGAGAATAGGCAAATAATTACACCAAGTGAGCTTGTGCAAGAATACCGACTTATAATTGACTCTATCATTTCTCGTCCTCCACAATTTAAAATCTCAAGTAATGAGACTCGTGGACACTTAGCCTAATAAACCGATTAAGGTCTACATGGTTAAGGATACTAGCTAGAATAAACTTGGATAAGTCTATTCGGGTTGAGTCAAAATAAACGCAACGGGCCTAATATATCAAAGACTTCTAAACTAGCTACACCACTTTATTAATATTTTTTGACTTTATTGCGGGATATATACATATGAAAGCAACGATAAAAATTTAAAAATTACGACTAAATGGCCAAAGTTAATAAAAAATTTGAAAAATGTTGAAAAATAGGATTTTCCGGTTAAATGAAGGCATTTTCATGGAAAAGTCCACTTAAAACTTCGATAGAAGTCCCCCCTACACTTAAGATAAACATTGTCCTCAATGTTTAAGCATGTGGGAAAAGTCTCCCCTACACTTATGACATTGTGCACGTTGATTAAATCAAGTTAAGGAAGAGACGACTAAAGTGATCAATTTCAAATGTGAGTATGAAGAAAATTGAATCACGATAGTTGAGAGATAGAACCGGATATCGGATAACACGGGAGCACGGTTCTTCAAAGATTCCAAGATTGCAGTTATCCCTGTAATCACATCACCACACAAACACAAACGACGAAAATAGGTCCTCCCCTACACTTAGGGGGTTAAAGGGATAGATACTCGGGTTGCCTCCCGAGGAGCGCTTGTTTCTGATAACCGAGTCACGAGCCTGACTCGACCCAAAATTAGTTCATGGGGAACGTGGTGAGGGATGGAATCACCTCGTGAGAGGTGTCCTCACCAAAGTACAACTTCACTCGTTGGCCATTCACCTTAAAATTAAGTCCATTAGGTTGAGCGAGCTCGAGAGTACCATATGGAAAAATTTGGGCGATGGTGAATGGGCCGGACCAACGAGATTTGAGCTTTCCCGAGAAGATTGTCAACCGAGAGTTAAAAAGTAAGACCTTGTCTCCAACATGGAACTCTCGGTTTTTAATCTTAGAATCGTGAATGAGCTTAGTCCTTTCCTTATAGATCAAAGAATTTTCATAAGCCTCATTACGGAGTTCATTCAGCTCATTGAGTTGGATCTTGCGTAGGTCACCGGCTTTGTTAATATCAAAATTAGCCCACTTCAAGGCCCAATAAGCCTTGTGCTCCAACTCAATGGGGAGGTGGCACGCTTTCCCGTACACAAGACGATAAGGCGTACAGCCGATCGGGGTCTTGTAAGCAGTACGGAAAGCCCACAAAGCATCATCAAGTTTATCAGCCCATGAGGCACGATGCTCTCCCACAGTCCTTTCAAGAATTCGCTTCAGCCCTCGGTTGGATATTTCAGCATGGCCATTAGTTTGTGGGTGGTAGGCTGTGGAAAGACGATGATTTACACCGTACTTAGCCATGACTCTAGCAAATTGGTCATTGCAGAAGTGAGTCCCACGATCACTAATAATGGCGCGAGGCACACCGAATCTAGCGAATAAAGCTTTCAAAAAGTTACAAACCACCCTTGCGTCATTAGTAGGTAAGGCTTTGTCTTCAACCCACTTAGAAACGTAGTCAACGGCTACAAGGATGTATTTGTTTCCTTTAGAAGAAGGGAATGGCCCCATAAAGTCGATACCCCAAACATCAAAAATTTCACACTCTTGAATGAAATTCTGAGGCATCTCGTCTTTATGTGTGATTTTGCCTTGCTTTTGGCAAACATCACATCGTTTAACCATATTGTGAGCATCACGATATATGGAGGGCCAATAAAATCCCGAATCAAACACTTTTTTAGCGGTGTAGTTGGGACCAAAGTGACCACCGGTGGGTCCTTTGTGGCAAGCATCAAGGATTTCAGACGCTGCCTGTCCATCAACACATCGGCGGATAATCAAGTCGGCACATTGTTTGAATAGGTAAGGGTCGTCCCAAAAGTAAGTCTTGATGTCGGTGAAGAACTTCTTCTTTTGCTGGGACGTCAACCCTTCCTTGAGAATTCCAACCGCCAAGTAGTTTGCAAAGTCTGCAAACCACGGGGTTTCATTCGGCTTCGAGTTTATAGACATTAAGGTCTCCAAGGGAAAAGAATCATTGATTTCTTTGGTCGGATGATCCCCTTGGTATGGATCCTCAAGTCTGCTAAGATGGTCCGCGGCTAAGTTTTCTGCTCCTTTTTTATCGCGAATTTCGATTTTAAATTCCTGGAGCAGCAAAACCCAGCGAAGAAGTCTTGGTTTGGAATCTTGCTTTGTCAACAAGTACTTCAACGCGGAATGATCGGTATACACGATGGTGGTGGAAAGGACAAGATAGGGGCGAAATTTTTCAAAGGCATAGACAACAGCTAAAAGCTCTTTTTCGGTTGTCGTATAATGCAATTGTGCCCCTGTCATTGTCTTGCTAGCGTAATGGATCGGTTGGAAGTGTTTGTTCACTCTTTGTCCAAGAACCGCTCCAATAGCAAAATCACTAGCATCACACATCAACTCAAAGGGAAGCTCCCAATTAGGGGTAACTAAGACCGGTGCCTTAGTTAGCTTGTCCTTGAGAAGATTGAAGGCTTCGAGACACTCTTTAGAAAAGATAAAAGGAGTATCTTTTTCCAAGAGGTGGGTCATTGGGCGAGCGATTTTAGAGAAATCCTGAATGAATCGACGATAGAAGCCCGCATGACCCAGAAAACTTCTCACACCCTTCAAGGTTGAAGGTGAAGGTAATTTGGCTATGACATCAACTTTAGCACGGTCGACTTCAAGACCGGCTTTAGAGATTTTGTGTCCTAGCACAATGCCTTCTTTTACCATAAAATGGCATTTTTCCCAATTCAGAACAAGGCGAGTGTCTTCGCACCGCTTGAGCATACGTTCCAAATTGGCAAGGTAAGAAGAGAAAGAATCCCCGAAGACCGAGAAATCATCCATGAAGACTTCCATGGTTTGTTCAACCATGTCATGGAAGATTGCTAACATACACCTTTGGAAAGTCCCGGGCGCATTACATAAGCCAAAAGGCATTCTTTTGTAAGCGAATGTGCCATAGGGACAGGTGAATGTAGTCTTCTCTTGATCTTGGGGATCGATGGGTATTTGAAAATAACCCGAGAAACCATCAAGAAAGCAGTAATATTCATTACCCGCTAATCGTTCAAGCATTTGGTCCATAAAAGGTAGAGGGAAATGATCCTTTCTCGTGGCATCATTGAGTTTGCGGTAGTCTATACAAACTCTCCACCCAGTAACGAGACGAGTGGGAATCAACTCGTTGTGTTCATTGGGAACAACGGTTATTCCGCCCTTCTTGGGCACACAATGGATTGGACTAACCCATGGTGAATCCGAAATAGGGTAAATCATACCCGCATCAAGAAGTTTGATAACCTCTGTTTTGATGACTTCATGGATTTTTGGATTCACCCTTCGTTGGCTTTGAATTGTGGGCTTAAAGTCATCCTCCATGAGAATTTTGTGTGTGCAGAAGTGAGGATCAATTCCACGAATATCCGAAATCTTCCATGCGATAGCCTTCTTATGATCCTTCAACACAGCGACAAGTCGAGCTTTCTCTTCATCCTTCAAATACTTAGCAATGATGACTGGCGACTTCTTCTCTTCTTCGAGGAATACATACTCAAGATGGGGCGGCAACTCCTTAAGTTCCAAATCCGGAGGATTTTCGACGGGAGGCGTATTCGAAGTCGGAGTCTCGATAGCAATAACAGTGGGAGATGGAGGGGAAGGATTGTCTTCTCTGAGGAGGTTTGCAATGAAACTGAGATCGTCATCCCAATTGGCAGTAGAATCGTCATTGTCTTGCTTCACATCTTCCAAGGTGGCTTTCAAATCTTTCCAAAGAAAATCACTTTCTCCAAATAGAGATAGTGATGAGTCGATAGAGGAAACGGTCTCAACATTGGGAAGAGAGGTAGGAATATTTTTTCAAGCATCCTTGAAGTGTTCTTCACAAGCCTCATCAAGAACGTCAATACAATTAACACTCTCGTAAGAATAAGGCTGTTTAGAAAGCTTTCCCATGTTGAAGACTACTTTATCGTCACCCACTCTCATGATAAGCTCACCGGCTTCAACATCAATAAGAGTGCGACCGGTCCTCAAGAATGGACGACCAACAATGAGTGGCACACGGGGGTCCATCTCGTAGTCGACGACAACAAAATCAGCAGGGAAGGTGAATTTGTCGACTCCTACAATGACGTCTTCGGCTATCCCCACTGGATAAGCAACCGTACGGTTAGCTAATTCCAAAGTCATTTTGGTGGGGACTAGCTCTGGGAGAGATAATTGCTTCCAAACACTTAGAGGCATGAGATTAATACTGGCACCTAGATCGGCTAGGGCCATGCAATTCTCTACTCCCGGGAAATTGCAAGGGATAAGAAAACGACCCGGATCACCAAGCTTGGTTGGCAATTTCCTTAAGAGCACTACAGAGCAGTTCTCATTAAGTTGGGTGTTGGCAATATCGAGGAGCTTTTCCTTGTCGCTCAGAAGATCTTTAAACATTTTGGCATACTTGGGCATGTGAGCGAGAGCCTCAGCAAAGGAGATATTAAAATTCAGTTGTTTGAACATTTTAAGGAAATTCGAAACCTGAATATCATCCTTGCTCTTTTGCTTCTCTTTCCTCAACCTTGAAGGATAAGGTATATTGGAAGAAGAGGAAGGCTTTAGGGGAATAGGATCACTCACAACCACGGGTGGAGGAGGGGTAGAAGGAAGAGGTGGAGAAATTGGGGAAGGAGAAGGATGAGGAATAGGAGCATGTGACTCGTTCTCCTTAGTCACAATCACCGGTGGAGGTATAGGAAGCTCAGGTTCCTTGGTACCTTTACCACTTCGAGTGGTGATTGCTTTCATCTCCCCTCTTGGGTTCGCAACGGTGTTACTCGGAAGAGTACCCGAAGAAGAGGGTTGATTACCATTGAAGAAACTAGCCATCATGTTCCTCAGATCATTAGTTTGGGTATCCAACGTGTTTCGCATGTCAGCTCTCAAATCGTTTCCTTGCTTGACCAAGTCTGCTTTCAAATTAATCACTTCACGCTGAAGATTTTCCACAATCACATCGTTTGTCCTCATATAGGTCTGCACTTCTTGGTGTAGAGCGGTGGATTGATTGGGGGGAGCATTGTATGCGGGTGGTTGATAAGCAGGTTGTTGGTAAACTTGATTGTTACGTTGAGGTGGTTGTTGCTGCTTGTGAGGAGGGATGTATGGTTGTCGAGGTGGTTGTTGTTGTTGAGGAGGGAGATTAAGGTTTTGTTGTTAGTTTGGGTTGTTTTGGGGAAAACCAGGTGGTGAGAGGTAGTTGTTGGAGCGATAGCTTAGCAAGTTACGGTCACCTTGAGGTCTAGCTTGATAAGCAGGTTGAGGATAGGTGCCATAAGCTACATTCACATTCTCAGCGGGGTAGTCTTGGGTGGCGGTACAAGTGGTGTAAGAGTGGGGACCACCGCATATCTCACAAGGTTGGCTGACAGCGTTCACTTGAGCGTTTTTGGCGTTGTTGCTGTTGTTGTTGCTGACGGTGTGGGTGACAAGCGATTCAAGAAGCGTAGTGATTTTGTCTAATCGCTTGTCGCTGTCACTAGTGCTAGCACTAGCGACATTGGTCCTAACACTCTTGGTTTGCACACGAGATTTGTTCTCAGTGATGTCCCAAGCAGCATTGGAAGTCTTAGCCAATAGATTACCCCCCGAGGCACTGTTCAGTGAATCTTGGTCACTCATGCTTAAACCATTGTAAAAAGTATTAATTTGATGTACTTTGGTAAAACCATGTTGTGGGCATTTTCTTAAAAGATCTTTAAAACGATCCCAAGATTCACTGAATGACTCATCGTACTTTTGTTCAAAATTTATGATCTCATTCCGCAAAGCGGTAGTACCAGAGGGTGGAAAAAAGTAATTGATAAACTTTGTTTCCAAATCCGTCCACGAGAGAATACTCTGTGGCGGTTCCTTAGCAAGCCAATGCCGGGCTTGTCCCTCTAAAGAAAAGGGAAAAAGTTGTAATCTTATAACCTCTTGTGGAACACCATTGAACTTGACCGTGTTGGTGAGTTGCAAGAATCGTTTGATGTGGTCGTGTGGATCATCAATGGTTCGTCCCAAGAATGGTTGAGCGGAGACCATATGGATAAAGCCTGATTTTAGCTCAAAGTTGTTGGCGGCAATTGGAGGTATGACAATTGGATCCGTGTTTCCATCAACATGAGCTTGCAGCAGTTCAATCATCGGGCGGTTATTCGGAAGGGGCTCATTGTTGTGGTTATTGTTCATGTTGTTGAAAGGTGGGTTGTTGTTGTTATTATTGTTGTTCGGAGGTGGTATGTTATTGTTGTTTTGTACACCAGCCATGTCTAAGTTATCGAGAGGCTCGGGCTCTTGATATGACGTGGATCGAGTGCGCATACACCTGCAAAAGAACGAACAAAGAGAAGCAAAGCAAAAATATTTTTGGTTTTTATGTTTTTTAATTTTTTTGTATTTTTGAAAATTTTATATTTTTTAGTTGTTTTTGAAGATTGTCTTGAAAAAGTAACGTTCACGGGGAACGGATCCCAAAATCCAAGTTCTCACAAAAAACTTTTGATCTTAACGAGAAGAGCCGGCAGCGGCGCCATTTGATACTTGCTTTTTATGTGGGTTCAATTAAATTCTCGGAATCCTCTCGAATTGATCTCAGTTTAAAGTGGAATGATTTGTTCTTGGTGACAAAAAGTGGATTTGGTTTTCTATCCTAAATAAATGAAGCAAATAAAGATTAAAGCCAGAAACAGAAGATCAAAAACAGTTTAAATGATAAAGCAGAAAAATACCGTTACTGAAAATGAGTGCCATACAGAATAAATGGAAAAGATGCCCTATTCGGAATAAAAGAACTCTATTCGGAAAAATGCTCTTATGCGGAAAACATTGCCTGTGCGGAAAAAGGATGCAATTCGGAAAAATATCTCTATGCGGAAAAGATACCCTATTCGGAAAGTACTGCCTATTCGGAAAACAAGCACTATTCGGAAAATGTTGCCTATTCGGAAAAATAAAGTCTATGCGGAAAAACAAGCTTATTCGGAAAAACAGGGCTATTCGGAATATCTGTGATATTCCGAATAAAGAAGAAAAATAAAGTACTATGCGGAAAATTATGGCTATTCGGAATATATAAAATATTCCGAGTAAAAGAAATGGAAACACCCCTATTCGGAATATCCAAAATTCCGAATAAGGGAAACACAAAATTGTCTATTCGGAAAGTTCTGGGTTGAAGAACAGTAGCAATAACAAAGAAACGGGGACACGGTTTTAAATCCAAAATCAACTCCAATACTTAAAAAGGTTTCACCAAATCAAACACAATCCATTTAAATACCATAAGTAATAAATCCCACCAATAAAAACACTAAATCAACAACTTTTTAAGATCAAACTTGAATCAAATGAAAACTTAAGAACTTGAAATAAAAGATGATGAAGAACAAGATGAATGAAAAGATGGGATTGATAGATTAATAGAAGAGTAACAAGGTTAATGATTAAGGATTACAAGATTGAAAAAGAAAATGAAAAATCACCAAACACCCTAATGGTGTTTGTGATGCTACGAACCAAGAACTGGGAAACAGAAAATATGAAGCTAACTCCCTAATTGTGTGAAGGGAGTATCTATTTATACTCCTAGTGGTTGGTTGGTGAGTGGGCTTTCTCCCTTTCTTCTTGTCTTCTCGTCCTTTCAGAAAAGTTGACGTTTTCGATTCTGATTCGGGATTTGTCGTCGATTAAATTCAACTCGTCTTTTAATTTCTTCGTTAAATAGACTTGAGTTTCTTCGACTTATGAAAATCTTCCGTCTTTAGTCCTTTTCTTCGATAAATCTTCGAATAGGCCTAGTGACTTCAAATCTTTTGCATCTCTTGGACAATAGACTTTATCTTGAGTCTTTTTCTTTGATAAAACCCATGCAATCCCATGTTTTCTTTAATATTCATCCGGTTAGCTCTAAAAACACAATAAACACAAAAACCACGCATAATTCCAAAAAATTATATTAAATACGTGTTTTGGTCTTGTTTTAGCCAGAATTAAGTGGTAAAAGGATGGGTGTTTACACACCTATCATTAGGCGCCATAATCTTTATTTAAATAAAGATTAGTTAAATACGGGTGTGAGTGGGATGTGATGTAGCACCAGGGTGGGTTTTGATTGGAGGAAGGGAGTAAGTGGGGCACGTGGCAGCCCAGGAGTGGTCTATGTATCTTCTTTGTCTGCCAGCTTAACACCCCATCTTTCAGAAACTTGTCAAATGCTTTTCATACTTCTATCAACACTTAATTCAGCTTTGTCAACTTTTGCCTTTTTACAATTTTGGCCCAAAAACTTTTACAAAGTGAAATCAGGGGTCATTCTTGCCATTTTTGAATTCTTCAAGGGCTGGTTTGGTATTTTCTTCAATGATAATGGTCTAGACTTGTATATTTGACATTTTGGAGGACTGAAATTGCCAAGTGTTGATGATTGAGGCACCATTTTTGCCAAATGTTGAAAGTTGAGGGTCCTTTTTGTAATTTTGATATTTTCAAAGGACCAAACTTGTTATTTCTTGTACTTTGAAGGACTTCATGATGTATTTGACTTTGTGGATGATATTGGTTGACAATTTAGCTTTGTTGAGGGGCTAAACTTGCCAAATCTTCAAAGTTAAGGGTCCTTTTTGTAATTTTGACAAACTTTAGGGACCAAAACTTGTAATTATGAGGATACAAGGGTATAAAGTGTCAATTCTTCATATTTGGAGGATCCTTCTTCATAATTCTTCAAATCTTCAAGGTTTGATTATGGGAAAGTCTTCATTAGGGCTTGGTTCATTGTGCGGCTTTGTTTCTCGTGTTCGTTTTTGCTTGATTCTTGTGATCTTTTGTCATTTTCTCAATATCCGTACCTAAAATACACAAGCAACAAACACAAGCATATATTTGGGTATTTTGATGATATTTAATGCATTTAAGCCCTATTTGGAAGATGAGACTATGTATAAAAGCAGTCTCATCACTCCCCCATACTAAACCATTGCCGTGCCCTCACGCAATGCTAGAATAAAGTATCGTAGCATCTCCAAAATTCATTTTTATTCACTTTATTGAAATGATAAACTAGCAACACTACTACTATTGCTACTACTTGTGTTTTAGACATAATGTATGATTTTCATCGCAAAATTGGACGTTTAGGTTCATAGAATAAGAACACGTGATTGCTTCGTTAGAAATAATTTCATCGTCCTCGATTTTCACTTTAATTCCATGCAAAGTGTGCAACGAGATCATTGTCATTATAAGTTAGTAATGCTAACACTACTCATATGCCCTAGTCACGTACGTATCCTCCCTTTATTCCTAAGTTGTATCTCTTATATTTTATTTTTGTCTTTAATGATCACGAGGATACATTGTTGACTTATGCGATAATAGAGATTTAGGTCTAAAAATAGAGTCCTAACGGTGTAACTAAGACAATCAAATCAATAACCCCTCCTAATAGACAACGATGTCAAAAAATTAAGTTGACAAGAAGGATCGATAAACACGGTTTTATAACGGTTTTGAACATGAGACTTATTACCAAGACTTTTATACGCCCCCTAACGGAAGGGCCTTATTATCTTTGGTTTACCTCCATCTTTTATTCAACTTCGCCATGAAGCTTTTATTATGACTTCGGTCTTGCCTTGCCTTTTATTATCCGCCTCATCGGTGGTTTTATTAGCCAAAGACGTATATCCTCACGCTAAAGCGAATTTTGGATCTTTAAAGCTTCGAAGATTAAGGCTTGATTCACTTTCAATTTTGCATAGATTTTAGGTCTCGTGGGGCTTCAAATTGTTTGCTTGATTTAGGTGAGCACTTGAAATCTTATTATTGGGTGAAGCTTTCGATTATTCGGGTTGCCAATACTTCAAAACCGTGACGCTGGCGATACCTTAATGTCTTCCCAATTTAATTACACGGAAGCTACTAGAAAAGACTAGAAATCCAAGAATCCTAACTAAACCGCTAAGTCAATATTTATTAAGCAAAAAATATTTACAAGCGAAGGGAGAATAAGCAATAACGAGAACACATGAGTTTTTGAAAGAATACGAGTATTCTACGTTTAGCATAGTAACTTATAATTAACTCTATCATTTCTCGTCCTCATTTAAGAGACTTAGCCTAATGTGTAGTTAAGGAATCAAAGCTAAGTGCTCAACACGCACGGTCGAGTCAAAAATTACTCTTATTCTCGCCATCGGAAAACCTACATTCGTGTTTTAAACACTTATAAAACATGAGAAAAATTTTAAAATTTGGCCATTTTTAGCTTATTTTGCAACAAAACGATAAACAAAAAGATAAACTTTGGAAAGCGTGAAGGTTTGGCAAGGCAAGTATCTATTCAACCCCCCATACTAAAGTTAAACATTGTCCTCAATGTTTCGAGTCTAGGGGTGCAAACACCCCCATACTAGAGACGTAGTTGAATGCCTAATCTAGCATGGAAAGGGTGTAACCAATAAATTAATAGCCGTTTATGAAGTGTGCTAAAAACCTAAGGTTAGAACATCAAAAGGATATATCATGGATATTGAGAAATGTCTCCAAAGTAAACGATCGAGTGCTCCCATAAAACGAACACGAGAGGCTACAATCGTGAAGATCATGATCTAAAAACCACATATCACAAACAACCATGGAACAAAGGTTGGAAGGGCATAAATCCCCACACGTAAGCTACATTAGAAAGAGATAATATGTACATAGGATAAGCATGGGACTCCCCCACGAGGCACCTCGTTTTTGATTACCGAGTCATGAGCTCGACTCTATCCCCTCAATACTAATTAACATTGGGGAAGGTGACTTGGTCGAGGTAGTTCAAGGATGGAACTTCCTCGCCAAAGTAGTGCTTCAACCTATGTCCATTCACCTTGAAGTTAGGACCATCATCTTGAGCTAGCTCGATGGTCCCATACGGAAATACTTGAGTCACGGTGAATGGACCGGACCAACGGGATTTCAATTTATCGGAAAAGATTTTTAATCTTGAATTAAAAAGCAAAACTTGATCCCCTATGTTAAAAACCCGGTTTTTAATTTTAGAATCATGCAACTTTTTAGTTTTCTCTTTGTAAATCAATGATTTTTCATAAGCAATGTCCCTCAATTCATCTAATTCATTTAATTGCATTTTCCGGTGTTTTCCCGCGGTCTCCATATCATCATTACAATGCTTTAGGGCCCACTAAGCCTTGTGTTCTAACTCGATAGGCAAATGACAATTCTTTCCATACACAAGCTTATAGGGAGTGCACCCAATGGGTGTCTTATGAGCGGTCCTAAAGGCCAATAAAGCATCGTCTAACTTATCCGACCAAGTTTGTCAGTTTTCCCCAACGGATCTCTCCAAGATCCTCTTCAATGCTCGGTTTGAAACCTCGACTTGCCCATTTGTTTGTGGGTGATAAGCCGTAGAAAGACGATGTGTAACCCCATATTTCCTTAAGACTTTTTCGAATTGGTCATTACAAAAATGGGTTCCACGATCGCTTATGATCGCACGAGGGGTTCCAAACCGAGCAAACAAACTTTTCAAGAACTTAACTACCACACGAGCATCATTGGTGGGCAAGGCCTTGGCCTCCACCCACTTAGATAGGTAGTCAACCACAACTAGAATGTACTTATTACCACGAGATGATGGGAACGGCCCCATAAAGTCTATACCCCAAACGTCAAAGATCTCACACACTTGAATGATGTTTTGTGGCATTTCATCCTTTTGTGACGCTTTTCCTTGTCGTTGGCATGCATCACAAGACTTCACAAGAATTTGTGCATCTCGGTAAATAGTAGGCCAAAAGAACCCGGCATCAAACACCTTTTTAGCCGTGAGATTAGCACCGTGGTGACCACCCGTGGGTCCCTCATGGCAAGCTCTAAGGATGTTAGAAGCTTCGGTGCCAAATACACAACGTCGGATGATTTGATCCGCACACGTTCGAAACAAGTAAGGGTCGTTCCAAAAGTAGAACTTGACATCACGAAAGAATTTTTGTTTTTCTTGATCATACCCTTAATGATGAAGTTACCCGCATGGTAATTTGCAAAATCCGCAAACCATGGGGTAGAAGAATCAAGCTTAGAATTCACTACACCAAGTGTCTCGAGCGGAAATGTTTTGGTGATTTCCTTTGGCTCGTAAACACTTTGGTGAGGATCTTCCAAACGAGAAAGATGATCGGCCGTTAGATTCTCGGCTCCTTTTTTGTCAACGATTTTGTGATCAAATTCTTGAAGGAGGAGAATCCAACGAAGTAATCTAGGCTTAGCATCTTGCTTTGCCATGAGATACTTAATAGCCGAATGGTCCGTATACACTATGCATTTAGCTAAGACAAGGTAAGGTCGGAATTTCTCAAATGCATACACCACGGCAAGGAATTCCTTTTCCGTTGTAGTGTATTTAAGTTAAGCCTCGGTCATTGTCTTGCTAGCATAGTGAATAGGCAAGAAGTGCTTATCATGACGTTGCCCCAAAACGGCCCCAATAGCGTAATCACTAGCATCACACATAAGCTCAAAGGGGAGGTTCCAATTGGGAGCAACAAGAATGGGAGCTTCGGTTAGCTTCCTCTTAAGGATCTCAAAGGCTCGTACACATTCTTCGTCAAAGACAAAACGTGCTTCTTTTTCAAGAAGATGTGTAATGGGTCGAGAAATCTTTGAAAAATCCTTGATGAATCGTCGATAAAAGCCCGCGTGGCCTAGGAAACTCCTAACTCCCTTAACGGTTTTGGGATGAGGTAATTTGGCGATGACGTCTACCTTAGCTTGATCAACCTCAATCCCCGCTTTCGAGACCTTGTGCCCTAAGACGATCCCACTCTTAACCATAAAATGACATTTTTCCTAATTGAGCACAAGGTTGGTTTCCTCACAACGTTTTAACATTCTCTCAAGGTTCGACAAACATGAAGTGAAAGAATCACCGAACACGGAAAAGTCATCCATGAAGACTTCCATCGTCTTCTCGATCATGTCATGAAAAATAGCCATCATGCATCGTTGAAAAGTTCCCGGTGCATTACAAAGTCCGAATGGCATTCTACGATAGGCAAACGTTCCATATGGACACGTAAACGTAGTTTTTTCTTGATCACGAGGATCGATGGGAATTTGGAAGTAACCGGAAAAACCATCTAAAAAGAAATAGAAATCGTTTCCCGCAAGACGCTCCAACATTTGGTCCATGAAGGGCAAGGGAAAATGGTCTTTTCGAGTGGCTTAATTCAACTTTCGATAGTCAATGCACACTCTCCATCCGGTCACGAGTCTAGTGGGAATCTGACACAACGGTCATCCCTCCCTTTTTAGGGACACAATGGATAGGACTCACCCAAGGGCTATCGGAAATAGGGTAAACCATTCCCGCGTCAAGGAGTTTAAGAACTTCCTTTTTGATGACATCGTGAATTTTGGGGTTTACCCTTCTTTGACATTGGATTGTGGGTTTGAAATCCTCCTCCATTAATATTTTGTGGGTGCAAAACTTGGGATCGATTCCCTTAATGTCGGATAACTTCCACGCAATCGCCCATTTGTGGTCCTTTAGAACATCGACAAGTGCGGTTTTTTCATCATCCGAAAGTTCCTTCGCAATAATAACCGGCAACTTGTCGCCCTCCTCCAAAAAGACATACTCGAGGTGAGGAGGTAAATCTTTCAACTCGAGGATAGGTGGTTCCTCAAGTGAAGATGTGGGCTCGATACTCATAACCTCCTCGGGTGGAGGAAATGGGAAATCGTTAAGAAAATCCTTGATAATCGAGAAGTCCTCATCGTTGTCGAGGTCTTCGTTACAAGTACATGGAACATCGAATTCTTCCAACGTGAAACCACCACCTTCGAAAGGAGTGAAGGTTGGAGTCGAATTATCAAGAATTGGATCTAACATAGTGGGATTGCTACTAGTTTCTTCATCACCAAAACCTAAAACTTCTTGTGAAAATTCCTCGCAAACCACGTCGATCATATAAACGAGGTTAATGGTAGCAACAGAATAAACATAAGAAAGTTGAGAGTTTTGAGTTGCGTTTATAACAAGTTCCTCGTCGTTGAAACGTAACGTGATCTTTCTAGCATGCACATCAATTAAAGCCATAGACGTATCTAAAAACGAACGACCTAAAATAAGAGGAACTTGAGGATCCGTGGGGATGTCAACAACAATAAAGTCTACGGGATAGTAGAACTTCCCCACTTTCACAAAAACGTCTTCCGCCAATCCACAAGCACGAATCGTGGAATGGTCGGCCAACTCAATAGACATTAGTGAAGGAGTAAGAGTAGGAAGATTGAGCGACTTGAAGATTGCAAGTGGCGTCAAGTTAATGCTAGCACCAAGATCGGCCAAGGCATAGCATTCTTACATATCTTGAATTGCACAAGGGATCAAAAATTTACCGGGATCACCGACTTTTTGAGGTATGCGATTAAGATAAACCGATGAACAACTAGACAATTGGTGTAATTTCTCCTTGTTGTTCAACATACTCTTTAAGTTAGCGGCAAATCGAGGCATCATGACCAAAGCATCGGCGAAACTCACATTAAAGTGCAAATCACGAAACATTTTCATAGAAAGCTCAAATTGATAATTGTCGCGCTCTTGTCGTTTCTCCTTCCTAAGTCTCGATGGGTAAGGCAAGGGTGGTGTGGGTTGGGGCATAGGCATATCCTTTGGAATCTCGGGTTCCAATGTTGGTAAAGGGTCGACCGTAGGTGTGGCATGAGCGGTACTTTGTGGGCTTGAAATATGCTCCTTTTCGACCACCACCTCGGGTTCTTCCTCAATTTCCTCCATCGTTAGAGTAATTGGTTGAGGAGTCGGTTCTTTAAGTGTCTTACCACTACGTGTGGTAATCACTTTCATCTCACCCTTAGGGTTGGATATGGTGTTGCTAGGAAGACCACTTGACGACGGTTTACACATTATTGCCTCAAACATAGACGAGATTTTATCTTCAAAATTAGATTGCCTCAATACGGCTTTGGTTTGCCTTTTCTTGGCTTTAATCATCTCTTGTTTAATCTCATGTTGCCCCTTTTCCATCTTTTGTTGGTTTTGTTGCAACCTAGTGACCGTTTCCTTCCATCTTGTTGGTGTGGATTTTAAGTTCATTAGCTAATTCATTTTTCAACTCTTTCTTCAAGTCGTTCTTAAACTCGGATCTTAGGCGAATGATTTCTCTTTAAATATTGTCAAACCTAGCATCATTCACACTAGCATATTCAACAAACTCACTTGGAAGATCTTTCAATGTTTGCAAACTTTTGTTGTTATTTTGAAAATCATTTTTGTTTGAAACTTGATTATTAGCCCCTTGGTTCCCATAGTTTCCCTTTTTGTAATTGTTTTTAAAACCAACTTGATTGTTGCGATAGTTGTTGTTAGCATTTTGATTTGAACCAAAACCCGGTGGAGTCATTTGATTAGAGCGGGAAACTTGACCGTTTTGGTTGTAATTTCCCGTGGCCGCGAAGGCACTCGAAGTGTTACCACCGTTGGTAATGCACTCGGAGAAATCATGACCTCCACCATAATACATGCAAGAAACCTCAACCGCTTTAGCCGTAGCGGGAGCACTTGGTTCACCAACTTTAAACTCAATCAAAAGTCCTTTCAACTTATCAAAAATCTTGTTTTCCAAGTTCGCCTCAATTTGGCAAGCATCGATGGTAGTAGACAAAGAAGGTGAAGCCGAAGACGAAGCCTTACGAACACTCGACGTGCTACGAGGACTATACACCTTAGATCTATTTTCAATTATCACCAAAGCTTCCTCAACCGTTTTACACATAAAATTACCACCCGCGGCGGCATTCAAATAATCCCTTTCATGATCATTAAGTCCATTGTAAATGTGTCAATTTGATGCAAATCGGAAAAACCGTGATGAGGACATTCATGTAACATTTCCTTAAACCTATTCCAAGCCGTTGAAAAACTTTCATTAAATTCTTGTGAAAACTTTGAAATCTCGTTTTTCAAGTGCGTAGTCTCAGAGTGCGGAAAAAATTGGTTCACAAACTTAGACACGAGATCCTTCCACGTCAATATAGAATTGGGTGGCTCTTTCTCTAACCAAATTTTAGCGGGCCCCGCTAAGTAATACGGAAAAAGCATCATCTTAATCGAGTCGTTAGAAACATCCTTAAACTTGCAAGTAGCGGTAAGACGATTGAATTGGAGGATATGGTTGTGTGAATTGTCCTTCTCATCACCACGGAATTTGTTGTTTTGGATCATCGACAACAAACCCGTTTTCACCTCAAAATTATCCGCAAGGATAGCGGGGATCACAATAGCCTCTCCATAACCCTCGGTGGGTGCTTGAAGTAACTACATCATAGTTCGATTCGCCATGGTTGGTGCTTCTCTTACAATGGGTTCGTCAATAGGAGACTCCTCACTAGAATTTTTGGGAGTGGGAGTTGTGTTCTTTTGTTTACGTGCACGTCTTGCTTTGTTACGAGTTAGCATAAACGTCACGTACAACGAGGAGACAAGCAAAGAATATTCTTTTTGGTGTTCTGTATTTTTCAATTTTTTTTGTGGTTTTTTTGATTGTATTAACCTTTTTGGAATTTGGTGAAATGTATTAAGTAGACACAAATCTACAAATCTCCTCCTTAATCAAATCTCTCGATTAAAGAAGCCTCAAGGAATGAAAACGATCACGTGGAGTGAACGCCTTCGATGACTTTAGAACGATGGTGGAACACCAAATCGTTCAAGAGGGTTTAATCAATAGAAACCAAGAAAATATATATGATATGTAATAATACTTTGGGCGGCAAAACCCTCGATTCACTCTCAAAATCAAATACGCACAAGTAAGCGGGGAAACGAGGCGGCGCGAAGCACTTAAGAGCCTTTTTCCTTAGGATATATTTTATAATATCCGCCTTATACCCACCTTATAGTTTGTATTATCAAGATTAAGCTTCACGAAAGTATTTATCTATTTTTGCCTTTTTCTTTGGTTTGAGATTCGAATACAATGATTGGGTAATGACCTCCCAAGTCAAGGTTGTGATTTCTCACGTATTTGGAGTACTTGTGAATTTATTGTTCTACGTATACAATATATTAATAATGTTCACACAAAAACCGAAAAACGATAATACGTATTAGTAGAGTGCTACTAATACAAATACTAATTATGGTTAGTATAAAAACAACAATGCCAAATCAAAACACAACACGCCTCCCCGGCAGCGGCGCCAAAATTGATGTTGAGGTTTTTGTATACCCTTTTAGGAAAAAGAGCAACAAAATAGGGCAAGTGTGCACGACGATTTAGGAAAACCGTGTGTAAATGACCATAAAGTGAGTTCGTTCTCAAGGAGGCTAGTGTGTTATGTGTGTAATGATATGGATTAATTTGTGATTATATTTGAGAAAGAAAAATAGAAAAAAGGATTAGAAAAGAATGATGGTTATGAAGACGGATTAAACTAAGTCTAAAAAGGCGTACACGTAAAGTCGTAAAAACCACCAAAATTAAAATTTTAACCTAAAAACTTGATTAATGCAAACTTGTTACCCCACACTTGATTATCCCCAAGTTATAAGCCTCACCACACCTTAACCAACTCAGTTAGGATGCTATGATCAGCCCTATAGCCCAAGAATTCCAAGATTGGAACAAGACTTAGCAAAATATCAAGAAAATGAGAAAATGTGCAAACTTTTGCACACTCCTCTTTGGAAAACAGGTTTTGAACTTCAATAACTAACAAACATATAACAAATGAAAGCAGTAAATAAGATTGGCCAATGACTTTTCTTCAAGATTTCAAACTTAATTTCATTAAACTTGAAAATGGGATTTACAGAAACTTGAACAAGGAAAAATCAAAAAGCAAACTGAAATGTGAAGGCCTAAATGGCTTTATATAGAGCCTTACAAGTTCTACTAAGCTAAGAAACGTGTAAACCCTAGCTACTGAAGTCCCAAAAATGCCCTTGAGGTTTTGGCATCTTCTTGAATCATGTGACTTATTTTTGGCTGTTTGTTGATGGTGGCAAGTAGTAAGTTGATCAAAAGGCTCCAAATGAGCTTAACTTCAAAGCTATGTTGTGGGGTGTTGGATGACTGCCACTGTTTTGGCATCTTCTTCAAGGGTTGAAAAGTAGGGGAAAACATGTGACCTTGAGCTGATGTGGCAAGCTTTTTGAAAGTGGGGTTAAGGTTATTAGTCCTTTAATCTTAAATCTGGAAGAGATTAAGGGCTAATTTCAAGTGTAATGAAAATACCCAATTTTCATAAGAACACTAAGAACACCTCATTTGATCTGTTTACTTGTTTAAATAAGTTGTTAGGCGCCATAATATTTATTTAAATAAAGATTAGTTAAATACGGGTGTGAGTGGGATGTGATGTGGCACCAGGGTGGGTTTTGATTGGAGGAAGGGAGTAAGTGGGGCACGTGGCAGCCCAGGAGTGGTCTATTATCTTCTTTGTCTGCCAGCTTAACACCCCCATCTTTCAGAAACTTGTCAAATGCTTTTCATACTTCTATCAACGCTTAA
The DNA here is from genome assembly GCA_025667525.1 of Glebionis coronaria. Classification (NCBI taxonomy): domain Eukaryota; kingdom Viridiplantae; phylum Streptophyta; class Magnoliopsida; order Asterales; family Asteraceae; genus Glebionis; species Glebionis coronaria. Next base: position 486,814,371 of record CM046876.1, on the reverse strand, counting down.
TTTAGCTTTGTCAACTTTTGCCTTTTTACTATTTTGGCCCAAAAACTTTTACAAAGTGAAATCAGGGGTCATTCTTGCCATTTTTGAATTCTTCAAGGGATGGTTTTGTATTTTATTCAATTATAATGGTCTAGACTTGTATATTTGACATTTTGGAGGACTGAAATTGCCAAGTCTTGATGATTGAGGGACCATTTTTGCCAAATGTTGAAAGTTGAGGGTCCTTTTTGTAATTTTGATATTTTCAAAGGACCAAACTTCTCATTTCTTGTACTTTGAAGGACTTCATGATGTATTTGACTTTGTGGATGATATTGGTTGACAATTTAGCTTTGTTGAGGGGCTAAACTTGCCAAATCTTCAAAGTTAAGGGTCCTTTTTGTAATTTTGACAAACTTTAGGGGACCAAAACTTGTAATTATGAGGATACAAGGGTATAAAGTGTCAATTCTTCATATTTGGAGGACCCTTCTTCATAATTCTTCAAATCTTCAAGGTTTGATTATGGGAAAGTCTTCATTAGGGCTTGATTCATTGTGCGGCTTCGTTTCTCGTGTTCGTTTTTGCTTGATTCTTGTGATCTTTTGTCATTTTCTCAATATCCGTACCAAAAATACACAAGCAACAAACACAAACATATATTTGGGTATTTTGATGATATTTAATGCATTTTAAGCCCTATCTGGAAGATGAGACTATGTATAAAAGCAGTCTCATCACCTGCTATTCATGGAATAAACATTAATCAAGAATTGTGATCTTGTATAAATTTTCAGTGGTCGATACATGATCTTGTGATACCGGCCTTCTTCTTGATAGACAGAAACGGTGCTCTTCCTGGTGGTGCGCCAGGGCGAATAAAGCCTCATTCCGGTAATTATTACAGAAAATATTGCAACTCTTTTAACTTAGATGCAGCCCTGCAGCAAGGAGTTTTGAAAACAGGTTCCGTTCTTGAGACAAGATTGATGTAGAATTCTGTCTCGTGGTTAGAAAGGAACTTCTGAAAAACTATCTGAAATTTTGTCTGGAAAGTTTGAGTAATCTGTTGGTCAAGAATTTAAAGACTTTCAGAATTGGATTATAACTGGTGGCTAGAAAATTTTCGTAGCTATGGACTGATAAGTCACGTGCCTGTAAGGCAGAAAAACTTGTACTATATAATGAATATATTTGGGATTTAGTAAGACGGATTTTGTCGTTAACTGAAAGAATAACTTTAATACCCATGGTTGGTACTGTGGAGTCTTTTCTGGCTAGGAGGTCGGTAAATACCTGTTTTAAAATAAAGCTGTCATAAGAATACGTGAAGTTAACATAACGATTTTCACTGAATGTGTTCGCTTGTAACCTCACAGAATGAATACTGCGTGTTTTACCTGATTAATACTTTAGTGGTGGTAACTGGATCTTTCATTATCTGATTTTATACGTGGCATGACGAAAAGGTCATATCCCCTTGGAGGGTACCCTGAATTTCTGAGAGCCTGATTTAGCAAACATACAGAGTTATGAGTTCTGACTCGTACTCTGAGAAGATATTCATATGACGTGTACCATGACTCGTGTCCTGATATGTGTCTTCCGAAATGATATTTGAGACCTATGCCTTGAGTGATGTCTTGACATGTGTTTTAGAAGATAAATCTGAACAAGGCTAAAAATTTTGGTAACTGCTAGGATTGGCAAACCAATTAGACTACTGACCTCTTGTATTTCTGGCCACGTCCGTTCTGGAGTTTCTATGGTTACTGCCTGATCAATTATAAGCATGGTGGTTGTCACTACTGCTTTGTCTGTCACTTTATGACGGTCATTATCATGACCGTGATTCATGTAACTATTATGCTGAGTGGCCGGCTGCGTTCCGGTTCCCACTCTTCTGAATGAACGGTCAGTTGAGTGAAGTGTGACATCAAGCTGAGAAAGTAAAATTATGGAATGGAATGGTAGTGTCTAATGGTTGAAATTTATTCTAGTCAGAAATTTCGAATTTATAGTTTTTCGTCCTTGTTTGCAGAGTCTTCATATTATAAACAGCATCAGCAACTTGAGAAATCTCCAAAGTATCAGCAGCATCCGCATTTGTGAGGTCTTCAAAGTGTTAGCAGGATCAGCATCTGGTAAAATCTTCAATTCACGAGTAGCATCAGCACCTGGTAGAATATCGACAAGTGGAAACGCCGCTATGATTGAGGATCGATTAGCAATATCCATGGAGTAGGGTACCTGGAGTACACCTGGACTACTGTACATGAAGTACAAAATGAATACTGCACATGGAGCATATTTGAGACATTGTACGTGGAGTACACATGAAGTTTGCTGATATGATCAATACTGATGTCAATTATTTGACATGATCAAAAGAAATAAATTATTTTAACTAGTTAGCAAACTGAACTGAAACGATTAACATGATAGGCTGATAATTTCTGTGTGGACTTAATGTTGGTTGTATAAAGAGCTCGAAAGTATGGTTATACGGAGTTTCATCAATGTTTAGTATGAAGACATGACTGATGAAGACCAGAACGTGATTTATCATGAAATTGGATTTTACTGTAATTCTTGTGTATCTTAACATGAAAACATCATTACTTTGCTGAACACATAATCCTCGTAAGGAGACATGAAACTTAATCATCATGAAAACGACATTCACGTGAGAGCATGAAACTTTATCTTTACTATCTTATAAAGAGTTTATCAAAATGGTTGAATGTTGAAATGTTGAAACATTTAATGCAACACATAACAATTTTTTTCTCATTTTCTCTCACTGACAATATCTTTACTATATTTACTCCCTTATAAAGCATCAATATCCCTAACCAAAATCCAACCCTCCCATTTTAAGATTCAGACTTTCAAACAAAATCACACCCTAAATTTACACACACCAAACCAACATCCAACCCTAAAATATTTCCAAACCAATACACTATATAAACACACACCAAACAAATACTTTCATAAAAAAACACACACAACTAAACAATCACCTCACAATAAAAAAATGCTTTCATAATGACTCTCTCATCTCCACTAGTACTCCCACCACCTTCGGTCGTCTCCACCACTGATGAACTCTGCATCATGACACAGACATAATCACAACGTGTCACCCCTGCTGTACGTCACTACCACCGCCACCACGATAACGTGCCTCGACCGAACAGTATAGCCACCACACAATACGAGTTTTGCAAGCTATAAGATACTCTTACATTTTTTAAAAGTTTCTAAGGAGTTTTTTATTTATTTGTGAGTGTATTATTTGTGTAGATCTATAATTTTTATATCTAGATCTATTTTTTTAGATTTTTAATTTTAATTCTAGAGCTAGAGTTTGTAAAGGTATTTAGTTTTTTTTGTTGTAGATCTAAGTTCTAATATTGTTTTGTGTTTTTTAACAACCATCATCTTGCCGTAATTTGTTGCGCTTACTTGACCCAAAAAGCAGCAACGCCGCTATAAAAGTCGTCATCGCTGCTGGTTCAAGCGGCTTGCCGGAATTAAGTTACCGTCATCGTGCCGCTGACTACTGTGTCGCTGCTTAGTAATTTATGTTGCCTAAAATACGTATCGTTCACTTTTATCTTTTTTATAAGATTTATTCAGTAAACATTGCTATAATAAACATTATCATATATTATCAAACTTGGTAGATAAATTTGTATTATTATGTTTATGCAATTTATTTAGTTTGTTTTTATATGCAATAGTTATTAGTTGTTTGTAAATTTGCAATAGTGATTTATTTTGTTGTTATATGTAGTTGATATATTGTAGACAATGGAAAATGTAAACTTTTTAACATTTTGAAGTTTGTACATATATTATAGTACTTTTGGAATTTTAGTTTTCATTAAAATTGAAAAACTTTTTATATTTAAAATATTTAAATTATATAACTTTTTGATATTTAAGAGTTATAAATTTGTTGAACTTCTTAAGTTCGTATTTTTAGATTTTTTTTTTAAATTTATAAGGTATGAATATTAAATTTGAATTTTTGGAAGTATGAAATATTTCAAAAAATAAAGACACGCTATGGATTTCTATATATTTTAGAATATTTCAGTTTTAAAAAAATAAACTTTTTTTTTCCTATTTCTTGAAACTTCGAATTTTACAACTTTTTTTGTAGTTCAAAAATTTTGAAGAAAAATTTAAAATAGTTCGAAACTTGATTTGTTAATTCCGAATATATGGTTCCTATTTAAAGTACATAAATGAAGTGAATATGACTTTTGAAAACAAAAAGTTACTGTAATAAAGATAGAGTTTGAAATATTTGATAGGCTCAAAGTTCTCGTGAGTGTGTCAGGATTTTTTTTTGACCAATAAAGTAAATATGACTTTTGAAAATAAAAAGTTAATAAAGAAAGAGTTTGAAATATTTGACGCATTTCTCTCTCTTAGCAACTAAAAAATATAATGTTCTCAATAATGCACAAGTGAATGTTACGGTGTTCTTTATTTGTCTTATAGTTTTGTCCTTTTTTCAAAACAAATTGTTAAATGAAAAAAAACAACGCTATTGAAAAAAATCATTCTCACTTAAAAATTGACGATTTCTAATCAAATAATGTAATCACCAAAAACAGTTCTTAAAGGAAGAACATTGCAACTTAAAGTTTTTGCTATCAAAAAATGATTCTCCAACGCTAGGAATGCTTGAAAACGTTTTTGAGAATTTTGATACCTCAGAAAATATTCAAAATGTAAAATATTTTGAAAATTTAGAAATTTAAAATATTTGAAGTTAGAAATATTTCCCAAATGTTTTGAATAATTTTTCCCATAAAGTAGCGTGGGTTTTAATGTGCATGTTCTTGATAAATTTTGACTTTAGACACGATAAACGAGGGTACCCAAATTTAAATTCCCAAAAATATAAAAATGTGTAACTTCATTTTGAAAAGGGAAATATTCGCCTTGCACCATTTTCAAGATTAAGCGAATAGCATATATGAATAATCTTTTTAAATATTTATATTGATGATGTTATGTGAATTTAATATTAGAGTCATTACTTTCTTTATAAGACGCAACTTAAATGATACGGAGTAGTGTTATTTTGACATTAATTATTTACACCCTAACAAGTAGCTTTGAACAATGCTTAAATTTTGTCATAAAGGAAAAAAAGGCTTGAAGCCTTAAATATTTATACATGTCTGATGGAGCAAAATAAGACTCCAAAACCACGCATCAAATGATGTAGCGTTTCGTTAATTATCTGCCGCTAGGCAATTTCGTAGCTATGCGCGGGTACTCACCTAGTTTGTTAATAGGAACCAAAGTATAACCATCAGAGGTTTAACATCAACTGGTGTGGATGGCTATGGTTCAATCTACAAAATTCTAACAAGAAAACATGTGACTAAGTATGGGCGAGACTAAATATGGTTGGCTGTAGTCCAGTCCATACTTGTCATAATTTATAAAATATCGTGATATGATAAAGGTGACCAACTATGGATCGGTTCACAAAACAACATTCGACTGAAAACATGAATCTGTCATGAGTAAGGGTAAACGCGTATGGGTCGGTTTACCAATACAAAATCTGAACGGGCAAAGGTGAACGCCTATGGGTCGATTCACCAAAACAAAATTCGCAGAAAAGCTTATGAGACTAAATATGGCCGGTCCTGTACCAACCTTTTACTTAGTCAAAACTTTAAGAAAACTGAATGTTAACTGAAGAAAACTGACTGTTAATTGCATGAGAAACATGAAAGATAACAACGCCAAAAATCAGGGAAGTTCCTAGTGACTACCCACTAGTCACAGGTCAAGTTTTAGAGCCTACAGGTCGAACCTTGCGCTCTGATACCATAATTGTAACACCCCATTTGGATAAGTGGACCGTTACGTGTATTTATGGCGTGTCATCAAAGCATAAGGTAAATGTCCTAAAACATTAACTAACCATAAAGGAAATACCGGAATCAACCATCAGCAATCCAAACATAAGCCTAAAACATGAAAAGTAAAATACTGAAGGAAAGGACTAAACAATGTCCAAATAAGCAGGATAATATAAGTACATATAGTAAGAAGTCTGGATATCTTTCATCCAAATGCACGTGCTCTCAGAATCCTAAGAGCGTCCTGGTGTACCTACCGTTAGAACATGAAAGGGAACTACGGCTGAGCATAACGCTCAGTGAACGGATATAAAGCCTGATAAGGAATTACTGAAATGAAACAGATGATTAAATACTGGAGCTGTATGTCTGATAAGTAAAGTTGTAGCGGAAATCTGTGTATAATCTGTAAAGTCTGATTTAAAGATAATAAAGCTGAACTGTTATCTGTTAAATCTGAAAACATGCATTTACTGTATTTTAATTGCCAGAGCTTATATAGGTCATGTGCTGTAACAACGGTGCATGAATAACTGGAGGGGTGACCTCGTCATGCTGTAGAGGGGTGACCTCTAAATAACTGTAGAGGGTGACTTCTAAATACTGTGCTTGGTGGAGGGATCAGCTCCAATGTCAAGGATGTAGAGCACACACCACATTCACCCTGATAACTTGTAAACTGATAAGCCTAGGATGCATCCATACGCCCCACTAAACATACTTATAAAAATGGCCAAACTGAACATGAGTGGGACGATGCAGGATATCACTCTCCTGCATGTGAGTCACGACACTGGTGCCTCTGGTGCCATGGTTACGGTACCTCCGTAACTAGTACATAAACTGGTCATGCTTGTATATAATGCTCAGGCAATTTATTTAGTTATTAACATGATTACTGATAAGCTTAAACACGTACTGGGGAAAACATTTAGCTGCAGACGGGGAATCCTAAACATGCAAAGGAAAGGAAGTCCTTACTGAAAGGACGGAAAATCCGTACGATCAATCAAATGAACGAAAGAACAACGAATCAAAAATAGTAAAGAGATAAGGATATCCGTACCTTATCGAACTCCGTGCTTAAACAAAATCCAATTTATTTCTCGTCAAGTAATCTACATTAATTATAAAAACAATTACTACTAATTAACTCGATTACGTTTTCGGACTAACCTTGAAGGCTATATAAAATGTCACGGGCTAAGTATGTAACTTTAGAGTTTGTATTATTAATTGGTAATTAGCTTTAAAATTAGGGATCAAATGTGTAATTAGAAAGTGAAACTCCATGCCATAACTGATTAATTCATCTTCTTCATTTACGGTTTTGTTAAAGTCTATATTGCAAGTTTCTTTGTTTCATATAAGTTATAACATATACTATCAATATTATCGTTTGAGGATTACCTTCGAGCCAAAGGAACACCAGCAAAACACCAACTCGAGGATGAGTACTAGAACAAACGAGGTATGATCGGACCAGCAAGTATACCGACGAACGACCTGAACCGTCTTCCCATAATGAGACTCGATCGAACTCAACCCGTACAGCCCTCAAACTCGAACACAATCACGAATAGCAACACAACCGTAGCAATCACATGTATACAAAGCTACTTGTAAAACAATCACATGTATACGGATAGATGAACCCAAGTACTCAGCGCACCACAACCTTTAACGCATCAGCGAAACGGAAACCCTAATGCGAGTCGAACCGCAAATGTGCACAATCGTATGGACGTACACTAACAGTGGAATGAAGCCGCAACCTCACAGCTAACCGAACTATATCGACATCAAAACAAGAACAAGGGCGCTGTGATTAACGAGGCATGATCGAACCCACAGCATAAGACTAAAGTCGAATGCACCCCCAAATCACGAATCATCCTCACATGAACAGTAACCACACTCCGGTTCCGATGAAAACTTTTATCACTAGTTTATTGCATAACGTCGGCTACACTGGGTTTAGAAATGTCGTTCTCGATTTACATGGAATAAGATTTGTATATATTAGAATGTGTCTAATGCTTTGCAAACGCATGGAGAAAAAAAGATGGCAATTAAATGATTTTAAATTGTGATAAGCATTTTCCTTAATGAGATATTCTTAATTTGAGAAATACATGACAAATTCAGAAATGACGTAAAATATAGACGAGTCATTCTTTTCTAGTACTGATTTTCGGTTTTTACGCCTTAAAAAGCGTATCATATATGTAAATGAATTGAAACCGAAGACTTTGTCGCCATTTCTTGTGAATGACAAATTGGTTTAACTTGGCCTGGCCCATGCCATTCACATGCTGCATTTTGAATACGTTTTTACTAAATACAAATTAATTTTTGGTAAACCTTTTTATTATTAAACACATTAGCACAAAACTGTTATGATTGATATATAAGCAATAGCATTTTAATATAAAATGCTTATTATATAAATATTAGGTTATATCTAAATGATGAAATAAAATACAAACCAAATTTTTAGGTTTTACAACTCTTCCCCTCTAAAAAAAATAATTCGTCCTCGAATTAGAGATACGATAATATTGTGGTTTTACAAATCTTCCCCCCTAAAAAGGAGAAATTCGTCCTCGAATAAGAGGTAAAAGCTGATGAAGTTATAAAAGCTGGGAAGGACACATAAGCTGAAAGAATATGAAAGTTGAAAGGACATATAAGCTGACTGATAATGCGTCCTCCAATTAAGACATAATTGTTGCTGAAAGGTATAAACATGACATGACTGACGTGATCATGGAATGTGACGTGGCTGAAGAGGACATAGAACGTAACATGACTTGAAAGAACTTAACTGGAATCTTGAAGGAAAAGAATGAGAGGTCTGGATGGATTCCTTCGTTCCTAGTGGCTTCCCACTCTAAACGACTCATTCAAAGGTCTAAACATATTGAAAATCTTGGTCCTGATGCCCCTGTCCTGACAATGCTGAATAGTTTCTGGGTCCACACTAAGATGGATTTTCTGAATCTGATAGACTGAATAAACTATAGCATGTATGATACATCAAACGGTACGTGTAAATATTCTGAAAGATAACATTTATAACTCTGAGCACGCTGCTGAAAATATATAGGGACGAACTAGGTGAACAATTGTGAACGTGTTACGTGAGCAATTGTGAACGTGGTTCACGATTATATGAGGAACGCTGGGCATGAAATATATTGTACACAATGATACATGAAACATACTGTGAACGTGATGCTAGAACATACCATAAACATATGCTGACTGAGGAAAGAATGCCAAACGATACGGCTTGAGACCTGAAAAGTCTGCCTGAGAATGGAGACGATGTACTAAGCTTGAGTCTAGTTTCTTAAGCTTTACGTAACTATATTAGATAACAAGTTGTGAAACATGTATCACGATATGGTATGCGAACATGAACGTGAACAATGTTATGAACGCTAACGTGAGCTTAAATCATGGGATAGCATAAAACATGAACTAAAATAGCATCGCATTGGGAATGAGACGTAAACATGAAAGTGAAAATAAACGTGAACGTGAATGCGGACGTACACGTGATCGTGAACATGAATTTGCGAATGCTAATTGCTATCTGACAAGATTGTTGATGGAATACCTTAGAATCATACGATCTATTGCTGAATTTCCAGCAGATTTATTATTGAATAATTATTTGGATAAAAGAAGGCATGTAGGCTGGGTTAACTATTTAACAACGACTTAGATGACATCATGCTTCGTCTGCGTATGTGGTAACTGATAACAAAGGATTGTAGTAACTCACTACCACGACGGCGTTCAATCTTGAACCTGCGGTATGTTAGACATCTAGGTATGAACATATCTACATCAACATGTCGTACTGCTTCTAACAAAATTATGCCTGAATATGGAACATTCTAGTGGAAATCTGGTTGAATAGTCATGAAATTTTTTTTAGGGAGAACTGTTAGCAATTTCTAAGGTAGCAGTAAATTAAGTTCTAGAAAATTCGGTACTTCGTTCACAGGCGTCGGTCGGGACCATCAGGTGATGGCCTTCACCTTCGCATGATTGTTTGAAATTTCTTTCTGCTGAAATAGGATGGCTCAGAAACGCCACTTTGTTCAATTGGAATTCATATCTGGAAAGCTGTGTATAAAAATTTCTCCTTTCGAAGATTTTGTACAACTGTGAGAAGATGATTCTCGTGTTCTTCTCTAGAATTTAGCAGATCAGAATGTGATCAATGAATATACTGACGATTTTGTCTGAGAATTATGGGAAAAAATTTATTCATAAATTTTATAATATAGCTGGAGCATTAGGGAGGTCAGAAGTATAAAATCAAATTTTTATTAGAAAGACTGTAATATGTGCAACAGCAGTCTAGAGAACATCATGTTCTTTCTCTCACCACTAAGTGGTAGCATGATCGGAAATTGATATGGAAAATATTTAAGACATCGTAGCAGATCAGATAAACCTACTATTCATGGAATAAACATTAATCAAGAATTGTGATCTTGTATAAATTTTCAGTGGTCGATACATGATCTTGTGATACCGGCCTTCTTCCTGATAGACAGAAATGGTGCTCTTCCTGGTGGTGCGCCAGGGCGAATAAAGCCTCATTCCGGTAATTATTACAGAAAATATTGCAACTCTTTTAACTTAGATGCAGCCCTGCAGCAAGGAGTTTTGAAAACAGGTTCCGTTCTTGAGACAAGATTGATGTAGAATTCTGTCTCGTGGTTAGAAAGGAACTTCTGAAAAACTTTCTGAAATTATGTCTGGAAACTTTGAGTAATCTGTTGGTCATGAAATTAAAGACTTTCAGAATTGGATTATAACTGGTGGTTAGAAAATTTTCATAGCTATGGACTGATAAGTCGTGTGCTTGTAAGGCAGAAACAACTTGTACTATATAATGAATATATTTGGGATTTAGTAAGACGGATTTTGTCGTTAACTGAAAGGATAACTTTAATACCCATGGTTGGTAATGTGGAGTTTTTTCTGGCTAGAAGGTCGGTAAATACCTGTTTTAAAATAAAGCTGTCATAAGAATACGTGAAGTTAACATAACGATTTTCACTGAATGTGTTCGTTTGTAACCTCACAGAATGAATACTGCGTGTTTAACATGATTAATACTTCAGTGGTGGTAACTGGATCTTTCATGATCTGATTTTATACATGGCATGACGAAAAGGTCATATCCCCTTGGAGGGTACCCTGAATTTCTGAGAGCCTGATTTAGCAAACATACAGAGTTATGAGTTCTGACTCGTACTCTGAGAAGATATTCGTATGACGTGTACCATGACTGGTGTCCTGATATGTGTCTTCTGAAATGATATTTGAGACCTATGCCTTGAGTGATGTCTTGACATGTGTTTTAGTAGATAAATCTGAACAAGGCTAAAAATTTTGGTAACTGCTAGGATTGGCACACCAATTAGACTACTGACCTCTTGTATTTCTGGCCACGTCCGTTCCGGAGTTTCGATGGTTACTGCCTGATCAATTATAAGCACGGTGTTGTCACTACTGCTTTGTCTGTCACTTTATGACGGTCATTATCATGACCGTGATTCATGTAACTATTATGCTGAGTGGCCGGCTGAGTTCCGGTTCCCACTCTTCTGAGTGAACGGTCAGTTGAGTGTAGTGTGACATCAAGCTGAGAAAGTAAAAGTATGGAATGGAATGGTAGTGTCTAATGGTTGAAATTTATTCTAGTCAGAAATTTCAAATTTATAGTTTTTCGTCCTTGTTTGCAGAGTCTTCATATTATAAACGGATCAGCATCTTGAGAAATCTCCAAAGTATCAGCAGCATCCGCATTTGTGAGGTCTTCAAAGTGTTAGCAGGATTAGCATCTGGTAAAATCTTCAATTCACGAGTAGCATCAGCACCTGGTAGAATATCGACAAGTGGAAACGCCGCTATGATTGAGGATCGATTAGCAATATCCATGGACTAGGGTACCTAGAGTACACCTGGACTACTGTACATGAAGTACAAAATGAATACTTCACATGGAGCATATTTGAGACATTGTACGTGGAGTACACATGAACTTTGCTGATATGATCAATACTGATGTCAATTATTTGACATGATCAAAAGAAATAGATTATTTTAACTAAGCAAACTGAACTGAAACGATTAACATGATAGGCTGATAATTTCTGCGTGGACTTAATGTTGGTTGTATAAAGAGCTCGAAAGTATGGTTATACGGAGTTTCATCAATGTTCAGTATGAAGACATGATTGATGAAGACCAGAACGTGATTTATCATGAAATTGGATTTTACTGTAATTCTTGTGTATCTTAACATGAAAACATCATTACTTTGCTGAAAACATAATCCTCGTAAGGAGACATGAAACTTAATCATCATGAAAACGACATTCACGTGAGAGCATGAAACTTTATTTGTTAATAGGAACCAAAGTATAACCATCATAGGTTTAACATCAACTAGTGTGGATGGCTATGGTTCAATCTACAAAATTCTAACAAGAAAACATGTGACTAAGTATGGGCGAGACTAAATATGGTTGGCTGTAGTCCAGTCCATACTTGTCATAATTTATAAAATATCGTGATATGATAAAGGTGACCAACTATGGATCGGTTCACAAAACAACATTCGACTGAAAACATGAATCTGTCATGAGTAAGGGTAAACGCGTATGGGTCAGTTTACCAATACAAAATCTGAACGGGCAAAGGTGAACGCCTATGGGTCGATTCACCAAAACAAAATTCGCAGAAAAGCTTATGCGACTAAATATGGCCGGTCCTGTACCAACCTTTTACTTAGTCAAAACTTTAAGAAAACTGAATGTTAACTGAAGAAAACTGACTGTTAATTGCATGAGAAACATGAAAGATAACAACGCCAAAAATCAAGGAAGTTCCTGGTGACTACCCACTAGTCACAGGTCAAGTTTTAGAGCCTACAGGTCGAACCTTGCGCTCTGATACCATAATTGTAACACCCCACTTGGATAAGTGGAACGTTACGTGTATTTATGGCGTGTCATCAAAGCATAAGGTAAATGTCCTAAAACATTAACTAACCATAAAGGAAATACCGGAATCAACCATCAGCAATCCAAACATAAGCCTAAAACATGAAAAGTAAAATACTGAAGGAAAGGACTAAACAATGTCCAAATAAGCAGGATAATGTAAGTACATATAGTAAGAAGTCTGGATAGCTTCCATCCAAATGCACGTGCTCTCAGAATCCTAAGAGCGTCCTGGTGTACCTGCCGTTAGAACATGAATGGGAACTACGGCTGAGCATAACGCTCAGTGAACGGATATAAAGCCTGATAAGGAATTACTGAAATGAAACAGATGATTAAATACTGGAGCTGTATGTCTAATAAGTAAAGTTGCACCGGAAATCTGTTTATAATCTGTAAAGTCTGATTTATAGATAATAAAGCTGAACTGTTATCTGTTAAATATGAAAACATGCATTTACTGTATTTTAATTGCCAGAGCTTATATAGGTCATGTGCTGTAACAACGGTGCATGAATAACTGGAGGGGTGACCTCGTCATGCTGTAGAGGGGTGACCTCTAAATAACTGTATAGGGGTGACCTCTAAATACTGTGCTAGGTGGAGGGATCAGCTCCAATGTGAAGGATGTAGAGCACACACAACATTCATCCTGATAACTTGTAAACTGATAAGCCTAGGATGCATCCACACGCCTCCCTAAATATACTTATAAAAATGACCAAACTGAACATGAGTGGGACGATGCAGGATATCACTCTCCTGCATGTGAGTCACGACACCGGTGCCTCTAGTGCCATGGTTACGGTACCTCCGTAACTATTACATAAACTGGTCATGCTTGTATATAATGCTCAGGCAATTTATTTAGTTATTAACATGATTACTGATAAGCTTAAACACATACTGGGGAAAACATTTGGCTGCAGACGGGGAATCCGAATCATGCAAAGGAAAGGAAGTCCTTACTGAAAGGACGGAAAATCCGTACGACCAATCAAATGAACGAAAGAACAACGAATCAAAAATAGTAAATAGATAAGGATATTCGTACCTTATTGAACTCCGCGCTTAAACAAAATCCAATTTATTTCTCGTCAAATAATCTACATTAATTATAAAAACAATTACTACTAGTTAACTCGATTACGTTTTCGGACTAACCTTGAAGGCTAAATAAAATGTCACGGGCTAAGTATGTAACTTTAGAATTTGTAATATTAATTGGTAATTAGCTTTAAAATCAGGGATCAAATGTGTAATTAGAAAGTGAAACTCCATGCCATAACTGATTAATTCATCTTCTTCATTTATGGTTTTGTTAAAGTCTATATTGCAAGTTTCTTTGTTTCATATAAGTTATAACATATACTATCAATATTATCGTTTGAGGATTACCTTCGATCCAAAGGAACACCAGCAAAACACCAACTCGAGGATGAGTACTAGAACAAACGAGGTATGATCGAACCCGCAAGTATACCGACGAACGACCCGAACCGTCTTCCCACAATGAGACTTGATCGAACTCAACCCGTGCAGCTCTCAAACTCGAACACAATCACGAATAGAAACATAACCGTAGCAATCACATGTATACAAAGCTACTTGTAAAACAATCACATGTATACGGATAGATGAACCCGAGTACTCAGCGCACCACAACCTTTAACGCATCAGCGAAACGGAAACCCTAATGCGAGCCGAACCGAAAACGTGCACAATCGTCTGGACGTACACTAACAGTGGAATGAAGCCGCAGCCTCACAGCTAACCGAACTATATCGACATCGAAACAAGAACAAGGGCGCTATGATTAACGAGGCATGATCGAACCCACAACCCAAGACTAAAGTCGAACGCACCCCCAAATCACGAATCATCCTGACTTGAATAGTAACCGCACTCCAGTTCCGATGAACACTTTTATCACTAGTTTATTGCATAACGTCGGCTACACTGGGTTTAGAAATGTCGTTCTTGATTTACATGGAATAAGATTTGTATATATTAGAATGTGTCTAATGCTTTGCAAACGCATGGAGAAAAAAGATGGCAATTAAATGATTTTAAACTGTGAAAAGCATTTTCCTTAATGAGATATTCTTAATTTGAGAAATACATGACAAATTCAGAAATGACGTAAAATATAGACGAGTTATTCTTTTCTAGTACTGATTTTCTATTTTTACGCCTTAAAAAGCGTATCATATATGTAATGAATTGAAACCGAAGACTTTGTCGCCATTTCTTGTGTATGACAAATTGGTTTAACTTGGCCTGGCCCATGCCATTCACATGCTGCATTTTGAATACGTTTTTACTAAATACAAATTAATTTTTGGTAAACCTTTTTATTATTAATCACATTAGCACAAAACTGTTATGATTGATATATAAGCAATAGAATTTTAATATAAAATGCTTATTATATAAATATTAGGTTATATCTAGATGATGAAATAAAATACACACCAATTTTTTGGGTTTTACAATTCGATTCTCTTATTAATCCACTTGAATGAGGTACATGAAAGACATTGTACCTATGTTCCTTTTATAGAGTAAAGAACCCTAGAAACCTTAGAATATTCTATAAAGATAACTATATCACAGATGATATATTATCAATATTCTAACAATTTAAGTATATCACATAAGATATACTCTAACTATAACTATGACATATCTTATACAAAGATATATTCGTCCTAATCACTATATCAGTACATACTTTATAATTAGCAGTACTTACTATGTACCGCGTTAACACTAACGGTACTTACATAACACTAACAGTACTTAAGATACACTGACGGTACTTGACACTTAACAAATAATTCCCAACAATCCTCCCCTAAACAAGAATGATAACTTGTTGTCTTCTTGTTTTTCTTGTACTGGATGTATTAAAATACATGTCTTCAGTCTTTCCTTCAACCTTGGATTAAACTTGGTAATTTGTATTTGTATCCAACTAAATGTAGCCAAAAACTTCAAATGAGATATTCTTCTGATAAGATAATCATCAAACATCATGAGTATCATCTTTGTCTTCAAACTATGATCTTCTTTGTGTCTTCTAAACATTCACTTATCTTTGCATCATCAGTTATTGTCTTCTTGAATTAAATCTTTGAACTCTGAATCATGAACTTCAGTCTTGATTTGATGAGACAAAACTTCTATGTATTTTCCTTTTGAATACTTCTTTGCTTGCAATATTCATACCTAAAATAAAACAGTTAACAACAAAAACCAATCTGTATTGGCTTCATGATTTTTAGCAAATCACCAACTATCAACGGATTTGATAAATTCTTTACCAGTTAGCCGTACACTCTGGAATAGCCAATACTTCATTCATAAAGAATAAGGTGTATTAATAACCTTACAATTTTGGTAAATTGTCAACCATCAACGGATTTGATGAATTCTTTACCTAGTACCGTTTGTCTAGGACTAGCCAACTCTTTGTCTCAAAACAAGGTGAGTTAGAACCATATAGTTTCTAGCAAACTACCAGCTTTCAACGGATTTGAGAAGTCTTTACCACAAACCGTTTGCTTATAGACTAGCCAGTTCTTATGTGTGTTAGACATGGTGAACTGAGAACCATTTGTGAAGTGTGACTGAAAGTTAAACACTTAAGGCTCTTTCTCAGCTTCTTCCTCATCTTTCAAATCCTTGATTTGTTGTTTAACCATTCTGATCAACTCCAAAGCATCAACAGATTCTTTTGTAACTTCCAATTGTTGTTCTAACATCCTTTCCAACAATCTTCTTTTTAAAGGATAACTCTTCACTTGTAGCATATAGTAGGTAATATCATCAATATCCAAAATATGCAATCCATATGACTTATAATATCTCTAGTAACTAGGAACCTGATTCTCTAATTCCTTCAACATTTCTTGATCACAGTTGTGTGGTTCATACATGAAGAGCAATTCCCTATACAATAGTGATACTTCAGTTTTACCTGCACTGGCTTCTTGAACTAACCTGAAAAGATCCTGAATATCTTGTCTATCAAGAATGTGAAGAATATCCTCCAAAAGTCTGAATACTCTTGTTGTGCCATCAGTTCTCTAAATTCCATGAGCTTCAAGTCCTTGATCCAAAGAGTAAATCCATTTAACAATAGATGATCTCTTTCCAAAAATCTATGTATCAATACATTGATCTTCAAATTGTAATATCTTCAAGTACCCCTTCAAGCTCTCATCGTCATCACTATCTTCTGTTGTTGACTTAGCCCTCTTAGCTTTGTGCTTTCTCTTTGTTGATCTTTTCCTTTTACCTTTGGAGATTTTATATTGATCTGATTCATCAGAATCTTTCTACAAATCAGTATGTGCAGTTTCTTTAGTATGTACTGTTGTATGTACTGTTGACTATGTATGTATTGCTTGTACATTTTCATTCTGAGCAATATCTTGAGCTTCAACTCCTGTATTCATTCTTTGAGCAGCCTCTTCCTCATTTGAACTTACCTTCTCCTTTCTATTCTTCCTCACATAAGTTGTCTTGATAGTTGGAGATGTATTTGTAGGTTCAACAGTACTTGGCTCAGTTCTAGGAGTACTTCCAAATTGCCTTTGTTGTTGCAGATGTCTTTTAAGCTCTTCAACAGCTTTTATATCTGCTTTAGATCCAATCTCAACAAAATTCAATTTAGCTCTCTTATTTTTCTCATACAAAGTCTTGATTTCTTCAAAAGTATTCTTGACTAGCTGAATATGAGTAAAACCCTTAACGCTTTTAAGAAAATTCATCATTTGATTTCTAATCTGCATAGTGGTTGGAGGCTTAATCTTTTCTCTTCTTCTCTTTTCAGCAAAGAATCTTTGTTGCTCCCTTACCAGATCATCAATCAACTTTGATTTCTCTTCTTCATCTTATGCATCTTTCTCTTCAGCTATTAATGAGTTTGAAAGAAGCTCACTTGCATGTAATTCAGCTTGAATCTTATCATACTCTTGTATGTTCCATTCTTGCTGTATTCTCTTAGCTTCTAGCAAATGCTGTTTGGCTGCAAGTTCTTCTTGTAATTCATCTTTACGAATTTGAGCTTGCATTCTGTAAGCATATTCCTCATCATGCTCCAATTGATTAAATCTGTACATGAATTTGCTTATATCATCATCTTAATCACTTTCATCTTCAGATTCTGACAATATTTGCTTCTTCCCCTTATCCTTTGGATTAATCTTAGGTAGCTTCTTCTTCAGCTTGGTAGTTCTTTCCTCATTAGCTTGCTGTTGAATAACTATACCTTTAGTAGGGTGTGAAGCTTGAACTTTCTTACCTTGATTCTTTTTGGCAAGAACTTCTTGTTGTGTCTTTTTCTCTGCCTCTGCTTGTTTAGTCTTCTCAACTGAATTCTTCTTTCTTAAGTCAAGCTATAATTGGGCTAAAGTCTCATCCTCTCCAAAAGGAGTTTGACTTTCTAGTGAAGGATGATCACCAGTGGTACTTGCAATCGTCTTAGTTGGCTTAGCAGTTGTGATACCCTAGAACTGAGGTCACTTACCTTACCCTAAATTACGCTTATTTTTGAAATTTTTAAAAACTTTTAATTGCTATATATTTTATCGTTTTGGATGAAACCGACAATTGAGGTCGTAATTTTGACGATTGACGATTTAAGAAGAACGATGACGACTACGATCCCGTTGGATGCCCAAATTTCTATGTTTATTGTCGTATTATCGATATTATAATTTTTCGAGAATTTTACTTTTGGTTCGTGTTAAGTTGAGACGGGTGAGTTTTATTGATTTTCGGGTACATTTAAATTGTCCTAAAAGTATTTTGGAGTGTTCGGGATGATCCCCGACTCCAGTAAAATTTTCCAAAGTGACTAGTGAGTCATTCCCGTGAACTTTTGAGGTCGTTTTCACATAAGGCCAAAAGAAAGCTATTATTGCACCACAAGTCCCTCCAAAAATTACAAAAAGGAAAAGGAACTCAGACAACACAAAAACACTCAAAATTTTTTCACAAACTCTCTCTCTTTTCTCTCTAGGCCGCCGGCCATACCACACCACCACCACCACCACATTCAAATTTTCTTGTTTTTGATTAATTCTAATTAAAGACCACACTTTCAAAACCTTTTGTAAGTACTAATCCAAGGTTTAATCCAACATGCATTAACTTGATTTTCCAAAAATTAAAGAATTTTTCAAAAGTTTGTTTTGATGTTAATTATGTATATGCATGTTCAATTCAAGTGTAGGGGATGTGTAATCACTCAACAAACCAACCAAAATCAATTTGGTTGGGGGGTTTTGATCACCCACACCCCACGGCACAAGGGGGGGGGGGGTGTTTGGTGGATCTTGGTGATTGTTGTTTTTGTTCATGGATTATGTGTTATTACTTGTTTTTAGATGTTTTTGAGTGGGTAAAACCCATTGCATGTTTGAATTAGTGTTTGGGTTTTACGATTGATTTGATAATTAGGGGGTTAAGTACTGATTAGTATGGTTAGATATGATTAGTAGTGTTTAGGTTGAGGTCTAGTGTCGATAAATTGGTTTGGAAACGAGTGTTGGATTGATTTTGGGATAGGTAATTTTAGGCAGAATGTTTGGGATGTTTTCATAAAATTTATTTTGTAAACAGGTCATGGGATTAGGATATAGTTGTAGAGCGTCTTCTTAGCTTCGATTTGGTATAAGATAGAGCTTACGACTCCTAACGAGTCAAGAGCTATGATGTTTTGAAAATCGTGTACCGGGAGATGAGAACCTACATAATCCGAAATTATGTTTGGTTTTAGGTCAAATCCCGGGGACCATAGATATAGTTTGGTAAATGGTTGAAGGTTGATTTTTGGTCTCAAACCTGCATATGTGAGTCTATTATTAGACTTGGGTGTCAAATGGGTCAATGGAATATTTTAAATGGGTCAAATGAGTCCGACTTGGTCAAAGTGCAAATTCAGTCCGAAAAACATAGGTTTAGTAAAGTGTTGAGTAACGAGTCGTAAAGGCGAAAACTTTTAATGGGATTAAAAATGTGTTTTCTACAGTACTTAAGGTATTTTTGATAATTTTCCCAATTTTTATAAAAAGGTTTAAGTCTAGTAAAAACAGTCCATACTTTTTATAAGTATTGGCGAAAAACGTGAAAAGGGTAATAACGTAAATAACATGGACGAATAGTATAAAACGAGTAACTCTTATTTGTTTGGTCTTGGCGTGAGTTGTAATTATCACAATTGACTAATATGTATGTATTGTATACAGTACTTAAGGTTTATAAATGAGATTACTCATTACGCGTTATTGGTTTGATAGGTGTTGATTTTCCCGGGCATCCTCATCATCGTCAGTGATCGTCACTCGAATGGTCGACTAATATATAGATAAGGTGTGAATTTATAGCCTCGCTTACTATTGTTTTAAATTGTTTTACCCGCGAGGGAAATGCATGCTAGTTTTCAAAATGAACATATGTCATGAATGATTGTTGGACCCGAATGTTGCCTTAGAAATTGTGTTGAGTACCTAGTTGCAAAAGGCCCTAAATTCATGAACTATTAACTATTGTTTAATCCTAGCGTGGATTGAAAATAGCCTCTTATACAATTGGTAGTACTATGGGGTTGACGACCCTATCCGAGACGAGGGCTAGTGCGCTGAGTACCCCCTGCGGACGGATAACTTGTGATAAGAGATAAGGTATAATTGCAACTGATGCCTTTAGAAGGGGCACTGGTTTCATCTGAATCACGCCGGTAATTATTACACTGGTGATTGAGTTAACGGATTAGTGTCATGAGCTTAAACACAATTGTCATAACCTTGAAAATAGATTGTTTGATCGACAAGTCTATGAATGATCGTGAATGATTTTTATAACCCATATGTTCAAAATGAGATTATAAAACCTATGAATTCCACTCAACATTATTTGTTGACCCAATTTAGCATGTGTTTCAGGTAACCGATGAAGTGTAGCACGGAGCATGCATTGGATGGGAGTTGTGTGTGGCTTGGCGTCAACTTGTTTTTTCCACCCATTCTTAATTTGAATATTTTAAACTTTATGTCATGTTATGAAAAGTTGTATCTTTTGGGGGTTGAGATTCATGGGGACCGAAATGCTAACTCTGTGTTGTATCATTTGGGGTTTGGAAAACTGTAGACATGTATGTTTTTAACAATGCATAATTTAAGTTAAAACTTTTACGTCTCTTTGGAGTCGTTTGATATATCTTGTGTGCGATGATAACTGCCTAGCACCCAAATGTTGTAGTTCCGCTGCGCATAGCATTTGGTGGGGTGTTAGAGATTGGTAATCAGAGCCATGAGTTATAGAGAACTAGGCCGTTATGAAAATTCCTAAACTATAAGTTTTGGTGTCGTAAGAAATTGTCCAAGCACACAACTATCCTGCATGGCTCCGGTAAGGTTTATTTTTGTATTGATGGTATTGATGTATACCTTTGAGCTGAAGTAATATATGTGGGTATTTATTACGTAGATATTGAACTACTATATGTAAACGTTGAAATTGTACGTGGAGTACTCGATACCGTAATTCTTGTATTACATATGCATGAACATCATATTATCGCATTTTGGGCATGTGTACCACCTTTGCATTGCATTTTCATGCATGTATTTATAAATATTGAATAGTAATCTTACGTACCCTCCAAAATTCTCTGTTGTTACAGGAATGGCCGAGGTACCGCCTAACGGAAATGGAGACGAATACGTCGTAGGACACGAAAGGGGAAATGTTGGAACAGCTGTTGAAGGACAAGCCGAGACGAACAATGTGCAAGCTCAGGACCCCGATCGAAGGAGTACTACCTTTCCTAGGCCTACTCGTATTTCTCATCTGGTTGGTATGCCAGGTATCCCTAGAAGTTCCGACGCTGCAGCGAGCGCTAGTTCTCTTCATCAGGGCATCACAAGAGTTATCTGCCCCGGACCAAGAGCTTATCATGACGTTCCGCTTGTTGTGAGAAGATTGGATGGATCGATGTGCAAGCGGTACATAGTGGAAACTAGGGTAATCAGAAGGTTCGACGAGAACGAAAGGGCACATCAGAGGTTGTTAGCAAGAACTGCAAGGATTGAGTTTGATGGAGTGGTAAATAAGGGTGAAATTAACAGTTTGACATCAATGATAGCAAACCTGAGTGCTAGTCTTGAGCAAGTTAGGGAAGATCAAGCGAGGTTGACTAGGATGCAAAGTTGGGAGCATCGAGTTAGAGCATCCCTGCCACCAGATTGGAGTTTGTAGATGACTTGGAAATGGAGGCAAATGATTTTATGGTCCAGCCACCTGCCAAAGGTGTATGTATCACTGTAGGAAATCAGGTAGTAGTGGAGTGTGGATCTACTTCTGGGACGAATAAGGCGACTGAGTGTGGGCTGAATGATAAAGGAAAGAGGAAGATGGACGAAGAGCCCGAGGAAGACAGTGACGAAGAGCCCGAGGAGGATGAAGATGAACCACCATCCAAGAGGTCGTGTGGATCACCACATGACTAGTTGCTTGTATTTTACTTTATCTTTGATCGTTGTAATCGAACTATTTTAGACTTTTGTATGATGGTATTGTGACGAAAAAAACTTGATGACTTAAGTTTTATGGTGTATGGTTGTAGTGGCATTACTTGTCACAATTTTGGTTGATTTATCAATACAATCCATGTTACCTTTCATAATCTATGATATGTCTTTAATTTGCTCTTTTGTGATGTGAATTGATGAATATTAGTAACTTTGTAGTGATGTGTCGTTGTACTTATATTATGTCTTGAAAGAGAAATCCATCTTAATCTTGATGTGTATACTTACATTGTTTTTCTATTTTCCCTGTCTTTGCAGAGAGGTGTACTTGAGAACTCACCATGCCTCCAAAGCTAACAGCTACCCGTGTGAACACAATGATTCAAGAAGCAATTGCAAATGAACTCGAAGCGGATCGTGCAAACCGAAACCCAGATCAAGGTGGAAATGCAGGAAGACAGCAAGCCTCGAGGGAGTGTACTTATGCTAGTTTTATGAAATGTGGTCCCACGCAATTTCGTGGAACTGGCGGAGCCCTAGAACTCTGAAGGTGGTTAGAGAAGATTGAATGTACTTTTGAGATTAGCGGATGTTCAGAGGCAAATAAGTCAAGTTTGCAGCTGCCACTTTTCTTGATGACGCCTTGAGTTGGTGGAACAATCAAGTAGCCACTGTTGGATTAGCAGTAGCAAATGCGAGGACTTGGACTGCTACTAAGGCTCTTTTGACCAAATAGTTCTGTCCCGAAGAGGAGCTGAGTCAACTGGAAGATGAGTTAAGGCATTTGACTTTCAAGAACAATGATATTATGGCGTATACAAGGAGGTTTAATGAATTGAGCCTTTTGTGTCCCGATGCCTTTGCTGATGATAACAAGAAGATGAAGCAGTACATCAAGGGTTTGTCAAGTAATATCAAGGGTGAGACAACTTCATCTAGGCCTGGGTCATTCGATGAAGCAGTCCAAATGGCTCACGCGCTAATGGATGTCAAATTGCAAGATAAGAAGAACTTCATTGCCGAAGGAAACAAGAGAAAGTGGGAGGCAGCTCAGAGTAATCAATCCCAAGGTAAAAATCGTGGAGGAAACCGTAACAACCAAGGGCAGAACCGCAATCCGCAGTTCAACAAGAGAAGAAATGATGGGATGAGGGCTGTCGCTAACCCTAGAGGAGCAAATGTGAATCCTCACTATGGTGGATGTAATTTGTACCATGTAGGGAGTTGCCCACCTGCGTGTGGCAAGTACGGAAAAGCAGGTCATAGAATGTCAGATTGCCGAGCTAAAGGGGTAGCTACTAGGGCAAATGCCACGAAGGTGATGGTTTGCTTCGGATGTGGAGAAAGAGGGCATAAGCAATGGAATTGCCCGAAGGCTGGAAACAGGCAAGGAGGAAATAATGTTGTTGCTGTGTATCAAGTAGGGACTGCTGATAAACCACAAGGCCGTAACGTGGTTACCGGTACGTTTCTGCTAGACGCTTGTTATGCTAATATATTGTTTGATTCTGGTTTCGACAAGAGCTTCGTAGATGTTAAATTTAGTCGTCATATCGATAGAGAACCGGTATTGTTAACGACTAGTTATAACGTGGAATTAGCCGATGGGAAGATCGTTAGTACAAATTCTATACTGAAAGGGTGTACCTTGAAGTTAGGAAATTATGCTTTTGATATCGACTTAATGCCCATAGAGCTAGGATCGTTCGATGTGATCGTTGGAATGGATTGGCTGATGGCGCATAGTGCCGTGATCGTCTGTGGAGAAAGATTAGTCCAAATCCCGCTGAGGAATAGAGTCTTGACTGTGAAGGGAGATGAATGCACTTCTCGTTTGAATGTGATATCTTGCTTGAAAATGATGAGATATGTAGAAGATGGATGTGATGTGTTTTTGGCACAAGTTTCTAGTGATGGTGACTTAGAGGCGAAGATAGAAGAGGTACCTGTAATTCGCGAATATCCGGAAGTTTTTCCAGATGAGTTGCCGGGTTTACCACCCACCCGTGAAGTCGAATTTCGAATCGATTTGATGCCGGGAGCTACACCAGTTGCTCGTGCACCCTATCGATTAGCACCATCAGAATTAAAGGAGTTATCGGATCAACTAAAGGAGCTAATGGATAAGGGATTTATTCGACCGAGCTCATCACCATGGGGAGCGCTAGTGTTATTTGTGAAGAAGAAAGATGGGTCATTTCGGATGTGTATTGACCATAGAGAACTCAACAAGCTGAAGGTTAAGAATCGGTATCCACTACCGAGGATTGACGATTTGTTTGATCAATTACAAGGTTCATGTGTATACTCAAAGATCGACTTGAGATCAGTGTATCATCAACTGCATGTGAGAGAGGAGGATATCCCTATAACTGCCTTTCGTACGCGGTATGGACACTTTGAATTCCGAGCGATGCCGTTTGGGTTAACAAACGCGCCTGTAGTATTCATGGACCTTATGAATCGAGTATGCAAGCCGTATCTAGATAAGTTTGTCATTGTATTCATCGATGATATTCTTATTTACTCTAAGAGTAAGGAAGAGCACGAGAAGCACCTGAGAAAGATATTGGATCTGCTGAAGAAAGAGAAGCAGTATGCGAAGTTCTCGAAGTGTGAGTTTTGGTTAGAGTCTGTGCAATTCCTTGGACACGTAATTGATAGCAAAGGAGTTCGCGTGGATCCTGCCAAAGTCGAAGCAATAAGGGAATGGTCGGCACCGACAACGCCGACTGAAGTTCGACAATTCCTTGGTTTGGTTGGGTATTATCGGAGATTCATTGAAGGTTTTCGTTGATTGTGAAGCCATTGACAAAGCTTACAGAGAAGAATAGGGTGTATGAATGGGGAGATGAGGAAGAATTCGCTTTCAAAACACTCAAGGACAAGTTATGTTCTGCACCGATATTGTCATTACCAGAAGGAACCGAAGACTTTGTAGTGTATTGTGACGCATCTCGTAAGGGTTTTGGAGCTGTGTTGATGCAGCGTGAGAAGGTGATTGCTTACGCGTCGAGACAATTGAGGAAGAATGAAGAAAACTACACGACGCATGATTTGGAATTAGGAGCTATGGTTTTTGCGCTGAAATTGTGGAGACACTACTTGTATGGGACGAAGTGTGTTGTATTCACTGACCACAAGAGTTTGCAGCACATTTTAGACCAAAAGGAGTTGAACATGAGACAGAGGCGATGGGTAGAATTACTGAGTGACTATGACTGTGAGATTCGCCACCATCCTGGCAAGGCGTATGTCGTAGCGGATGCACTTAGTAGGAAGGATCGAGAGAAACCTTTGAGAGTCAGAGCTTTAGTGATGACTGAGGGTGTTGATTTAACCGAAACAATACTGAAGGCTCAAGAGAAGGGTTTAATGAAAAAGAATGTTGGTGCTGAGAACTTGGGAAGACTGTTGAAACCTCTTTTTGTGGTTAGGTCAGACGGGCTGAGATATTTCGAGAATCGGATTTGGTTACCGTTGTGTCCATCTGAGGAAGGAATGCCATGAGTACGAGATTTGGTAATGAACGAGTCTCATACGTCGAAGTACTCGATACATCCTGGATCGGATAAAATGTATCATGACCTGAAGAAAGTCTATTGGTGGCCGAATATAAAGGCGGATATTGCTCGTTACGTTAGTAAGTGTTTGATTTGTGCAAAGGTTAAAGCCGAACATAAGAAACCGTCTGGGATGTTGGTACAACCAGAGATCCCCGAATGGAAATGGGAGAGGATCGCTATGGATTTCGTGACGAGTTTACCCAGAACTCCTAGTGGATGCGACATGATTTGGGTAATAGTGGATAGATTGACGAAATCTGCTCACTTCTTACCTACGAAGAAGACGGACATCATGGAGAAGCTGGCCAGTGTGTACATGAAGGAGATTGTTTGCAGACATGGAGTACCTTTATCGATCATTTCGGATCGCGATAGTAGGTTTACTTCGGAATTTTGGAAATCACTTCAACGTGCGATGGGCACTGAATTGAGTTTGAGCATGGCTTATCACCCGAAGACTGATGGCCAAAGTGAACGAACTATTCAGACGATGGAGGACATGCTCCGAGCATGCGTGATTGATTTTGGAGGAAGTTGGGAACGCCACTTGCCTTTAGTGGAGTTTTCGTATAATAACAGTTACCATGCGAGCATCAAGGCTGCACCATTCGAAGCGTTGTATGGAAGGAAGTGTAGATCACCTGTGTGTTGGAGTGAAGTAGGAGAAAGTCAGTTGACTGGACCCGAAATGGTTTTGGAGACGACGGAGAAGATTGTGCAAATCAAGAACTGATTACTTGCTGCAAGAAGCCGACAGAAGAGTTATGCCGATAATAGAAGAAAACCGTTGGAATTTGAGGTCGGAGATATGGTTATGCTTAAGGTTTCGCCGTGGAAGGGTGTGATTCGTTTTGGGAAGAAAGGAAAGTTGAGTCCGAGGTATATTGGACCATTTAAGATTGTTAAACGAATTGGACCGGTAGCGTATAAGTTAGAGTTGCCGAACGAGCTTAGTGCTATTCACGACACGTTTCACGTATCAAATCTGAAGAAGAGTTTGGCGGATAAGGAATTGGTGATTCCTTTGGACGAGATTCAACTGGATGACAAAATTCATTTCGTGGAAGAACCCGTGGAAATTATGGACCGAGAGGTCAAGAGGCTGAAGCATAGTACAATTCCCATTGTGAAGGTTCGATGGAATTCTAGGCGTGGACCGGAATACACTTGGGAACGTGAGGACTTTTTCAAGGAAAGGTATCCTCATCTGTTCCAGCGGCACGAAATGTGAGTATAAGAAGAGGCGAGCGCCGGGACGTCGCTCTCTTTAAGGAGGGGTGGATGTGATACCCTAGAACCGAGGTCACTTACCTTACCCTAAATTACGCTTATTTTTGAAATTTTAAAAAAATTTTAATTGCTCTATATTTTATTGTTTTGGATGAAACCGACAATTGAGGTCGTAATTTTGACGATTGACGATTTAAGAAGAATGATGAAGACTACGATCCCCATGGATGCCCAAATTTCTATGTTTATTATCGTATTATCGATATTATAATTTTTCGAGAATTTTACTTTTGGTTCGTGTTAAGTTGAGACGGGTGAGTTTTATTGCTTTCCAGGTACATTTAAATTGTCCTAAAAGTATTTTGGAGTGTTCGGGATGATCCTCGACTCCTGTAAATTTTCCAAAGTGACTAGTGAGTCATTCCCGTGAACTTTTGAGGTCGTTTTCACTTAAGGCCAAAAGAAAGCTATTATTGCACCACAAGTCCCTCCAAAAATTACAAAAAGGAAAAGGAACTCACACAACACAAAAACACTTAAAAAAATTTCACAAACTCTCTTTCTTTTCTCTCTAGGCCACCGGCCATACCACACCACCACCACCACCACATTCAAATTTTCTTGTTTTTGATTAATTCTAGTTAAAGACCACACTTTCAAAACCTTTTGTAAGTACTAATCCAAGGTTTAATCCAACATGTATTAACTTGATTTTCCAAAAATTAAAGAATTTTTCAAAAGTTTGTTTTAATGTTAATTATGTATATGCATGTTCAATTCAAGTGTAGGGGATGTGTAATTACTCAACAAACCAACCAAAATCAATTTGGTTGGGGGGTTTTGATCACCCACACCCCACGGCACAAGGGGGGGTGTTTGGTGGATCTTGGTGATTGTTGTTTTTGTTCATGGATTATGTGTTATTACTTGTTTTTAGATGTTTTTTAGTGGGTAAAACCCATTGCATGTTTGAATTAGTGTTTGGGTTTTATGATGGATTTGATAATTAGGGGGTTAAGGACTGATTAGTATGGTTAGATATGATTAGGAGTGTTTAGGTTGAGGTCTGGTGTCGATAAATTGGTTTGGAAACGAGTGTTGGATTGATTTTGGGATAGGTAATTTTAGGCAGAATGTTTGGGATGTTTTCATAAAATTTATTTTGTAAACAGGTCATGGGATTAGGATATAGTTGTAGAGCGTCTTCTTAGCTTCGATTTGGTATAAGATAGAGCTTACGACTCCTAACGAGTCAAGAGCTATGATGTTTTGAAAATCGTGTACCGGGAGATGAGAACCTACATAATCCGAAATTATGTTTGGTTTTAGGTCAAATCCCGGGGACCATAGATATAACTTGGTAAATGGTTGAAGGTTGATTTTTGGTCTAAAACCTGCATATGTGAGTCTATTATTAGACTTAGGTGTCAAATTGGTCAATAGAATATTTTAAATGGGTCAAATGAGTCCGACTTGATCAAAGTGCAAATTCAGTCCGAAAAACTTAGGTTTAGTAAAGTGTTGAGTAACGAGTCGTAAAAGCGAAAACTTTTAATGGGATTAAAAATGTATTTTCTACAGTACTTAAGGTATTTTTAAGAATTTTCCCAATTTTTATAAAAAGGTTTAAGTCTAGTAAAACAGTCCATACTTTTCGTAAGTATCGGCAAAAAACGTGAAAAGGGTAATAACGTTAATAACATGGACGAATAGTATAAAACGAGTAACACTTATTTGTTTGGTCTTGGCGTGAGTTGTAATTATCACAATTGACTAATATGTATGTATTATATACAATACTTAAGGTTTATAAATGAGATTACTCATTACGTGTTATTGGTTTGATAGGTGTTGATTTTCCCAGGCATCCTCATCATCGTCAGTGATCGTCACTCGAATGGTCGACTACTATATACATAAGGTGTGAATTTATAGCCTCGCTTACTATTGTTTTAAATTGTTTTATCCGCGAGGGAAATGCATGCTAGTTTTCAAAATGAACATATGTCATGAATGATTGTTGGACCCGAATGTTGCCTTAGAAATTTTGTTGAGTACCTAGTTCAAAAAGGCCCTAAATTCATGAACTATTAACTATTGTTTAATCCTAGCGTGGATTGAAAATAGCCGCTTATACAATTGGTAGTACTATGGGGTTGACGACCCTATCCGAGACGAGGGCTAGTGCGTTGAGTACCCCCTGCGGACGGATAACTTGTGATAAGAGATAAGGTAGAATTGCAACTGATGCCTTTAGAAGGGGCACTGGTTTCATCTGAATCACGCCGGTAATTATTACGCGGGTGATTGAGTTAACGGATTAGTGTCATGAGCTTAAACACAATTGTCATAACCTTGAAAATAGATTGTTTGATCGACAAGTCTACGAATGATCGTGAATGATTTTATAACCCATATGTTCAAAATGAGATTATAAAACCTATGAATTCCACTCAACATTATTTGTTGACCCAATTTAGCATGTGTTTCAGGTAACCGATGAAGTGTAGCACGGAGCATGCATTAGATGGGAGTTGTGTGTGGCTTGGCGTCTACTTGTTTTTCCACCCATTCTTAACTTGAATATTTTTAACTTTATGTCATGTTATGAAAAATTGTATCTTTTGGGGTTGAGATTCATGGGGACCGAAACGCAACTCTGTGTTGTATCATTTGGGGTTTGGAAAACTGTACACATGTATGTTTTTAACAATGCGTAATTTAAGTTAAAACTTTTACGTCTCTTTGGAGTCGTTTGATATATCTTGTGTGCGATGATAACTACCTAGCACCCAAATGTTGTAGTTCCACTGCGCATAGCATTTGGTGGGGTGTTAGAGCAGTACTTGGGTCTTCAACAGTGTTAGCAGTACTTGTAGTCGGCTTAGTTGGCTTGGTAGTACTTGGATCATCAACAATGTTGATTTCACCAGTATTAGACACACTTGTTTCTTCAATCACTTGTGTATCCCCAGATACCCTTTCTTCCATAGAAGCCACCATTTCAACTTGCACCTCTTCAGTCTTGTCTGATTCATTGCTCATTCTTGATCTAGACAGTACTTGCAAAGTCTGTTTCCTTTGAAACCATACTTGTCTTTGTGGTGGTGGAGTTGAAGATACAGGAAACTGAATGTTAATTTCCTCCAACTTCTCATAGAAAGTACTCCAATTCACT
Organism: Glebionis coronaria; assembly: GCA_025667525.1. Lineage (NCBI taxonomy): Eukaryota > Viridiplantae > Streptophyta > Magnoliopsida > Asterales > Asteraceae > Glebionis > Glebionis coronaria. The sequence goes on along the minus strand of CM046876.1, from coordinate 486,783,936 downwards.
TGAAGTGGTGATTGAGGTATTGGTGCTGGCTGAGTTACAATCATTTCTTCAACTTGTGGCTCCTCATGAGTACGATGTGGTTCTTCCTATTGAATCTCCATATTTGAAGGTCCATCCACACCGGTCTCTAAACTAGTTCCATCTTCATAAGTCCCCATGACATCTTCATCCAACTCAAAATTGATGTCATTTCTAGAGATCCTTGTCTGAATATCAAAAGAAGGTGGTTGTTCTTCATAATTCATCCCCTATTTGGTTGCATCCAATTGCCTTTTCTTGTGGTTCCTGAATCTTTGCTTCTTGATTGCAGACTTCTGAATAGATCTATGTTGCCTCATCCAAGGTGAGACTTTGTTCCTCAACTTGATTAGCCTAGCTTCCAATTCAGCAATTTTCTTGTCTTGAACAAGCTTTGCTTTCTACAACACCTGTACCTGTTGGGACAAACTAGTAAACAAAGTAGTTAAATTTGCAACATCCATCACCTCTGGTGCTTGTGCTTGTGGTGAACCACTAGCAGCAATAGAAGCAGCAGGTGTGTGGATCATCTCATCATTGTTTGGTTGAGCACCAACATTCTGAGAAGAAGATTGTGAATCTTCTAGGGAATGGGAGCTCTGGTGAGAAGGATTTTGATGAGAAGCACTAGCATTTCTAGGTTCTTCACCTTCTTGATTGGCAGGTTGGGCTAACATATGAGCAAACAATGGTGTAACTGTTCCTGTAAAGGCATTGCCTTGTTTGTTCAAGAAAGAGAAAGTTATCTTTGTGAATGTAGGAACATCCCATGTATCAGTTAACTCTGGTAGGTTAGGTATTTGGTCACTAACTAAAGTCTGAATGAATCTAGGATACATCAAAAACTTTTTAGTCCCTTCCAAATTCTTAGTCATGGCTTCAAAAATTAATCTTGAAAAATTAAAAACTCTGTTATTTGCTAGACAAATACCAGCTGATGCCAATAGAGCATGAATTTGATCAAAAGATGTACTTTTAGAGCTTAAACAGTGAATAATAGCATGAAAAAGCAATTTCCATTGAGGTGAAAATAAAGCTTTAAAGAAAGTAAGACTTTCCCTACCACCTCCATATCTCATGGCTGCAAGGCCATCATGAATCTCTGTATTATTAAGCATACTAAGTCCATTTTCATCATTCAATCTCAAACTTGCTCTTAGCAGTACCTCAGTTACATATATATTTCTATGATTCACCCTAGCCTTAATGCAAGTTTGATTAAACCGAGTACCTAATACACCGGTATTCCAAAATTGTTCAACAATGGAAATAGAGACAACTGGACTTACAGTGAGTGCAAAGCGAACATGACTTCGAGATAGGAAACCAAGAATCTCATGGAAACCAAGAGAGTCATCATTCATAGCAAGATTCGCAACAAAATTATGCTTAGAGATCACTTGTAACGCGGCCATTAGTATTTTTGATGATCGAAAAATTAGAGAGAAGGTTATAGAATCAAGAGATAAAAATAAAAGATTATGTGAATCAATTGTATAAGTAGAGTAAGTATTTAAGTAAATAACAAACCCAAGCGTGAAGAAACGATACCTCACAATTTTGAATTTGTGCTAGCGGTACTTGGAGTTGTAACGGTACCTCACAATTTTGACCAGTTCATGCTTTCCACTATCAATGTAACCTCTTTTATCTTTTTCTATTAACCTGCAATTACATCAAAAATACAAAACATAGACTATACAATGTAATTATAAAAAATTTATACAGCTATTACCTCCCCTCAACATATGCAGCAGTCTATTGGTTGAGCATACCAATATGTGTCACCAAGAATTCAAATCTCTTTGCATCAAATGCCTTGGTCAACAAATCAGCTACATTGTTGTCTGTATGAATCTTCAAGACTTGAATAAGCTTTTTGTCATAAGCATCTCTTATAAAGTGATGTCTTATTTCAATATGCTTGGTCTTGGAGTGAAATACTGGATTCTTCACAATGCATATAGTACTTTCATTATCAATGTAAATCTTGGTTTTCATGAAGTTAAACCCATAATCTAACATTTGATTTTGAATCCAAAGTACTTTGTCACAACAATGAGCAACAGCTACATATTCAGCTTCAGTTGTAGAAGTAGGAACAATGTTTTGCTTCTTACACTGCCATGATATGAGTCTTCTGCCTAGGAATTGACAACCTCCTCTTGTGGATTTCCTATCAAGATTAGCTCCAGCATAATCACTGTTTGAGTAAGCTTCCAATTCAAAGGTGGAATCTCTAGGATACCATAATCCTAAATTAGGTTGACTTTTAAGATATTTAAAAATCTTCTTCACAGCATATAGATGTGACACCTTTGGAAGAACTTGGAATCTTGAACAGGCACACACAGCAAACATAATATCTGGCCTTGAAGCAGTAAGAAACATCAATGAACCAATCATTGATATATATAGATGAACATCAACATTTTCTCCATGTTCATCTTTTGATAAAGACGTCTAAGCTTCAAAAGGTGTGCTTGTACTCCTTGTATCCATACATGAAAATTTCTTCAAGATTTCAGCAACATATTTATCTTGGCTGATAAATATTCCATCTTTCCTTTGTTTGGCTTGTATTCCCAAAAAGAAAGTTAGTTCTCCCATAGAACTCATTTGAAATCTTCCTTTCATAAAAGATTCAACTCTTCACGCCATGTCTTCTTAGTAGAACCAAAAATGATGTCATTAACATAAACTTGAACTAGAATGATATCTTTAGCATTATTCTTGATGAACAGAGTTTTGTCAATGGTTCCTCTCCTATATCCATGTTCCAGCAGAAAATTAGATAAGGTTGCATACCAGGCTCTTGGAGCTTGATGCAGACCAAAAAGTACTTTGATAAACTTGTAGACTCTATTGGGGAATTTAGGATCTACAAAACCTGGAGGTTGTGAGACATATACCTCCTCTGAAATAGTACCATATAGAAAGGCACTTTTCACATCCATTTGATAGACTATAAATCCCATATATGATGCAAAGGCCAAAAATAACCTAATGGCTTTTATTCTTGCCACTGGTGCAAAAACCTCATCATAGTTTATCCCTTCTTCCTGTCTATAGCCTTGAGTAACAAGTCTTGCATTGTTCCTCACAACAACTCCTCTTTCATCCTTCTTGTTCCTGAAAACCCATCTAGTACCAATCACTCTCTTACCTGAGGGAAGATCCACAAGAATCCAAACTTTTTGTAGCTTAAACTGTGTTAATTCTTCTTGCATGGCATCTACCTAACTTTCTTCATCAAGAGCCTGAGAAATGTTTTTGGGCTCTACTTGTGATAAGAAACAGGCAAACAAACAATGCTGAGTATCTTTATGATTTGTTCTCTGCTGTTGTTTGACATAACTCACAAGTGCATGAGTTTCAATATTGGTTTGAAGTTGTCTTCTGGTTTGCACAGCAGATTTGGGATCTCCAATGATCTGTGTAGTAGGATGGTTGTTGTTGACTTTATAAGTGGGAATACAACTGACTGGAATTTCTGTTTCCAAATTATTGAAATCATTTACTGCACCCTGCTCATCATAGGAAGCTTTAGAGCAGATTCCTTCAGCTGGACTAGCATATAAGTCTTCGTTGTCCATAGCTTGTAAAATCTCTTCTAGTGAGTCAACAGATTTTGCAGTTTTTGACTTAGCAGTACTTGTAGATGAAGTATCGCTAGGTGTAGTATGTACTTCTGAGTGTTGTGACTCAAAAGATTCTTCTCCTGAATGCTTATTGGCAGATCTAGCATTCTTTTCTTGATATTGAAGCCTCTGAAGCTCTTGGAAGGCTTGATCATCTTTTGATGGCATGGTTTGCTTCTTGGGAGTGGCAGACATGGGAGTAACAGTAGGCATATTAGGAACATAGATATGAACATCATCATCTGATGAAGAGACATCTTCTTGAGTACCTGCATTAGTTGCACTTGACTCCTCACCTGCTTTGTTAGTTTGACAATCCTTTTGCAAAGAACAATAATCCATGGAGTTAGTTAGATAATCATAATCAAACATCCAAGCATAACCTATTCCTGGAACATTGGGTTTATTTTCTAAGAAATTAACATGAGCATTTTCTTCAACCTTCTTAGATGCCAAATTATAAACCCTATATGCTTTACTTTGCACTGAATATCCTACAAGATATCCCGGATAAGACTTTCCATCAAACTTTCCCAAATAATCAAGAGTATTTAGTATAGACACACTGTAACACCCCATTTTGATAAATGGTAGGTCACACGTGATTATGACGTGTCATCAAAGCATGCAAGGTAATATGTAGTAAGACATACATGACCATAGGGTAAACCGGAATCAAACATCGGTTCCCAAACATAAGCCCAAAACATAATAAAGCAAAAGAAATGAATAAAAGACTAAACAAGCATAAGTATATGAAGGCAAAAAGGAAAAGAAGTCTCTGGCAGTTTCCATCCTATGCATGTCCTCCAAATGCTCGAGTCTTTCCTAGGGTACCTGCCGTTTTGGGACATGGAAAGGAAAGTAACGGCTGAGCAAAATGCTCAGTGCACGGATATAGACATAGTATAAATGACTAAAACATAATAAAGACTTATAGCAGCGGAAATGTATAAGTCTTGGAAAACCTGGAACATGTTTATAAAACTGGTTTTATAGTTTGAAAATCCTTATGTTTAACTTATGAAAACTGTTTAACATATTTTACCATTAGCCAATATAGGTCATGAAAATCCATCGTGTATGAATACTTGGACGGGTGACCTCATCATGCAAATTAGAGGGGTTGCCTCTAATTTAATATACTGGTTTTAGGTAGGAGGGATCAGCTCCTTGTGAAGGATGCAAGGCACACACCACATTCACCATGAAATCCTGACTGAAACATGTAACTAGGATGCACCCATACGCCCCACATGATAAATATAATAAATGCCCAAAAGCTGAAGGGACACCATGAGCAATCACTCCGCCGTGGTGAAGTCATAACATTAGTGCCTCTAATGTTATGGTTATGGTACCTCCATAACTAGGTGAAAACTGGTCATGCATGTATATGGCTTTAGGTATTCTAATTAAACATAAGCAATTCAAAAACATATAAAACATATACTAGGAAAACAGTTGGCTGCGTACGGGGAATCCTAATAAGGAAAGAATGTCCATAGTGAAAGGACGGAAATCCGTACCTTATGTCCAGTGAACGAAGAAGACGAACGGAAGAGAGTCCTACTTCGGTATCACTAATGCTACATAAATACATACTTGAATAAGTATCTGACTAATAATTACGTAACTGGTTTTATATCATGTCTTAGCTTATTTTATACGTTCATGTCATGTTTTACTGTTTTAAGCTTTATACTGTATTTATCTTATATTCTGTCTATTCTGATTAAATATTACTTATATTTAATGTATTATTATATTTTCTGTTTAATAATAAGTGACTTCTAAAAATAGTAGGTTTCCTAAAATAGAAAGTTTCCAAAAATAGAAAGTTACCAAAAAATTGAATTACCGCTTAAAATAGATAAGTTTCTAAAAAAAATAGAAAGTTTCCATAAATAGATTAGCTGCCTTAATTAAATAAGTTTCTAAAAATAGAAAGTTTCCATAAATAGAAATAAGCTGGTTAAATAAACTAATTCTATAAGCTTACGTGTTTTCTGATTATTATTCTAAGTCATGTATTTATAAAGTATAGTTTATTAATTATTTCATGTAGTTTATATAAACTATAGGTTAAAGCATTTAATTAAATAGAATGTGATTTAATTAAATAAGATATAATTACTTAGGTTAAAACATGTATTATCAATTATATTAATATAACCTAAGTCATGAGAATTAATTAATTATAAGTCATGGTTTAATAATTAATTAATTACTTAGTCTAATTTTCATGATTAAAATACTTAGGTTTAACTATATATTATTAGTAAAATAATTAACCTAAGTCATGGTTTAAATTAAATTAATTATATACATGTTTAATTAATTTAATTACTCTCGTAATAATAAGTCATGATATTAGTCCAATTGTCTTGTAATTAATGTACATGTTAAGTTAATTAACTCGTAAAAATAATACCACGAACCCGTGTATTATTTTATGAAACGTGTCGAAACCAAACCGTGAAAACCCTTGTAGTTTTAAATATAACCCGAACCAAACAACCCCTTTTTCTACCCTTAAACGCGTAGCCAAACAACCCCTAAACTGTTCCTAAAACGGGTTTCCAAACACCCCCTGTCCCTGCACAATTCCCCCCGACAGTGGGGGATTTACCCCTGCTGCGCGTCTGGTTACCACCGAGAGCTCTAGGCTCTCGGTTCCCACTGCCAGACCACCACATACCACTGGTCGCAGCCAGTGGTTCCCCTTGCTTGCTCGCTGGACGCCACTGCTAGCACAAAACCAAGCCAACACCCAATAGGGTTGCGGCTGGTGGGGAAAAATACCACCGAGACCTTAAAGGTCTCGGTTTGTGGGCCAAACGAGCACAACAACATCCAAAACACAATCCCACCTTATTATAACTCGTTTAACATGTTTTAAATACCCCAAGAATCGGATTCATGATAAAATAAAAGGAAGAAAAATAGAAAACGAATTAGGGTTTTACTTACTTGCATTTTTAGGGTTTAAGGAAAAAAAACGTGAATCAATCCTTCTTCCTGAATTCAAGCCTGCGATCCCATCTTGTTTTGGTGTTGGTCGCAGCAGAGGAGAGAAAAAAAAGAAGAACAAAAGTGACGCCTGTTATTGGATTTTAGGGTCTTGGAATGTTTAAGTGTTAACCAAAAATAAAACATATACTCCTCCCCGTCTTTTGCTTTACACGGCCAAACATACCCCCTTGGGCCTTGAGCCCAAGTCCTTCCTTCTTTTATTCTTGTCTAAAACAGCCCGAAAACATTACACTTTAATTAAATCGCATCTTGTTAAAAATGGTACGCGTAAACGAGTATTAAATGTCGTGACTTTCATAGTTGTTTATATACGTGATAAAGTGAAAATTACGTACGTAATTACTTCCCGTGTAATTTAATATACATAGTAACAATAATAATCGTCTTAAGTATTCGTGTTTACGTGTTACATAATTATTAATTATTCATGTTATTAATATTACTTATACGTAACCACAATCATTGTATTAATAAAATACGTAAGTGCGTAATTATCTGTTCGTGATTTTATACTCGTGATTATAATTATTATAATTAATAATTATCGTGTAATACCACGTACGTAATACTTATAACTAATATTCATGAAACGTAAACATGTTATAAAAAAGGAAAGTTCTAATCCTATACGTACGATCTTAAGGGTACTATTTATGGTAAAAGCATGCGGGTTTTACAACTCTTCCCCCCTAAAAAGAAAAATTCGTCCCCGAATTATAGATAACGTAACAAGAAGCGTAACATACCCGACTCAAACTGGAAGGGTATGTAAGATAACGAAATGTGAAGGTGACGTGGAACGTGACATGTCTTGAAAGGACATGAAACGTGACGTCATCGAAAGGACATATCTAATTGATGAGAGAAAAACAGATAAGGAGTCCGGATGAACTTGTCCGTTCCCAAGTGGCTTCCCTCTTGGAACGGTTCCTTCACAAGATCTTGACACAAATGATAAATCTTGGTCCTCCAGACCTTGACTTGGAATACTAAGAAATTATTGGTTATCCACGCAAGGTAGATCCCCTAAATTTGATCGAGGAATATAAGAGCTAACGTGCAAGGGTAACCGAAACGTTATCGTGCAAACACTCTAACTTGGCTGATAATTAGAAACGATGCGCGAGACATAAAGAAATGTAGTACGTGAAAAAAATTTGAACATGATACGTGAAAAATTTTGAACGTGCTACGTGGAGATATGGCGAGTGTAGTATGAGTAAACATATAGTGATCCATGATACGTGTAACATATCTTGATCATGATATGAGGAACGTGGAATGAACATGACATGTGAAACATATCGTGAACATAGAACATAATGGCGGTAACGCCAAACGCTACAAGGTGAGACATAGAATATGACGAGAAACGTCTATCTGAGGATAGGGTGTTATACTAAACTTGGGTCTGGTCTCTCAAGTTCTTGCAAAACTTCCCAGAATGAGGAAAATAAACGTAAATTCGTAAGCAAAGATACCATCATGAACGTGAATAGTGTCATGAACGCGAGCGCGAAAGCAAGTCATGGAATCGGAATGAAGACTTGAAGTAAATAAGGAGCACAATTATGAATATTTGTCTGACCATGATAACTGAGGGATTGTGATCGGATGAGCCTTGGCTGGAACATGTCCGATCAATCAGTTGGTTCTGAAATACTTGCGGATGTAAGGATTCTGCAGACTTGATCAAACTGTTCACAATAACCCAGATAGCATCCTGCTTCTTCTGAGTTTACATTAATCTGGTAACCAAAAATCCATGGAGATCTTGTCCCATTTAACTCGCAACTTCAGATGATGAAAACATCCTAGTCTGTTGGTGTCCTATCTTAACCTGTTGGTATGTCAGGTACTTAGATATGAACGTAACTGTATCTTGCTTCGTAGAACTTGATACATAGGAGTTTGCGGAACTCTGAGTCTCCGAATCTAGACTTCTCCTAGCGTAGGATTTTCTAGAACACCTAATGTAGTGTAGGGTTCTCTCCTTTACGCATAAGCTGAGTCATGATAAGATTAACCGTAGGAAGCCATGTGATTCAACGTGTCACTATAATCAAACAGAATTGATATTGGAAAATTTTCAAGGGTAAAATTTCTCTTGTCATAGAATTTGCAACATAGTGCAGATATGGTCTTCCTGTTCTTCTCTAGGCTTAGAGGAAAATCAGGTTATCCCCAATGAAAACACTGATGAACTTGCTATGAGTTCAAGGAAACTCATTCTTATAATGTCGTTGGAGCATTGATGAGACTAATTCAAAATCATAAATCTAGCATGACCGAGTCGTGTACGAATAGCAGTCATGGACATGTCCTGCTCTTTCACTCGTCACTATTGGCAGCATGATCATGAGTTCGATCCTGGAAAACTGATTAACACTATAAGGTCGATTGGACATGTTGTCAATACGTGGAGGAGAATAACGGTCATGAATGGTGATTTGTTTAAATTGACGGTAGTCGACACATAATCTTATGTTACCGTCCTTCTCCTTGAAGGTTCTTCTGGAGTGTAAGGGACAATTTTGGAATAATCCATTGGTTATGCGAAAAAGGACTTCATTAGTCGTGTCTTACTGACAGCTAGAAAATTTTAGCAATCATGGCTAACAAAGCACGTGCTTGGAAAGCATAGATAATTCGTACAGATTTTCCTGATGGAAAATCAAGCTGAATGTATTCAGGAGCCTGAACATTACTGTACATAATTATGAATCGTAGGATAAAATTCATCTCGTGTCTGTCCGAGGAAATACGTTAGCAGCTTGGATCTCATCATTAAGCCGAAGGAAAACCTTCGTATACGTGGGAATACGAAAGGCGTCCTTCATGGTCATGAATATATGAAATATGGTGAAAGAAGTGAAAGTGACATCGGCAACGTGACAGTTCTCACTGATGCGCTGGTAATGGTATTGAAATTCTTGTGGCCTGATTAATACATGGTACAAAAAAATGGATATACCCTTGGAGGGTACCCTAAATTTCTTAGAAATGTTCCATAGTTGGACGTGAGTCATGTGTATTGACTCGTGTATTGGAACTATAAGCATGACATATGTCTTGACTGGTGTCTTGACATGTGTCTTCAAAAAGTATATGTGAGACATGTGTCTTGACTGATGTCTTGACATGTGTCTCGAGACGTAAAAAAATAGAACTACAATATTAGGTTATTATGCCAGACTTGGCGGATCGGTTGGACTACTGATCCTTTTTATGTCTGATCACGTCCGCGGCAAGAGCCTCGGTTGCGATTTCTAGGATAGTTCTTTTATAGTAGTGGTTACTATCGTCCTGTCTGTCAGTTCCATGACGATCATTCTCATGACCGTGATTCATGTAACTATTCAGCTGAGTGGCCGGCTGGTACCGGTTTGCACTCATATGGCTGAAATGACAGCCGAATGACGTGTGACATGTAACTAAGAATTAGGTACAATGATTGATGGAAATCATCTGATGGTGAAGCATCTTCTCGTCCAATTGATTTGCTATGACGCCTTTGTATTTGTCTTGTAGGATCTCCAGGTTGTGAACAGCATCCGCATCTCGTAGCGTCTCCGAACGTCAGCAGCATCAACCTTTAGTAACATCTCCAAGTTATGAGCGGCATCAACAATCTTGTAGAATATCAGCAATTGAAAATACGCCTAAGATGATTCAGAATCGACTAGCGAATACCCGTGAAGTAATGCAAGTGGAATACACATAGATTATGGTACGTGTAATACACATGAAATACGGTACGTGGAATACACGTGGAACGCACATGAAATGATCGGTATGGGGTCGATCATTTATCATGATTTAAGGAAAGTATATCGGTTACACGGTTAGGAAAACCATCATGATAACCTGGAAGTATTAGCATAGACATCATTTTGGTTATGTAGAGAAACGTTAAAGTGTGGTTACACAACATTCAACGATGATTTGCCTGATAGCATGATCAATGAAAACCAACCATGACTGTCATGAAAGCATAATTCAATGAAATCCTACAATGTCTTCCATTAAAGCATAAATAAAAAAAGAGGCGTAAGACATAATCAACATGAAGAGGGAATTATCATGAAGAAACATGAAACCATCTATCATGAAGGAGTGTATAACATAATCAGCACGAAACTGGAGTTAACCATGACAGTATGAAACATACTTGACATAAAAACATACTAACTTATGAGGGGACATGAAAAAAATTTATGCCAATAAATCATGAGAAAAATTTTATGCATGAAAAACAGTGCATGAATGCGTAATGTAGTTTATAAAAACCTTTATATGTGCGAGGGGACGCCTATGGGTCGGTCCCAAAACAAAAGACATGGCGAGGGGACGCCTATGGGTCGGTCCCAAAGTTAAAAGTTTCGGTAAAAGCACATGCGACTAAATAGGGACAGTCCTGTACCAACCATTACTTAGTCGTAATCCATGCAACAATGATACATGAAACATAAATAAATGAAACTCATCTTGTCAAAACTTATCAAAATAATTTTTTATGTGACTAATTATGAACTATTGGGGTTCAATCCACATAACCACAGTTCACAAGGAACATTATACATTAAACAATGATACATAACTACATATGAATGACGGTTGTTCATCCATATTAGTAAAACAATATCGGTGAAAACATCAAGGTTAAAACCTCAAGGTGTTGAAAACATCATTGTTAAAACAACAATGCGCTGAAAACATCAATATGTAGAATAACAAACGTTGGCTTAGGAAGATCCAGGTGACTACCCACTAGTCACACGTCGAGTTTTAGAGCCACAGGTCGAAGCCTTGTCTCTGATACCATAATTGTAACACCCCATTTTGATAAATGGCAGGTCACACGTAATTATGGCGTGTCATCAAAGCATGCAAGGTAATATGTAGTAAGACATACATGACCATAGGGTAAACCGGAATCAAACATCGGTTCCCAAACATAAGCCCAAAACATAATAAAGAAAAAGAAATGAATGAAAGACTAAACAAGCATAAGTATATGAAGGTAAAAAGGAAAAGAAGTCTCTGGCAGCTTCCATCCTATGCACGCTTTCCAAATGCTCGAGTCTTTCCTAGGGTACCTGCCGTTTTGGGACATGGAAAGGAAAGTAACGGCTGAGCAAAACGCTCAATGCACGATATAGACATAGTATAAATGACTAAAGCATAATAAAGACTTATTAGCAGCGGAAATGTATAAGTCCTGGAAAACCTGGAACATGTTCATAAAACTGGTTTTATAGTTTGAAAAGCCTTATGTTTATCTTATGAAAATTGTTTAACATATTTAACCAATAGCCAATACAGGTCATGAAAATCCACCGTGTATGAATACTTGGAGGGGTGACCTCATCATGCAAATTAGAGGGGTTGCCTCTAATTTAATATACTGGTTTTGGGTAGGAGGGATCAGCTCCTTGTGAAGGATGCAAGGCACACACCATATTCACCATGAAATCCTGACTGAAACATGTAACTAGGATGCACCCATACGCCCCACATGATAAATATAATAAATGGCCAAAAGCTGAAGGGACGCCACGAGCAATCACTCCGTCGTGGTGAAGTCATAACATTAGTGCCTCTAAGGTTATGGTTATGGTACCTCCATAACTAGGTGAAAACTGGTCATGCATGTATATGGCTTTAGGTATTCTAATTAAACATAAGCAATTCAAAAAAATATAAAACATATACTGGGAAAACAGTTGGCTGTATACGGGGAATCCTAATAAGGAAAGAATGTCCATACTGAAAGGACGGAAATCCGTACCTTATGTCCAGTGAACGAAGAAGACGAACGGAAGAGAGTCCTACTTCGGTATCACTAATGCTACATAAATACATACTTGAATAAGTATCTGACTACTAAATACGTAACTAGTTTTATATCATGTCTTAGCTTATTTTATACGTTCATGTCATGTTTTACTGTTTTAAGCTTTATACTGTATTTATCTTATATTTTGTCTATTCTGATTAAGTATTACTTATATTTCATGTATTATTATATTTGCTGTGTAATAATAAGTGACTTCTAAAAATAGTAGGTTTCTTAAGATAGAAAGTTTTCAAAAATAGAAAGTTACCAAAAAATAGAATTACTGCTTAAAATAGATAAGTTTCTAAAAAAAATAGAAAGTTTCCATAAATAGATTAGCTGCCTTAATTAAATAAGTTTCTAAAAATATAAAGTTTCCATAAATAGAAATAAGCTGGTTAAATAAACTAATTCTATAAGCTTACGTGTTTTTTGATTATTATTCTAAGTCATGTATTTATAAAGTATAGTTTATTAATTATTTCATGTAGTTTATATAGACTATAGGTTAAAGCATTTAATTAAAAAGAATGTGATTTAATTAAATAAGATATAATTACTTAGGTTAAAACATGTATTATCAATTATATTAATATAACCTAAGTCATGAGAATTAATTAATTATAAGTCATGGTTTAATAATTAATTAATTACTTAGTCTAATTTTCATGATTAAAATACTTAGGTTTAACTATGTATTATTAGTAAAATAATTAACCTAAGTCATGGTTTAAATTAAATTAATTATATACATGTTTAATTAATTTAAATACTCTCGTAATAATAAGTCATGATATTAGTCCAATTGTCTCGTAATTAATGTACATGTTAAGTTAATTAACTCGTAAAAACAATACCCCGAACCCGTGTATTATTTTATGAAACGTGTCGAAACCAAACCGTGAAAACCCTTGTAGTTTTAAATATAACCTGAACCAAACAACCCCTTTTTCTGCCCTTAAACGCTTAGCCAAACAACCCCTAAACTGTTCCTAAAACGGGTTTCCAAACACCCCCTGTCCCTGCACAATTCCCCCCGACAGTGGGGGATTTCCCCCTGCTGCGCGTCTGGTTACCACCGAGAGCTCTAGGCTCTCGGTTCCCACTGCCAGACCACCACATACCACTGGCCGTAGCCAGTGGTTCCCCTTGCTTGCTCGCTGGACGCCACTGCTAGCACAAAACCAAGCCAACACCAAATAGGGTTGCGGCTGGTGGGGAAAAATACCACCGAGACCTTAAAGGTCTCGGTTTGTGTGCCAAACGAGCAAAACAACATCCAAAACACAAATCCCACCTTATTATAACTCGTTTAACATGTTTTAAATACCCCAAGAATCGGATTCATGATAAAATAAAAGGAAGAAAAATAGAAAACGAATTAGGGTTTTACTTACTTGCATTTTTAGGGTTTAAGGAAAACAAAACGTGAATCAATCCTTCTTCCTAAATTCAAGCCTGCGATCCCATCTTGTTCTTGGTGTTGGTCGTGGCAGAGGAGAGAAAAAAAAGAAGAACAAAAGTGACGCCTGTTATTGGATTTTAGTGTTTTGGAATGTTTAAGTGTTAACCAAAAATAAAACATATACTCCCTCCCCGTCTTTTGCTTTACACGGCCAAACATACCCACTTGGGCCTTGAGCCCAAGTCCTTCCTTCTTTTATTCTTGTCTAAAACAGCCCGAAAACATTACACTTCAATTAAATCGCATCTTGTTAAAAATGGTACGCGTAAACGAGTATTAAATGTCGTGACTTTCATAGTTGTTTATATACGTGATAAAGTGAAAATTACGTACGTAATTACTTCCCGTGTAATTTAATATACGTAGTAATAATAATAATCGTCTTAAGTATTCGTGTTTACGTGTTACATAATTATTAATTATTCATGTTATTAATATTACTTATACGTAACCACAATCATCGTATTAATAAAATACGTAAGTGCGTAATTATCTGTTCGTGATTTTATGCTCGTGATTATAATTATTATAATTAATAATTATCGTGTAATACCACGTACGTAATACTTATAACTAATATTCGTGAAACGTAAACATGTTATAAAAAAGGAAAGTTCTAATCCTATACGTACGATCTTAAGGGTACTATTCATGGTAAAAGCATGCGGTTTTACACACATGACACCCAAAAGGTCTTAAATGACTTATGGTAGGCTTCACACCAGTCAAAAGTTCATAAGGTGTTCTGTTTTGAGGCTTGGTTACTAGGACTCTATTTAACATATAACATGCAGTGTTGATTGCTTCTGCCCAAAAGGTATTTGGCAAAAGAGAATCAGCCAGCATAGTTCTAGCAGCCTCAATCAGTGTCCTATTCTTCCTTTCAGCTACTCCATTTTGTTGTGGAGTCCTAGGATTACTAAAGTGTCTCTTAATTCCTTTAGACCTACAGAATTCATCAAATTCAGCATTCTTGAATTCTGTCCCATTATTAGTCCTAATGATTAAAACCTAGTTAGTGAACTGCTTTTCTACTAAAGTGATAAAATCCTTAAGTAATTCATTTGTTTTACTTTTAAGAGCCAAAAAGAAAACCCAACTGAATCTACTATAATCATCAGTTATGACTAGACAAAAGGTCTTATGACTAATGCTTCTTATAGAAACTGGTCCAAACAAATCCATATGCAGAAGCTGTAAAGATTTTGTCACAGTGTTGGCAGTCTTGGTCTTACAAGAGGCTCTATGTTGTTTGCCTTTTAACAGGAAGCACATGTGAAATCATTTTGAGAAGATTTTTTAGGTAAACCTCTAACCAAATTCTTATTCACTAATCTATTAAGATTCTTGAAATTCACATGACCTAACCTTCTATGCCATAAATTTGACTCATCAAAAGAGGCCTTAGCTAGAAAACTTGTAATACAACATGTTAGAGTAATAGTATGAAGATTAAAGGTGTACATATTTTCTTGCCTGGGTCCTTTAAGCAGTATTTGGGATTCCTTAGGCATCTCAAAGTCTTTAGACAGCACCAAGCAGTCTTTGTCTATGAACAGTACCTTGTTCTTCTTATGACACATTTGTGATACAGAAAAGAGATTGAACTCATTCAATTCTTTTATAAAGAACACATCTTCAAATTCCAACTTTCCTGTGTTGATTTCCCCTTTGCCAGTGATTCTACCTTTGCTACCTCCAAAGGCTACTGGTCCTCCTTTGAATTCTTCAAATTCAACAAGAAAATCTTTGTTTCCTGTCATGTGTCTTGAGCATCCACTATCTACTATACCTTTATCTTTCAACTCATCAATTAGATGCCTATGTACACAAATAAAACTCATTAGTTTTTAACAGGGACCCAAGCCACATTTGGCTCGGATCTTGTGGGACCTACACATTTAAGAGTTTGTTATGAAGCATTCCCAGTAATGCTACTTTTGCTCTTATACTTCATGGTTTCAGTTATGTAGTCAAAGACATAGGGTGACTCTATGTGCTCAGACTTCTTTGCCTTAAGTACTGCTAGCGGTGCTTGCTTTAACACATGATTTATCTCTTTTAGGAACCCACATTTGCACTGGTTTGTTTTTATCCTTACTTCTAGGTGTTCTAACTTTTTCAAAAACCTTCTTAGAAGTCTTAGAGAACTTTGGTTTTACAGACATTAAACCAACAGTACTTAAGTTTGGTCTAGCAGTACTTGCAGGTCTAGACTTGCCGATACTTGATTTACCAGACTTTAAAGGTACTAGACCTTGTTTCATAAGTACTGCCCTAGGAACAAAACTTTTCGCAGGGATATTTTTATCCTGTTTTGCTACCCTTGAGTGATAAAACTTAGGTTTGTCATTCTTAAGTTTCTGATTCCTATTTACCTGTGCATTTTTCCCATTACTGTTTTTCATGACCCTTTGTGCAGCCTTTTGCTTCACAATTTTATCTTCGTGTAAAGTACAATATTTGATAAAATGATTTAGACTACCACAAACATAACATCTTTTTCTTCTTAAAGAAGACCCAAAAGGTTGTTTTGACTTAACTTTCTCAAAACCTATCCCACCCCTTTTGGCTTTATGATGTTTTACATTGTTTTCTAATATCTTGCTAGGAGATTTTACCTGCTTAGGAGCAGAACTAGACTTAGATTCTTCAGCAATAAAGTTGTTAATTAAAGGTGGATAAACAGTGTTTTTGATCACAACAGTCTTTTCTTGGGACAAAGTACTAGAGTTTAAGGCATTTTTAACCTTTGGTTCTTCTAACTCTATACTTGTATCATTACTAGGGGGCATGAAAATTCCTTATAGTGGTGAAGGAACTGCCTTCATTCCTTCAGCATATCTATCATTTTCAGGTGTATCATCTACGTCACTAGAACTATCAAAAATCCCTTTTGATAAGTCTTTGTCAGTTAAAGTTATCCCAGGTTGGTCCTCAGTATATCCTAGGCCTACTTTATCATAATACCCTATTTGTGAATTAATCAATTTTCCCAATCCTTTAGAGGATTTCTGCCAATGATTAATCACTTCCCTTTCATTATAAAGACTGGCTTTTAAAGATTCATTTTCTTTTGATATTTTTAACAGTTGTCTTTCAAAAGCTTTTATTTCCACATCATTTTCCCTCATTTGAAGAGTTAAAATTCTTATTTTCTCTTCATAGTTTTGTTGAGCCTTTTTATACAAAACTATATTTTCTAATTTAACAACACCCTGTTTAAAAGCATTTAATGCTATAGTGCATGTATTAACCTTTTGATAGTGTTCCTCTAGTTCTACTTTTAGGATATTAAATTTAAGAACACAGTCTTTAGAACAAGGATGTACCTAAGTATCTTCATGTGAGACAGCCATTAAACCAAGCTCTCCTTCTTCTTCATCTTCAGCCCAGTTCGCCACTCCATCTACAGTAACCAATGCTTTGGTTCCTTTAGGATTCTTGTTGTTTCCTTTTGGAATACTTTCAGTTATTCTTGGACTGGTTCTATAGTTGTGCTTGGACTTCTGATTGCTATTTTCAGCTTTGTCTCTAGAACATTCTCTTGCAAAGTGTCCATTCCTTCCATAGTTATAGCATTCAACTTTGGACTTGTCATATCCTAATGGCTCATTAGGATCAACAGTCATCTTTCTTCCAGTCTTCTTGAAAAACCTGTTAGATCTTACTGTCACCATAGCAGCTTGCCATTTAATATCCAACTCTTCAACATCAGCATCATCCATTTGGAACAAGTCATTGAGTGTTAATCTTGGCATGTTGTCTTGTCCAGCGAAGAATGAGAAGGCATCATTGTCACTAAACAATGGTGAAGACCTTCCATGTGGATTTTGAGAGACTATAGGGCTGCTTTCAATACTTTGTGGGTAAGTATTGCTTGTAAGTCCTCCAGCGGTATTTGT
The DNA here is from genome assembly GCA_025667525.1 of Glebionis coronaria. Taxonomy (NCBI): domain Eukaryota; kingdom Viridiplantae; phylum Streptophyta; class Magnoliopsida; order Asterales; family Asteraceae; genus Glebionis; species Glebionis coronaria. The sequence goes on along the minus strand of CM046876.1, from coordinate 486,766,032 downwards.
GAAGTATGTACCACTGCTTGATCTACTAGCGGTATTATGAAAGTAAGTACCGCTGTTTCCATCTGACACAAAATCCAAGTTAGACTTTGTAGTAGTCGCTACCTTTACTTCAGTGCCTTTCACATCCATCTCGTATGCTCTAAGATTGTTGTAGAGATGATCAAAAGGAATTGTTTCTAGATCATCTCTTGTGATGAAGTGCATAGCCATTGTTTTCCACTCTGGTGGAACACTTCTTAAGAATTTTAAATTAGCTTCTTCATTAGGAATTACTTGTCCATAAACTGCCAACTGAATAAGCAGCTTTCTGAACCTTCCATAGCCACCATGCATCCCCTCTATACTGGCAATTGAGAAGTTATCAAATTCTTGCTTAAGAACAATCTTATTTATCTTCTTAAATTTGTCATTACCCCCAAATCTAAGTTTTATAGCATCCCACATAGCTTTAGCATCCTTATAATGATGAAATAGGGTGTCTTTAGAAAGACCCATAGCCAAAGCAGTTCTGGCTTTTCTCTCTCTGATCTTTGCTTGTAACTCCTCAGCAGTCACAGTAGGTAGAACATAGCATGTATTGTCTGGCAACCAGTGTAGATTCTTTGGTGTGTTGCCATTCTTGATAACTTGCCACACAGTGTAATCTGTATGATTCAATTAATGTTCCATCTGCATAGCCCATGTCTCATAATTGTCACCTTTGAGAACTGGGAGTTTAACAGCAGACAGAGTATGAGAAGGTGTTGTTGTTGTAGAGGTAGATACAGCATTAACGGCTTGAACACCTTGTACTGGTGTAGGTTGCACAACTTGTGGTTGTCCCTGTGGAATAGGATCAAGGTTCTGAACATCATCCAAGTGAGCATTATCACCTTCTGGTTGAGACATTGAGTTTTGGTGTGAGTGGAGTGTTTGGGGTTGTGTACTTCTTTTTCAGAGTTTCTCAACAAGCTCTGATACCACTTGTTGATCCCTTTGATTGGATCTATATTATGTTAAGAATTAGTATAGTAGTTTGTAGTCAAACTAAAACACTTTGAGCACTCTTACTAACACTAAATAAGTTATCCGGAATCTAACTTATAAAGCACAGAAGAACATAATTACTTTTAACTATTCGATTCTCTTATTAATCGACTTGAATGAGGTACATGAAAGAAATTGTACCTATGTTCCTTTTATAGAGTAAGGAACCCTAGAAACCTTAGAATATTCTATAAAGATAACTATATCACAGACGATATATTATCAATATTCTAACTATTTAAGTATATCACATAAGATATACTATAACTATAACTATGACATATCTTATACAAAGATATATTCGTCCTAATCAGTATAGCAGTACTTACTTTATAAGTAGAAGTACTTACTATGTACCGCGTTAACACTAACGGTACTTACATAACACTAACAGTACTTAAGATACACTGACGATACTTGACACTTAACAAATAATTCCCAACATTATAGTTGGCTTAATACCAGTCAAAAGTTCATAAGGTGTTTTGTTTTCAGGCTTGGTCATTAAGACTCTATTTAACACATAACATGTTGTATTGATTGCTTCTGCCCAAAATGGATTTGGTAAAAGAGAATCAGCCAGCATAGTTCTAGCAGTCTCGATTGGTGTCCTATTCTTCCTTTCAGCTACTCCATTTTGTTGTAGAGTCCTAGGATTACTAAGTGGTTTCTTAATGCCTTTATACCTACAAAATTCATCAAATTCAGCATTCTTAAATTCTATCCCATTATCTGTCCTAATGATTAAGACTTGTTTAGTGAACTGCTTTTCAACTAAAGTGATAAAATCCTTAAGTAATTCATTGGTTTCAATCTTAAGAGCTAAAAAGAAAACCCAGCTGAATCTACTATAATCATCAGTTATGACTAGACAAAAGGTCTTATGACTAATGCTTCTTATAGAAACTGGACCAAACAAATCCATATGCAAAACTTGCAAAGGCTTTGTCATAGTATTGACAGTCTTGGTCTTACAAGAGGCTCTATGTAGTTTACCTTTTTGACAAGCAGCACATGTGAAATCATTTTGAAAAGATTTGTTAGGTAACCCTCTAACCAAATTCATATTCACTAATCTGTTAAGATTCTTGAAATTCACATGACCTAACCTTCTATGCCATAAACTAGATTCATCATAAGAAGCCTTATCTATCAAACAGGTAATACCACCTGTTGGAGTAATAGTATGAAGATTAAAGGTGTACATATTTTCTTGCCTGGGTACTTTAAGCAGTACTTGAGATTCTTTAGGCATCTCAAAGTCTTTAGACATCACCAAGCAGTCTGTGTCTGTGAACAACACCTTGTTCTTCTTATCACACATTTGTGACACAGAGAAGATATTGAGTTCATTCAATTATTTCACAAAGAACACATCTTCAAATTCCAACTTGCCTGTATTGATTTTCTCTTTGCCAGTAATTGTACCTTTGCTACCTCCAAAGGCTATTGGTCCACCTCTGAATTCTTCAAATTCAGCAAGGAAATATTTATTCCCTGTCATGTGTCTTGAGCATCCACTATCTACTATACCTTTATCTTTCAGTTCATCAATTAGATGCCTCTGCACATAAGCAAAACTCATTAGTTTTTAACAGGGACCCAAGCCACATTTGGCTCGGATCTCGTGGGACCTACACACTTAAGAGTCTGTTCAGAAGCATTCTCAGTAATTTTGCTTTTGTTGTTATACTTCATGGTTTCAGTTATGTAGTCAAAGACATAGGGTGACTCTATGTTCTCAGACTTCTTTTCCTTAAGTACTGCTTTAGCAATAATTGCTTTAACACATGGTTTTTCTCTTTTAGGAACCCACATTTGCACTGGTTTGTCATCAGGCTTGCTTCTAGATGTTTTTGCTTTTTCAATAACATTCTTAGAAGTCTTGGGGAACTTTGGTTTAACAAACTTTCAATAACATTCTTAGAAGTCTTACCGGTTCTTGGTTTACCAGACTTCAATGGTACTAGACCTTGTTTCATAAGTACTGCTCTAGGAACAAAATTTTTGTTAGAGTTATTTTTAACCTGTTTAGCTATCCTTTTTGAATGATCAAACTTAGGTTTGTCATTTTTAATTTTATGTTGCCTATTAACCTGTGGATTTTTCCCATTACTGTTTCTCATGACCTTTTGTGTAGCCTTTTGTTTAACAATTTTATCTTCATGCAAAGTACAATATTTAATAAAATGACTTAGACTACCACAAACATAACATCCTTTTCTTCTCAAAGAAGACCCAAAAGGTTGTTTTTACTTAACTTTCTCAAAACCTATCCCACCCCTCTTGGTTTTATTATGTTTTACATCATTATCGAATGTCTTGCTAGGAGTTTTTACCTGCTTGGGAGCAGAACTAGTTTTAGACTCTTTAGAAACAAAATTGTTCATTAGAGGTGGATAAACAATGTTCTTGGTCACAGCAGTCTTATCTTGGGACAAAGTACTAGAGTTTGAAGTATTAAAAACCTTTCGTTCTTCTAACTCTATACTTGTATCATTACTAGGGGGCATGAAAATTCCTAATAATGGTGGAGTAACTGCCTTCATTCCTTCAGCATACCTATCATTTTCAGGTGTATTATCTAACTCACTAGAACTATCAAAAATTCCCTTTGATAAGTCCTTGTCAGTTAAAGTTATCCCAGGTTGGTCCTCAATATATCCTAGGCCTGACTTATTGAAAGTCCCTAAATATAACAATTGTCGAAACTATTACTCGTATAAACACAAAAACACAACGAAATACTTTTCGCATAATGCTTTATTCACTATTATAAGCAAAGTATTACAAAGTGCTATGAATACACCCATTGAATGACAATAAGAAATGAACCCTAGAAAAACTAAACTTGATTCGAGACTCAAGTTTACAAGAGAACCTATGAGTCGCTGGTAAACAGCTGAGGGCTCAAAGGTTCCAAAGGGAGAAAGAACTTAGATAATTTATCCAAGCACAAGGGTTGATTTAACTCTTCTTTCTTACTTCTATTTATAGTGGTACGAGGTTGCTTCCTTAGTGGGAGTAGTTGATACGTGTCATCTTCTGAGTGGAAGAGTACAACGTATTAACTGCATGTCCAAATCGAGACATACCTTTAAACAACTTTAGGTGAACAGTTCTGTCAACTGTTCACCTTTTGTCCCACTAGGTCGTACTAGGCTTTATCTTGAATCTCTTGTTTTGTCCCGCTCAAAACACTTTGTAGATTTTCCCCCCTAAACTATAAAGGATTGGACAAGCTTTGCTTGTATCAGACTTCTAGTGTTCTTAAGTGATCTCTGAGTATTGTCAACTCAGAGATCCTTGAACACCAGCACATTCCTTTTACATCCCAGCTATTCATAATCGATGGTAAGTATGACTTCAGATTTTCTTCCACTTCTCTGATGTTATCTTTAACTTGAATGTTCCTGGTGCGCCAGCTGAGGCTTTGCCTTCTGTTGGTCTGGTCTCTGTCGATGGTCCTCTCAGCGAGCAGTAACACTTAGTCTAATTTAAACAAATCTAGACTGGGCAATAGTTAAAACTTTCATTAGCCCAACAATCTCCCCCTATTTGTTTACAAATTATACTATGTCTAGAATTATTGTAAGTGAGTACACAGCTTCTTCTTACACATAATTTAACAAACATACCTCAGAGTTTTATTCATCATAAAAAACCTAACTTATTACAAGAACACCCAGTGGTGTAAAAATAAAAAACAAAAGGTTCTTCAGCGATCAAGGCCTTGGTCCACAGTTCTTTGAGCTTTAACTTTATCAACCTTGGAGTTGATGATTAACTCCATCTTGAATTCACAGTCACTGGCTTCCTTGCAGTTTCTGAGCATGTCTTGTTTGAGTTTGATGAGTTGTATGGTTGAGTCCAAGTGTAACTCACTTTTTCTGTAGAAGCAGTAGTCACAGTTCCCATTCATGAATACTAATCCTATCTCTAGTTCTGAGTAAACTTGGCCACCCACTGGCTTAGCAATCTCTTTAGGAAGTACAAGGTTTCGATACATTCCATCTACCACAACATTCTCAGTGACCAGCTTCTCTACTAGAGGCCCCATTGGGGTTTTCCTTTTTTGTGACAACCCAAACCCGAGGTCATTTATTTAATATTATATAATATTATTTTTACGAATAATTTTGAAATTTTTCATGAGTTGAATGAAATGACGATTGATGGTTTTATTTAAAACCGACGTTGGAGGTCTTATTTTTATCTTTTTACTAATAGCAAGGATTATTAGTGACTACGATATCGACGGATGCCCGAGATTTTATGTTTTATCATTTGTTATCTCGATGTTTATATTTTTGACGTTTTTATTTTAAGTTCGTATTTAGTCGAACCGGGATCATATTATCATCATATTTTGAGTGCATTTTAACTTTTGTAAAGTATTTTTACGAAACCCGAGCCTCGTAAATATTTTCAAAATTTACAATTTACATTTTCCACCCTTACAACTATTTAAATTGCATTTTGGACCAAAACTATCACAAATTGGCAAAACTAGCCCCTCCACCCAACTATAAATAGATTTTCCACTAACATTTTAAATATAAAAATTCATTTTCATCACAACACTTCATCTCTTTCTCCCTCCCTTGCTTTTGCCGTCCACTACCAACACCAAAACACCTTTGATTCTTGAATTTTAACCTTGAATCAAGAAAAACTAAACAATATCCCATCTAGGAAATTTTATGGTGATTCTAACGATGTAAATTTTACACACATGCAAGTACATTTCATTTTTTATGATGATCCAAGGTGGTTTGATCTAATTTCTTATTATATACATGTTGTTAGTAGTGTTATATATATATATTTTAATGGTTGCATGTTCATTATTTTTTAGTGGGTAATTTTTGTATGATCATTTAAATGTGTTATGGGTTAGTTATGTTGTTAGTAATGATATTAGGGTGATATTAGGCATATGAGAATGATTAAAATGTGGTGAAAAGTTAATTTTGATGGATTTTTAGAAGTATATTTTTAAACAGATTATTAAATTTAATTTTCTGAAAATATAAGTTTGAGTTTGAGATGAACTAATTAGATATTGTTATAGAGGATTCTTTTAGCTTCGATTTGATATAAGGTAGAGCTTCTAGCTCCAAACGAGCGCAAAGTTACGTTAGTTTGATTATTCGTGTACCGGGAGACGAGTATCGTCACAATATATAATTGTTGTCGATATTTGGATCGACTCTCGGGGACTATAAAATGGATTTTTAAAATGAGTCATGGACTGATATTTAATGATAAGTATGATGATGTTGAGTTATTTTTAAATTTGATTGTCGGTTATGTAACTGGAGAAAAATAAATGGTTTAAAAGACTATATGAGTTGTTGACGTAAAATTGTCCGGTTTTTGTAGTTCAAAGATGTGTCGTGCAGGGAACTTTAAAAGTAAAATCTTTTGATGGGCTTTTAACAGGTCTTTCTATATAGGGTAAAAGCTATAAAATACCATCTTACTTATTGATTTGTGCCGACTTTAAACACTTACTATTTAATCTCGTGACTTTACCATTCTACTTGTTTGTTTTGTAATAATATTACCATTATGACCGGTTACATTTACACATCAGCAAAATTAATTATTAAAAAAATATTTTCGAAAAAAAAATTTTATTTTCGAAATAAAAGTTTTATTTTTGAAAAAAAAAGTTTTATTTTCGCAAAAAAAGTTTTATTTTCGAAAAAAAATGTTTTATTTTCGAAAAAAAATGTTTTATTTTCGAAAAAAAATGTTTTATTTTCGAAAAAAAATGTTTTATTTTCGAAAAAAAAAAGTTTTATTTTCGAGAAAAAGTTTAAAAAGATATAAGATCTTTTTTTCGAAAAAAAAGTCATATTTCCTTTCTCGAAACAAATTTTTTTAAAACAAAATGTCTAATTTTTTTTTCGAAACAAACTTTGTTTAGAAAATTAAACTTTTTTTTTATTAGAAAAAATGGTTTTTATTTTTTTAGAGAAAGATAAAACATTTTTTTTCGAAAATAAAACTTTTTAAAAAAAATATTTTTTTTATTTTTTGAAATTATTTTTTTTTAAAAGTTTATTTTTTTTTCAAAACAAACATTTTTTCAAAAAGTTAAACTTTTTTTAGAAACAAAAGGTTTTATTATTTCGAAAAAAAATTAAATTCTTTTTTTAAAAAAAAATTTGAAACAAGTTATTTCAAAAATAAAACTTTTTTTCGAAAATAAAACTTTTTTTTCGAAAATAAAACTTTTTTTCGAGAATAAACTTTTTTTTTTCAAAAATGAAACTTTTTTTCGAAAATAATTTGAAAGTACAATGGTAAAGTCACGAGATTAATTAGTAAGTGTTTAGAGTCGAAACATTTTAATAAGTACGAAGGTATTGTATAGCTTTTACCCAAAATACTAAAATCGGACGTGGCCATATTAAACGTAATAAAATAATGACGTGAAAATTACCGTGCCACGCTGTCGGTAACAAGTTACCAAATTGGTATCTTCGAAACGATTATGAAAGTAGAATGGTAAAGTCACGAGATTAAATAGTAAGTGTTTAAAGTCGGCACAGATCAATAAGTAAGATGGTATTTTATAGTTTTTACCCTTCTATATATAGTAAGTGACATTTCTGATTAGTATCATAAGTATTTGATGTGTTTAAGTGGGGTAAACGAGCTTGTACATTTAGTGTGTACTGGCAGATTTTTATCGAAAGAATTAACTAATAGTAAACTTATAGAATGAAGTAAAAGGTCACTTTTATTATTTTTATTTTGGGTTGGTTGTGATTTTATTATTTTGAGTTTGATGATATTAAGTATGGATTTTATTCGAGTTTATTATTGATGAACACGCCTTATTTGATAGGTTGCGGTTTTTGTGTTTGTCGGGCATCAACTATCGTCGAAGATCGTCTTACTACTGCTATTACTCCAGGTGAGTCTATAGCCTCACTTTTGTAATTGTTTTGAATGAATTTAAAACCCGCGAGGGGGATACATGTTATTTGAAAGTAAAATGAACACAAGTCATGATTGATTGTTTGGACCCGAATGTTTCCTTTGTTACCTTTGTTGATTTGAATTGTATGAGTACCTAATTTACAAAAGACCCTAAATTCATGAGTCGTTAACTATCTTCTGACTTGATGTTGTGAGTTGGGAATAGCCGTTTATTCTAATAATAGTACTATTGGGCTGACGACCCTATCCGAGACCAGGGCTTTATGCCGAGTAACCCGCTGGGAAGGATAATTTTACGAGAATGAGAATTGGTATCCTTGCAAATGGTACCCTAGTAGGGGCACTGTAATTTTATCTAGTCATGCCGGCTTTAGGCGTGGGTGACTAAGTTAAGGGGTCGGTGTCATGAGCTTAATACAATTCAGTAGTTATTGTTATATACCAGAATGCCTGACTAATAGATTGTGTGCATGATAATTCTATTAAATGATCTTGATTGATTTTTCTCTTGTGTTCAAATGATGATTTGGAAAACCTATAGACTCGCTCAACCGTTGTGTTAATGATTTTAAGCATGTATTTCAGGCATTGAAGTTGATGAATTGCGGAGCTTGCTGGAGAAGGATTGCGGGATTGCTTTTGTGGTGATTGGTCTAAAATAGATTTCTTTCCCTTTTGTCATAAAAATAATATTGTATGGTCAAGTACTTTGGTAAATTGTTGTTGATTTGATTAAGTCTTTGGGGACCTAAATGTGACTCTGATATTTCTAAAATTGTTTTACTTGGGATTGAAAGTTTTAGACAATAGTTAAATTATCTCCTTTTATATTCCAAGTTTTAGACATTTGTGTTTAGCACCCAGATGTGTATTTCCGCTGCACAATGTAATTTGGGGGTGTTAAAGATTGGTAGTTAGAGCTTTTTAGTTATAGCGAATTAGGTCGATTTTTGGAAAATGTCCTAAACTATAACTTTGGTGTTGAAAATATTTTACAAAAGCAACACAACTTCTCCGCAAGACTCCGGTAAGATTATTTGTTTTGTATTGTTTTATAGTTAGATGTATCCCTTAAAATTGAAATGATTTTTACAGTATTTATTAAGTAAATACTATGATGATGTATTGATGTTGTTGAAAGTACGTTGAGTACTTGTTATCGTAATTTTCTTTATGTAATGAATATGTATATAATTTTAAATAATGACCTTATATACTGCTGAGGGTCTGGGACAGTAGACAAGATGATGAACGATTTTACAACTGATTTCTTACGATTTGTATCAAGTATGAGGAAGTTTGATTAGTTGATGTATGATAGATATGTGGTTGAAATTTGTGTGAATAGAAGGTTGATGTGAAAGAAAGGTGGTTTTAAAGGTTGTATTTGGTATGTGGAGATTTGAGTTTGTTAGGACTTGGAAAATGGATGAGATTACTAGTCTTGGGTCGATTGTGATGAACCTGTGTGGTTGAATTGAGAAGTTTAAAGAGAAGTAGGTAAGTTTTGAAAGGATGAGTGCGTGGGAGTCTCATGTGAGATTAATTCTGACTAGAGTTTTGAAGCTTAGGAATGTTGAAAGTCGTACTGAGATTTGTTTGTGATTAATCTGCCGTATAGGAGTGAGTATTTGGATTTTGAGAATGAGCTACCATCAGGTTATGGAATTGACCTTGAGGTGCGAACGGGGAAATGGAAAAGTGTGATGAAGCTGACAGTAATGTTAAGGAGGATGAGGAGCTTCTGTCTAAGGAACTAATCACGTGACGGATTTCTTTGTATTTTATTTTCATTTTATGATTGGACTTATTTAAACACTTGTGTCGTAGTATTGTGATGGAACTTTTTATCTTTTAAGTTTTTTCGGTTGATGATTGTAGTGACAGACATTGCCACTATCCTGTTGAATCCTCAACGCAATTTAAATTACCCTCATGATCTATGATGTGCCTTTAATAACTCTTTTGAGTTTTGGTTGATGAACCATTGTAGTTTGTGTTGTTCGTGCATGTAGTATCCATTAGACATCCTGATAAAGAATTCCTTCTTTATTCTTGATATGTATACTTATCATGTTTCTTTCCTTCGTGATAATGGAAGAAGGAGTAGGGGAATCATATTTCTGTCATTAGTAGATCGCTACGTGACTAAGTTTCTTGAAATATGTTGCCAAAACTAACAAATGTTACTGTGAACACTTTGAACGAACAAGTTATTGCTAGAGCATTTGGAGCTGATCGTGCTGCCAGGAATTTAAGATGTTTGAGTTAATTGTGATGGAGATAATGGTGCTGCAGTAGATGCTGCTGAGAATAATGATGATGCTGCTAAGAATAATGATGATGTTGATAAGAATAATGATGATGCTGCTGAAAATAATGGCGATGCTGCTAACAATGATGAGGATGCTTCTGATCCAGATAATATTGTTGCTGTTATTCTACAAGTTCGAAAGAATATATATATGTTAGCTTTCAGAAGTGTGGTTCTACGCTGTTCGGTGGTATTAGTAGTGCATTAGAATTGCATAGTTGGATTGATAAGATAGAGAGTACTTTGAGATTATTGTTTGTTCAGAAATTAATAAGGTGAAATTTGCTGCTGCTATATTTCAGGATGGTACACTAAGATGGTGGAATACCAAGTGACTACTTTAGGATTGGTTGTGACTAATAGTAAGGCATGGCCCGTGATGAAAGGACTATTGACTGCTAGGTCTTGTCCTAAGAAGGAACTAGGACAGTTGGATACCGAATTGAGATAATTCGTGCTAAGGAACGATGATATTACTGCTTACTGGGAAATTTTCTGAGCAATATTTGCTATGTCCTGATACTTTTGTGAATGACTGTAAAACAAAGAAGCAGTACATTAGAGGATTGTTTAGTAATATCAAGGGTGAGGTTATTTCTTTAAGACCTAAATCTTTCGATGAAGTTGTTCAAATGGCGCATGATTTAATGGATGTGAAAGTGCAAGATAGGAAATATAGTATTGTTGAAAACAATAAGAGAAAGTGGGAATCTGCTCAGTGCAACCAGAATCAAGGTCAGAATTGTGAGGATTACAGTAATAACAATAGCCAAAGGCAAAATCGAAATCAGTATTTAAACTCTGGAAGGAATGACGAAATTCGTGCTGTCACTGTGTCTGGAAATAACAAGATAAATCTCAAGTGTGTTTGTTGTACTTTATACCATGTAGGTAATTTTCCACAAATGCGACTAGAGTTAGGACAACCTGGTCATAAAGTTGCTAAGTGCAGAACAAGAGGATTAGTCATTGTAATTAGTACCACTGGAGTAGTGATATGTTTTAGCTGTGGTGAGAAAGAATACAAATAAAGGAATTGTCCAAGGAAAGGAAAGTGACAAGATAGGAATGCTACCACTCTAGTTTACGTTTGAGTGATGCTGACAAACCTTCTGGATGTTGTAAATGGTATATTCTTACTTGAGATTATTTAAGTCAGTATGTTGTTTGGTTTCAGATCGGGTACAAACTGTAGAACTCTAAAGATTCAGTTATTTCATCAACGGAGAGTCAATAAGATTTACAATTAACTATGATGTAGAGTACTCGATGGAAATGTTGCTAGTGTTAGTTTTACACTAAGAGTGTGTTCCTAGAATTTAGGAAGGTAGGTGTTTAATATTGACTTGATGCTCATAGAGTTGAGATCTTTGGATGTAAATTATTGGTATGAATTGCTAGTGTTAATCTTCACTATAAATTGATAGCTGCTGGTTTAGATTTTGCTGTGAAGCTGAGTGTAGACTTTGAGAGGTGATGAATGAATTTTCCGTTTGAGAAGTATCTTGTTTGGAAACAAGGAAGTAAGTGGAAGAGGGATATGATGTATTCTTAGCTCAGGTAATTAGTGATAGTGTAGTTAAGGAGAAGTTTGGAGATATGTTAATGATTTGAGAGTATTATGAAGTTTTCCTGAAGTTTTGTAGAGTTGTTGCCGCCTCATGAAGTGGAGTTCGTGTCGGTTGAGTGTTGTAAACAATAGGTGTAGTGCTTCTACGTTTCGTTGTGTAGTGCTTCTGTGTTTTGTTGAGTAGTATTTGTATGCCTTATCATTTGGCACAGTCAGAATTGGATGAGTTATCCGGTCAACTGCGAGAAGTGATGGATAAAGGATGTATTAGATTAAGTTTCGTTACAGTGATGATCGTCTGTGTTGTTTGTCAAGAAGGATGGATTGTTTCGGATGTGTATTGATTATCGAGAGCTTAACAAATTGACAGCCAAGAATCGGTATCCATTACCGAGGATTGATGATTCGCTTGATCCTTACAACTTGTTTGGATCCAGTGTGTACTCAAAGATCACTTTGAGTTTTGGTTATCATTAGCTGAGAGATTAGGAAGGAAGATATTCCTATAGTTGTTCTTCGTACTTGATGTGGGTACTTTAAGTTTCAAGTGGTGTTTTTGGAATGGACGAACGCGTATGCCGTATTCATGGACAGGGTGAATCTTGTGTCTAAGATGTGCTAGGATGAGTTAGTCATTGTATCTACTGACGATATTTTATTTTATTCCAAGGGGAAAAGAGGAACATAAGTAGCATATGAGGATAATTTTTAGGATGATTGGAAAAAGAGAAACTGTATGTAAAGTTTCCTATGTGTGAATGTTGGTTGAAATATTTGCGTTTTCTAAGGCAGTTAATTGACAACAAAGGTATTCATGAAGATCTTGCCAAGATTGAAATGATTAAGGATTGGTCGGTACCAACGACGCCGACGGAAATCTGTTAATTCCTTGGTTTAAGCTGGGAATAATCGGAGGTTTATCGAAAGGTTTTCACTGATTGTTAAACCATTGATTAAGCTGACTAAGAAGAATTGGATGTGTGAGTCCCACTTATACATCTAAATTGTAAGTTTCGAGATCTGATCCTTATCAGATGAGGAAGTTGTATTCGGAACACTGAAGGGTAGGTTGTGTTCTGCACCGATGTTGTCATTGTTGAAAGGGTCTGAAGTATTTATAGCTTGTAGTTGTTGTGGTGTGTCTCATAAGGGTTATGTAGTTGTGGTGTTTGCTTCGAGATTGTAGGAAATATTACTTGTATAGAATCAAGTATGTTGTAATAAAGAATCATAGAAGGTGATCCATAATTAATTTCTTGGGATGTTAAAGGAGATGAGTAGAGGATTACCATTATATATTTCGAGTATTTGAGTATGTTGATAATTATGACTGTGAGTGATTATGACTACGAGATTCACTACCATCCGGGATAGGCGAATGTGGTAGCTAATGCACTTATCAGGGATAAAAAGGGGAAAATCTTTTAAGATTTGAGTTTTGGTAATGACAAAAAGTGTGGGCTTGATAGCAAGGATACGAAATTTTAAGTTAGTGGTCTCAATTGAGAAGGATGTCAAGGTTATTGGTTTCAACATTTTGTTAAACTTATGGAAAGGATTTTGTTGTAACGCCAAGTTAGGCATGGTATATTGAGCACTCTAAACATATCTATGTTGAGAGAGTGAGAATTAGTGATGAAGGAATCTCACAAGTCAAGTAATCGATACGATTTGGTTTGGGAAAAGGTGAAAGTTGAGTTGAGTACTGTGTGTTATACAAAGACTGATGGACAGAGTGGAAGGAAGATTCAAACATTGAACGATATACTTGTGCGTGTGTGATTGACTTAGAAATTGTTGGAATTTTTATATGACGATGATTTTCATGCTAGTAATGAGGCTGTACTGTTTGATGGTACATAGAGAACTTCAATTTGTGAAGGTTAAAAATCGTGAGTTATGGAAGTAAAATTAGGTTTGTGGTGTATTTCAGAAATGTAGGTGGAATTGAATGACGGAACTAGAAATGATGTTGGAAATTATCGATAAGATTGTACAGGTTAAGGACCGTTTATTAGTAACAAGGAGTTGTCAGAAGAGTTATGTTAGCAATCGAAGGAAATTGATGGAGTTTGAAATTGGGGCACGTGGTTATGCTTAAGGTGTCGTTATGACGGGTCAAATTTGTTTTGAGAACAACAAGGAAAGAATTCAACTTGAAGATAAGTTGCTTTTCGAAGAAAGAACTGTGAAGAGTTCTGATAAGGTCGAAACATAGTAAGGGTTATATTGTGAAGATACAAGAATTCCAAGAGTGGAATCTGGAATTGTGAAGGAAGCATGAGGATTTCTTTAAGGAAAAGAGTTCTCTTTTGTTCTGGAGGTATGGAATGTGAATATAAGAGGGGCCGAGCGCCGGGACGTCGCTCTCTTTTAGGAGGGTAGGATGTGACAACCCAAACCGAGGTCATTATTTTAATATTATATAATATTATTTTTACGAATAATTTTAAAATTTTTGATGAGTTGAATGAAATGACGATTGATGGTTTTATTTAAAACCGACCGTGGAGGTCTTCTTTTTATCTTTTTACTAATAGCGAGGATTATTAGTGACCACGATATCGACGGATGCCCGAGATTTTATGTTTTATCATTTTTTGTCTCGATGTTTATATTTTTGACGTTTTTATTTTAAGTTCGTATTAAGTCGAACCAGGATCATATTATCATCATATTTTGAGTGCGTTTTAACTTTTGAAAAGTATTTTTACGAAACCCGAGCCTCGTAAATATTTTCAAAATTTACAATTTACATTTTCCACCCTTACAACTATTTAAATTGCATTTTGGACCAAAACTATCACAAATTGGCAAAACTAGCCCCTCCAACCAATTATAAATAGATTTTCCACTAATATTTTAAATATAAAAATTCATTTTCATCACAACACTTCATCTCTTTCTCCCTCCCTTTCTTTTGCCGTCCACTACCAACACCAAAACACCTTTGATTCTTCAATTTTAACCTTGAATCAAGAAAAACTAAACAATATCCCATCTGGGAAATTTGATGGTGATTCTAATGATGTAAATTTTACACACATGCAAGAACATTTCATTTTTGATGATGATCCAAGGTGGTTTGATCTAATTTCTTATTATATACATGTTGTTAGTAGTGTTATATATATATATATATATATATTTTAATGGTTGCATGTTCATTATTTTTGAGTGGGTAATTTTTGTATGATCATTTAAATGTGTTATAGGTTATTTATGTTGTTAGTAATGATATTAGGGTGATATTAGGCATATGAGAATGATTAAAATGTGGTGAAAAATTAATTTTGATGGATTTTTAAAAGTATATTTTTAAACAGATAATTAAATTTAATTTTCTGAAAATATAAGTTTGAGTTTGAGATGAACTAATTAGATATTATTGTAGAGGATTCTTTTAGCTTCGATTTGATATAAGGTAGAGCTTCTAGCTCCAAACAAGCGCAAAGTTACGTTAGTTTGATTATTCGTGTACCGGGAGACGAGTATCGTCACAATATATAATTGTTGTCGATATTTGGATCGACTCTCGGGGACTATAAAATAGATTTTTAAAATGAGTCATGGACTGATTTTTAAGGATAAGTATGATGATGTTGAGTTATTTTTAAAGTTGAGTTTCGGTTTGTAACTGGAGAAAAATAAATGGTATAAAAGATTATATGAGTTGTTGACGTAAAACTGTCCGGTTTTTGTAGTTCAAAGATGTGTCGGGCAGGAAACTTTAAAAGTAAAATCTTTTGATGGGCTTTTAACAGGTCTTTCTATATATATTAAGTGACATTTCTGATTAGTATCATAAGTATTTGATGTGTTTAAGTGGGGTAAACGAGCTTGTACATTTGGTGTATACCGGCAGATTTTTATCGAAAGAATTAACTAATAGTAAACTTATAGAATTAAGTAAAGGTCACTTTTATTATTTTTATTTTGTGTTGGTTGTGATTTTATTGTTTTGAGTTTGATGATATTAAGTATGGATTTTATTCGAGTTTATTATTGATGAACGCGCCTTATTTGATAGGTTGCGGTTTTTGTGTTTGTCGGGCATCAACTATCGTCGAAGATCGTCTTACTACTGCTATTACTCCAGGTGAGTCTATAGCCTCGCTTTTGTAATTGTTTTGAACGATTTTAAAACCCGGGAGGGGGATACATGCTATTTTAAAGTAAAATGAACACAAGTCATGATTGATTGTTTGGACCCGAATGTTTCCTTTGTTGCCTTTGTTGATTTGAATTGTATGAGTACCTAATTTGCAAAAGACCTTAAGTTCATGAGCTGTTACTATCTTCTGACTTGATGTTGTGAGTTGGGAATAGCCGCTTATTTTAATAATAGTACTATTGGGCTGACGACCCTATCCGAGACCAGGGCTTTACGCTGAGTAACCCGCTGGGAAGGATAATTTTACGAGAATGAGAATTGGTATCCTTGCAAATGGTACCCTAGTAGGGGCACTGGAATTTCATCTAGTCATGCCGGCTTTAGGCGTGGGTGACTAATTTAAGGGGTCGGTGTCATGAGCTTAATACAATTCAGTAGTTATTGTTATATACTAGAATGCCGGACTAATAGATTGTGTGCACGACAATTCTATTAAATGATCTTGATTGATTTTTCTCTTGTGTTCAAATGATGATTTGGAAAACCTATAGACTCGCTCAATCGTTGTATTGATGATTTTAAGCATGTATTTCAGGTGTTGAAGTTGATGAATTGCGGAGCTTGCTGGAGAAGGATTGCGGGATTGCTTTTGTGGTGATTGGTCTAAAACACATTTCTTTCCCTTTTGTTATAAAAATAATAATGTATGGTCAAGTACTTTGGTAAATTGTTGTTGATTTGATAAAGTCTTTGGGGACCTAAATGTGACTCTGATATTTCTAAAATTGTTTTACTTGGGATTGAAAGTTTTAGACAATGGTTAAATATCTCCTTTTATATTCCAAATTTATCATTTTGAGTTTGTTCAAAATGTCTTGTGTAACAATGTTTGTGTTTAGCACCCAAATGTGTATTTCCGCTACGCAATGTAATTTGGGGGTGTTAAATTTTTCTTTGTCCGTGAGATAGTTGTTGTTATGATAGTTGGCGAGGCAGAGGTAGCTTCAGCTTCTTAGCAGTGTCTCTTACCCAATTAAGCTTAGCTTGTATATTTTTCATCATTTGGGCAACACCAGGCCCAATCTTCTTTTGGGCAAGAGAAAACACTTCTAACCATTCAGAGAGGCCCAGATCTCTGAGTCTAAAGTCACTGAAGACTTTGTAGTTGGTTATTTGATTATCTCTGTATAAGGTCATCACTACTCTCTTGTCTTTATCAGTGTAACAAGTGTACTTGTTGATTTGACCGAGCTCTGCTCTTTGGTCCACTATTCTCTCATATTCCTTTTGAAGGTTGCTCCTTTTGACTTCATGTTCTTTGAGCTTATTTAGCTGAGCTTCCTTTACAGTTGGATAGAGTAGTTTGTTCAGAGCCTCTTTGCTCTTGATTTCAGCAGCTCTAATGTCAGTTAACCTCTTTTGTTCCATGATTTGAGCTTTTTCCTGCTTTGGGGGGTTAGTGGTGGTTCATATGCGCTTTTAAATTCGTTCAGATCAGAGTGTCTTGTAGTGGATCCACCTTCTTTTTGGAGGGAGTGTAGAGTTGTTTCTGGCACCTCAGTGGCAATACCTTTTCCCTTGTCCTTTGCCACCTCAGTGATGGTTTTGAAGGATTTGATGGGTTTTGGTGTTAGGATATCTATTGAGGGTGGAGGTTATTTAAGTGAATGCTCCCCCTTAGGTAGAGCATCATCTTTTTCTTCTTCAGAGGTGGAAGTAGCAGAATTCCCCCCCTCAGGCATAATGCCAGTAGTAGCTGTGCATGTTCCTGCTCTATGAAACTTACCGAATTCTTGATGTACAAAGAGACAGATTTCTTTAAG
The DNA here is from genome assembly GCA_025667525.1 of Glebionis coronaria. Classification (NCBI taxonomy): domain Eukaryota; kingdom Viridiplantae; phylum Streptophyta; class Magnoliopsida; order Asterales; family Asteraceae; genus Glebionis; species Glebionis coronaria. Next base: position 486,748,228 of record CM046876.1, on the reverse strand, counting down.
TTCATTCTGTAAGTGTTCCTTAAGAAGTTTCCTGGAAGGTTCAGAAACAATGGCAATCGCAGCGACATTAGCCTTGAAAGTTGTTGTGAGGACTGATGGCATGTACTGCTAGAGACTCTTGTTTAGAACCACTGGGAGTTGAGTTTTCAAAGCATTCCTAGCAGTTGCGAAAGAAATGAAGTCAGAGAGGATTCCAAAGATCAAGTTAGGGAATTCTCTAAGGTTGTAGTGAGCTCTTCAGCAACATGGGTGAGTGTTTGTATCTCAAAGAGGATAACATGAACTGTGACTTTAGGCTTTGTGATGCTGATGTCTCCCTTCTTAACCCAGAGTTCCTCAGCGGCCAGTTCTTTAACATCTTTCATTCTCGGAACAGGGATAGGCTTGAGGTTTTGCCAATATTCTAGGTGTTTCATTGCCCCCAGTTCCATGACATTTGGCAAAGTTGGGAAGGGGACTGGGGTTGGTTTACTAAGCCGCTGATCCCATAGCTGCTTGGCAGCAAGTTCCTAAACATTAACCATGGATGGGAAGGGAATGGGCTTCAATTCATATGTGACTTGGTCATCATTAGCATCCATGTATGCATAGTCTAAAATGGTAAGATCATCCTCAATGATAAAAACCTCATCTTCAGGCATGGAATCAATGTCTAACATGGTATCCAGATCAATATTGGAGGCTTCAGCATTATCATCACCAGCAATTGAATAAGCCTCATCATTTTGTTGTTCTTCATGAAGATTGTGAGCATGTTATGACATTTGTTAGTAACCAGTGTGAAATAAAATGAAGTTATAGATCGCCATTCGCTGCCCCTAGGAAAGCTGGGTGTGATTATCCATCCCCCCTAAGGATTTCTCCTTGGGACTCTTTTATTGTGAAACAGATATGTTGATGGGTCGCCATTCGCTACCCCTAGGATAGCTGGGTGTGAATTATCCAGCTCCCCCGTAAGGATTACTCATTGGGGCTCTTTTGATTTGTGAATATTATGAGGTGAATGGTCGCCGTTCGTTGCCCCTAGGATAGCTGGGTGTGATTATCCAGCTCCCCCTGAAGGATTTCTCCTTGGGACTCTTTTAGTTGTGAAACATGATATGTGAAAGGTCGCCTTTCTCTCTCCCTAGGATAGCTGGGTGTGATTATCCAACTCCCCCTGAAGGATTGCTCTTTGGGACTCTTTTAGTTGTGAAGTATTTGAAGGTAAAGGTCGCCTTTTATCGCTGCCCCTAGGAAGACTGAGGGTGATTATTCAGTCCGCCCAAAAGAATAAATTCTTTGGTACTATTTTTATTATGAGGGAACCCAGAGTCTAAGTGAATTGCAGAGATTCTGGGTCAGGACCTATAGTATGCTGAAGTTGTTATAGGCAAGAGCAGAGTCCAGAGGGTAAAGGATCATCGGGGTGCGTTATGAGCACAAATGAATCATATCCTAGTGCCAAGACAGAGTGTACAGATAATCCTAAGAGATCTAGGTGCTAACACAGACACTCTATGGGTTGAGGCATACCCTAAACTTCATCACCCTCTCCTAAAGAAATTTGAGAGTGATTGCGTGTGAACCTCAAAAAAATGAAGGGCAGACTAATACTTGTGAGATATCAGTGTCAAGAAGGTTCTTAGAAGTCTCTGCTGACTTTGAGACGCTAGACATAGGTTGTTCGTCAGCGATGGGCTCTATATCCTCATCCACCTGAGTAGGGGATGGGTATTTCTTGGTCTTCTTCTTCTTGGATGGATTAATAGAAGGGGTTTCGGAGGAAAGGGGGATGTCTTTCCTCTTCTTCTTCTTTTCCTTCAGCGCCTTGGGCTGAGAAGTAGACTGCATAGAGGTCTTGGACAGAGACTTATCAGCCATACTTTCAGCATTCACCTCTGTTGAAGGGATCAAGGTCTCTTCTTCTCCAGCAGATAGCATACCAGCAACTCTTAACATGTGCCTGGTGAGAGGTACCTCATCTTCTAGAGGAGTCTTCAGAGATGCTGCATTGATTTGATTGGGAGCAATAGAGTGAAGTTCGTCATTGGTGTAGGTTTCACCAAGAATATCCTCTATAACGAGAGAGAGATATCTGGTGTAGCAGATGGTTGCCAGACGGTTTTTCTTTCCCTTGTTCTCGAGCTTGGCAATGAGGTCAGTATAAAGTATGAGGGAAATTCCTATATCTAATCCCCAAATTAGACTATAAGTAATTTCCTGCTGGGATGCATTTAGCTGATCATGCGATCCCTGGTTTCCCCCTAGACATTTTACAATGTAAAGCATCAGCGTCCTCCATGTGGGCGAGAAGTAATTCACCTTGATCAGGGATTTATTTTGGAAGGCAATGGAGGAGAAGGGTTTGTCATCATCATCTCGAGGCCTGAGAGTTGCCACGGCTTTCTTCACAATGGCGCTGGTGGGCACAGCGGTCATGTTTTCATTAACTTCAAGTCCAATGACTTTAGCAAAGGTTTTGAAGTCGAAGGTGAGCGGTTGATGATGGGTGGAAAGTGATGTAGGAAGAAGTTAGATCAACTTCGGCCGAATACCAGAACTCCTTTAGGTATTGAGAGTAACAGGTTGAGGGTTCTCGTGTGATGGCTTTGGCTATGGGAGAGTTCTTCAAGTAGGTTAACAATGGTGAATAAAGGGGATTGTTGTGTTCGAGGAGAGCCACACAGTTGGTAAGCGCAATCTTACCATAGTTAATCCCAAATTCTACATTGGATGCAGCCTGGAGGTGAATGAGGGGTTTGTTGATGAAGACGCCATTGTTGTTTGAAGTGAAGGAATGGAGGATTAGAAGAAGATGAATAGTATGTGTGTGTGAAAAATATGAATGATGTAATGAAAGAAAATGAGTCAAGGGCTTGTAAAAAGGTTTTTGCCATTTTTCAATTAAAGCATTAAATGCAAATGTTTGCCTTTTAAGAAAAAGTGGGACCCTTTGACCCTTCATGTGATTTTATGTCCCCTTGGAAAGCGGGAAAGTTGTTGACATTGAAGGACAATCATTTGAATTAAATACAGGAATATATTAACTCCCATTGGAATGTAACTATCTCGTTACATTCAATTCCCTTAAATGCCTAGAGAAAGAGATCATTTATCAAATTTGTTTACCAATATTGAGCATACCCAGCTCAGCAACCAGCCTAGTAAAACTTGGCTCAGCCAGAGGCTTGGTAAAATATCAGCGAGCTGGTATTCAGTAGGTATAAAATGAAGCTCAATATCACCTTTTAAAATATGGTCTCTGATAAAGTGATACCTGATGTCAATATGCTTGGTTCTGGAATGAATGATCGGATTATTAGAGATGGCTATAGCACTTGTGTTGTCACAGAATATGGGAACTTTTTCATAATTGATCCCATAATCAGCCAGCTGACTTTTCATACAGAGAACTTGAGTACAGTAACTAGCGGCAGCTACATATTCAGCTTCTGTTGATGACATGGCCAATGAGTTTTGTTTCTTTGCACTCCAGCATACCAACTTTACTCCAAGGATTTGACAACTCCCACAGGTGCTCTTTCTGTCAAGGCAGCACCCAGCGTAGTCTGAGTCAAAGTAGGCATTGAGGTCGAAGCGTGATCCATTTGGATACCAGATACCTAGTGTGGGCGATCCTTTTAAGTACCTGAAAATTCTTTTGACAGCTACAAGGTGGGATTCCTTAGGGTTAGCTTGGTACCTAGCACAGAGACATGTGGCAATTTGTATGTCTGGTCTGCTTGCTGTGAGGTACATCAGTGACCCAATCATGCATCAGTATAAGGTCTCATTAACAGAGACCCCTAAGTCATCAGCTCCCAAGTTGTTGGGAGGAAGCATGGGGCATTTCATTGATGCACAATCAGACAGATCATACTTCTTGAGCAAATCCTTAACATATTTTTCTTGACAAATAGAAATTCCTTTTGAATTTATTTTGATTTGAAAACCCAAGAAAAAAGTTAGTTCCCCCATCATGCTCATTTGATACTTTTTGGTCATAAGTTTGGCAAACTGTTTGCTCAAGGTAATGTTGGTTGAACCAAAAATTATGTCATCCACATAAATCTGTACTAAAATGACATCACCCTTGGACCTATAAGTGAACAGGGTTTGGTCAATGGTACCTCTGACAAATTTATTTTCAAGTAAGAATTTTGACAGAGTTTCATACTAGGCTCTAGGTGCTTGTTTCAGCCTATAGAGTGCTTTGTGATGTATGAAGCCGTGATCAGGATAGTCACTGCTTTTGAACCCTAGGTGTTGATAGACATATACTTCATCTTCAAGCTTACCATTTAGAAAAACACTCTTTACATCCATCTGGTATACAGTGAACCCCATATAAGCTCCAAAGGATAAGAAGATTCTGATAGCTTTTGATAAGACTGCAATTATACATAGTCTCATTGTCTAAATCGGGCTTAAAATGCTTAAAATATCATCAAAATACCCAAATATATGGTTGTGTTTGTTCATTGTGTATTTTAGGTACGGATATCATGAATTCACCAAATGATTACAAGAATCAAGCAAAAACAAACACGGGAAACAAAGCCGCACAAAGAACCGGGCCCGAGAAATGAATTTCCTTCCATGTCCTTGAAGTTTGAAGAATTGGCAAGATTGGTTTCTCTACTTTTGAAGACTTATCATTTTAAACCCTTGTATAACTCAAAATTACATAAAGGGTCCCTAAAATGTCAAGATACTACATTATTGGCCCTTGAAGATTACTAAAATTATACTTAAAGCCCTTGGTTCATGTTTAAGAAAACTTTTGTGGCGAAAGTATGAAACTAAAAGTTTCATTACAAAGGAAATTTGGTTTGAGAGCTGTTTGAATCAAAGTGACAAGCATATGGGACTTTAGGGGGCAAAAGCATCAAACATCCAAACTTCCCTCATCCAACCACTAGTCAACACGTCACCCACTACCACTTTTTAGCCAATCACACTCCATTCCATTGCCACATCACCCTCCACTAAAAATTGAACTTGTTTTAATATTTATAACTCGTTTAAACGAGTTATTATAGTATTAAACTTCCCTGCAAACAGCTTATTTTCCCTAATCGTAAATCAAACACACACACTTTCACATACTCAAGAACAATAAACCCTAAAATCGCATCATCACTAAACCAAAGGGTTTTTGTTAATCCCTTTCCAGAACTTTGATTAACTATCCCCTTAACCTATCCCAACTCCCAAAACATATCACCCTCAACTGTGGCCCCCATCCCATTGGTCCCCTGCACCTTTCTTGAACAAAAAAACAAAAAAACGCTAGTAGATCCACGATTGTGAGCAATTTCTTAGAGGCTACGCACATTTGGATGTCCAAGATCAAAATATGACAGCTTACACTTCACATGGCTTGGCAGTAAATCACAAGGTGCCACTTTGACCAAGTATGAAGATTCAAACAAAGGGGCATTCTGGGAATTTGTTGGTATTAGGGTTTACTTATTTTATTATTTCTAGATTATTCTATTGAGTAGTATAAAGAGCAGTCGAATCATGTGACTTGCCTTTGTACCAGTCCTTGTAAAAAATTTAAGTGAAGTATAATAAAGCAGCTTCTAATTTTTGCATCACTGAGTTCCTTTTAACTTCTTGTTTAGTATAATCAAGTTACATCTTTTATTGCAAAAACGTTTTTTTACTCATTCAAAGGAAAAGAAGTTTGGGGAGAGGACACTTAACCCAACCAACTTTTCTGTTTGTAGAATATAGGGGCTTATAAGCTTATTTGGCTGACAACCAAATAAGCCATTGAGTTTGTATAAGCTACGTTTTCAAGTTTGGTTCTTTAAGTAAGATTTCAAAAGTTTAGTTTTCCAAGAATTTGATTTTCAAAAATCTGTTTATTTTTCTTGACCACTTACTTCTCACATAAGCTATCCAATAAGCTGCCTGGCAACAGCTTATTGGCCTCATATGTGAGCTTGATTTGTTTCTTTGGTTTGATTTAAGAGTTGTGTAGGTGCAAAAGACCAAGCCTATTTCCCTCTTTTCACTTTCTTTCAATTTTCATTTGTGAAGACATATTCAACCTTGGGTCCCTTGTGGACTCCACCAACAGGGTTCTCTACATGTTTGCAGAAGCCATCATAGGCTCAATAAAGCTGATTAAGGAAGACATCGGCTAATTATAGGCTTGAACCCCTTTTTATAAATTTTCTTATGCTTTTTAAATTGCTTATGTGAATCTGAGTGTAATCCTGTTATAAGTTAGGGAGAGTGTTTGTTCATGCTAGTCCAGGATCTTTATGCATGTTTTAGTAGTTGGTAATCATTCTTGAGTTGAATTGACACGTTTTGGTTTGCAAAAGTTGATTTTTGAAAAATATAGGGGTGTTTGGGATTAGGGTTTAAGCTAAATGTTTAACAAGCTTTAGTTTTAAAGACTGACTATACACACTTGTTATGGTAATATTAGTTTATTTTCAGCTTTAGTTTTCAGTATTGTAGATTTTTAAAGGATTTGCATGCTACATTTTTGGGTAAAACTGGTAGAAAATCAGTAAGGTTTAAATCTACCTTGTTTTAGTTTAAGATTGTTCCAAATCTTGTCAATTGTTAAGAAATCTGTTTATATAGGGTTGTGTTAAGATTTATTGTGATTTTGTGTTGAATTGAACAAGATTTGGTGAGCCAAAACTCACCAAATTGCCAAATAAATCAACAACACCCCCCAGACCTTACATAGTATATCAGTAACTTGTTTGTGCTATTTGGTGTTATTTTCATTGCTTGGACCTACCTGTTTTCTTGTTTAAATTGACTCCCCACACTTCCATGAGTGTGGGGGTGCCTTTGTCTCTCAAAGAAATTAAGTAACAAGCAAGCTACAAGCAAAACATTGCCCAGACCTTAAATTTTGTTAAGTCAGTGGGAACCAAGTTCCCACTACTAGTGTAAAAGTTCCCACTGCTTGGGATAAAGACAAAAAGAAACCAAGTGTCACTATTAGATCTTTAAATTTTTGTCTTTAGTGAACTTTTCTAAGTGTTTTTAGTCCATTTTAATTTTATTATTTTTGTTATTTTATTTCTACTTTTTCCATCTAGTTTTATTTTATTTTATTGCTCATTTTCCATTTTTCTGAATTAATTGCATTTTTATTTAGTTTTTATTTAACTATTTTTTGTCTTTTAGTGCAAAAGTTTTATATTTTTCAGTTTTAAAATTTTTCTTAGATTCAGAAAATTATTTTAAGATTTTTAGTTTAAAAAGATTCTACTGTTCACCTTTTTAAGTCATTTTTAGATTTAATTTAATTTTAATTAGTTTTATATTATAATCTGTGTTGTCTTTTAGTGTAAAAAAGTTTTGTTTCAAATTTTTAAATTTTTCTACTGTTTAGTAATATAATTTAGGATTATTCAAAAAGTCAAATTAATTTTAGCATTATTTTAATATTTTTAAACATTATTTTAGTCTAAAAATTGTTTTTAGCATTTTAAAAATAGAAAAATAGTATTTAAAATTTAGGAAAAATACTTTTTAGTCTTTAAATAATATAAGTGATTTATTAGATCAATAAAATAATATTTTGGGCTTTTTCTGAGTTATATTAATTTTAGGGCTTTAATTATCATTTAAAATTGAATATTTAATTAGTAAAAGGTTTTAAAATTTATTTATTGAATTTTTATTCTTATTTATATTATTTTGGACTTAGTTTTCATTTTTAATTTTTAATTTTGTCACGTTTTACGTATTTACGTTCACGTTTTACGTCAAATCGTCGTAATGTAATCGTAGTCGTAGCTCGTCTTTAACTTTTTTTCTCTTAAACCAAAAACGTCACTAATCCAAACTCTTGATTTTATATAATTGGCACTTAATCACACACCTCCTTCGAGAACGAACCCGCATTTATCGGTTTTACGGTTTTCTTAAATCGTAAGACTTAATACTTGCCGATTATACGTGTTTTTCCTAAAACGTGTACGATTTTACTACATCAATTTTTGGCGTCGCTGCCGGGGAGGTGTTTTTAGTGTGCCATTATTAGTATCCTGTTTGTGTGAGTAGTGCGTTTTTGCTTTTCAATTTTTGGAAAGCGTACATAAACGTACATACTTATTTTTGTTATTTTTCCTTAATATATAATAGTATCCAAATAAATCGTGTTTAATTTTCCTAAATTAAACACACACAAATCTTTACTATATTGTAGATATCCCTTTATCATTTTCGTTTTTCTTGTGAATATATTACTATATTGTACTTACGTAGAACAATAAATATACAAGTACTCCAAAAGCGTGAAAACGCAACCTTGATTCGGTATTTCATCACTCGATCATTGTATTCGAATCCAAAGCAAAAGTTTAAAGGCAAAATAGATAAATACTTTCGTGAGGCTTAATTTCAATTAACACAAACTATAAGGTGGGTATAAGGCGGTTGTATTTCACGACCTAAGGGAAAAAGGCTCTTAATTTCTTAGCGCCGCCTCGTTTCCCCCGCTTGCTTGTGTGTGTTTTGAGAAAGAGGGCTAATCGAGGGTTTGCCGCCCAAGTGTTATCTACGTATACTATATTTGCTTGTTTTCAAGATTAAACCCTCTTGAACGCTTTGGTGTTCCACCAACATTCTAAAGTCATCGAAGGCGTTCAATCCACGTGATCATTTTCATTCTTTGAGACTACTTTAATCGAGAAATCGATTCGAGGAGAGATTTGTAGATTTGAGTCTACGTAATACACCAAAATACAAAAAAATTGAAAAACAATCAAAAACAAAAAAAAATTGAAAAATCGAAAAACCCCAAAAAGAATCTTCTTTACTACCCCCATTCTACGCTTAGTGCATGCGCACTCGATCGAAGGATTATTCTAATTCTAGCGACGCTTTAAATCGACGCAATCGTAATCGAAGGAATCGACGATGTAGACGAGATTTAGAAACCGACGTTCCTAATATCGTTGTTGAAGAGACCTTAGACGAGATGGCCGACAATCGAAGGATGATGGAATTGCTCCAAGCACCCACCGAGGGTTATGGAGACGCGATCGTAATTCCCGCTATTGAAGCGGATAATTTTGAGATTAAGAGCAGAATGCTTTCGTTGATTCAAGCTGCGAAGTTTCGAGGTCGTGAAGCCGATAATCCTCACGACCATATTCGGACTTTTGATCGTCTTTTGGCCACGAGCAAGTTTAAGAACGTCGACACCGATGTCGTCAAGCTTATGATTTTTCCGTACTCACTCGATGGTTTCGCCAAGGATTGGTACGAGAAAGAGACACCTAATTCTATAACTACGTGGAAGGATCTCGTCTCCAAGTTCGTTAATTATTTTTTCCCACCGTCTAAGACGACGTTTTTCAAAAATGAAATTACGAAATTTGAGCAAAAACCGACTGAATCTTTTAGAGACGCGTGTGATCGTTTTAAGGAATTGCTTAGGCAATGTCCTCAACATGGATTTTCCGAGTTGCACCAAATCGATACGTTTTACAACGGTTTTAATTTTCAAGAACAAGATTCGTTGAATCCCGCCGCCGGTGGCAACATTTTGTGTAAAACTCCGAAAGACGCTTTAATGATTATCGAAAATCGATCCAAGGTTTACCAACTCCGCAACGCACCGAGTGTTGCCAATGTCGCCAATGTTAGTAGTTCTAATCGCGACATTGAGAGGGTTGATGCAAAAGTCGACAAGCTTACGAATGTGTTTACGTCTTTTCTCGTTGAGATGCAAAAGAAAGACGCTCCCGCTATGGTGAAAGCGGTTGAGACTTCGTGTACGTTTTGTGGTGGACCTCATAATTATTACGAGTGTGCGGCTACAGATGGGCAAACGTCAAATGTGAGTGCGTTAAACAACAATCTTTCTAATCAAAATCAAAATAACGCCGGTCCATCGCAACAAGGCAATTTTAATCAAGGCAACAATTTCAATCAAAACCGAAACAATTTTCAAGGAAATAATCAACAAGTAAATTTTTCCAATCAAAATCAAGGTTATAATCAAGGTCGTAATTTGAATTGGCAAAATCGAGACAGTAATCAAAACTCGAATTTTTCAAACAACAACAATCAAGGAAACAATTTTTCAAGTGGTAATAATTTTTTTTTTCAAAGAAGTAATCAAAACCAAGGGAACTTTAATTCTAATCAAAATAGTTCGTCAAACAATTTTCAAAATTACATGAAAACAAATGAGGCTAATATGAGACGATTAGAAGGAGAAATTGGTACTTTGAAAAACGAATTTACTAATACTTTGAAACTTCAAAACACGAAGATTGAGCAAGGACAAATTGACATTAAAAAGATGTTTTCGGCTATTATGAACAAAGCCTCGGGTGCTTCATCGAGTTCGTTACCTAGTGACACCGTTGATAATCCGAAGGAACAATGTAAAGCCGCCTCGTCTCGTGAGAAAGGTCGTGTGATTACCCCTAACCTTGATGGATTTCGAGTTGTTCCTTATTCTCAACCCTCGACTTCTAAGACGTCTTATTGTTCTAAAGTCGATGGGGTGAACGTGGTGACCAAGGAAAAGAGTGCACACCCTCGTATACCTCAAATTCCATCCATGATTCAAAAAGAGAGTTTTATCGACCTAACCAAAGTAACCCTTGAAGAAACGTGTGCATCGATCCTTCTTAAAAAACCCAAAAGGCATATGCCGAGAAAGGAAGAGGATCCGGGCCAATTTCTATTACCTTGTGATTTTTCTGAGATTGAGGGTTGTTTATCCCTTGCCGATTTAGGTGCTAGCATCAATCTTATGCCTCATTATCTTTGGAAATTAATGAGATTTCCTAGACTTACCCCCACAAACATGACAATCGAGCTAGCAAATTGTACGCCTTTAATACCAATTGGAATAGCCGAGGATGTCTATGTCAAGGTTGTAACCTTTGTTTTTCCCGCGGATTTCGTCATATCCGATTACGAGTGTGACCCTAAATGTCCCATTATTTTAGGCCGACCATTTTTATCGACGGCTCGAACCGTAATCGACGTTCATGAGGGGAGACATACTATGAGATATGGGGAAGATAAAATGGACTTTTTCACGAGTAAATCCCAAGTGTTTAATGATAATGAAAAACCCTAGGTTTCAAAACCTAATGTTTCTAAACCTAATGATTTCAATATGTTCACTTTAGCGGAAAGAATGAGCCTTAATGCATGTTCTGTAAAAAATTAAGATGAACGGTTTTAAAGATGATGATTTTAATGATAAAGAATACGTGTACCTAATTCAAAAGGGTATGTGTAAATTTATGAATGAAAAATCACTTTGGGATGTATTCGATGAATCAAGTGAAACACCAATTCCGAAGGGCGACGTTAGTGCCATCACGACAATGACCAAAATGGACTCGTCTTCACCACCTTCGAAGGACCACGTCTTTGAGGCTTCAACTTCTAACCCCATCAAAGTTCCTCCTATTCCTAGCCCAACACCCGTTGAGGCGAAAGATTTTATCGACATCGATCCTCTCGTCTTAGAAAAGTCACCTAAGCATAGTCATTCGACTTGTAAGACCATGGTTGTGAGTGCTCACATCGACTCTTTCTTTGACTATAATGATGGCGATTTTGCCGAGATTGATCACGTACTTCGAAATCCACATGCCATTTTTGAGGATTCTCCAAAAAAGACCTCTTCTCATGTGAAGTACGATGATTACGAGTTTGATACCTAGATTGAGGAAATCATTGAACGAGAGCTTGCTCTTTTGCCTCCACTCCCACCTACGAGTGAGGTAGATCTTTCCCAAATCGAGGATGAACTTAATGAGTTGGAACGTCTTATTTTCGATGACGAACCAACTCACGTGACCCAAAATCCAATTCTCGAGGAGTTACCTAATCAACACTCCTCAAATGAGAAATACGTTTACCACATTCGTGAGGATTTAACTTATCAACAATCCCCACAAATGGTTGATGGTTTCGTGCTTGATCGTGATCTTTTCGCGAGAGTTTCTAAGATACTCAACGAGGGGAATGACGAACCTTGGTTTTACAAGCCTATCTTTGATGAAGAAATCGATGAGATCGACGTTCATGAGGATGACGAGTATGTTGACCCCGAGGGGGCGGTGTTCTTTATTGATAAACGTTTTGAGAACTTATATAATCCGCCACCCCCTCCTACCAATGACTTAAATGTGAGGATTTTTAGCGCGACTAATTTTGAATTTGACACGCCAAATATTTTCGACATTATCAAATCGGGTTTTCATAAAGAGTTTTTAAACGATGAAAAAAGAAAGGATTTTAAAATTGATTTAAATGAATTTTCTACAAGTTTAACTCCGTCATCACCGAGTTTTATGAGTGTTACCACCTCGTCTACTCCTTTTGACGATGGTGTGTGTGGATCTAGTGTGGGGGAAGCCCCTTATGTTACCTAACATTTCTCCACCGTGGACGAGATTTACGATCCCGGAATTGCTTGTAAAGGGAAATCTCGGTCTTCCACTGATGCAATAAATGGAAAATATCTTCATTTGCTTGGTGTGAGTCTACCTCGAGTAGCTCATTTTGTTGACTTACCCATTTCCCCACCTTTCTACTTCTCATCTATTTTCTTCTACCCCTTTGGGGTTTCGGATTTGGTTGAAGTAGCGTTGTTTCGTCTTTCATCCGAAAACAAGGACGCTATCTTTGACCCCGGTATACGTATATTGGGTTTTTAAAGTACTCCACGTACTTTTGGGCATTGTTTATCATGTAAGACCCACCAAAAATGACCAAACCATGATTATCCCTAAATGATCACATTTATGGGGATCTGAGTCGAGCTTTTGACTCGGTTATCAAAAACAAGGTGCCTCGTGGGGGATTCTCATGCTTATCCTTGTAAATATAATCGTTTTTATAATAGTGTAACGAGGGGACTTGTGCTCTTCCAATCTTTGTTTCGTGGTTGTTTGTGACTGTGATTAATTAGGTTCATCGTCATCATTGAAGTTTCTCGTGTTCGTATTACGGATTACTCGAGCTTCGATCGTTGCCTTTGGTGATTCCGATATCCGATGATATCCTTTTATGTTCTAACATTTATCTTATTAGCATAATTCATAAACGGCTTTTAGGTTATTCGTTTTACCCTTTCCATGCTTGAGATTAAGCATTCGACTACGTTTCTAGTATGGGGGTGTTTTCACCCCTAGACTCGAAACATTGAGGACAATGTTTAGTTTTAGTATGGGGGTGAGTAGATACTTCACCTTGCTTACGTCACCACGCACTCCAATTTTCATCTTTTTGTTATCGTTTTGTTGCAAAATAAGGCTAAAAATGGCCAAATTTTAAATTTTATTATTGTTTTTCATAAGTGTTTAAGACACGAATGTAGGTTTTCCGATGGTGAGAATAAGAGTAATTTTTGACTCGACCGTGCGTGTTGAGCACTTAGCTTCGATTCCTTAACTTTTTAGGCTAAGTCTCTTAAATGAGGACGAGAAATGATAGAGTTATTTATAAGTCTCGTAATCTTTAACGATCTCATGTGTAGTAATTATTAGCTTATTCTCCCCACGCTTTTCATAATAAATTGTAAATAAATATGTATTTAGCGGTTTAGTCACTATTGTTGGTTTCTAATTTGTTTTAGTAGCTTCCATGTAATTAAATTGGGAAAACATTAAGGTATCGCCAGCGTCACGGTTTTGAAGTATTGGCACCCGAATAATCAAAAGCTTCACCTAATAATAAGATTTCAAGTGCTCACCTAAATTAAGCAAACATTTGAAGCTCACAAGGCCGAAAAATCTATGCCCAAATTGAAAGTGAATCAAGCCTTAATCTTTGAAGCTTTAAAGATCCAAAATTAGCTTTAGCGTGAGGATATACGTCTTTGGCCATAATAAAACCACCGATGATGGCGGATAATAAAAGGCAAGGCAAGACCGAAGTCATAATAAAAGCTCCATGGCGGATTTGAATAAAAGATGGAGGTAAACCTATGATAATAAGGCCCTTCCGTTAAGGGGCGTGTAAAAGTCTTGGTAATAAGTCTCATGTTCAAAACCGTTATAAAACCGTGTTTATCGATCCTTCTTGTTGACTTAATTTTTTGACATCGTTGTCTATTAGGGTGAATTATTAATTTAATGATTTTGGTTACACCGTTAAAACTCTATTTTTAGACTTAATCTCTATTCACGCATAAGTCAATGATCTATCCTCGTGATCATTAAGACAAAAATAAAATATAAGATATACCAAGTAGGAATAAGGGAGTTTAGGTGTGTAATTAACACTCATGAGATATGATCATGTTGCTAACTTATAATAACAATGATCTCGTTACACGCTTAGCATGGAACTGGGTGAAAATCGAGGACGAAGAAATTATTTCTAACGAAGCATTCACGTGCTCTTGTTCTATGATCCCAAAAGTCACTTAATTGTGATAAAAACAATACATTATGTCTAAAACACGTGTAGTAGTTTATTTAAGTTTCTGTCTTCAATAAATGTCTCATAAAATAAATTTTGGAAGTGTTATGATACTTAATTCTAGCATTGCGTGGGGACACAGCAATGGTTTAGTATGGGGGTGATGAGACTGCAATTATACATAGTCTCATCGTCCACATCGGGCTTAAAATGCTTAAAATATAATCAAAATACCCAAATATATGCTTGTGTTTGTTGATTGGGTATTTTAGTTACGGATATCATGAATTCACCAAAAGATTACAAGAATCAAGCAAAAATGAACACGGGAAACGAAGCCGCACAAAGAACCGGGCCCGAGAAATGAATTTCCTTTCAAGTCCTTGAAGTTTGAAGAATTGGAAAGATTGGTCCCTCTACTTTTGAAGACTTGTCATTTTAAACCCTTGTAAAACTCAAAATTACATAAAGGGTCCCTAAAATGTCAAGATACTACATTATTGGCCCTTGAAGATTACTCAAATTACACTTAAAGCCCTTGGTTCATGTTTAAGAAAAATTTTGTGGCCAATGTATGAAACTAAAAGTTTCATTACAAAGGAAATTTGGTTTGAGAGCTGTTTGATTCAAAGTGACAAGCATATGGGACTTTAGGGGGAAAAAGCCTCAAACATCCAAACTTCCACGTCACCCACTACCACTTTTTAGCCAATCACACTCCATTCCATTGCCACATCACCCTCCACTCAAAATTAAACTTGTTTTAATATTTATAACTCGTTTAAATGAGTTATTATAGTATTAAACTTCCCTCCAAACAACTTTTTTCCCTAATCCTAAATCAAACACACACACTTTCACATACTCAAGAACAATAAACCCTAAAATCGCATCATCACCAAACCAAAGGGTTTTTGTTAATCCCTTTCCAGAACTTTGATTAACTATCCCCTTAACCTATCCCAACTCCCAAAACATATCACCCTCAACTATGGCCCCCATCCCATTGGTCCCCTGCACCTTTCTTGAAAAAAAACAAAAAAACTCTAGTAGATCCATGATTGTGAGCAATTCCTTCCAGGCTACACAAATTTGGATGGCCAAGATCAAAATATGACAGCTTACACTTCACATGGCTTGGCAGTAAATCACAAGGTGCCACTTGCCTTTGTTCCAGTCCTTGTAAAAATTTTAAGTGAAGTATAATAAAGAAGCTTCTAATTTTTGCATCCCTGAGTTCCTTTTAACTTCTTGTTTAGTATAATCAAATTACATCTTTTATTGCAAAAACTTTTTTTTACTCATTCAAAGGAAAAGAAATTTGGGGAGAGGACACTTAACTCAAACAGCTTTTCTGTTTGTTGAATATAGGGGCTTATAAGCTTATTTGGCTGACAACCAAATAAGCCATTAAGCTTGTATAAGCTACGTTTTCAAGTTTGGTTCTTTAAGTAAGATTTCAAAAGTTTAGTTTTTCAAGATTTTTATTTTCGAAAATCTGTTTATTTTTCTTGACCACTTACTGCTCACATAAGCTATCCAATAAGCTGCCTGACAACAGCTTATTGGCCTCTTATGTGAGCTTGATTTGTTTCTTTGGTTTGATTTAAGAGTTGTGTAGGTGCAAAAGACCAAGCCCATTTCCCTCATTTCACTTTCTTTCATTTTTCATTTGTGAAGACATATTCACCCTTGGGTCCCTTGTGGACTCCACCAACAGGGTTCTCTACATGTTTGCAGAAGCCATCATAAGCTCAATAAAGCTGATTAAGGAAGGCGTCAGCTAATTATAGGCTTGAACCCCTTTTTCAATTTTTGTTATGCTTTTTAAATTGCTTATGTAAATCTGAGTGTAATTCTGTTATAAGCTAGGGAGAGTGTTTGTTCATGCTAGTCTAGGATCTTTATGCATGTTTTAGTAGTTGGTAATCATTCTTGAGTTGAATTGACACGTTTTGGTTTGCAAAAGTTGATTTCTTAAAAATATAGGGGTGTTTGGGATTAGGGTTTAAGCTAAATGTTTAACAAGCTTTTGGTTTAAAGACTGACTAGACACACTTGTATTGGTAATATTAGTTTATTTTCAGTTTTGGTTTTCAATATTGTAGATTTTTAAAGGATTTGCATGCTACATTTTTGGGAAAAACTGGTAGAAAATCAGTAAGGTTTAAATCTGCCTTGTTTTAGTTAAATATTGTTCCAAATCTTGTCATTTGTAAAGAAATCTGTTTATATAGGGTTGTGTTAAGATTTATTGTGATTTTGTATTGAATTGAACAAGATTTGGTGACCCAAACTCACCAAATTGCCAAATAGATCAGCAACACCCCCCAGACCTTACATAGTATATCAATAACTTGTTTGTGCTCTTTGGTGTGATTTTGATTGCTTGAACCTACCTGTTTTCTTGTTTAAATTGACTCCCCACACTTCCATGAGTGTGGGGGTGACTTTGTCTCCCAAAGAAATTAAGTAACAAGCAAGCTACAAGCAAAACATTGCCCAGACCTTAAATTTTGTTAAGTCAGTGGGAACCAAGTTCCCACTGCTAGTGTAAAAGTTCCCACTGCTTGGGATAAAGACAAAAAGAAACCAAGTATCACTATCAGATCTTTAATTTTTTGTCTTTAGTGAACTTTTCTGAGTGTTTTTAGTCCATTTTACTTTTATTATTTTTGTTATTTTATTTCTGATTTTTCCATCTAGTTTAATTTTATTTTATTGTTCATTTTCCATTTTTTGAATTAATTGCATTTTTATTTAGTTTTATTTAACTGTTTTTGTCTTTTATTGCAAAAGTTTTATATTTTTTAGTTTTAAAATTTTTTCTTAGATTTAGAAAATTATTTTAAGATTTTTAGTTTAAAAAGATTCTACTGTTCACTTTTTTAAGTAATTTTTATATTTAATTTAAGTTTAACTAGTTTTAAATTATAATCTGTTTTGTCTTTTAGTGTAAAAAGTTTTGTTTTCAACTTTTTAAATTTTTCTACTGTTTAGTAATAAAATTTAGGATTTTTCAAAAAGTCAAATTAATTTTAGAGTTATTGTAATATTTTTAATCATTATTTTAGTCTAAAAATTGTTTTTAGCATTTTAAAAATAGAAAAATAGTATTTAAAATTTAGGAAAAGTACTTTTTAGTCTTTAAACAATATAAGTGAGTTATTTGTTCAATAAAATAATATTTTGCACTTTTTCTTAATTATATTTAATTTTTGGGCTTTAATTAGCATTTAAAATTGAATATTTAATTAATAAAAGGTTTTAAAATTGATTTATTGAATTTTTATTCTTATTTACATTATTTTAAACTTAGTTTCCATTTTTAATTAATTATAAGGTTTAATTTTTAATTTTGTCACGTTTTACGTATTTACGTTCGCGTTTTACGTCAAATCGTCGTAGTGTAATCGTAGTCGTAGCTCGTCTTTAACTTTTTCTCTCTTAAACCAAAAACGTCACTAATCCAAACTCTTGATTTTATATAATTGGCACTTATCACACACCTCCTTCGAGAACGAACCCGCATTTATCGATTTTACGGTTTTCTTTAATCGTAAGACTTAATACTTGTCGATTATACGCGTTTTTCCTAAAACGTGTACGATTTTACTACATCAGCTTACAACCTGGCCACTGGTGCAAACATTTCATCATAATCAATACCGTCAGATTGATTGTACCCCAGCACCACAAGCCGAGCCTTGTTTTTAACTATCATGTCAGCTTCATCCCTCTTGTTTCTGTAGACCCATTTAGTTCCAACTACTTGTTTTCCAGCTGGAGCTTTAACCAGAGTCCACACCTTGTTTCTCTTGATCTGATTCAACTCATCTTTCCTGGCAACAACCTAACCTTCATCCAGAAGAGAAGCAGCCACATTCTTGGGTTCATCTTCAGAGATAAAGTCAGCGAAAAGGCATTCATTCGTTGAGGCGGTTTCCAGAGATCTCAACTTCCCTCTGGTGGGGACTCCCTCAGAGGGTTCACCAAGAATATTCACAAGAAGAAAATCTTGGTTCCTACTCCATTTGGATTGAGGAGCAAGAGTCTCTGTGGGTTCAGGAGTCACAACAGGTTTAATGAATGTTAGAGGTTCATCACATACTATTTCTTTATCAATAATCTCTTCATCTAAGTGAGATATTGGTGTGATAAGATAAGCATTCTCTTCTATGGGTGGTGGAGTGACAGATTCAATAATTTCAACCTCTTGAGTGATGTCAGAGATTGAGTGAGGATCAAAAGCATGAACATATGGAAAGTCCTTATGACATTCTTGAGGTGATTCCTTGGGATTTGAGAAATCATACTTTGGATATGATTTGACTTCATTGAAATCAATGTCACATTCTTTTGAGTTGGTGTGAGTAATGACAGCATCTTCTTCATTAAAGGTAACATGAATGGATTCTTCAAGTTCTTGCCTGCGAATATTGAATACTCTAAAAGCTCTGGAAGTAGGATAGTATCCATGAAAGAATTCATCATCTGACTTTTCATCAAATTTTCCCAGATGATCTCTGTAGTTGTGAATGAAAACAGGGCAACCAAAGACATGGAAGTAGCTTACATCAGGGGCTCTCTTCCTATACACTTCATAAGCGGTCTTGCCGTGTCTCTTCACAATAATGGATATATTCTGTGTGTAACATGTTGTGTTCACAGCTTCACCCCAAAACTGTTTTGGAAGTCTTGATTCGCTGAGCATAGTTCTACCAGCCTCTATGAGAGTTATGTTTCTTCTTTCAGTGACACCATTTTGTTCAGGGGTTCCTGGGTTTGAAAAGTTCTAAGAGATTCCCTTTTCATCACAAAAGGCTTCCATGGCATGGTTCTTGAATTCAGTGCCATTATCACTTCAGATAGCCTTAACTTTGCAGTTACTGAAGTTCTCTATTTCTCTATTGAAAGACATTATTCTTTAGTTGCATCACTCTTTCTTTTGAGAAAGAATATGTGGCAATCCATCAATTTATGGTTGATATTTTATTCTCAAATATTATTTAAAAACATTATTTTAATGTATATTATGAACTCACTCATTTACGGGAAGAAATTTGGGTTTACGTCTTGAAGTAGCATTGACTATGTCTAAACCGGAGGACTCTACGTTACGTGCTTACTTTTACATACACCGTCTTTGGTGACAGTCTGACATTTCAGAAAATAAATTTATCCGTGAATACTATTTTTGGAATTTTAAATTTGTGTTGGTTCATAAACAAACTAATTTACGAGAAGAGATTAGGACTTACGTGCATAATATAACGTCCTTTACGACTAAACTAAAAACCCTAGGATTACGTATTTATGTTTTTGAACTCCGTTTTTTATGAAACAATTTTTATTAGATTCGTTTTATGTCGTCGATTCATAATTTTTAAAAACGTTTTTCGTAAAACGACCCGAGGGCACGCAAATCGAGGAAACTAGAATCGAGGAATACCCGTAAATTAGTGGGATGAGACAAGTATACACTTGTCCCACCCCACTCAAAGGGACGGCTAAACATGGGACACCACACCCCATGAGGTGTCAAACTTGTAGTAAACAAGTTAACACTTGTTAACTTAGCTTAGCTAAGTAAGCTACCCACCATCAAAACGATTCTCACAAAACCATTTCTCACATTCAACTCATGCAATACCACTCAAAAATCCTCTATTCCTCCTCCTTGGTACCGTCCATATTCAACCACCAAACACCTCATTTTGATCAACTTTAACCATGAATCTTGTGTTATCTACACATATGATGAAGAACCTTTGAAGACTTGAAGATTGGAGGTGATTCTAACATCCAAAGAGGAGATTTCTTTGTGTCATAGGGCTGATTTCCCACAAGGAGTTTATAAAGATTGGTGGACTGGAAGTTGATATTGGGTTATCACAAGTTTTTCCATCAAAATCCAAGCCTTGATCATAACCTACACAATCTTGGTGGTATAGAGATTGTTCTTCCTATCCTCTTGTTATTTTGATTATGTAATCTTGTATTTACTTTATTTATATATATGTATATGATGATGAATGATGACTAAAAATATTATGTGGGGATTTGGTGTTGATAGATTTGATTAAAAAGATTAAAATCTACATGAAAGGATGTTAAAATCATGGTAAAATATGTAGGCTGTATAAAACAGTGAAGAAACTTATGATAAACTGTTAAAATAGCATATATTATTTAATATACAGTAAGGTACATGGCTTATACATATGTGAGAGTTGGCCATACAATGGAATGATTATAATGATTGAGATATGATCAAAACAAAATTGAAGTGCAAATCTGCATAGATTGTTTTGGACGAATTTATTAAAATACTTAGAGGCTGATTCATCAATAGCTATAAAAGAGTTAAATGAAGCACATATCATGTAGTTTCCGCTATAAACATTCGGGGTTCCATCTTCTTATAGAACTCTAGATATGGTCATTTTAGTGGACTGAATATTAATAATCAGATTTGTAAAAATAAAAAGTATATAATATAAGCACTCAAATAATGTTATTATAAAATATATAGATACAAAAACCCACTAACTACTAATAATATTTATAAATAAGTTATGTACTATGATACTTAAATGTGACATGTTATAAAAATTATAAATTTGATAAGTTTTATAAGTTATAAAACTATAAACATAAGTTTTACGTCTTTTCGGCTAAAACCGTAAAATTAACGTTTTCGTCAATTAAAACTTAGATGGTCGAACCCGTCTAATGTAAACTTTTATAAACTCACATACTGATGTATAAACTTATATAACAATTAAAAATTGATAAAACCCGAGCTTTATAACATATGAACATTAACGGGCCAAAATAGCCTTATTGGACTATTAACCCGACTAGTTTAATAAAACACTAATGGACTTACTCATTGTGCTTAACCCACTTGGGCCAAACATATGATTATGGGCCTGATATTAAAATTATAATTGGGCTAATGAAAAGTATTGGGCTTGTGATGGGCCTATTGGGTCTCAAAATGTAAACAAGTTGAACTAGTGTAAGTACTCTAGAAAATTTCCAACACATAACACTATAATGAGTGAATAAAGATGTACAATCCCACTTGATCATCATCATACTTACAATATCATAATATATACACATAACCGTTGTTTTTATAAAGTCATTGGACAAGAGTCTAAGACAATTTTTATTTGTCTAGGCTTCCGTGATTGAAGCACGTACTATACATCTAAATCGCCGATAACCGCCTTTCCCAATCAACGTGAGTTCATAGCCTCGCACTCTTTTAAATGTTTTTATGAAATGTTTTATAAACCCGCGAGGGAGATAACATGTTAGTTTTAAATAAATAGGACACCAGTTGTCCCGATCGTTTGCTTTTTGATTTGGACCCGAATGATTGTATGACCCGATGAATGATTATATGACCCGATAAATGAAATGAAATGGATTATTAAAGTTAGGTTATGTCACTAAAAGTCCCATTAGCATGAATTGTGAACTACCGGGATTTGGTAAATGCTTATGCATATAATAGTACTATTTGGGGACGATCACCCAAGTTCGCGCCTTGACGGTTGATCCCCGTCGTGCCACATTGATTGGTAAGCGAATTTATGTATGAGAAGATTTCCATAGCGTGATTTTTGTGACGACACGCTAACTTAGATGGGCAAATTGAGTTTCGGGTTAGCTACCCGTTGTTTGGTATAGTAAGGTAACAATATCACGCGGCTTATAATAATCCAAATAACGAAATACTACTATACGCATTGAATTACGATATATTGCCTGACTAGCAATACGGGGTCTTATTATTGATATTATGTTCGTGTTTTGGTTTTACATAACCATATTCATATAAAGGTTTTTATTTAACTCTATACAACGTTATAAAACGTATTGTATGATATTTTTACGACAATGGTTCGTATAATGGTTTTGAAGGCAAAAGCCTATATTATGATTTTGACAAGGATTTGTATAAAATGTTTTTGGTCTATTTTATGGCCTATTACAAAGATTGGTACAAAATGATTTTTGGTAATAAATATATATACCGATGATATATTAATGGTTTTAATTAAACTCTATGAATTCACTCGGCGTTTTCGCTGACCTTTTCTTTTAACATGTTTTCTCTCAGGTACGTGAAGGTAATTCTCGGGAAGACGACAAGAATTTATGGCCCGCACTAAATTAACAATTTCCATTCAAATGTTTTGTAAAATTGTATGAAATACTATGACTTGGGACCTATGTAAATTTGATATTAATGAATGGAAATTCTTTAAGATTAAACGATGCGATATTTAAGCGTTGTCTATGATGTGAGTAATGTGGTATCTCGTAACACCAACGACTCTTCCGCTGTATTGAATTGTGTATATTTAGGGGTGTTACAGTTTGATATCAGAGCTCTCGTTATAGAGAAAGAAATATTTTTAAAACCAAGGTTTTGAATAGAACATTTCAAAATCTTTTAACTATAAACATTTTTCTCAAAATGTCTAACAATCTTTTGACTATAATGTTGCCGAAGAATTCCCGAGTTACCGACAAGGCCAGACTGAGAAGTGTTACTTTATTATATATATAACTTGGATTATATATATATATATATATATATATATATATATATATATATATATATATATATATATATATATATATATATATATATATATATATATATATATATATATATATATATATATATATATATATATATATATATATATATATATATATATATATATATATATATATATATATATATATATATATATATATATATATATATATATATATATATATATATATACGTTGTAATTTGATTACATGATTGTTTGATGATTATTTTAATATTTATACGAGGTATTTATACGACGTAGATTGTCACAAGAAACCCTAACTCCCCTAGCAAATCAATCGAAGCTATTCCCGTAGGAATTCTAGCTATTCCATATCTAACCAAGTTGTGGATGTTTATGATCCTAACAAAATGGTTGATATTCGTAGAAATGTTGGTATTAGTTGATTGTGATATTGAAGAAGAATTGGCGAGATTAAACCTGATATCAATGTCATGACGATCTTTCCTTATAGAGTGGAGTTTGACAAAACGTTACCACCTGGAAAGGTGTCATCTGATTCGTTGTCACCCAATTCTTAAATTTGAAATCAAAAGGGTGAATGTTGCACTTGAGGCTGTCATTGGAACCATTACCCAAAAGCCTCATGCCACTAGTACCTTTCTGAGAAGTCTAATTGAATGTGTGAGTCATCTCATACTAGTGACTCATTTGATAACCATTGATGAAGGAGCTATAGGATTGGAAATTAAGTGTTGTTCATATCGAAATTTTATTACCCTATTAAGGTCTAAAATAAGGTTGAAAATATTGGAGAACGAGGTAGGATATCGCATTGAGTATGATCTGGTTGAAACTTAAATAAAGTAAAATTTAACTCATATGGAATAAGAAATTGTTAAGAGGAAGTCGTTAAGTTATGTGATTGAATTATTAGGTTTTAAATGATTGTTGGTTTGTGTTAAGGGTTGTTCCTAGACCATTATCTAATAACGAGGATGCCTAGTGTCCAAGAAATAAATCGAAGAAATCTTCTTCTAAAATGGGGACCGATGGATCTTCTGAGACAAGTGGAACACCTAATGACTCTTGTAGATTAGTATTCATTGTAGCATCTTTTAAAAATCCCTAACCTAACTGAGACATCAGTTGGTAGGATGAGTTCTTGGAATTGTATTACATAGTGACACGTAATGTGTTACGGTACAATTTTGACTTGTTTGTGATTAATGAAAAGACTACCTTTGATTGCTAAATCCTACATGTATTGATGTTATCTATCTTTTATTTTTCATCATAATGTTCGCATTAGTGATGCAACCATTGAACAAGTACTCATCTCGGTTTGAGTTGCCTTGTAGATTCTTCTCTCTGTATTCCTGAGTGCCATTGAGGTCATGAACCTCATGATTATTTGGCTAAGCATATTTCCTGATATATTGTAGTTAGTTCTTGGTGAACAACTTTTCATCACTCTTTTGCAGATCACTCATTGTTTTTGTAAGTTAAAACAATATCCTTTGAGAAAATTTAATTTTCATCACTATAAGGATTATTAAAAATAAGATTTATAAGTAATCGTTATCGAAATGAAGTTGTTTATGAAACACCTTGGAAAACTTAATTGTTTCCATAACAAAGAATATCTCTATAAAAATTTGTTTTGATTCTTATTTTAGAATTAAGTATGAAAATATTTTTTATTATAAACATGATGATAAAATTTTGATGAACTAAGTATTACATCGTTAATCTTAAAATTGTATTAGTTGCGCGACTACATACAATTCGTAAGGGACCATGCAAGGCTGATTAGTAGTCACCATAAAATTGATTAATAAACACTACATTTTCTTTGAAGTTATGAAAGATTAAATTTTATGAGATCTGCAATAAGTGCAAAATAGGGACATATTGTTAGGGACACCTACAAATGTGCCCGTACTATTTATTCTTCTGAATCGAATTTAATCATCTGTGGAAATTGTCTTAATTAACAATTGGTATCCCCTCCTTGTCCAATTCTCCCGTGGTGAGATTCTTTGGAGAAGTATTTGATTACCGAGTGTTGATACCCGATTGGATGTATCGACGTTCCTATCATTTCTTTTGATTAGATTTCATTTGAATGACTTGGGTAATGATCCGAGGAGCTTTCGAATGCATACTCGAATCATGAAAACATGGGATATACTCATATTCGTTAATGTTTCCGTCTGTATCTGATTTGAAATTCTCTCGCGTAGATTATGCGTTGACCTTACTCTTTTGATGTTAGTTAGGTCTTCATATATCCTTAAAATTTTGAAGGATTACGAATTATTATTAGTCTCTTGAGAAGATCACATCTTATAAACGGAAATGAAACTGAAAAGTTGATAGTGCCAATAGAATGGACTGATTGATTATGACATGACGACATTGTCTTAATTGATGGGAACTCGAGTAGAATTCCCCTAAAAAGATAAGATGTTGATTATCAAAAGTGATCTAAATAATTCTAGATGGATGACCATATCCTGCATTTAGACTTGAAATTATATCATGAATGGTTATAAACTGATCATAGATATTGTAATCAGAAAGAACTTAAAGTAAATGTATTAAAATATGTTTCTGTTATCTAAAACTTTAGGAGGTATTTGCTGGTGAATTACCTAGACTTTCGTCATTAAGGCAGGTTGATTTTGTTATTGATTATATTCTCGGTGCTGCACTTGTGGCGTGTGCACTGTATGTCAGCACCATCTGTATTAAAAGGATTATCGTGCAACTGAGAGAGTTGTCCGAAAAAGATTTTATTCTACCAAGCTCGTCATCATGAAGAGCTATGGTATTATCATTCCTTATATTTGTTGAATTACCGTGAACTAGGTAAATTGATGATCAAAATCTATATCCACTACCCAAGATGATAGATTTGTTCGATCATTTACAAAGTTCTAGCGTATATTCAAAAATTTGATCCACGACATGGTTATCATCAACTTCGTGTCCGCGAAAAAGATTATCTATTCCAATCACTACATCCAGAACTTGTAATGAACATTATGAGTTTCATGTTGTGTCGTTTTGATTGACCAATGCACATGTAGCATCCATAAATTTGGAGAATCACGTGTGTAGGCTGTAATTTGATAAATTCATGCTCGTGATCATTAAGAACCATCTGTTTTTTTATAAGAATAAGAATGAGTTAATAATTATTTTTAGACTGCCCTGAATTGGCCGAGTAGTGAAAAAATGTACCTTGAATATTTAACATGAGATTTACGGCTTAGTTCTTTATATTATTTGACAGTGTGATTAATAGATAATGGAATATATTAACTCTTCAAAAGATAGAGCCATTTAAGACTTTGGGTTTTACCAAAAAGAAAGTGCAAAATGTTTTGACAAATGTTTATCAAAGGAATTTTTAACAAATCATTCCCTTATACCCAAATCATTTAACTAAACTCCTGTTTAGGGGTAAATGTTTGTGTATACCCAAAGAAAACCTAAGAGGGATTGAGGAAACCATTTAAAGCTTGACTTGGAATTTGAAACAACGATTTTTTGCTTTTCAGTTAAGAAAATTTTGACCAAAGTATAACCGAAGATTTTTCGAACATTTACGAATCTTAATAATTATTTTTGATAAATTAACAAAAACCGTGTTAACAAAATTCAAATTTATTTTAAACATTTTTCTATACTTGGACGAACTGAGAAAAAGTTTTACGACTACGTTTCGAAAATTTTAATATTTATTACTTAAATACTTGTAATATTTATCGACGCTTTAAATGTCAGATTAAGCAAAACTGATTAAAATAATAGTTGAGACGAAACTAAAACTTAGAAAATATGAAGAAAGAATTTCTGAATGAATACGGTCATGATATTTATTTCATCAGGGAAGGTGAATGTAGATACTGACACATAATATAGAAAGGATAAAGAATTATATAGGATGTGTTCCTTAGTAATGAATGTGCAAAATAAATTGCCGAGCAATTTAAAAATAGTTGATGCTTGTAAAAAGGATAATATAGATAATGAAAAGGGGTTCGCGGCTAATTTGAACCATTAGAATTGAGAAGCCGATGGCGTTAAACGTTCTAAGGGCCACTTGCGGTTGCCTAAATATGGAGATTTTGAGATTTAGTCATGTTGGAATCTTATAAGCTTAAGTATTCTATTCATGCCATTTCTGATTTAATGTATCTTTATCTGAAGAAGTTGTACTAATGGTAAATTATAAAAGCAGACATCGCCTCATATATTAATAAACGTCTAACTATTGCAAAGGTCATCATCTGAATTTGATTCGATTTGAGACATCGTCGACAGACTTGCCAAATCTGCTAATATCATTCCTATTAATGATAGATTCTCGATGAAGGAATTGACTCTATTGTATTTAAAGGAGTTGTGTAAGCGTGGTGTGCCTGTATCGATCGTCTCTATCAAGACCCTCGCTCCGCATCGAATTTCTAGAGATTTGCTCAGAAGTCATTGCGAACGAACCTTGATGAGAGTACTGTTTACCACCCCAGTCGAAGGGACGAGGTAAAGTAACGATACAAAACACTAGAAGTGTCGTTTTATGCTTGAATAATTGACCTTTGGTAATAAACCGTATAATCGTTTTCCTTTGGCGAGATTATCATTAATAATTATCGTATTAGTATCAAGATCAAATCTTGTGAGGATCTAAATATAAGAGCATCTATAAGCAGTTGTTGGGATGAAGACACCCGACTTACACCCATTGTGAGTTGGACATGTCTTTTAGGTTTAAGGTTTCCTATGATGACAAACCTAACCTTACAAAATACCCGACTCGCGAAACCTGAAATGATTGTTGAAATTAGGATCTGAGTATTGACTGCCAGTAGTGGGCAGGAGGTTGTGTGAATATGAAATGTAGATCTTGAAGTGCAGGATGGGTAGCGGAGTTATGCCAAAAATTTTCACCATGGAAAAGTGAATTGATGATTTGAAAGATCATGTGAAATAAGTCCCGTTTTATTGGACCATTGAGATAATGTAAAAGTTGGTTTGAAAGTCATATAAGTTGTATCTACCCTAGGACTTCAAGGGCTGCATGAATTATGTTTCATATATCGAACTTGATAAAATGTCTATCAAGCGGAAATCTGATTGTTTCTTAGTAAAGTATAGATCGGCGAAAAGTTGAATTCATCAAAAACCCGTGAACATCATGGATAGAGAAAGTAAATCAACATTAAGCCTGATCTTATTCCCGTAGTTCTGTTTGCTGAAACTTGCGTATCGTAATGAATTACACTTGTGAGAAAAGACTGAATGTGGAGGAAATACCCACATGGCTCTAACTCTATAAGAAGCGAGTAGTAAGATAAATCGATATTTGAGGACAAAGATCCTGTTTAGGGGTAAATGCTGTGACAATTCGTCAATTTATGGTTGATATTTTATTCTCAATTATTATTTAAAAACATTATTTTAATGTTATATTATGAACTCACTCATTTATGGGAAGAAATTTGGGTTTACGTCTTGAAGTAGCATTGACTACATCTAAACCGGAGGACTCTACGTTACGTGCTTACGTTTACATACACCATCGTTTTAACACCCCCAAATTTACACGCAGCGGAATATATCTTTGGGTGCTAAACAATGGTATAAAAAGACACAATTTATAAAGAACGACTCGAAAAGAGACGTTTCAGATTTATCGTTCCTAAAACATTGATCAGAGTAGCGTAGTCCCAAGTAATCGTTACTAAAAGATAATTTAAAACAACATATTAGTTTGTTTTAAAAAAATGGAACGATAAATAAATCAAAGAGTTTGAACAACAAAAGCAGTGCACAACTTCATTCCCGTGACCTCCAAGCTTCCACTTCCTGATTACCTGAAATACATGTGACTAAAACAATCAGCAAAAATGCCGAGTGAAATCTATAGGTTTATGTAACCAATTTGAACACAAGCAAAGATTATAAGTTTGTGGCATGCTTAATAAGAATCGAATAATAATTTGCATCAACAATAATAATTGTATATAGCATAAATTGAAATAAGCTCATGGAACCGAGCCCTTAAACACTCCTTTTAGAGGTCTGATAAGACAGGAGATTTATTAATTGTCATTACCTCCAGATTATTGGTACATTGCCGTATACCTGACTTCTCAATACAGTATGCTCAAACAGTGTGGAGGTCGGGACTAAGCTTCTGTGACAAGTCCACGCAAACTGAACCGGGGAGGCTTCCTCCATAGATCTATTAATTGTACTAGCGGCTAGCCCATCACAAGCTAGTTAACGGTGCATAATTGAGGCTTTAACAATGGCAATCACTTAATGTAATTTAAAGGCATCCACGGGTCCATTCAAAGAGGGACAAGCATACCATAAAAGACTTGTGTTCTAAGTTTATAAACACATGTATTCCCCCCGGCGGGTTTAAAATCATTTAATAACTAGTATAAAGTGAGGCTATAGACTCACCTTAGCCAATAGTCGTAATGAGACGATCGCCGACGATAGATGATGCCTTTCAAACACGAGAACCACAACCTATCAAATAAGGTGCGTTCATTAATAATAGAATCGAGAAATAAATCATACATAAGAATATAAAACTCGACTAATAAAATCACGACAAACTCGAGAGAAAACGATACAAGTGATACTACTATACTCTCCTATATATTCATTTTATTATTCTATGCCTTTAATAAAAATCTGCCGGAACATACCGAATGTCCAAGCCGTTTTCCTATACTTAGACACCTCTAAATTTCATGATACTACCTGAGGAACTCACATACTATATGTAGAAAGTCCTCCCAAGAGCCCATCAAAAGATTTTACTTCTAAAGTTCCCTGCCCGACTCATCTTTGATTTACAAAATCCGGACAGTTTAGCGACCTTGACTTACGAAGTCATTTTGACCATTCAAAACAACTCCATTTATAAATCCGACACTTGATTCTAAAAATAGACTCAAAATACTAAACTTTGAGCCTGAGAACAGCCCTTGAATCCTTTTGAAACTCATTTTATAGTCCCCGAGATTCGATCCAAATATTGACAACAATTTTCGGATTGTGTCAACACTCGTCTCCCGGTACACGAAAATCAAACTAGTGTATCTTCCACCTCGTTTGGAGTTGGAAGGCCTACCTTATATAAAATCGAAGCTAACGAAATTCTCTACGACATAATCCCATAATATCAACCTATATGCAGACTTAAGACCCCCGAAATAGGCCTCAAACCTACTGCCCAAAATTGACTATAAAAATTCCTTACAAAATCAAGTTTTTGATCAAAGCCAACAACTTTTATCATCAACCTAAACCCCTAATATCATCATAAACAAATCCTAACACTTGTATCATCATAAAAATCAAAACACAAAAATTAAAAATATATTTTCTTTACAAAAATAACATGATCTACACATGATTATCACTAGATAATCACATGCAACATCATCTAACAACTTTACTTACCAAGATTCTTGATCAAAATTTCAAAGTTCATGCATGTTGATGAAAATGGTATCAAAATGTAGCCCTTTAAAAATCTAGGATGGGACTTTGATTGGTTTTTGAAGATTCAAACAAGAAATCAAGAAAATTGAAGGTTTTGGTGATGGGGGGTTTATGGTGTACGGCTAGAGCAAGGAAGAAAGGAAAGAGAAAGTGAAATTTTTGATTAAAAAATTATTTAGGTGGTAGTGGAGAATATATATATAGTGTAAGGTTAGGGTAGTTTTTGCCAATTTGTGATAGTTTTGGTCCAAAATGTAATAAAATAGTTTAAAAGGGTAGAAAATGTAAATTGTAAATTTTGAAATATTTACGAGACTCGGGTTTCGTAAAAATACTTTTTAAAATTTTAAACGCACACGAAAAATAATAATATAACGACTCGATACGTAATTAAAACGATATCGTCGAAAGTATTAAATATCGAAACGATCGATAATAAAATATAAATTTTTGGCATCCGTCGGTATCGCGATCACTAGTAGTCTTCGTTGCTCGTCAAAATATTAAAATATAATATTCAATATCGGTTTCACTTAAACCGTTAAAAATAATAATAATTAACGTCATAAATACTTCAAAATTATTTGAAAAATATAATTAAATTTTGACCTTATTTTTACGGGTTTTACATCCTCACTACCTTAAGGGAGCGACGTCCCGACGCTCAACTCACCTCATACTCGAGTTGTTCACTACCCGGAAGGATGAGGGCATTCCTTATAAAGAATTCCTCACGTTCCCACGTGAATTTCGATCCACGATCTCCACTGGTTCTTTTATAGAACGCAACTTGTCGTCAAGTTGTAACTCACCAAAAAGGAATAAATAAATCCTTATCCACCAGTCACCCGTCAAGCTCGACACATGAAAATTTTATGAATCACATGAAGCTCATTCGGCGAAAAGAATAGATGACAGGGTTTTCGGGTAAGTCCAGTTAAAAGGAAGGTTGCAAATTAAAGGATAGCCATGGATACACATCAAAAGAACTAACAAGAAAAACATTTTCGTCATCGGAGGGTTCTCACACGCGGGTCCCAACTCAAAAGATAATACAAAGACACCATCTCACCTTCTCCAACGCGCATTAAGGTCTCAATAAACATCGTCATTGAAAGTCAAAAAGATATTACATAATATGTGTTCTACATGATCGGACGTCATCGGATTATGCCGTCTCAAGTTCTCACAACTTACGATCATTTGACTAGATCACACACCATATAAGTACATAAAATAAAACGTCGAACATAAACATCGAGTATAGATCTCCACCGTTAATCATCGAGAAAACCTTGAACGAACCCTTGATAATAACCACTTGATCTCAAGAGTCTTTCCATTTGCGTTGTCGGCTTTAACATACTCCTCGAGGTCGTAACGAATTTATTAACTCCATTCATTAATAGAATTGATCCTCAATCATTCCACAAGTACACGCATAAATCCTGGTGACACTTACCGTTTCTTCTTATACACTGCTTCCCGAGATTCATTTTAAACTCAGAATAAAATAGTGATCTTCAATACGAGGAACATAACGAGATAAAAATGAATTCAATAAACGCACAAATGGACAAGATGTGGTAAAATGATTTAAGGTTGACGATCGACGAGGGATCTCGACTTACGTAACCGTAAAACATAATAATTCACAATACTAGGAAAATGAGAGCGAAGAATGAATTAAATATTGACATTAAATAACGTTTGTCACAATTGTCCTTCCCGGATTAGGTATTACCTTAAAACTCAATTGAGGTACTTTCTTGATAAGGATGATATATCCAAAAATAGGAGTTAAATAGCTTCATAATTTATTTTGGTTGTCTTAAGAAACTTTGAAATAATGACATGAATTTATTAACTAAACTCGTATTGATGGTTACAATTAGAAAATATAATTTCCAAATTAAATCATTATTAGGAATATAAATTAAACCGATAATTTCATTACATTAAAAGTAAAGGATAAGTCAATTATTTCAAAAGACAGAGCATAATTTCATTTTAAACATTAGTTTTAGTTATATAAAATATGAGGTATAAATTTGACCTTTTTCTTATGATAGTTATTTCGATAATTGAAAATCATTAGAAAATGTATAAAAGTTCCATAAAAATATTATAATACGTTGTAGAAATACATAAAGGTGTTTATTATTTCAAAATAAATATGGAATATATTCGGGTTTCAAAATATGACAAGATAACAAACGAATACGAATGGAAATAATGGTCAACAAAAAGAGGACGAAGCAAATGTCATATGAATTTTTAAAGAGAATAATAAAATAAAGGCGTTGTTGATAAGACGATAAGAAATAATAGATTAAACAAATTGTCAATTTTGTTAGTGCGGTCGGTGGTTCACCAACATCAGCTCGTTAACTTGCGGTGGTCGATACACGATCGGGAAAAAGATCCATACAAAAATTTTAATCAAAGAAAATTCCTAATAATCACTTGTAATTAAAACAAATCAAATGAACGTTGTTAGTGTTTAAAGAGAGAAGTCAAAGCACGGTTCACAAGAGTGGATTTTGAGACAAACGAGAGTGACGGACGTCATCCCGGATATACGGAAATCACTCTAATGATAATTCATTATTCACGTGCGGAGACATACCAAAGATTTACCCAGTCGCATAAAGAAGATTGGAGAAGAAGGAAGGATAAAACATTGAGACTTTCAAGTCATTTATCAACAGTCAGTAATTAGACGAACGGTCAAAAGAAATCAGTTATAAGACAAAATGAAGTAACAATTTGAAAAAATGATCGTCGAGTAAAAATGTATTCGTAAGCGCGTAATTCGTTCAAGAAAAGGTAAGAAAACGTATGCGGATGCATAGAAATTGTCTACTTGCATAAAATATAAAGGTTTTCAAAACTTCTTTTCACTTTATTTCATTTTATTTATCTTTAGCATAAATACAAGTAAAAATTTCTTTATTATCAACATTTTTAAGGTGACTACTATTCAGCCTAGCATGGCTCCTTCTAAATTAGACATAGGTGATCAGGCCATGTATAATTTAGGAATAGCAATGAAGTGCTCAGTTTCGTCGAAAAGTATTACATTTTTTATGTTTATATATAAACCATGCCATTTGTAAAATGAAATTTAAAAATAGTTTATAAATTTATAGGATACAAGTAATTTGCGACATTTTTAAGCAACAACTTAAATGTTACAAAAAATATAATATCAAAGTAAAACAATTTTTGAAAGTAATTGTAATAAAAATGTCAATTAAAATTATAAGGTGACATTTGGATGAAGTATATAATAACCAAAGGTTTGAAGAAAGTAGAAATTAGTAGCTTATAGAAAACCAATGAAATGGTCACGAGTTAATAAGGTTTCTAGAGGTTATAAAGTTTAGACGGAAACGCCAAGAGACACGTGATAAAAATATCGACGAAGAATTTGAAGACAAAACCTCAAAACTCAACCCAAATCAGTGGAAGGTTAGAAGAAAATAAAAATAAAATAATATCGAATGACAAATGAGTGATATATATAAAAAGAATAAATCAATCCTTATGTGTATTCTATGTAAGATACTCGACACCACATGCTTTTAATAAAGTATATTATCCGTTTTCAAATTACACAATTAATCCGGTAATTGCTAATCCTAAAATGTTTCTATTTTTAAACATTTTCACATGCAACTAGTATTCGTTAGTTGTAAAATAATTTTTGTAAAAATTTTACGATCTCAAATGAAATCAAAACTACTTAGAAACATTTAAAACTCATAACCTGAATTTTCTATCAGAATTAACTTTTAATATGAGCCGATTAATTGACCTGATAAACGACATCTCCAAGACTCGGAGTGCAAAGCATTATGATGCAAAACGATGTTTCAGACGACTTTCTAGTTTTACCCGAGACCTGAAACCCAATATAAAATGACCAAAATACCCCTGCAAGTTCTGTGCAGGTTTGACTATTTTATTTTAAAAACGCAGGTTTTACTTTTAAGTTTTAACATGTTTATACACCCCCTGCAGTTTCTCCATTAAATATATTTTTCGACACTTCCTAACGGCTCAAAATATATATATATGCACACATGTCTTGTGGATTTTACAACAACGAATAATAAATCTCGTAATGAGCATCAAATAGAAATATAGCATAATGAATGACAGAAGATGCTTCAAGGTATCCAACATGAAATTTAGGAAGCAAAACGGTGATGACGTTCATAATTTAAGTTTCAAGGTGCAAAGTAGGCAAATCTCCTTGGTGCCACGATTGTCCAAAAACACAAAACATAACAAGAAAAGAATGGAACATTTATAGGTTGCGTTCCGGGAACAAGAAGGTTAATGAAAAACAAATGATACAATTTTATATAAGTAAAATCGTATTCCAATCTAGCGCCATAATCTAGACGATGATTTATAAAATGACGATGACGTTACCGAGATATAAGCGAACAATACACTTCGGAGTCGATACATATAAATGTCAATAAATTAAATCATCGTATGTCGTGTAAAACGGCGATAAAAATCAACACAATGTTATGAAAAACCATGATATTATTCAACACGATTTTAAGAAATGTTTCAAGATGTGTGACTCACACGATAGCGGTTAGTCTATTCCAAGGACACATTGAGCTACACAATGGTCTAGAGACTACGTTTCAAGACGTCCAAGCACAAACATCCGGAAGACGATTTGGATATCTATATAGATATACAAAGGGTTAAACAATGAAAGTAACGCACGCAAATGAAGGTATGTAAGGTCATAATATAAATT
The DNA here is from genome assembly GCA_025667525.1 of Glebionis coronaria. NCBI lineage: Eukaryota > Viridiplantae > Streptophyta > Magnoliopsida > Asterales > Asteraceae > Glebionis > Glebionis coronaria. The sequence goes on along the minus strand of CM046876.1, from coordinate 486,712,939 downwards.
TTTACAATAAAATCAATTTAAATACTTCAAAAATAAATACAGAAAGATCTTGAAAATTCATTGTATTTATTTAAGTTAATCATTAATAAATGATAAACTTTTATCAAAAAGTTTAACGACATAAATATATATCGATAAATGGATCCTATATATAAATATATATCCATAAATGGATCATAGTATTTAATTACAAATACTTACCAATAAGGTATACGTAATAACGTATACTAAAATTGTAATCTCAGAAGTAGCTTGAACCTGAAGTCATGCGAAGTCCGGTGCACATGACTCTTTGAAAAAATAAAACTGACAGTTATAGTTTAGGTTTTTAAAATAAAGACCTAGTTCTCTATAACTCATCGCTCTAATACCAATCTTTAACACCCCCAAAATTACACGCAGCGGAATATATCTTAGGGTGCTAAATAATGGTATAAAAACACACAATTTATAAAGAACGACTCGAAAAGAGACGTTTCAAATTTATCGTTCCTAAAACATTTATCAGACTGGCGTAGTCCCAAGTAATTGTTACCAAAAGATAATTTAAAACAACATATTAGTTTGTTTTAAAAAAAATGGAACGATAAATAAATTAAAGAGTTTGAACAACAAAAGCAGTGCACAACTTCATTCCCGTGACCTCCAAGCTTCCACTTCCTGATTACCTGAAATACATGTGACTAAAACAATCAGCAAAAATGCCGAGTGAAATCTATAGGTTTATGTAACCAATTTGAACACAAGCAAAGATTACAAGTTTGTGGCATGCTTAATAAGCATCGAATAATAATTTGCATTAACAATAATAATTGTATATAGCATAGATTGCAATAAGCTCATGGAACCGAGCCCTTAAACACTCCTTTTAAAGGTTTGATAAGACAGGAGATTTATTAATTGTCATTACCTCCAGATTATTGGTACATTGCCGTATACCTGACTTCTCAATACAATATGCTCAAACAGTGTGGAGGTCGGGCCTAAGCTTATGTGACAAGTCCACACAAACTGAACCGGGGCGGCTTCCCCCATAGATCTATTAATTGTACTAGCGGCTAGCCCATCATAAGCTAGTTAACGGTCCATAATTGAGGCTTTAACAATGGCAATCACTTAATGCAATTTAAAGGCAACCACGGGTCCATTCAAAGAGGGACAAGCATACCATAAAAGACTTGTGTTCTAAGTTTATAAAAACATGTATTCCCCCTCGCGGGTTTAAAAATCATTTAATAACTAGTATAAAGCGAGGCTATAGACTCAACTTAGCCAATAGTCGTAATGAGACGATCGCCGACGATAGATGATGCCTTTCAAACACGAGAACCACAACCTATCAAATAAGGTGCTTTCATTAATAATAGACTCGAGAAATAAATCATACATAAGAATATAAAACTCGACTCATAAAATCACAACAAACTCGAGAGAAAACGATACAAGTGATACTATTATACTCTCTTATATATTCATTTTATTATCCTATGCCTTTAATAAAAATCTGCCGGAACATACCGAATGTCCAAGTCATTTTCCTATACTTAGACACCTCAACATTTCATGATACTACCTGAGGAACTCACATACTATATGTAGAAAGTCCTCCCAAGAGCCCATCAAAAGATTTTACTTATAAAGTTCCCTGCCCGACTCATCTTTGATTTATAAAATCCGGACAGTTTAGCGACCTTGACTTACGAAGTCATTTTGACCATTCAAAACAACTCCATTTATAAAGCCGACACTTGATTCTAAAAATAGACTCAAAATACTAAACTTTGAGCCTGAGAACAGCCCTTGAATCCTTTTGAAACTCATTTTATAGTCCCCGAGATTCGATCCAAATATTGACAACAATTTTCGGATTGTGTCAACACTCGTCTCCCGGTACACGAAAATCAAACTAGTGTATCTTCCACCTCGTTTGGAGTTGGAAGGCCTACCTTATATCAAATAGAAGCTAACGAAATTCTCTACGACATATTCCCACAATATCAACCTATATGCAGACTTAAGACCCCCGAAATTGGCCTCAAACCTACTGCCCAAAATTGACTATAAAAATTCCTTACAAAATCAACTTTTTGATCAAAGCCAACAACTTTTATCATCAACCTAAGCCCTAATATCATCATAAACAAATCCTAACACTTGTATCATCATCAAAATCAAAACACAAAAATTAAAAATATATTTTCTTTACAAAAATAACATGATCTACACATGATTATCAGTAGATAATCACATGCAACATCATCTAACAACTTTACTTACCAAGATTCTTGATCAAAATTTCAAAGTTCATGCATGTTGATGAAAATGGTATTAAAATGTAGCCCTTTAAAAATCTAGGATGGGACTTTGATTGGTTTTTGAAGATTCAAACAAGAAATCAAGAAAGTTGAAGGTTTTGGTGATGGGGCGTTTATGGTGTACGGCTAGAGCAAGGAAGAAAGGAAAGAGAAAGTGAAAATTTTGATTAAAAAATTGTTTAGGTGGTAGTGGAGAATATATATAAAATGTAAGGTTAGGGTAGTTTTTGCCAATTTGTGATAGTTTTGGTCCAAAATGTAATAAAATAGTTTAAAAGGGTAGAAAATGTAAATTATAAATTTTGAAATATTTACGAGACTCGGGTTTCGTAAAAATACTTTTTAAAAGTTTAAACGCACATGAAAAATAATAATATAACGACTCGATACGTAATTAAAACGATATCGATAATAAAATATAAAATTTTTGGCATCCGTCGGTATCGCGATCACTAGTAGTCTTCGTTGCTCATCAAAATATTAAAATATAATATTCAAAATCGGTTTCACTTAAACCGTTAAAAATAATAATATTTAACATCATAAATACTTCAAAATTATTTGAAAAATATAATTAAATTATGACCTTATTTTTACGGGTTTTATAGTCTTTGGTGATAGTCCGACATTTCAGGAAATAAATTTATCCGTGAATATTGTTTTGGAATTTTAAATTTGTGTTGGTTCATAAACTCACAAATTTACGAGAAGAGATTAGGACTTACGTGCATAATTTAACGTCCTTTACGACTAAACCGGAAACCCTAGGATTACGTATTTATGTTTTTGAACTCCGTTTTTGATGAAACAATTTTTATTAGATTTGTTTTGTGTCGTTGATTCATAATTTATAAAAACGTTTTTCGTAAAACGACCCGAGGGCACGCAAATCAAGGAAACTAGAATCGAGGAATACCCGTAAATTTGTGGGATGAGACAAGTATACACTTGCCCCACCCCACTCAAAGGGACGGCTAAACATGGGACACCACACCCCATGAGGTGTCAAACTTGTACTAAACAAGTTAACACTTGTTAACTTAGCTTAGCTAAGTAAGCTACCCACCATCAAAACCATTCTCACAAAACCATTTCTCACATTCAACTCATGCAATACCACTCAAAAATCCTCTCTTCCTCCTCCTTGGTGCCGTCCATATTCAACCACCAAACACCCTGTTTTGATCAATTTTAACCATGAATCTTGTGTTATCTACACATATGATGAAGGACCTTTGAAGACTTGAAGATTGGAGGTGATTCTAACATCCAAAGAGGAGATTTCTTTGTGTCATAGGACTGATTTCCCACAAGGAGTTTATAAAGATTGGTGGACTTGAAGTTGATATTGGGTTATCACAAGTTTTGCCATCAAAATATAAGCCTTGATCATAACCTACACAATCTTGGTGGTATAAAGATTGTTCTTCCTATCCTCTTGTTATTTTGATTATGTAATCTTGTATTTTCTTTATTTATGTATATGTATATTATGATGAATGATGATTAAAAATATTATGTGGGGATTTGGTGTTAATAGATTTGATTAAAAAGATTAAAATCTACTTGAAAGGATGTTAAAATCATGGTTAAATATGTAGGCTGTATAAAACAATGAAGAAACTTATGATAAACTGTTAAAATGGCATAGATTATTTAATATACAATAAGATACATGGCATATACACATGTGAGAGTTGGCCATACAATGTAATCATTATAATGAGTGAGATATGATCAAAACAAAATTGAAGTGCAAATCTGCATATACTGTTTTGGACGAATTTATTAAAATACTTAGAAGCTGATTCAACAGTAGCTATAAAAGATTTAAATGAAGAAAATATCATTTAGTTTCTGCTATAAAAATTTGGGGTTCCATCTCCTTATAGAACTCTAGATATGGTCATTTTAGTGGACTAAATATTAATAATCAGGTTTGTAACAAAATAAAAAGTATATAATATAAGCACTCAAATAAGGTTATTATAATATATATATATATATATATATATATATATGTATATATATATATATATATATATATATATATATATATATATATATATATATATATATATATATATATATATATATATATATATATATATATATATATATATATATATATATATATATATATAACCCACTAACTACTAATAATATTTATAAATAAGTTATGTACTATGATACTTAAATGTGACATGTTATAAAAATTACAAATTTGATAAGTTTTATAAGTTATAAAACTATAAACATAAGTTTTACGTCTTTTCGGCTAAAACAGTAAAATTAACGTTTTCGTCAATTAAAATTTAGATGGTCGAACCCGTCTAATGTAAACTTTTATAAACTCACATACTGATGTATAAACTTATATAACAAGTAAAAATCGATAAAACTCGAGCTTTATAACATATGAACATTAACGGGCCAAAATAGCCTTATTGGACTATTAACCCGACAAGTTTGGTAAAACACTAATGGACTTACTCATAGGGCTTAACCCACTTGGGCCCAACATATGAGTATGGGCCTGATATTAAAATTATAATTGGGCTAATGAAAAGTATTGGGATTGTAATGGGCCTATTGGGCCTCAAAATGTAAACAAGTTGAACTAGTGTAACTAGTCTAGAAAATTTCCAACACATAACACTATAATGAGTGAATAAAGATGTAAAATCCCACTTGATCATCATCATACTTATAATATCATCATATATATACATAACCATTATTTTTATAAAGTCATTGGACAAGAGCCTAAGACGATTATTATTTGTCTAGGCTTCCGTGATTGAAGCACGTACCGTACATCCAAATCGCCGATAACCGCCTTTCCCAATCAACGTGAGTTCATAGCCTCGCACTCTTTTAAATGTTTTTATGAAATGTTTTATAAACCCGCGAGGGAGATACCATGTTAGTTTTAATAAAATAGGACACCAGTTGTCCTGATTGTTTGCTTATTGATTTGGACCTGAATGATTGTATGACCCGATGAATGATTATATGACCTGATAAATGAAATGAAATGGATTATTAAAGTTAGGTTATGTCACTAAAAGTCCCATTAGCATGAATTCTGAACTACCGGGATTTGGTAGACGCTTATGCATATAATAGTACTATTTGGGGACGATCACCCCAGTTCGCGCCTTGACGGTTGATCCCCGTCGTGCCACATTGATTTGTAAGAGAATTTATGTATGAGAAGATTTTCATAGCGTGATTTTTGTGACGACACGCTAACTTAGATGGGCAAATTGAGTTTCGGGTTAGCTACCCGTTGTTTGGTATTGTGACAATCCGTCAATTTTAGGTCGTTATTTTAATCTCGACTAATAAGTATTATATGTTGACTTTAATGAGAATTTTAAGTTTTTGATTAACCGAGAAGGTTATGGCTTGAAACTTAACGTAAGAATGTCATTTCGATAAAAACTGGCAAGGAATACGTTAGGTATCGATATTATATTCTCAAATTATCCTATGAATGATTTTATTATATTTAATATTTATTTCTCGTATTTTACGTTTTAACGAATGAAGAGAACTACTAATGATCGCGATACCGACGGTTGCCCAAAAATTTACGTTTTATTATCGATTGTCTCGATATTTAATATTTTCGACTTTTTCGGTTTAATTACATTTTAAGTCGTGTCGAAGTTATATTATTATATTTAAGAAGCATTTTAACTTTTTAAAAGTACTTTTACGAAACCCGAGTCCCGTAAATATTTTAAAAATTGACAATTTACATTTTCTACCCTTTAAACTAATTAATTTTATTTTAGTCCAAAAGAATGTACAATTTGCAAAATCTACCCTCACACCACTATATAAAAACCCTCCACTAAAACACAAACATCATTTTCTTATAAAAAAATTTGGATCATCTCTCCTTGCTCCTCTCTTTTTGCCGTCACTTACACAACACACAAACACACTCCTAAATTTTGATCCAACATGATTTTGGATAATAAAAAACAAGACCCATCCTAGATTTTCAAAGGTGATCATATTGATACAAATTTTTCTTACATGCAACAACTTTTGATTTTTGAAAAAAATAAGAATTTGTTGAAGGTATTTTATGATTATGCATGTGTTGATCTAGTAAAGATCATGTTATTTTGATAATAAAAAGTTGTATTTTGATCTTGGGTTTTTGTTAGATTTCACATGCAAGTATTATTAGGAGTGTTCGGTTGATGGGTATGATGGTATAGTGATTCTATAAGTTTGGGAATCACTAGTTATGGTTGGAAAATTGATTTGACTTGATTTCAAAAAGGGTATTTTGGGACAGCAGCTTATAACAGATTGTTTCGTGGGTTTAAGTTCTGAGATAGGCTGAGATTATTTGATATTGTTGTAGAGTTTTCCGAGATGCTCGTTTCGGTATAAGATTGAGCTTCTAATTCATTACGAGTCAAAAGTTATGCTAGTTTTAATATTCGTGTATCGGGAGACGCAAGTCGGCACAATCCGAAATTGTGGCTGATTTTGGGTCGACTCTCGGGGAATTTAGGCTTGGTTAGATAATGGGTACTACTGATTTTAAAAGTTAATAAACTTAATTTGATGAGTCTAGTGGTGGTTTTAAAAGGTGGATTGTTAAAATAATACTTTAAAGTGGTATAAATGGTTTTATAAAACAAGTGTATAATTCTGTCCTAAATTTTAGGGTCGAGTAAAGTGTCGAGCTGATGGGTTTTAAAGTATGAACTTTGGCTCAAACTTTGGTGAGGTCTTATACAGGTTATAAGTGACCTTGACACCAATATTCATCTAAATTGGACAAGTCTAGATAGGGTAGATTGGTGTGTACATTTGGAGTGTACATGCTGATTGGTATTTTGGACACGTAGTTCAATACTTATGTGGCGTGAGTTGAGTATTCGCCATTGGACATGGTGATTTACTCAAGTGTTAAGTCATTATATAAATGACTTAGTTACTGGTCCGAGAGAAGTAAAATGATAATTTGACTTGCATTGACTTGGCGTCTTAGGACGAGTCAATATCGAGAGTGCAATTGTTTAAAAGAATACTGTTGAATAAAAGGGTATAGTAATAACACTTGTATTATTAAATTTTTCGAGATTGTCATGGTTTTGTAATTTTGATTTTTATGTTAGTTAAGTATGATTTATACTTGAGTCGATTATTAACGAACGCGCCTTATTTGGTAGGTTGCGGTTTTCGTGTTTAAACGAGCATCACTAATCGTCGGTGATCGTCTCATTACCACTATTGGCTAAGGTGAGTCTATAGCCTCGCTTTTAACATGTTTACTTGTTTTATAAAACCCGCGAGGGGGATAACATGCTTGTTTTATTAAAATAAAGGGTACAACGAGAAGTTGTGGAAACCCTACTTATTAAAAAAGTATGGGTGCAACGAGAAGTTGTGGAAACTATACTTATTGGAAAAGCATTTATTATAAATGAAGAGCGCAACGAGAAGTTGTGGTAAACCCTCTTTGTTTTAAAAATTGAACACAAGAAAACCGATTGTATGTTTAGATGAAAGTAATTACATAAGTTAGTTTAGCCTTAAAAGACCCATGAATCGTGAATTGTTAATCGAAGTAACGCTAACGCCATGGATAGATCTATCGGGGTGACGCCCAGTCCGGTCGCGACTAGCTCTCGCATGGTGTTGTGATGCACTAGTAATGAAACATCGGATGCATTGTATAAGAGAAATATATGCACTTGGCTAGGTGTGTTGGGCTGAAATAATATATGTTAACGTTCAATGTCATGAGACTTATGTAATGACACGATAATTATGTCTGAACAACATAATTATCTTTGATAAATTATTAACCATAGAAGGTTATTTTGAATACTTGTGTTCTCATTATTTAAATTAAAACTCTATAGATTCACTCGGCAAATTTTGCTGACTTTTTAGCATGTTTTATCTCAGGTCCATTGGGAAGGCACTCGATGAAGGCGGTTTCGTGAAGCTTGCTTATTTGAAATGTTTTGGCCCGCTTTTCTAAAACATATCCATTCAAATAACTTTTATCCTTTATTATAGTTTGTAAACTCTTGAATTATCTGGGACCGTGTATGAAATTGTACTTTTATTGAATGAAAATGAATGGATGTTTATTAAAACGACTTGTTTTGAGCCGTTTTCTATGATTATGAGATTGAACCATGATAGTAACACCCAAGGACCCTTCCGCTGCTATGACCGAAATTGGGGGTGTTACAGATTGACATCAGAGCTCAAGTTATAGAGAACGAAAAGATTTTCCAAAAATGAACTTTTGAAATATTTTAACTATAACTGTTGCAAGCAAAACCTCTGAGTTGCCAATGGACAAGAATAAAAGTATTTATATATATGGGATTATATATATGTTGTAATCTTTATAGATTGTTTGAACTTGTGAATTACAAGGTATGTTTTTATTTATTTAATTATAAATGATAATTTTATACTTATATGAGATTTATACGACGTAGATTGTCACGAAGCTACCCTAGTCATTTTTAATGCTAACGCTGAAGCTATTCCTTAAATGAATCTTGTTATTCTCGAGATTAACTAAGTTGTGGATATACAGGATCCCAACAAAATGGTTAATATTCTTGCTGATATTCTTTTGGTTACAAGGATTTTGATTTCCTTGGTTCTTATTCTTGATTTATCGATTCGTTTATTTCTATCAAATTTAATCTGCATTTTCATTAATCTTCGACATTATCCGGTTTTGATAAAAACAAGTTTGTCTGAGATGGTACTATTGATTGTTAGGAATTGAGATTGATTTGTATGGTATTCACATGCCAACCAGGATTCCATATCATATCAGTGATCATTTTCTGTTAAATCAGTTTCTCATTTTTTCGATCTTGATCTCTTGAGTTGAGTTGGCGATGCTTTAATAATGTGATTTATAATCGTTAAAATAAATTTGCCATTTATTTGAACAAGGAAATTATAAATTGTTGAACTACAAATTTCTGAATCTTATTTGGAAGGACTTGATCAATCCATGGAAATAATGATTCATAAACGTGTGGGCTTAAGCATATAGCATCTACGTGATTAAACTCTTATTGACTCATAATTCGTTTGCTCGATTCATTCTTTGATTTTGTTTCTCTAATTCTTTGATCGTGAAATGGTTGTATTGGGGCTGTTCCAAAACCGCCAATTGAGGAGGATATCAAGAGTCTCTGAAAAACACTAAAGAAATCTTCTTCTTGTGGGACCGAGGAGCCTTCTTAGCCATGTGAATTACCTAGTAAATCTTAGCCAATTAGTTTATCAATTATAGTATCTTTTCATAAATCCCTGACTAAACTGTGACATCAGTTAGTAGGACTAGTCTTTTAAGTTGTATGGCATTAGACGATGATTATCTATAATGCTTAACAATGCAACTTGTACTAGTTTGTGATAAATGGAATGACTATCTTTTGATTCCTAATTCTACATCGTTCTATTATTATCTTTCTTTGCTTTTCTCTTTAAATTCCTATGGTATAATGCAATCATTGAATGAATACTCATTATGATTTGATTTGCGTTGCACAAGACTCATGCAGTCAATGAAAGCTATGAATGAAGCAAGAATGCGCCAAGTTATTAGTGAATAAGTTGCTGTATCTTTTGTTAAATTCATGGCCAACATGAATGATGGATCTAGAACTGGAGTTGAAGCTAAAACTGGTGGAACTGGAACCGGTGGAGCTAAAGCTGGAGCCAATAATGTTCGTGGCACGGATTGAACAAATGTGCCCGAAGTTAAAGGCTATAACTACACTTCATTCTCTAGGTGCAAACCGTAGACTCTTAAGGGGGCTAAAGATGATGGAGGATTGTGTCAGTTGTTGAAAAGCTGGCGTCAGTCTTTCGAATCAGTGACCCTAATCAGGAAGATAAGATGCAGTTGGAAATCGCTACACTCCAAGGTCGTGCATTAATTTGGTGGAATGGCAGACTTGCTTCCATAGGTATCGTTACTTATGGGACACCATGGACTAAGGTGAGAAAGCGGTTAACTAAGGAGTTTTTCCTCGAAGTATTTCCAAAGTATGGAGTAAGTGTTGTACAATCTGAGACTGAAGGGAACTAACATTGGTAGATATATCAAGTGTTTCCATAAGTTGACTCCTTTTTGTCCAAGAATTGTGGAACCCGAACCGTCAAGGTTAAGTAGTATATTTACGGATGACCAAGAATAAATGCGGTGATGTGACTTCTTCTAAGCCAATTGCTATTTGTGAAGTTGTCTGCATGGCTGATTAGCTCATGGGACACATAATTCAAGGCAAGGCTGAGAAGGTCACTGAAGGGAAAAATAATTCCAAATTGAAAATTCTTTTCGTGCATTAGAGCTCGTAAGTATATCGAAAAAGGTTTTGGATTATTCTTGGCTTAGGTATCGTAGAAGGAATCATAAAGAAAGTGAGTAGAGATATTGTAGTCATTCGTGACTATCCCGAAGTGTTTCTGGAAGATTTTCCAAGGCTTCCGCCTCCAGGGCAAATAGAATTCCTAATTGATCTAATTCCTAGTACTGCAACTGTGGCACGTGTGCCATATCAATTAGCATCATCTGAGCTGAAGGAATTATCTGTGCAGTTTAAGAACTATCTGATAGTTGTTTTATTCGACCGAGCTTGTCAGTTTGTAGAACTCCTATTCTATTCTCTAAGAAGAAAGATGATTCGTTTCGTATGTGTATCGATTACCGCGAGCTACATAAGCTAACGATCAAGAATCGTTACCCGCTTCTAAGAATTGAGGATCTATTTGATCAACTTCAAAACTCTCGTGTTTTCTCCATGATTCTGGTGTTTTCTCCAAGATTGATCTTTGTTTTTCTTATCATCAACTTCGTATACGCGAGGAAGATATCCTTTTACGGCGTTTAGAACTTGTGATGATTATTATGAGTTTAGGGTTATGCCTTCTGGTTTGACCAGTACACCTGCTGTATTCATTGACTTAATGAATTGTATGTGTAAGCCGTGTCTTGATAAATTCGTGATTGTTTTCATTGATGATATTCTAATATGCTCGAAGAGCAAGAAGGAACATGTCGAACACTTAGGGATTATCTTGAACTTGTTAAAGAACGAAAAGATGTACCCAAAATTCTTAAAGTGTGATTTTAGGCTTTGTTCTGTACAACTTCTCTGTCATGTGATTGACAAATGTGGCATACATGTTGATTCTACGAGAATCAAAGCCATCGAAAATTTGAATGTTCCAACTATTCCAACTGAAGTACGACAAATTCTAGGTTTGGCTGGTTACTACTGAAGGTTTATTGAAGGATTCTCTCTGATATCAAAATCAGTAACTAAGCTAACTAAAAAGAATGAACCATATGTGTGGGGCGTTGATGAAGAGAAAGATTTTCATACAATGAAAAGAAAACTCTGCAGCACGCCGATCTTAGCATTACCTGAAAGAACTAAAGATTTTGTTGTTGATCTTGATACATCTCCTTTATGATTTGGAGTTTTTTTGATTGTGTATGCTTGTAGGAAACTTAGAAAGAATGAGGAAACTGCACAACCCATGACTTGTAATTGAGTGCGGTGATTTTTACTCCTTGTCTATTGAGACATTAATTATTTGGCACTAAATGTACGGTATCTACCGATAGTAAGAGCCTACAATGTATTCTGGAATAAAACAGGTAAAGAAGCCTTTAAGTGATTACGATTGTGTTATTCGTTATCATTTGGGAAGTAGAAGCAAATTACAATGGACTTCATTGTTAAGCTCTTGAAAACTCAGTCTGATTATGATTCAATTGTGTCAATATTGACTGATTGACTCTGCTCATTTTATTCCGATAAATAAATGATCGCGTGAACTAAGAATCGTTTGTTAATTGCTCGTAGTAGACATAGAAGTTATGACGATGTGAAGTGAAAACCTTTGAAAATCAAGGTAGGTGGAAAAGTTATGCCAAAGTTATCACCATGAAAAGATGTTTTATATATTATGAAAAACGTGGGAAGTTAAGTCCCCGTTAGTTTGGACCACTCGAGATGATATCGAGAGTAGGTCCGGTGGCACGAAAACTTAAATTACCTCGAGAGCTACAAGGAATTCACAATACTTTTCATGTGTCGAACTTAAAGAAATTTCTTCCCAACGAAGATCTTACTAACTCTCTTGATGAAGTATGAATCGACGGTAAGTTGAATTTCATCAATGAACCTGTTGATATTATCGACAAGGATTTTAGACAACCGAAACAAAGTCGTATTCCTATTGCTAAATCTGATGGAACTCAAGACGAGGACCACAATTCCTTTAACCCTTTGATTTCAACGAGCGATCGAGGAAGAACGCAAGTTGATCTTCGGGACGAAGATCCCAATTTGGTGGGGATGATGTGACAATCCGTCAATTTCAGGTCGTTATTTCAATCTCGACTAATAAGTATTATATGTTGACTTTAGTGAGAATTTTAAATTTTTCATTAACCGAGAAGGTTATGGTTTGAAACTTAACGTAAGAATGTCGTTTCGATAAAAACTGGCAAGGAATACGTTAGGTATCGATATTATATTCTCAAATTATCCTATGAATGATATTATTATATTTAATCTTTATTTCTCGTGTTTTACGTTTTAACGAATGAAGAGAAATACTAATGATCGCGATACCGACGGATGCCCAAAAATTTACGTTTTATTATCGATTGTCTCGATATTTAATATTTTCGACGTTTTAGATTTAATTACATTTTAAGTCGTGTCGAAGTTATATTATTATATTTAAGAAGCATTTTAACTTTTGAAAAGTATTTTACGAAACCCGAATCGCGAAAATATTTAAAAAATTGACAATTTACATTTTCTACCCTTTAAACTTATTAATTTTATTTTAGTCCAAAAGAATGTAAAATTTGCAAAATCTACCCTCACACCACTATATAAAAACCCTCTACTAAAACACACACATCACTTTCTTATAAATTTTTTTTGATCATCTCTCCTTGCTCCTCTCTTTTTGCCGTCACCTACACAAGACACAAACACACTCCTAAATTTTGATCCAACATGATTTTGGATAATCATAAACAAGACCCATCCTACATTTTCAAAGGTGATCATATTGATACAAATTTTTCTTACATGCAACAACTTTTGATTTTTGATAAAAATAAGAATTTGTTGAAGGTATTTTATGATTATGCATGTGTTGATCTAGTAAAGATCATGTTATTTTGATAATAAACAATTGTATTTTGATCTTGGGTTTTTGTTAGATTTCACATGTAAGTGTTTTTAGGAGTGTTCAGTTGATGGGTATGATGGTGTAGTGATTCTATAGGTTTGGGAATGACTAGTTATGGTTGGAAAATTAATTTGACTTGATTTCAAAAAGGGTATTTTAGGACAGCAGCTTATAACAGATTGTTTCGTGGGTTTAAATTCTGAGATAGGCTGAGATTATTTGATATTTTTGTAGAGTTTTCCTAGACGCTCGTTTCGGTATAAGATAGAGCTTCTAATTCATTACGAGTCAAAAGTTATGCTAGTTTTAATATTCGTGTACCGGGAGACGCAAGTCGGCACAATCCGAAATTGTGGCTGATTTTGGGTCGACTCTCGGGGACTTTAGGCTTGGTTGGGTACTACTGATTTTCAAAGTTAATAAACTTAATTTGATGAGTCTAGTAGTGGTTTTAAAAGGTGGATTGTTAAAATAATACTTTAAAGTGGTATAAATGGTTTTATAAAACAAGTGTATAATTCTGTCCTAAATTTTAGGGTCGAGTAAAGTGTTGAGCTGATGGGTTTTAAAGTGTGAACTTTGGCTCAAACTTTGGTGAGGTCTTATACAGGTTATAAGTGACCTTGACACAAATTTTCATCTAAATTGGACAAGTCTAAATAGGGTAGATTGGTGTGTACATTTGGAGTGTACATGTTGATTGGTATTTTGGACACGTAATTCAATACTTATGTGGCGTGAGTTGAGTATTCGCCATTGGATATGGTGATTTACTCAAGTGTTAAGTCATTATATAAATGACTTAGTTACTGGTCCGAGAGAAGTAAAATGATAATTTGACTTGCGTTAACTTGGCGTCTTAGGACGGGTCAATATCGAGAGTGCAATTGTTTAAAAGAATAGTGTTGAATAAAAGGGTATAGTAATAACACTTGTATTATTAAATTTTTCGAGATTGTCATGGTTTTGTAATTTTGATTTTTATATTAGTTAAGTATGATTTATACTTGAGTCGATTATTAACGAACGTGCCTTATTTGGTAGGTTGCGGTTTTCGTGTTTAAACGGGCATCACTAATCGTCGGTGATCGTCTCATTACCACTATTGGCTAAGGTGAGTCTATAGCCTCACTTTTAACATGTTTACTTGTTTTATAAAACCCGCGAGGGGGATAACATGCTTGCTTTATTAAAATAAAGGGTACAACGAGAAGTTGTGGAAACCCTACTTTTTGGAAAATCATTTATTATAAATGAATAGCTCAATGAGAAATTGTGGTAAACCCTCTTTGTTTTAAAAATTGAACACAAGAAAACCGATTGTATGTTTAGATGAAAGTAATTACATAAGTTAGTTTAGCCTTAAAAGACCCATGAATCATGAATTGTTAATCGAAGTAACGCTAATGCCATGGATAGATCTATCGGGATGACGCCCAGTCCGGTCGCGACTAGCTCTCGCGTGGTGTTGTGATGCACTAGTAATGAAACATCGGATGCATTTTATAAGAGAAATATACACACTTGGCTAGGTGTGTTGGGCTGAAATAATATATGTTAACGTTCAATGTCACGAGACTTATGTAATGACACGATAATTATGTCTGTACAACATAATTGTCTTTGATAAATTATTAACCATGGAAGGTTATTTTGAATACTTGTGTTCTCATTATTTAAATTTAAACTCTATAGATTCACTCGGCAAATTTTGCTGACTTTTTAGCATGTTTTATCTCAGGTCCATTGGGAAGGCACTCGATGAAGGCGGTTTCGTGAAGCTTGCTTATTTGAAATGTTTTGGCCCGCTTTTCTAAAACATATCCATTCAAATAACTTTTATCCTTTATTATAGTTTGTAAACTCTTGAATTATCTGGGACCGTGTATGAAATTGTACTTTTATTGAATGAAAATGAATGGATGTTTATTAAAACGACTTGTTTTGAGCCGTTTTCTATGATTATGAGATTTAACCATGATAGTAACAACCAAGGACCCTTCCGCTGCTATGACCGAAAATGGGGGTGTTACAGGTATAGTAAGGTAACAATGTCATGCGTCTTATAATAATCCAAATAACGAAATACTGCTATACGCACTGAATTACGATATATTGCCTGACTAGCAATACGGGGTCTTATTATTGATATTATGTTCGTGTTTTGGTTTTACATAATCATATTCATATAACGGTTTTTATTTATCTCTATACAACGTTATAAAACGTATTGTATGATGTTTTTACGACAATGGTTCGTATAATGGTTTTGAAGGCAAAAGCCTATATTATGATTTTGACAAGGATTTGTATAAAATGTTTTTGGTCTATTTCATGGCCTATTACAAAGATTGGTACATAATGATTTTCGGTAATAAATATATATAACGATGATATATTAATGGTTTTCATTAAACTCTATGAATTCACTAGGCGTTTTCACTGACCTTTTCTTTTAACATGTTTTATCTCAGGTACTTGAAGGTAATTCTCGGGAAGACGATAAGAATTATGGCCCGCACTAAATTAACAATTTCCATTCAAATGTTTTGTAAATTTGTATGAAATACTATGACTTGGGACCTATGTAAATTTGATATTTATGAATGGAAATGCTTTATGATTAAACGAAGCAATTTTTAAGCGTTGTCTATGATGTGATTAATGTGTTATCCCGTAACACCAACGACTCTTCCGCTGTATTGAATTGTGTATATTTGGGGGTGTTACAGAATACCCATGTGAATCATGAGAATTCATATACAATGACTAGTATATACTTGTTGTGATTTAGGGATTGTGGTTTTACTGGCCCAAATAAGTCCATGTGAAGAAGATGGAGGCACTTATTTTTGGAGAATGATTGCTTTGTTTTAAATGAGGCTCTGTGGTGCTTCCTTTTCTCACAGACTGAGCATGGGTCTCTCTTTAGTGAAGGTCAGAGAGGGAAGCCCAGTAACTAAATCATTCTTGGACAGTTTGTTGATGTTCTTGAAGTTAAGGTGGGAAAGTCTCTTATGCCAGAGCCAATATTCACTATCAGATGCTTTGGCAAAGAGAAAGGTGTTCTTTCCTTCTGTACATGATGTCATGTCAATAATATACACATCCCTTCTTCTGGGTGCAATTAGAACAACATCATCATTCTGATTCAAGATTGTTCCTTGGGTCTTGGTGAACAGAACTTTGAAACCAGCATCGTAGAGTTGACTAATTCTGATTAAGTTGTGCTTTAGTCCATTGACATAAGCGACCCTTGTGAAGGTTATACCATTGCAATCTACTAAGCCATAACCCTCAGTATCCCCTGGGGAGTCATCTCCAAAGACTATTTTCAGACCAGACTCCTTCTTATATCTATGTAGATATTGTTTAACCCCTGTCATGTGTCTGGAGCACCCACTATCCAAATACTAAACAGATTTCTTCAAGTATGCCTGCATAGATATAACAGATCCAGATTAGTTTTGATGATGAACCCACTTTCCAGTGGGTCCATGTTGTCGCTGACCAGCAACATTAGGTCTTCTCTAGTTCCTTTCTCCCCCTATTTGGTTGCAGTCTCTGGGTTCATGACGCATACTTCCACAGATGTCACATCCGGGATAATGTTCACAGTCATCAGAGTGATGGTCAAAGAAACCACATTACTTGCATGGGGGATTTGGTCTGTAACCGTGAGAGTTATATTTGGGTTTTGGTTTAGGTCTCCTAGAGGGCTTGTGCGGAGTTTTTGACCTTAATTGGGTTCTTGTTCTTTGAACAGCAATGGTCTCCTCATGCTCTCTAGAGGTGTGTTTAGTGGACTCACATGTGATACATTTTGGTTTCTTAGTGCAGTCCTCAGAGGAAGGATTTTTGAAACCATAATGTTTGCAAGGTCTGAATAATTCTCTCCCATTTGAGCTGCTTGATCCTTCACCAAGAGAGTTAACAGATGGACTGTTAACTCTAGGGTTGATATGTTCTTTCAAACCCTTTACTTTTTCCATCAGGGTGAGGAGAAGTTGCTTGGTGTGTGAAAGCTCTTCAGGGGGAGGAGTGGGTTTGGTGGAGTCTTTGGCCACAAAAACCTTTTTGTGCGCTTTATCAGCGACTTTGAGAATTGAAGTCCCAGAGGTTTTGGTGGGAGGTTTTGGGCCAAACAAGGAATTAGATAGGTTAGCACCAGCAAGTTTGGGTAGTGCTGGTGCCTCCGATTTCTTGTCAGGGTTTTTCTCATCCATAGAAGTGGAAGACAGAGAAGAAACATCTGATGGGACAAATTTAACATTGGGCACATGTATGTGATTTTTGAACCTACCCATCCCCCCTATAGCCTGAACCACATCACCTGGAATGGCTTCAGCAACTATTTTCTTCACTGTGGATTGAGCCAGAATCCATTTTTCTATGGTTATTCTGAGTTCAGCGTTTTCATCAGTTAAAGACTCATTTTCAATGGAAAGTTTGCTTACCTCATTTTGAAGTTGATTGGCAAGATTCACAAAAGGTTTGAGATTTGTTATCTCAGATTGACAAAGATTTAACTTAGTTTTAAGACTATGTAACTTGTTTAACAGATTTTTTCTTTGCTCTTCCATAAAGTAGAAGTCAACTAAGGTATACTCACTGACATGGTCTCTATCAAGACCTTCAGGCATAGAAAGCAATCTTTGTACCTTTTTCATGGTGATGTCCACCCATTGACCTGATCTAACTTCACTCTTTCCAACAACAGGTTCTTCATCAGCGACAACCATAAAAGCTCTAACGGCAGTGGTTCCTTCATCCTCTGATGTAAGAGGTTCATCATCCTAGTCAAATGAAGCAGCAATCAGACCTTTTTCAGTCTTTTTGTTGTCCTTTTTCTTTGATGCGTCTTCAACCTTTTGGTTGACTTTCATCAGCTCAATTTTCAAGGCTTTGTACTTGACTTTGTAGTCCTTCTTTCCCTCTGAGTCAGAGTGGGAAGTTTGCTTGAAAGGTGAGGTAGTGAACTTCTTTTCGTTGTTGTGGTTGTTGCTGGATGATGGAAAGCTTGGAGGTTTTGTTTGACCAGTAATCTTTCTGAAAATGACCAGTCTTTCCACAAGTGTAACATGACACCTTGTATTTGTCAACCTTGGCAGCTCCAACTCTACCTGATCACTTGTAGTATCTCTTTTGATCAGCTAGAAGATCTCTGTCATGGAACTCATCATGCAATTCGTCAAGAAATTCTTGACTGCTTCTGGTATCCTCTTCTATGTCAGAGTCACTGTCCTGAAAAGAATGGTTAGCAACAAGAGCTTTTGAACCAGTGATATTGGTGGTAAACCTATCAGTCTCTAATTTGTAAATGGAGTCAATTAGCCCTTCTTCATAGTTATATCTACCAAATAGTTGGGCAAAAGTATCATTCTTGATAGCATTGTTTGCTCTTAAGGTCTGGTTTAGGCTCAGCCATTTTCTAGGTAAAGTATTAACAAATGTAGCATTAATGATGTAGAGTTTTTACCCCTTTAGGAAAAGGAAGTCAAAATAGTGGTAAGCGTTAAGTGTCGGTTTAGGAAAACCAAGCACTAATGACCAAATAAGTTCAAGTTCGTTTCCCAAGGAGGCAAGTGTGTTGTATTAAGAAATGATTAATAGTTTGTGATTATATTGAGAATAAGAAAAGAAATGAGATTAGAATAGAATGACGGTTACGAAGACGGATTAAACTAAGACGAAAAAGGCGTACACGTAAAACAGTAAAAAGTACCAAAATTAAAATTTTAACCTAAAAATTCCTAAAAATTACCAAAAATACACATTAATTCTAAGAGTTTACAAAAAATCCAAACTTGCCAAAACCTTTTAATTAATTAGATAATGACTTTTTAATGCTAATCAAAGCCCTAAAAATCAAAATTAATTATTAAAAAGCCCCCAACAAGATTTTAAAGTTTGTAAACCTCAAATATAACTAATTAAGCTAAAAAGTATTTTTCAAAATTTTAAAACCAAATAAAACTATTTTTAAACAATTAAAACCTATTATAATCAATTAAAACTTAAATTAATTCTAGAAAATAATTAAAAGACCTTAAAAATATTTAGAAAGTTGCAAAATTCCTAATTAAGTGTTTAGAACATAGGAAAAATATAAAACTTAGAAAATCAGACTTTTAATTTTTAATAATAAAATAATATTAAAATATTAATAAAAATCCAAAAATCCTAAAAAAAATTCTAAAAACTTGCAACTAGCTTAATTTAACCTAAATAACTCAGAAATGAAAGTAAATGACCTAAATACCCCTATTAGGCCTAGAAAATGGGCTAAACCCAAAACAGTACCTTATTGGGCCAAATTTGGGCCCAATAATAAAAAGTGTTCAAAATAAGCCCAAAAAGCACTGATGACTCAAAATTTGATTTTAAACAACTTTTTCCAAAGGTCCAAAAGCTGAAAGTGTGAAATAAGCTAACTTATACCAAGCAGCTTATTCTTAATGGGCTTTTTGGCCCATTAAGCTATAAGCCAATGCCATAAGCTAAAATTTGACACACAAGCTTCTTTTGACCTAAATAAGACTTCTGCAAAAAGAAATTTGAAATAAGCCCAAGGAATAAGCCTGAAAATGCAATAAGCAATCTACAGAAAACGACATAATAGTCGTTTTTGAGTTCTAGGCCACCCCAAGTGCTGATTCAAGTTCCAAAAGCTTTGAAATGACTTAATTAAGCAAAATCAACAAAGAGTTTTTAAATAAGCTGACTCAATAAGCTGGAAAAAGCAAATAAGCACTTATGTAAAAGTCAAATAAGTTGGTTTCCTAGTAAAAAGTCAAAGTCAAAGTCCAATAAGCTCCAGTCTAGTCAAATGGGTCAATTAATGAAGATCTATCACAAAAAATAATTTGTTGCAAGTCTGGATAAGCTAGAATAGCTTATTGATAAGCTAAGTTCAATTTTACGCTAGCAGGGGCTAGTTTTGGGTGTTGAGCAGTGGGAACTTTTCCCACTGCTTGACTTGTTTGACTTTTTGTCTTTAGTGGCTGTTTTGGAGATTCAGATTACACAAAGGCACCCAAATGATCTTTGGATCATAAGGAGTCAATAACAATCAACAAATCACAACAAGAAACAGCCAAATGATACAGTTAATTCAAACAAGTACCAGATCTGGGCAAAATAAGAACAAGTATAGCGGTTTAGACCAATAAGCTGTTTTAGAAAGAATAAGCTAACCAAATTGCACCAAAAGCATACACAGGCTAAAATAAACTTAAATGAGCAAGTCTAAACAAGTTTCATGCAAAACTTACAAGATTTGAACAAGATCTAAGCAGTTTAAAGTTGCTGATGTACAAGTTTTGGCCAAATTGTGTTCTTGCTGATATACTTGACACAAAGCTCAGATTCAAACACTCAAATCTTTCAAGTATGTTATATTAATGAGGTTTAAACTACTTTTACACCTAAGCATGCATGAACTCTAGGCTTTCCCAAAATCTTAGGCAAAAATCAGTAAAACACAACAAGATATAGCAGATTGAACAATTCAAGGTTTCAAGTCCAAATATTTGCAGGTTTGTGGTCTATTATGGGCATACAACAGATAACAAGCACAAACACAATCTTCCCTTAACACAATAACACAAAATCAACACAAACAGGTAGACCCAAACACCCCTTTAACTTTTCAAAATAAATTTTTTCAAAGAAAAAGTAAGATTCAAGACCACCCAAGCATCAATTAACACAAAATCAAGTAAGATTAACAGATTCAAGCAAGATCAAGCCACAAAACACACAAGAACAAAGGTAACACTCAAATATCACAAATATCCAAAATATATTCAGATTTTGGGATTAAGGGTGTGTACCTCATGGATGTACATCCACACCCACGAATTTTGAGCTTATGTGCTAGCAAGAACAAGCACAAGCTTCCACAACAAAGCCTGCTAAGATTGAACAAGGTTAAAGCACAATAAATTCAAAAAAAATACATAAAAGGAAACTTGCTTGATTAATGCTACCAATTGATCCCACACTTGATTATCCCCAAACTTTGAGCTCACAACACCTTGATATTAACAATATCAGGATGTATAGATCACTCTTAGCCCAGAAATTCCAAGATTTGATCAATGACTTAGCAAAATATCAAGAATGAGAAATTTGCAAACTTTTGCAAACTCCCTTTTGGAAACAGGTTTTTAACTTCTAAACTAACAATCATATAACAATAATAAGCAGTAACAAAGATTGGCCAAAGACTTTTCTTCAATGCTTCAAACACAATTTCATTCAACTGAAATGGGATTTACAGAAGTTTGAACAAGGAAAAATCAAAAGCAACTGCTAATGTTGGGTCCTAAGGCCTTTATATAGGCTACATTGAACTACTAGAAAGCATAAAAACGTAGCCCTAATTTTGATGAAGTCCCCAAAATGCCCCTTGTCTAGTTTTGAGTTGTGAAGAACATGTGACATTTGCTTGGCAGTTTGTGGAGCTGGCAATGTAGAAAGTTGATCAAAGGGCTCCAAATGAGCTTAACTTCAAAGCTATGTTGTCGGACGTTGGATGACTTGCTCTTCTTGTCTTCTTCCTCAAGCGTGTAATAGGGGAGGTCCCATGTGGACACGTGAGTGATGTGGCAAGCAATATTAAGGTTGGGATGTGATTAGGGCTTCATTAATCACTAATCTGGAAAATTTTGGGGTTTAATTTTTGCTAAATCAAAAATCGCCTAATTGTGTTCTTGAGTCTGATGAACATGGTTTTGATCCGTTTAAGGGGTGATTAAGTTTTAAGTAAGTGTTTAGGCGCCAAGATTAATTAATATTAATCTGGTGAGTAGAGGGTGATGTGGAGAAATGGTGGGCTGTGATTGGAGGAAGTGGTGAGTGGGGTGAGGTGGCAATCCCTGAGTGGTCTAGGTAATTAAGGCTGTCGACCACAAATAAACCCCAAAGTTTGCTATACTTTTCATTTCCATCTTTGCTTAATAAAATCCGAATCCCTTTGTTAGCAAACTTTCATTTTTCACACTTTTGCCCCAAATACTTTTCCAAAGTATTTTCAGGGGTATTTCTTGCCATTTTTGAATTCTTCAAGGGCTGACTTGGCATTTTGATGATGGATAATGGTCTTGACTTGTATGTTGAGCATTTTGGAGGACTGAAATTGCCAAGTCTTGATGATTGAGGGACCATTCTTGCCAAATGTTGAAAGTTGAGGGTCCTTTTTGTAATTTTGGTATTTTCAAAGGACCAAACATGTAATTTCTTGTACTTTGAAGGACTTTATGATGTGTTTGACTTTATGGAGGATAATGGTTGACAATTTAGCTTTGTTGAGGGGCTAAACTTGCCAATTCTTCAAAGTGGAGGGCCCTTTTTGTAATTTTGACAAAGTTTAGGGACCAAACTTGTAATTATGAGGATACAAGGGTATAAAGTGTAAATTCTTCCATATTGGAGGATCCTTCTTCATAATTCTTCAAGTCTTCAAGGGTTTTCTTGGGAAAATTCTTCATTAGGTCTTGGTTCAAAGTGCGGCTTCGTTTCCCGTGTTCGTTTTTGTATGATTCTTGTGATCTTTTGTCATTTTCTCAATATCCGTATCTAAAATACACAAGCAACAAACACAAGCATATATTTTGGTATTTTTATGATAATTGATGCATTTTAAGCCCTATTTGGACGATGAGACTATGTATAAAAGCAGTATCATCACTCCCCCATACTAAACCATTGTCGTGCCCTCACGCAATGCTAGAATAAAGTATCGTAGCACCTCCAAACTCATTTTTATTCACTTTATTGAATGATAAACTAGCTATGCTACTACTACTTGCGTTTTAGACATAATGTATGATTTTCATCGCAAAATGGGACGTTTAGGTTCATAGAATAAGAACACGTGAATGCTTCGTTAGAAATAATATCATCGTCCTCGATTTTCACCCCCTTTCCATGCCAAGCGTGCAACGAGATCATTGTCATTATAAGTTAGTAATGCTAACACTACTCATATGCCCTAATCACGTACTTATCCTCCCATTATTCCTAAGTTGTATCTCTTATATTTTACTGTCTTGAATGTTTCACGAGGATACATTGTTTGACTTATGCGATAATAGAGATTTAGGTCTAAAAATAGAGTCCTAACGGTGTAACCAAGACCATCAAATCAATAACCCCTCCCAATAGACAACGATGTCAAAAAATTAAGTTGACAAGAAGAATCGATAAACACGGTTTTATAACGGTTTTGAACATGAGACTTATTACCAAGACTTTTATACGCCCCCTAACGGAAGGGACTTATTATCTTTGGTTTACCTCCATCTTTTATTCAACTTCGCCATGAAGCTTTTATTATGACTTCGGTCTTGCCTTGCCTTTTATTATCCACCTCGTCGGTAGTTTTATTAGCCAAAGACGTATATCCTCACGCAAAGGCGAATTTTGGATCTTTAAAGCTTCATAGATTAAGGCTTGATTCACTTTCAATTTTGCATAGATTTTTCGGCCTTGTGGGGCTTCAAATTGTTTGCTTGATTTAGGTGAGCACTTGAAATCTTATTATTGGGTGAAGCTTTCGATTATTCGGGTTGCCAATACTTCAAAACCGTGACGCTGGCGATACCTTAATGTCTTCCCAATTTAATTACACGGAAGCTACTAGAAAAGACTAGAAACCCAACAATCAAGACTAAACCGCTAAGTCAATATTTATTAAGCAAAAAATATTTACATGCGAAGGGAGAATAAGCAAACAACGAGAACACATGAGTTTTTGAAAGAATACGAGTAATCTACGTTTAGCATAGTAACTTATAATTAACCCTATCATTTCTCGTCCTCATTTAAGAGACTTAGCCTAATGTGAAGTTAAGGAATCAAAGCTAAGTGCTCTACACGCACGGTCGAGTCAAAAATTACTCTTATTCTCGCCATCGGAAAACCTACATTCGTGTCTTCAAACACTTATAAAACATGAGAAAAATTTTAAAATTTGGCCTTTTTTGCCTTATTTTGCAACAAAACGATAAACAAAAAGATAAACTTTGGAAAGCGTGAAGGTTTGGCAAGGCAAGTATCTATTCACCCCCCCCCATACTAAACTTAAACATTGTCCTCAATGTTTCGAGTCTAGGGGTGCAAACACCCCCATACTAGAGATGTAGTCGAATGCCTAATCTAGCATGGAAAAGGTGTAACCGTTAAATCAATAGCCGTTTATGAAGTGTGCTAAAAACCTAAGGTTAGAACATCAAAAGAATATATCATGGATATTGAGAAAGTCTTCAAAGCAAACGATCGAGTGCTCCCATAAAACGAACACGAGAGGCTTCAATCGTGAAGATCATGATTATCTAAAGTCCACAATTCACAAACAACCACGGAACAAAGGTTGGAAGGGCACGAACCCCCACACGTTAACTACATTAGAAAGCGATAATATGTACATAGGGTAAGCATGGGACTCCCCCACGAGGCACCTCGTTTTTGATTACCGAGTCATGAGCTCGACTCGATCCCCTCAATACTAATTATCATTGGGGAAGGTGATTTGGTCGAGGTAGTTCAAGGATGGAACTTCCCCGCCAAAGTAGTGCTTCAACCTATGTCCATTCACCTTGAAGTTAGGACCATCATCTTGAGCTTGCTCGATGGTCCCATACGGAAACACTTGAGTCAGGGTGAATGGACCGGACCAACGGGATTTCAACTTACCGGAAAAGATTTTCAAGCAAGAATTAAAAAGCAAAATTTGATCCCCAATGTTAAAAACCCGGTTTTTAATTTTAGAATCATGTAACTTTTTAGTTTTTTCTTTGTAAATCAATGAATTTTCATAAGCAATGTCCCTCAATTCATCTAATTCATTCAATTGCATTTTCCGGTGTCTTCCCGCGGTCTCCATATCATCATTACAATGCTTTAGGGCCCAATAAGCCTTGTGTTCAAATTCGATAGGCATATGACAATTCTTTCCATACACAAGCTTATAGGGAGTGCACCCAATGGGCGTCTTATGAGCGGTCCTAAAGGCCCATAAAGCATCGTCCAACTTATCCGACCAAGTTTGTCGGTTTTCCCCTACGGATCTCTCCAAGATCCTTTTCAAAGCTCGGTTTGAAACATCGACTTGCCCACTCGTTTGTGGGTGATAAGCCGTAGAAAGACGATGTGTAACCCCATATTTCCTTAGGACCCTTTCAAATTGGTCGTTACAAAAATGGGTTCCACGGTCGCTTATGATCGCACGAGGGGTTCCAAACCGAGAAAACAAGCTTTTCAAGAACTTGACTACCACACGAGCATCATTGGTGGGCAAAGCCTTAGCTTCCACCCACTTAGATAGGTAATCAACTGCAACGAGAATGTACTTATTACCACGAGATGATGGGAACGGCCCCATAAAGTCTATACCCTAAACGTCAAAGATCTCACACACTTGGATGATGTTTTGTGGCATTTCATCTTTCTGTGAGGCTTTTCCTTGTCGTTGGCATGAATCACAAGACTTCACAAGAATTTGTGCATCTCGGTAAATAGTAGGCCAAAAGAAACCGGCATCAAACACCTTTTTAACCGTGAGATTAGCACCGTGGTGACCACCCGTGGGTCCCTCATGGCAAGCTCTAAGGATGTTAGAAGCTTCGGTTCCAAATACACAACGTCGGATGATTTGATCTGCACACGTTCGAAACAACTAAGGGTCGTTTCAAAAGTAGAACTTGACATCACGAAAGAATTTTCGTTTTTCTTGAGTCGTCATACCCTTAATGATGAAGTTACCCGCATGGTAATTTGCAAAATCCGCAAACCATGGGGTGGAAGAATCAAGCTTAGAATTCACTACACCAAGTGTCTCGAGCAGAAATGTTTCGATGATTTCCTTTGGCTCGTAAACACTTTGGTGAGGATCTTCCAAACGAGAAAGATGATCGGCTGCTAGATTCTCGGCTCCTTTTTTATCAACGATTTTGTGATCAAATTCTTGAAGGAGGAGAATCCAACGAAGTAATCTAGGCTTAGCATCTTGCTTTTCCATGAGATACTTAATAGCCGAATGATCCGTATACACTATGCATTTAGCCAAGACGATATAAGGTCGAAATTTCTCAAATGCATACACCACGGCAAGGAATTCCTTCTCCGTTGTAGTGTATTTTAGTTGAGCCTTGTTCATCGTCTTGCTAGCATAGTGTATAGGCAAGAAGTTCTTATCATGACGTTGCCCCAAAACGGCCCCAATAGCGTAGTCACTAGCATCACACATGAGCTCAAAGGGGAGGTTCCAATTGGGAGCAACAAGAATGGGAGCTTCGGTAAGTTTCCTCTTAAGGATTTCAAAGGCTCGTACACAATCTTCGTCAAAGACAAAACGTGCCTCTTTTTCAAGAAGATGTGTAATGGGTCGAGAGATCTTTGAAAAATCCTTAATGAATCGACGATAAAAGCCCGCGTGGCCTAGGAAACTCCTAACTCCTTTAACGGTTTTGGGATGAGGTAATTTGGCGATGACGTCTACCTTAGCTTGATATACCTCAATCCCTGCTTTCGAGACCTTGTGCTCTAAGACGATTCCACTCTTAACCATAAAATGACACTTTTCCCAATTGAGCACAAGGTTGGTTTCCTCACAACGTTTCAACATTCTCTCAAGATTCGACAAACACGAAGTGAACAAACTACCAAACACGGAAAAGCCATCCATGAATACTTCCATCGTCTTCTCGATCATATCATGAAAAATAGCCATCATGCACCGTTGAAAGGTTCCCGGTGCTTTACAAAGTCCGAAGGCATTCTACGATAGGCAAACGTTCCATATGGACACGTAAACGTAGTTTTTTCTTGATCACGAGGATCGATGGGAATTTGGAAGTAACCAGAAAACCATCTAAAAAGAAATAGAAATCGTTTCCCGCAAGACGCTCCAACATTTGGTCCATGAAGGACAAGGGAAAATGGTCTTTTCGAATGGCTTCATTCAACTTTCGATAGTCAATGCACACTATCCATCCGGTCATGAGTCTAGTGGGAATTAACTCGTTGGCATCGTTTGGCACAACGGTCATTCCTCCCTTTTTAGGGACACAATGGATAGGACTCACCCAAGGGCTATCGGAAATAGGGTAAATCATTCCCGCGTCAAGGAGTTTAAGGACTTCCTTTTTGATGACGTCGTGAATTTTGGGGTTTACCCTTCTTTGACATTCGATTGCGGGCTTGTAATCCTCCTCCATTAAGATTTTGTGGGTACAAAATTTGGGATCGATCCCCTTAATGTCGGATAACTTCCACGCAATTGTCCCATTGTGGTCCTTAAGAACATCGACAAGTGCGGTTTTCTCATCATCCGAAAGTTCCTTCGCAATAATAACCGGCAACTTGTCGCCCTCCTCCAAAAAGACATACTCGAGATGAGGAGGTAAATCTTTCAACTCGAGGATAGGTGGTTCCTTAAGTGAAGTTTTGGGCTCGATACGCATAACCTCCTCGGGTGGAGGAAATGGGAAATCGTTAAGAAAATCCTTGATAATCGAGAAGTCCTCATCATTGTCGAGGTCTTCGTTACAAGTACGTGGAACATCGAATTCTTCCAACGTAAAACCACCACCTTCAAAAGGAGTGAAGGTTGGTGTCGAATTATCAAGAATAGGATCCAACATAGTGGGATTGCCACTAGTTTCATCATCACCAAAACCTAGAACTTCTTGTGAAAATTCCTCGCAAACCACGTCAATCATGTCAACGAGGTTAATGGTAGCAACATAATAAACATGAGAAAGTTGATAGTTTTGAGTTACGTTTATAACAAGTTCCTCGTCGTTGAAACGTAAGGTGATCTTTCTAGCATGAACATCCATCAAAGCCATAGACGTATCTAAAAACGAATGACCTAAAATGGGAGGAACTTGAGGATCCGTGGGGATATCAACAACGATAAAGTCTACGGGATAGTAGAACTTCCCCACTTTCACAAAAACGTCTTCCGCCAAACCACATGCGGGAATCGTGGAATGGTCGGCCAACTCAATAGACATTAGTGAAGGAGTAAGATTAGGAAGATTGAGCGACTTGAAGATTGCAAGTGGCATCAAGTTAATGATAGCACCAAGATCGGCCAAGGCATAGCATTCCTCCATATCTTGAATTGCACATGGAATCAAAAATTTACCGGGATCACCGACTTTTTGAGGTATGCGATTAAGATAAACCGATGAACAACTAGATAATTGGTGTAATTTCTCCTTGTTGTTCAACATACTCTTAAAGTTAGCAGCAAATCGAGGCATCATGACCAAAGCATCGGCGAAACTCACATTAAAGTACAAATCACTAAACATTTTCATAAAAAGCTCAAATTGATAATTGTCGCGCTCTTGTCGTTTCTCCTTTCTAAGTCTCGATGGATAGGGCAAAGGTGGTGTGGGTTGAGGCATAGTAGGCATAGCCTTTGGAATCTCGGGTTCCAATATTGGTAATGGGTCAATCGTAGGTGTGGCATGAGCGGTACTTCTTGGGATTGTGACATGCTCCTTTTCGACCACCACCTCGGGTTCTTCCTCAATTGCTTCCTCCGTAGGAGCAATTGGTTGAGGAGTTGGTTCCTTAAGTGTCTTACCACTACGTGTGGTAATCATTTTCATCTCACCCTTAGGGTTGGATACGGTGTTGCTAGGAAGACTACTCGAAGACGGTTTACACATTATTGCCTCAAACATAGATGAGATTTTATCCTTAAATTTGGATTGCCTCAATACGGCCTCGGTTTGCCTCTTCTCGGCCTTAATTATCTCTTGTTTAATCTCATGATGCCCTTGTTCCATTTTTTGTTGGTTTTGTTGTAACCTAGTTATGGTTCCTTCCATCTTGTTGGTATGGATCTTAAGTTCATTAGCTAACTCATTTTTCAACTCTTTCTTCAAGTCGTTCTTAAACTAGGATCTTAGGCTAATGATTTCTCTTTGAATATTGTCAAACCTAGCATCATTCCCATTAGCGTATTCAACAAATTCATTTGGAAGATCTTTCAAAGTTTGCAAACCTTTGTTGTTGTTTTGAAAATTATTTTGATTTTTGTTTGAAACTTGATTATTAGCCCCTTGATTACCATAATTTCCCTTGTTGAAATTGTTTTTAAAACCAACTTGATTGTTGCGATAATTATAGTTAGCATTTTGATTTGACCCAAAACCCGGTGGAGTCAATTGATTGGAGCGGGAAACTTGACTGTTTTGGTTGTAATTTCCCGTGGTCGCGAAGGCACTCGAAGTGTTACCACCTTGGTATCGGAGAAATCATGACCTCCACCACAATACATGCACGTAACCTCAACCGCTTTAGCCGTAGCGGGAGCACTTGGTTCACCAACTTTAAACTCAATTAAAAGTCCTTTCAACTTATCAAAAATCTTGTTTTCTAAATTCGCCTCAATTTGGCAAGCATCGATGGTAGTAGACAAAGAAGGTGAAGCCGAAGACGAAGCCTTACGAACACTAGACGTGCTACGAGGACTATACACCTTAGATCTATTCTCTATGATTAACAATGCTTCCTCGACCGTTTTACACAAAAAATTACCACCCGCGGCAGCATTTAGATAATCTCTCTCATGATCATTAAGTCCATTGTAAAACGTGTCAATTTGATGCAAATCGGAAAAACCGTGATGAGGACATTCATGTAACATCTCCTTAAACCTATTCCAAGCCGTTGAAAAACTTTCATTAAATTCTTGTGAAAACTTTGAAATCTCGTTTTTCAAGTGCGTAGTCTTAGAGGGCGGAAAAAATTGGTTCACAAACTTTGACACGAGATCCTTCCACGTCAATATAGAATTGGGTGGCTCTTTTTCTAACCAAATTTTAGCGGGCCCCTCTAAGGAATACGGAAAAAGCATCATCTTAATCGAGTCATTCGAGACATCCTTAAACTTGCAAGTGGCGGTAAGACGATTGAATTAGCGGATATGGTTGTGTGGATTGTCCTTCTCATCACCACGGAATTTTTTGTTTTGGATCATCGACAACAAACCCGTTTTCACCTCAAAATTCTCCGCAAGGATAGCGGGAATCACAATAGCCTCTCCATAACCCCCGGTGGGTGCTTGAAGTAACTCCATCATAGTTCGATTCGCCATGGTTGGTGCTTCTCTTACAATGGGTTCGTCAATAGGAGACTCCTCACTAGAAGGAGTGTTTGATTTGTTTCTTCGTTTACGTGCACGTCTTGCTTTGGAAGGAGTTTGCATAAACGTCACGTACAACGAGGGGACGAGCAAAGAAGATTATTTTTGGTGTTTTGTATTTTTCAATTTTTTGTGGTTTTTGATTTTATTAACCTTTTTGGATTTTGGTGAATGTATTAAGTAGACAAAAATCTACAAATCTGCTCCTTAATCAAATCTCTTGATTAAAGAAGCCTCAAGGAATGAAAACAATCACGTGAAGTGAACGCCTTCGATGACTTTAGAACGTTGGTGGAACACCAAAACGTTCAAGAGGGTTTAATCAAATGAAACCAAGAAAATATATATGATACTTAGTAATACTTTGGGCGGCAAAACCCTCGATTAGCTCTCAAAATCAAATACTCACAAGCAAGCGGGGAAACGAGGCGGCGCGAAGCACTTAAGAGCCTTTTTCCTTAGGATATATTTTATAATATCCGCCTTATACCCACCTTATAGTTTGTATTTTCAAAATCAAGCTTCACGAAAGTATTTATCTATTTTTGCCTTTTTTCTTTGGTTTGAGATTCGAATACAATGATTGGGTAATGACCTCCCAAGTCAAGGTTGTGATTTCTCACGTATTTGGAGTACTTGTGAATTTATTGTTCTACGTATACAATATAGTAATAGTATTCACACAAAAATCGAAAACCGATAATACGTATTAGTAGAGTGCTACTAATACAAATACTACTTATGGTTAGTATATAAAAACAAGAATTCCAAATCAAAACACAACACGCCTCCCCGGCAGCGGCGCCAAAATTGATGTAGAGTTTTTACCCCTTTAGGAAAAGGAAGGCAAAGTAGTGGTAAGCGTTAAGTGTCGGTTTAGGAAAACCAAGCACTAATGACCAAATAAGTTCAAGTTCGTTTCCCAAGGAGGCAAGAGTGTTGTATTAAGAAATGATTAATAGTTTATGATTATATTGAGAATAAGAAAAGAAATGAGATTAGAATAGAATGACGGTTACGAAGACGGATTAAACAAAGACGAAAAAGGCGTACACGTAAAACCGTAAAAAGTACCAAAATTAAAATTTTAACCTAAAAATTCCTAAAAATTACCAAAAATCCACAATAATATTCTAAGAGTTTACAAAAAACCCAAACTTGCCAAAACCTTTTAATTAATTAGATAATGACTTTTTAATGCTAATCAAAGCCCTAAAAATCAAAATTAATTATTAAAAACCCCCAACAAGATTTTAAAGTTTGTAAACCTCAAAAATAACCTAATTAAGCTAAAAAGTGTTTTTCAAAATTTTAAAACCAAATAAACTATTTTTAAACAATTAATAACTATTAAAATCAATTAAAACTTAAATTAATTCTAGAAAATAATTAAAAGACCTTAAAAATATTTAGAAAGTTGCAAAATTCCTAATTAAATGTTTAGAACCTAGGAAAAATATGAAAACTTAGAAAATCAGACTTTTAGTTTTTAATAATAAAATAATATTAATATATTAATAGAAATTCAAAAATCCTAAAAAATTTCTAAAAACATGCAAACTAGCTTAATTTAACCTAAATAACTCAGAAATGAAAGTGAAATGACCTAAATACCCCTATTGGGCCTAGAAAATGAGCTAAACCCAAAACAGTACCTTATTGGGCCAAATTTGGGCCCAATAATAAAAAGTGTTCAAAATAAGCCCAAAAAGCACTGGTTGACTCAAAATTTGATTTTAAACAACTTTTTCCAAAGGCCCAAAAGCTGAAAGTGTGAAATAAGCTAACTTATACCAAGCAGCTTATTATTAATGGGCTTTTTGGCCCATTAAGCTATAAGCCAATGCCATAAGCTAAAATTTGACACACAAGCTTCTTTTGACCTGAATAAGACTTCTTCAAAAAGAAATTTGAAATAAGCCCAAGGAATAAGCCTGAAAATGCAATAAGTAATCTACAGAAAACGACAAAATAGTCGTTTTTGAGTTCTAGGCCACCCCAAGTGCTGATTCAAGTTCCAAAAGCTTTGAAATGACTTAATTAAGCAAAATCAACAAAGAGTTTTCAAATAAGCTGACTCAATAAGCTGGAAAAAGAAAATAAGCACTTATGTAAAAGTCAAATAAGTTGGTTTCCTAGTAAAAAGTCAAAGTCAAAGTCCAATAAGCTCCAGTCTAGTCAAATGGGTCAATTAATGAAGATCTATTACAAAAAATAAGTTGTTGCAAGTCTGGATAAGCTAGAATAGCTTATTGATAAGTTGAGTTCAATTTTACACTAGCAAGGGCTAGTTTTGGGTGTTGAGCAGTGGGAACTTTTCCCACTATTTGACATGTTTGACTTTTTGTCTTTAGTGGCTGTTTTGGAGATTCAGATTACACAAAGGCACCCAAATGATCTTTGGATCATAAGGAGTCAATAACAATCAACAAATCACAACAAGAAACAGCCAAATGATACAGTTAATTCAAACAAGTACCAGATCTGGGCAAAATAAGAACAAGTATAGCAGTTTAGACCAATAAGTTGTTTTAGCAAGAATAAGCTAACCAAATTGCACCAAAAGCATACACAGGCTAAAATAAACTTAAATGAGCAAGTCTAAACAAGTTTCATGCAAAAATTACAAGATTTGAACAAGATCTAAGCAGTTTAAAGTTGCTGATGTACAAGTTTTGGCCAAATGGTTTTCTTGCTGATATACTTGACACAAAGCTTAGATTCAAACACTCAAATCTTTAAAGTATGTTATATTAATGAGGTTTAAACAACTTTTACACCTAAGCATGCATAAACTCTAGGCTTTCCCAAAATCGTAGGCAAAAATCAGTAAAACACAACAAGATATAGCAGATTGAACAATTCAAGGTTTCAAGTCCAAATATTTGCAGGTTTGTGGTCTATTATAGGCATACAACAGATAACAAGCACAAACACAATCTTCTCTTAACACAATAACACAAAATCAACACAAACAGGTAGACCCAAACACCCCTTTAACTTTTCAAAATCAAATTTTTCAAAGAAAAATTAAGATTCAAGACCACCCAAGCATCAATTAACACAAAAACAAGTAAGATTAACAGATTCAAGCAAGATCAAGCCACAAAACACACAAGAACAAAGGTAACACTCAAATATCACAAATATCCAAAATATTTTCAGATTTTGGGATTAAGGGTGTGTACCTCATGGATGTACATCCACACCCACGAATTTTAAGCTTATGTGCTAGCAAGAACAAGCACAAGCTTCCACAACAAAGCCTGCTAAGATTGAACAAGGTTAAAGCACAATAAATTCAAAAAAATTACAGAAAAGGAAACTTGCTTGATTAATGCAACCAATTGATCCCACACTTGATTATCCCCAAACTTTGAGCTCACAACACCTTGATATTAAAAATATCAGGATGTATAGATCACTCTTAGCCCAGAAATTCCAAGATTTGATCAATGACTTAGCAAAATATCAAGAATGAGAAATTTGCATACATTTGCAAACTCCCTTTTGGAAACAGGTTTTTAACTTCTAAACTAACAATCATATAACAATAATAAGCAGTAAAAAAGATTGGCCAATAACTTTTCTTCAATGCTTCAAACACAATTTCATTCAACTGAAATGGGATTTACAGAAGTTTGAACAAGGAAAAATCAAAAGCAACTGCTAATGTTGGGTCCTAAGGCCTTTATATAGGCTACATTGAACTACCAGATAGCATAAAAACGTAGCCCTAATGTTGATGAAGTCCCCAAAATGCCCCTTGTCTAGTTTTGAGTTGTGAAGAACATGTGACATTTGCTTGGCAGTTTGTGGAGCTGGCAATGTAGAAAGTTGATCAAAGGGCTCCAAATGAGCTTAACTTCAAAGCTATGTTGTGGGACGCTGGATGACTTGCTCTTCTTGTCTTCTTCCTCAAACGTGTAGCAGGGGAGTTCCCATGTGGACACGTGAGTGATGTGGCAAGCAATATTAAGGTTGGGATGTGATTAGGGCTTCATTAATCACTAATCTGGAAAATTTTGGGGTTTAATTTTTGCTAAATCAAAAATCCCTAATTGTGTTCTTGAGTCTGATGAACATGGTTTTGATCTGTTTAAGGGGTGATTAAGTTTTAAATAAGTGTTTAGGCGCCAACATTAATTAATATTAATCTGGTGAGTGGAGGGTGATGTGGAGAAATGGTAGGCTGTGATTGGAGGAAGTGGTGAGTGGGGTGAGGTGGCAATCCCTGAGTGGTCTAGGTAATTAACGCTGTCGGCCACAAATAAACCCCAAAGTTTGCTATACTTGTCATTTCCAGCTTTGCTTAATAAAATCCGAATCCCTTTGTTAGCAAACTTTCATTTTTCACACTTTTGCCCCAAATACTTTTCCAAAGTATTTGCAGGGGTATTTCTTGCCATTTTTGAATTCTTCAAGGGCTGACTTAGCATCTTGATGATGAATAATGGTCTTGACTTGTATGTTGAGCATTTTGGAGGATTGAAATTGCCAAGTCTTGATGATTGAGGGACCATTCTTGCCAAATGTTGAAAGTTGAGGGCCCTTTTTGTAATTTTGACAAACTTTAGGGACCAAACTTGTAATTATGAGGATACAAGGGTATAAAGTGTCAATTCTTCCATATTGGAGGACCCTTCTTCATAATTCTTCAAGTCTACAAGGGTTTTCTTGGGAAATTCTTCATTAGGTCTTGGTTCAAAGTGCGACTTCGTTTCCCGTGTTCGTTTTTGTATGATTCTTGTGATCTTTTGTCATTTTCTCAATATCCGTACCTAAAATACACAAGCAACAAACACAAGCATATATTTTGGTATTTTGATGATAATTTATGCATTTTAAGCCCTATTTGGACGATGAGACTATGTATAAAAGCAGTCTCATCAATTAACCTCAGCCTTAGGTAGAACAACTCCATTGTTTCCCAAATCATTCAACGAAATCATAAGCCTAGTATAAGTTTGAGCAACACTTTCTATTTCCAAAGCTTTAAAGCATTAAACTTAAGTCTTAAGGCTTGGATTTTGGTTTCTTTTGTTTCCTCTGGACCTTCATACCCTAGAACTAATTCAGTCCACATCTCTTTAGCAGAGTTGCATTTGATTATGGACTTCATAATGTTCTTGGGTAGGCAAGAGACTATGATACTTTTAAGTCTCTTTTCCTGGTTAGCTAGACGTCTATCGACTGGAGACCATTGCTTAACAGGCTTCTTAATGGGTCTCTCAGGGTTAGAGGAAACAGCCAGTGGTACATAGGGACCATTTTCTGTGACACCCTGGGTAGGGTCAAAATATGTGGAATTATCAACGGAGATGTCACAAGGGTGGATCTATAGCACATAGTTCATAGAGCATAAGATAAGAGATTATTCAAAACATTTTACATGATCATTGTACAAATTTATAAAAATTGTCTTCAACATGATAAAAGTATATGTTTATTTTTCCCAAATAGAACCCTTGACGAGTCCTACAATGCATATTACAATGATGCTTGAGTCCATGCACACACCACGTACTAACTTTATTTTCCTGAGAAAAACATGCTTAGAAGGTCAACATAAAGTTGGTGAATTTACAGGTTTAACAATAATTAATTTGGACATACATCAATCATAGTAGTAACAATGCACAAAGCATTTTTATTAAAAGGTAGATTACATTTCCTATTACTTGAAACTGAAGCTTAACCTTCCATAGTCCTCAACAGATGAGAACGTAGTGTCCTACAAAAAGACACCCAAACACAGTTCCAACATGGTATACATTTGTTGTCCTAGCCAAGGCACAGTGAGCATGACTCACCCAAATGGGGATGGTCAATCCTAATAGATCTATTTATAACATTTGGGCAATTTACAACAATTTAACAGTTTCTATAGTAGTCAATCGTAGTCAAGTTTATACAATTCCGTTATGTCCAATAAAATAGTTGCATGTTTTCTCCCTCGTAGAGGAAAAGTTTATCAATAGTTTATATGGGGCTGTAAACTCACCTGGGAGTTGGAAATACTTGTATAATATGAATATCCAAATAATGCTCACGCCACAAGCTATGCCTAATCAAATAGTATAATCTTAATAGATAATACAAGAAACGTAGGTGTATGCTTATACAGATTTTTAATCAGTTTATTAATGCTATAGTATTTATCTGAATGGTTGTAGTACAAGTATTAACAATATCCATTTAAACTTTTATTTAAGTTTCATATCTAAGTAAACATAAAATGTTTTACTTATAATATTAGTTTACGTCTGTAGTACATGTGTTAATAATAACCATTTAAACTTACAATTAAGTTTCATATTTAAGTAAATATAAAATGTTTTACTTATATTATTAGTATACATACTTGTATTCAATTTATCTTACGTTCATATAATTTTATTTCCTAAAAGTATATGAGTACATGTATTAATAATACATATCCGTATTGTTTATACAATTTATTTTATAAAGCAAAATATAAATATTTTATTTTTGTAAAGTAAAAATATAAATATTTTATTTAACTTTAAAGTTCCCATAAATTATTTAACATTTATAAAATAATTTATAATTTGCAAGTTTAAAAGTTTACCACTTAAATCCTTTTAGTTTATGATTTATTAAAATAGAATAAGGGTTAGGGTTTGTTAATGTTTCGAAATATGGCAAAACTAGTCCCTCCATATTTTAAGTAAAGTAAAACTTTCGGATTTTACGTATTTAGTACCTAGGGCTTGTTAAACTTTCGGGTTATGGCAATTTTAGTCCTCCTAGTTATAACTAGGTTTTATATCTTTCATAAAATGACAAAACAGTCCCTAGGGCTTCTTTATGTTTCGGATTATTACAAAAGTGGTCCTTAGGGTTATGAAATGACTAAACAACTTTTAGAAACTTTCATAAATGCTCCCTAGGGTTTAATATGCTACGGATGGTATTTATTGAACCTTAGACTTTCAGATAATTACATTTTAAGTCCTTGTGTTTAATAGCTTATGAAAAAAAGTTTCAAATGTCACGGTTTTAGTCCTTAAGTTTCATAAATTGGCATTTTAGTCCAAAAGTTTTTATAAGTTATACTTTATTATAAAAACTTTTATTTAAATATCCAAAACATTAAATGGGCTCATTAAATGGGCTAAAATATCTAATGGGCCATGTAGTGGGCTTAATTACATTTTAAGTCCACTAATTTGTTAAATAGGCCTTTAAATCATTTATTGGGCTTAAATATATTTTTAAGTCCACTAATTAGTTCTAAACACATTCTTAAGTCCATTAAGGTACTAAGATTTTGTAGAATAATGATAATCTTTGATCTAATCAAGAGGGTTGTTGTTTTATACAGAGAGAAACTAGAGAGAGAGAGAAAGAAAACTTTTATTATGTGAAAAATGAAAGTAAACAACCAACACCCTTTCCATCAAAGGAAAGGGTTTATATACCCAAGCCTAAGTGGGCTTGAGCCTTCCAACCCATGGACAATCCCATGGGCTAGGTGATTAATACGAATAAAGTAAATTACTAACTACGAGCCTACAACATTTAATAATATTGTTGGAGTGACCGATACTTCTAATATACGTTAAAAATGTATTTCCAACAATCTCCCCCTAAGGGAGGTCACTCCAAATTACAAAGTCCTAAACCTAGCATACTATACTAAGTCTTCATCTTAAACTCGTAGTTGTTTTCTCTTTTCTTCTTTTCTTTTCTTTTGTGAATATGTTTTATAACCATAGGGCTTTAGCTTGAGCATGTTCTTTTGGCCTTTCACGTGCAGTCTTTGCCTGCTTGTTATATTCGCATTTTCGTGACTTCATGTCCCACATACCTTTCCTTTGTTAAAATCTTGAAAGTTTCAGAGTTGATACAGCGGAAGACTTTTAGGTCATACTTTCTTGAATTTGCTAAAATATTTGATGCAGAAAGAATAAGTATGTGAGGGCGACTTCAGCTGATACACCGCAACGCCACCGTCTTCAAAAGCAGCAACATAATAAGATACGAATAAAATGGCTCTGACATTTTATTCTGATTCGGTAGCTTTTTACCTTTGGTCGGTGAAGACTGTTGGACGATAATAAATTATCGTACATGTGACAGGTAGCTCTAATTAAAGATCTCCTTGACAAGATTTCGTGGGTAAAGTCGTTCTCTTTATTCGACCGTCCAAAGCTGACTGCGAACATAAAGAGTGAATCGCTTAGATATTAGATATCCTTATGATTGAAGCCGTCAAATCATGAACCCTGGAACAAGTGAATTTCATTTAAGATTTTTACCATCGTTGCTTTCCAGTTGTCACGAGCTTGATTCAAATAGAATCTTACTTGTCACCTACCAAAGTGTTGTTTGATGTTGACACTGGAAGGATTTCCACTCTTCACTGTGACCACTAAAGAGTGCCACTCTGAGTGTTCTGGCAAGATCACTTGGATTTTGCGTAGAGGCCCTGGAACAAGTTTAATCTCAATTAAGTGTTAAGCCATCGTTTCTTTCCAGTTTTCACAAGATTAGTTCTTAAAGAACCACACGTGTCACCTACCATGAGCTTTTTTGATGTTGGTTCAAGCAGGATTTTGATCTTCATTGTAATACTTTCGTATTACTCAGATGTTCTGGCAATATTACAAGAATATTGCGTAGGACTCAGAAAAATCTTTCTTATTTTTAAAATTGTGTCCTAATGAGACTTTTGATGATCTCTTGGCTCTAGACTCAATAGTGCATTTTGTTTTGGTGAGCGGAGGCTGGAGAGGATTGCCACATTTTCAATATCAATTTATTCGGAGTGAATTAACCGATAGATAACGTGTTGAACTCCGTGATATTAAAACAAATATCTTTTGAGAGATATTTGAGTTGGATGGGAGGGGTTGTGCATCGCATCACTGGGTCCATGATACTTTTTCTTCAAGATGAGTTGACCCGATTTCTGCCTAATTTGTAAGGAGAGCTTCTTTCTTTAAACCCTTTATCTTTACATTTCTTTTTCATTCTTTAACCCCTTCAATGCTTACCAGTACATCATCGCTAGCACCTTGTTGTGATTGTTCTAGTGCTAACATCAGTACTTGGTCGGCATTCGGCTACGTTCATAAACCATTCTCCATCTTTCTTTAGGACTTCTATTTTCTAACTATGGAATTGTCCTTGGGAAGATTCCTCCGGTTCTGGAAAAATCATTGGACTAGCACCTAATCCTACCACCCTTTTGTCACCACATCCGTCGTGAATTAAGTGTATTTTGGGTAAGTACTTGTCACCATGAAAAATCCTTGAAAAACTCACTTAAGATGCGTGTGATATAAATATCAAAGTTTTGTATCTTTAAGTGTTTTTGTTCATCAAAAATGCTCCCCCTTAATATGTGCAACACACATATTAAGTTAATTTAAACTTGAAGTCTTTTTCATGTTTAGCCAAATATATTATCAAGTCTCCTTAATCCCATTTTCTCCCCTTATCCAAAATGTTAACCATTAATATTTTGGATATTAATGGATTAACTGGTCTTTGGGTAACAAAATGAAATCAGTTGCTGGGCAAATAACATATCAATGCTCCCCCTCAAGTTAATGAGGGTTAGTTGTAGTGCTTGAGTATGATAGATTTTGAAAGATTTAGAATCTCGTGAGAAATTCTTGAAAAAATATCATACTTTCACACTACATCAAGCCACAAAAGCATAATATTTACAATATTTACATATTCACAAATTAAACAATATGGAGTTGACCTGAGATAGTACGACCCATTAGATGGATCGTTGCATTAGCTTGTGGTGCGCTCTATATGGTCTACCACCAACAAATCGTTCTAGACGCCTCATTAACTGTCTTTCCCTCAACTTTTCATTAATCTTTTTGATCAGGTAGTTAGCACTTGTTTTGTACCCTTTGTGCCACTGGACAGTAACGTAGGGATGCTTCTTGGTTCTGTTGAGCTGAATCAATGTGTCTCGAACTTGCTCGAGAGTCCTGTCACTAAACTTGGAAAGTTCTGCGACTCTCAGGAATTTCTTCTCACCGGATCCATTCAAGTAGAAAGTGCCTGGAATCATTTTGGTAGTGCTTGTGTAGGGACTTTTGTCGCGATGAATATCAGGAACTTCAGTGTATGGAGCAGTGAGGTTGAGCTTCTTCTGATAACTCTCAACGCCGAGTTACAAGTCTTCAACTCTCTTCTTGATGACAACTCGACGAGTGTACATTCTTAGAGCTGAATTCAGGGCAATGTATTCCTCAGCGTCCAAGTCTTTGAGTGTGCCTTGAGTCATCAAAAGCAACATGTCTTCAATGTCTTCCAGAGGAAGATCTGAAAAGTCTCCTTCCATGATGGTGTATTGTTTGTCATCTTCTCTTTTTAGTCTGATCTCTGTAATATGATGATAGCCGACTTTGGGTTCAATCTTTACACCTAGAATGGCTTTGATTCTGAACTTCGATACTACATGTGTATTTGATTTGAATCCACACGCATAGCTGTAAGCTTTTTGTATGGTTTCTCCCCAATGTGATGTACCCAATTCAGCATAGTGATCATACTCAGGAATTAATTTTCTTACCCATACATGATCAACCTTTTCTTCAATCCATGGTATTGACCCCCAAGTTGCAGCTTTAACCAAAGTTAATGAAGTCGCATACTTTTTTTCACCTTTTACCAAATACTCAAGGTCATGGCAGACAAAGAAATCACGTATAATTTGATTGTCAGCGTCAGCTATCGGGAGAGGAGCATTTTCTG
This sequence comes from Glebionis coronaria, assembly GCA_025667525.1. Classification (NCBI taxonomy): domain Eukaryota; kingdom Viridiplantae; phylum Streptophyta; class Magnoliopsida; order Asterales; family Asteraceae; genus Glebionis; species Glebionis coronaria. Next base: position 486,671,458 of record CM046876.1, on the reverse strand, counting down.
GCCTGTGACGACATGTTCGTTGAGGAAGGTTCATCGCTTTCAAAAGCTCATTCGCATTGTATTCAGCCTCCATCCTACTGATTCTTGAATTAGCAATGATGGTGGGATCATGAAAAGCTCGAGTTACCATAGCTGGAGTTATGTTGTCAGTTCCATACTGGTAGACTAGGTATGCTGAGAAGTCGATGGGATTGTTGAGGATTTGGGAGAAATCTGGTTCATCTTCTCGAGTTAGCGGACGAATGCTAGCAGCTTCCGTGACCCAAGGTTGCTCAGGTGCATTCTCATCTACAGTAATTATGTTGACCCACGCCGGTTCACTCGATTCTGGAATATCATGACCTTGTGCAGAGTCTGGAGCTCGATTCGGGAAAATTATCCGAACTGTACGAGTAGTTGGAATGTCCTTTACTGGTGTAGACTCAGACGTTTCAGGTATTGGTTGATCGGGTTCTCGGATGGGTAGTTGTTATGGTGGAGTTGTAAATGTGATAGCTTGAGCTGATTGAAGTGAACCTGATGTCAGATTAGCATCAACATCATGACGATGTTTGGTGTGTTTTCCTGTCGGAGGTGTCTCAGGTTCTGGAGTTTCCTCGGCTGTTGAAGTTGTTTGTTCTTTGGTAACATTATCCTTTTGAGACTTGTCACCTTTACCTGAAGTCTGATCCCCTTCAACATTTGACTTATCTTTGTTGTTATCATCCTCTGCCTCTTCTTCATTCTTTTCCTCTTCATCATCCTCTGGATCATCTTCATCATGTACTTGTTCGTCCATGTTGTCATCATCATCGTTACGATCACTTTTATCACCATTATCATCATCATCATCATTGTCATCATCCTCATTATGCACATCGTCATCGTCATCTTCATTCTCGAAAGATTCAACGGGTTCGTCTGACTCAACCTCATCTTCACCGTCTTTTTCTAGATCAAGACTGTTGTATGGGACGACGGTGCCATATTTTTAAAATATCTCAGTGTCTTGATCCATTGCCGTCTTTAAAGCTTTGTGAAGTGCTTTTTGTTCTGGTGTTCGGTTGTGGGACCCTATTTGAATCATCTTAGCATGCAACAGCTTCTTCAACTCGTAGTCTGTGAGCCTTTGAGCTATGAGAAAGTCGGACTGCTGAGTGTCGGAAGTCTTGATCATCATTTTGCTAGCAGCGATGTCTTTTAGTTCGTTTCGCAAATTAGGGAGTGCGGTTTCAATAGAACCTTGAACAAGTTCTTCTTTCTCTTCGTTGTATTTGTTTCTAAGGTCGCGAAGACGTACGATTGATGCTTGCTTCATTTCTACTTTAGCTTCTAGACTTGCTCTGAGTGACTCTTCAGATTGTTGACGATTTGCTAACTCTTTTTGAAGCCGGTCGATTTCTTTTTCAAAATCATTATTGCTTGAGAATTCTTCCCAGAGGCTAGCGATTTCCTTTGCATAAGCTGTCTTTAAAGATTCTAATTGCTCTTTAACGAGAGTAGTCTTATCCTCTTGAGCCTTCAAGCATTGTCCGATGATTCGCATAAAATCTGTGGTGACGGGTAGAGATGCTAGCAAAGGTGTTAGATGAGTGTCACAATGGTGCTGATTACTGATGTCGTGGCCTCAGTTACAGGGACATTTACCAAGTTTGGGTTTGTTGAAAGATCAAAATTAGTAACATCAGATTCAAGAGAGTCAAGGTTCAAGTACTTATCTACTAGGTCTGACAAGGACGAGGATTTGGTAACACTCTTATCCTTGTTGACGTCCCCTGTATCTGTTGTCTCTTGTTGAATATCATCAACGAACGTATTGTTATGTTCGTGTTGTTGATCATCCTGAAGTGGCTCGTCCTCGTAACCATCTAGATTTCCAAATTCAGCAATGTTAGGCAACTCGACTTCCTTTGTCTGTTTCGATCTACTACCTCCCGTCTCCCTTCTACTTTGTAGTAAAGCCTTCTTCAATTGCTTGGATTGTTGTTTCTCAGTCAATGGTGGTTGTTGTTCATCAATGTCTTCAATCAAATCTTCATCCAAGAGAAGTGTTTTCTTTCCCTTGGCCTTTTTCTCCCATAAAGACACTGTTTTTTTCTTTTGCCCTTGTCTTGTGTTGGTGTGTCAGCTTTTGATGAATCCGTTTCCTTCCTTTTGCCTTTGGGTTTTGGTGCCTTTAACTCTGCCTTGAACTCTCCCGTTTCTACTTTCTTTGAATGATTTTCATTTTCTTTCAGAATGATCTTATATGAAGCACTCTTTTTGATTTTGTCATTCATCATATTATCCGGAACAGGAGCAGGAATACCTGAGTAAACAATCTTAAGTCCTTCTTGTCTCATGTGTACTATGAAGAAATCATCATCTTCTGAGTTAACAAAGAGTCCTCCACGTCGATCTATAGTTTCATCGGCTTTCATGAAGTAATTGATAATAAGCTTCGTGAATCGTGGAAACTGAAAGTGGTCAGATTTCTTCTTAACGTTTCTGAAGGCTTGATAATGAAATACTTCCCATATGTGAGAAGCATAATCCAAATCGAGTCTCTTGTAGATGCCATAAAAAATACGAGCCTGAGAAAGTCTCATAGAATCGGCACCTCAGGATTTTCCCGTAAAACATCGGATAATGATATTAAAAATTGCTTTCCAGGGTTGTCCAAGCCTAGAGGTGTTAAACTTAGATATGTTTGGCAAGTCGCCATCATATCCAAGAGACATAATCAGATCTGTTATTTGTTTTAAGTCTGGAACAGGAGCATATGTTTTCCCTTTAGGAGAAGGGAATTCAAAGATTTCACGAAACTGTTTAAGAGAAAATTCCTTCTTCTGACGATTGATGTTGAATGAAAACATTGTGTTTGTGATGGGTTTGATAGATGACCAAAACTCATGCATGAAAATTTCTGGAACACTTGCTGAAATCCTTAGTGTAGATTTGATCGGTGTGAGATCAAGGATTTCAATAGCTATTCTGAATGTTGCTTGTGATGGAATGAAGCCTTCTTTTAATCGTTGATTATTGGGGGTGATTGGAAGACAGTTTTCTTCTGGTACAAGTTCATTGTCAAGTTGAATTTGTTGCTCTTGAGTACGAACCATGAAATCTACTTAAGATAAAACATTCACAGTGATATACAAGATATATATATCATGTAGTCTAAACATTGAAAGCATCCTATTGCATTTTCTTTGACAACATAACAAGTAGCACCTAAAAGACCATACAAATATTACCCAAAATAATCATCAGGTTGAAACCCATGCATATCAGATATCAGAAACGAAAACAAGCATATCAATAAAAAAAACAAGTCATAAGTCAGAATAAATCATGATGCACATAAGTCAGAATCGAGTATGATGCACATAAGACGGAATAGATCATGATGCACATAAGTAGGAATCAAGTATGATGCACCTAAGTCGGAAACCCTGAAAGACTTAATTCGGAATTCGTATCACAACTTAGTTCGGAATCCGTATCCCCAACCTAGTCCGGAATACACACGTTTATGACCTAAGTCGGAATACACACGCTTGTGACCTAAGTCGGAATACACACTTTTGTGACCTAAGTCGGAATACACACGTTTGTGACCTAAGTCGGAATACACACGTTTTCAATCGAAGTTGGAATCCTTGTAATCACCAACTTAATTCGGATTTTAGTGAGTTTGTAACATAAGTCGGGATATTCTTAAGCCACACATAAGTAGGAATCCATCTATACCCAACCTAAGTCTGAATCATGATATTGAACCTAAGTCGGAATGCAAGATATCAAACCTAAGTCGGAATCCAAGATATTGAACCTAAGTCGGAATCCAATTAATTATCAACTTAAGTCGGAATGAACATAAGTCAGAATGCCATCGTCAACCTAAGTAGGAATGTGTCATTTCAAACCTAAGTCGGAATCCGTTTCACTAACCTAGCTCGGAATCCAATTACCAACCTAAGTCGGAATCCATGTAATCACTAACTTAATTCGGAATCCATGCTTTTTACTGATTATCAACAGACAAAAACAATCAATCGCAAGTGTTTTTGGGCATTAAAACAATCAACGCAAAATCCTTTGTTTTTCATAACAAAAACCCCTTTTAATCAAACAATTAATCGAAAATCTATAAACCCTAACTGGTCATATTGAAGTCGACTAGTTAATTGAGGAAATGAAAGAATTAGGTTTACCTTATATGTTCAACGAAGAAAAACAAAGTAGGATCGAGGGTGCTAAGGCTTGGAAACAATGGCGGCTCAGTGGTGGTCGTTTTGTGTGACAGTGAAACGAGATGAAGAAGGGGGCGGGGTAAAAGATTTGACCTAAGTCAAGTGTTGCATTTTTTACACATTTGTCCCTTCTTTTTCTTTTTATTTTCATTTGAGTTAACACCTATTATTGTTTAACGTTCATTAAGAATATTTTAACGACCGTGGTAACTTAAATAATATTTTAAACTATTGAGCACACACAACCAATCAACGCACTTAAATGAGTCTGCCTAAAAACCATTAATCTCTAAGGTCCAATTAAAAGCACGAGAGACAGTCTTCAGCATATTACATTCTTGACAAACACATGATGAATAACATTTAACCGTTTATTTTTCTGAGAAAGATTATGGAAGACGACATATTGATGACAAAAATGATTTAAGATTTTCTCCCCCTTAAACATTGACCCGTTTTCTATTTAAAGGGTTGTAGTCTTTGTTTAAGGAGTAGAATACCAATGAAAGCATTTTACATTTAATGATTTAAAAGAACGATTCTTGGTGACAATAAGATTTCTCTTATTTTTACAAAATAAATGCACTGAAGCGTACACAGATTTGTGTTAGACCAAGATGTAAAGTAAACTTTATCCCTTGTATGGTTTTAAAGTACACCATACTAGAGAAAATAAATTCCTGTTGTGAGCCAACGTTTTCGTAAGGAATACGTGACTTTAATGCGAAAAACGGGTTGCAGTCTAAAATAACTACAAGCCATATGGGCATGTTTTAAAATATGTACAACTTTTATACGGACTCTATTTATGGCGCCGTGTCAATTTTAATCGACATTTCTAAGGCCGTAAATATTACCGTACTAAAAGACATGCCCGATTGAAAATGAAAAATATTTTTGTATTTTCTTGATTTTATATTTTTTATGGTTTTTGTATATTTTATATTTTTGTATTTTGCTTTTGGTGGTGTATATATATACGATAATATACAAGATCACGATATAAGGATACTCTAGAATAGTTTACCACCACTATTCTGCAGATTCTTCTGCCAACTCCTTAAGTGTCGCTGGTGAGAATGATTTCATGCTTACCTTTTCGATCAAAAACTCGATACGTCCTCGATCTAGGGCCTTTGTGAATATATCCGCCAGTTGATACTCGGTGTTGACAAAATACAGTTCGATCACTCTATTGTCCACTTGCTCTTTGATGAAGTGGTAGCGTATGTCAATGTGCTTCGCCCGATAATGTTGAACATAGTTGCAGCAAAGGGCAATTGCACTTTTGTTATCACAGTACATCGGGATATTATTGAATCCAAGACCGTAGTCAGTTAATTATGATCTCATCCAAAGGACTTTAGCACAACAACTGGACATAGCAATGTATTCAGCCTCTGTACTTGATATTGCAGCACTTTTTTGCATTTTGGATGCCCAAGTAATCAGTCTATCTCCAAGAAGTTGCACATTGTCAGAAGTGCTACGTCTAGTATCTTGACACCCAGCATAATCCGAATCTGCATATGATATTAGTGCAATAGAGGAATCCTTCAGATACCACAGACCACGATGAAGTGTTCCTTTAAGATACCGAAAGATCCTTTTCACAACATGTAAGTGCTTTTCGGTAGGCCGAAACTGATACCGGGCACACATGCATATAGCAAATTGAAAATCAGGCCTGCTAGCAGTCAGATAGAGAAGAGTGCTGATCATTCCACGGTAAAGTTTAGGATCGACAGCTATCCAATCCCTATCCTCATCTAACTTGGATCTCTCCACCATTGGAGTATCCACGAGGTCACAATTTGCAAAATAATACTTCTTTAATGATTCAAGAGCAAATTTAGATTGATTAATGAAGATGCCTCGGGGATTTTGAGAAATTTGCAACCCTAAGAAAAATGAAATTTTTCCCATCATCGACATCTTAAAACGTGTGGACATAATTTTCTCAAAATGGTCAGACAGTCTTTGAGTAGTGGCAGCAAATATTATATCATCAACATAAATTTGTACAAGTATCATGTCGTTGTCCACCTTGAGAATGAATAATGTTGGATACACTTTGCCTTTGGAGAAGCCTTCCGAAATCAGATAAGACGATAAGAGATCGTACCATGCGCGTGGAGCTTGTTTCAACCCATAAAGAGCCTTCTTGAGCTTGTACACGTGATTAGGATGCTCCGAGTCGACGAATCTATTCAGCTGGCTTACATAGACATCTTCCCTTAATTCATAGTTAAGAAATGTCGTCTTAACATCCATCGAATAGACGATCATATTCATGTGAGAAGCATAAGCAAGGAATTATCTAATCGCCTCCAATCGAGCAACATGAGCAAAGGATTCTTCAAAGTCAATACCCAAAGCTTGTTTGTAACCTTGAGCAACCAATCTAGCCTTTTTCTTTCAAACACTACCCATCTCATCGAGTTTGACCTTATATACCCACAACAATGTAACAACATCGACGTTGTTGAGTAAAGTAAATAATTCCCATACTTCAAGTCGTTGAAATTCATTAGGTTCTGAAGGTCTACGAGATCTTGGCCTATTCTACATGATTGGATTAGATGGATTAGATAGAGGGATAGATTGATGAATATAAAAGAGATGAGAAGGGAGATGATGGAGTAGAGAGAGAAAGGAGAGAAAAGAGAAGAGTAGAGAGAGAAAGTAAAGATTGAATATGAAATGTGAAAAATGACCAACCCCTCCTAACATGCTAGGAGGGGATATATATAGCCCACCCTACATGTGGGCTATATGGACTATACATTTACTAAGTGGATCACGAGCCCATAACATAATTATCGTTGGAGCGACCGATCCTTCATAAATACGTAAAACGTATTTCCAACAATCTCCCCCTAAGGGAGGTCGCTCCAAGAGACAAAGTTATAAATAGTCTATATCTCGTGATCTATGCTAACTAAGATGTGACCGAGACTTTATTGGGAAAAACGTATTTCCAACAATCTCCCCCTAAGGGAGGTCACATCTTTTTACAAAATCTTAAACCTAGCATCTATGCTTGAGTCTTCGATCTTGTTCTTGTGAATATGCTTGATGTGATCTTTGACTTTAGTCTTGAGCATGTTTCCTTGCCTTGACCTTGTGCATCTTCACTTGTGATATTTGCCTCTTCGTGACTTCATGTTCCACATACTTATACTTTTAAATTCTTGAAAGCTTCAGAGTTTGATACAGCGGAAGACTTGACCTTCAGACTTTCTTGAATTTGTTGAAGTACTAATTGTATGTAGTATAAGCATGTGGTGACGACTTCTTCTGGATTGTACACCGCAATGCTACGTTCTTGTTATGCTGCATAAGACAGTTAGCAACAAACAATATACACGGATTAAATAGCCTTGAACATTTCATTCTAATTCGGTAGCATTTTACCTCCGGTCGGTGAAGACCGTTGGACGATATTAAATATCTTACTTGTGGCAGGTAGTTTCAATAAAGAACCTCCTTGACAAGATTTCGCGGGTAAACCCGTTCTCTTTACTCGACCGTCCAAAGCTGACTGCGAACGTAAAGAGTGAATCATTTGGATAATCTTATCCGCATGATTTGAAGCCGTCAATTCATGTTCCTGGAACAAGTGAAGTTCAATTAAGAACCGCACCGTCGTTGCTTTCCAGTTGTCACTAGCTTGATTCATATAGAATCTTGCAAGTTACCTACCAAGTGCTGTTTGATGTTAACACTAGAAGGATTTCCATTCGTCACTGTAAATACTTAATAGTATTACTCTGAATGTTCTGGCAAGATCACTAAGATATTGCGTAGCGGCCTGGAACATGTTTAAGTTCATTTAAGAATTAAACCACTGTTGCTTTCCAGTTATCACAAGTTTGATTCATAAAGAATCGCACAAGTCACCTACCATGAGATTTTTGATATTCGCTCAAGAAGGATTTCCATCTTCATTGTAAATACTTTCGTATTACTCAGATGTTCAGGCAAGATCATGAAGATTTTGCGTAGGACTCTTAAGATCTTTCTTACTTTTCACAGTGTGTGAAGAAGCAAGGAAATATGAAAGTGTGTCCTAATGAGATATTTGATGATCTCAAATGTCTCTAGACTCGATCGTGCATTTTGGATTTTTAGTGATCGGAGGCTGGAGAGGAGTGCCACCTTTTCAATACCAATTTATTCGGAGTGAATAAATCAATAGATAATGCGTTGTCTCCGTGTGATTAAAACAAATATCTTTTGAGAGATATCTGAGTTAGCTGGGATGGGTTGTGCATTGCATCACTGGGTCCATGATGTCTGTCTTCAATATTAAGAATCATTAAACAATGATCTTAATAGCATATGTATTGACCCGGTTTCTGACTAAGTTGTAAGGAGTGCTTCTTTCTTTACACCCTTTATCTTTACAATTCTTTTTCATTCTTCAACCCCTTCAATGCTTACCAATACGTCATCACTAGCACCTTGTTGTGATTGTTCCAGTGCTAACTTAAGTACTTGGTCGGCATTCAGCTATGTTCACAATCTTTCTCCATCTTTCCTAAGGACTACTATTTCTAGCTATGGAATGTCCTTGGGAAGATTCCTCCGGTTCTAGAGGAATCATTGGACTTTAACATATCCTACCATCCTTATGTCACCACACTCTTCATCATCATGAATATCAATGTTTTGGGTAAGTGTATGTCACCATGAAATGCATTTTGAAGTGCAAATCCATTTTGCTCCCCCTTAACATATGCCACGATATCCGAAAACATTTCGCACATGTCGGGATGAGCTAGCACGTTAAGTCAAACCATTTGTGATTAATCATTTCCCATATTAAATCACATTTTCTCCCCCATATTAAAAATATTAACTCAATCAATGTTTTTAATATCAATTGATTTAATAGCGTTTTAAGAAAATTTGGGAAGAAAAATGCAAATCCAATTATCTTCATGAGTTACACAAGCTCCCCCTCAAATTAATGAGGGTCTACTTGAAACATAAATTAAATACCTTTTAAACACAAGTGTAAGGTATTTATAACGTGCAAAGATCATATATGATAATGAATTCACAATATTAGCAATTTACGAGGTTGGACCTGAATGATGGAGAACATCATATGAAAGAAGCACATGGTTCTTGTTCACGAATGTTGGTCTTCCTCGTAACTTCTGAAGTTATCTCTTGAATCCATTTGTATGATTGATATCGTTGTCTTAACACTAATATGTGAACTTGGCACTCTCGGCATCAAGGATTCTGAATGCTGGATAATTTCTCCCCCTCAATTGTTGACCCGTGTTCTATTGAAAGAGCTGTAGTCACCGTTTGAGTAGTCGCATCGTCGAGTATGTAGATATCAATTGTAAGTTGCTACGGTTGGTGGAGATGATAACTTCGGATTCTGAAGTCAAAGCTTTCCGGTGAAATGCTTGACTTCAAAGTGAAAAGCGGGTTACAATCGGAAATAATAGCAAACCATAATGGAGCATGTTTTAAATTTTTTAAACTTCTGCTCGAACTTTATTTACAATCCCGTGTCATTATTGAATGACATTTCTAGGTTCATAAATATTATCGATTCCAGAAGACATGCTCTTTTTATCAAAACATTTTTGAACACACAATTTTGAAAGATTTAGAAAAACCTTTTGAGAAATTCTTGAAAAATTGTGTTCAAAGTTTTGAAAACCAATTACTTGAGCTTAAGATTTGGAATATCTTAGGAAAGATCAAGTCCGAGAAGTTGTAAACTTCTCGTTGTAAGGATAAGTTACCATCGGTGATAACCTTTCCTTTTATCTGAAGAACGAGTCCTAAGCTGACATTTACTTAGAAGTCGTGTTCATGAGCTTGAAAACTTTGACTGTTTTAACGGAAAGCTCATGACCGAGAAAGGTTAATTTCTCGTTACGAGGAAAAGTTCTCTTATTTAAAAGATACACTTTCCTTTCTGAGCTTAAAACTTCGAATGTTTTAATACAAGCTCATGACCGAGAAATGTTAATTTCTCGTTATGAGGATAAGTTATCATAAAAGATAATCTTTCCTTTATTTGAAGTTCGAGTTACAGTCTGACATTTAACTGTAAGTCATTGTGAATGAGCTTAAAAACTTCGAATGTTTTTAATATTAGCTCATGCCCGAGAAAACTTAATTTCTCGTTGTTAGGATAAGTTTATCATCGGCGATAAACTCTCCTTTCTTTGAAGCACGGGTTACCATCTGATATTTAATGATAAACCATATACATGAGCTTAAGACCTTTGAATGGTTTTAGGATAAGCTCGTGTCCAAGAAAACTTAATTTCTTGTTAAGAGGGTAAGTTATCGTTGCGTAGATAAACTTCCCTGTCTCTGAAGTCCGGGTCGTCGTCTGTCATTTAACGAGGATCCATTGTGCATGAGCTTAAAAACTTCGAATGTTTTTAATATAAGCTCATGCCCGAGAAAAATTAAATTCTCGTTGTTAGGATAAGTTTTCCATCGGTGATAAACTTTCCTTTCTTTGAAGATCGAGTTATAGTCTGTGATGTGACTATAAGTCCTTGTGCAGCTTAACCATGAATCCCCTAAGACATTTGTTTCTCCGATATCTGCTTCTTCAGCAACCAAACTCTAAGAGTGTTCTTAGTTGAACGGTAGACAATGATTGGACCGCTTCGTTCTTTTGGAACATCAACTTTGGTACCTGCATTCTCATTAGGAGTTTGTATACTTTTGCAAGGGTTAGAGATATCTATTTTAGAAGCACATGGGGGTTCACGGTTTTCTTTTCTTGTGTCAGAGGTGGCCTGAGGGGATGATTCACTTGTCTTAGTTGGCAAACGTTTCCTTTTATAGAAAACCTTAAGTTCAGGCTTAAGTGATGTATCATCCTTTGCAATTTCCTCCCTAGTAATCTTCGTAGAATCAGAGACTATCCTAGTTAAAGGGCACTCGTTTCCTACAAGAGTGAAAGTTCTACCAGTGGGGCGCCACATTTTACCAATGGGTTTGATTTTAGCGACCCACTGGGATTTAAGTCTAGCACGGGAGTTCACCTCATTAAGTAGTGTCTTGATACAAGAATCATGATTTGCCATAAAAACACATTTTCTACATGTTTTACAAGTAGCATATTTAATGTCCGAGTAATTCCTAGATGATTGATCGATACTCCTAGGAGACGTCATGCTACGGTTAGCAGTGTTGGGTAATCTAGAAGGCATCTGACTAGGTTGGACATTGTTATCTCTTACATGTGTCTTTGGAATAGCTTCCCTTTGACCAAAATCATGGCGCACATCATTTGAACTCCTTCTAGACGTGTTCTTTGAACTATTCTTATAGAAACTAGGGGCAATCATGTGATGAGGTCTTGCTAAAACTGATTTAGTCACGTTAGACCTAGTTGGTGGAGTGACTGTTCTAGAAATATGACCCAAATCAACTTGGGAGGCAAACCGCGGTCTCGAGGATTGTGGTCGCTTGGATCTAAATGCAGTAGGTTGTCTGACAATCGGTTGTCTGACGAACTGATTTGTAGGCGGTTTCCCCAAGATTGATGGTTTTTCAAGCTTAGTGTCCACACTAGGTCCTCTATTTTTCCTTAACTCGTTTTTCAACGCAGCTATAGCAAACACCTTTTCCTGAACTTGGGCTTTTAAGGTTTCATTTTCTTTTAGCAATCTATCTTGGGATGCCAATTTAGACTCTAGTAACTGAATTTGTTTCAAAAGATTATCCTTTTCAGCTTTAGAATCTGAAACTTTTTGATCCAATTTTCTTTCAAGAACAACGTTTGACTTTTCAAGTTTTTCAAAGTATGTTTCAAATTTGTCCGTTTTCTTAGAAAATTCAAGTTTGGCATCCTCAAGATCTTTTGATTGTTGAGCTACAATCGTTTCGAGCTCTCTAATCTTGGAATCAGAAGCAGTCAATGAAGCAGTTATAGGATAATTATCATGATGTTTAGCATTTTGAACACTTTCTCCCCCATTATGACTCACATCGGATGAATCAGAAGTGGTATTTCTATCACTCTTTTCCATCCCATGTTTGTCATAATTAGATTCAGAATGCTAAATATACGGCATGGCATCAACATATACATCATAAACAACATTACATTGTACCATGTTTGCTGGCTCTTCGTCATAAACGGGTGAGGTGTCATCAAAAGAGATCTCGTGAACATTCCCTGACGTGCCACTGGTATCATGTTGTCCTCCTGATTCCGTGCTCTTGGCATCGTTAGGCTCCAAGTTATCAACCGTATGACCAGTTTCCTTTTGCATCGAAGAGTCTTGCATTCCATTATCATACCCTTGATGAATTCGAGATCTTTCATAAATCGAAGACGAGACCGATGTCATGAGTTTCAAAATTGTATCTCGGAAAACTCGAAGCTCGGTATGTGTATCTCGAAGAAATGATTGGCAAATCACTGAACTTTCAGGCTTGATGATATTGAATTGGAGGAAGGGCGTGAGTTGTGTCACAAGAGTCTTATATGCAAGTGCCGATGCAGAGTGATTGAAGTTTTCATTGTTGAGTTGCTCGGCGAGTTGGGTCAAAGTGGCGAATATTGAATCGATGAATATATGACGATCTTGTCCAAAGATGGTCACAAATTCGCTCCCTCCTTGAATCCTCGAAAGAGTGACAAGATGAGACTGAAGCATTTGAAATGAAGTGATGCCACTTTTCCTAACTTTGTTTTGCATTGAATGCGATTCTCCCTTTTGACATGTCGAATCGAACGAATCCATTAAATATCGATTAAAAATGACGTGGATGTTGTTGTTTTCGGGATTTTAGAATTCGTGAAAAAACGAAAGACTCGTAAATAACACTTAAAATTCCTCGATGGATGATATAAATGAAGCTCGTCACTTTGACTCGTCACGTTTTTCTTGAAATCCGGCCACAATAACGTTTAACCCGACAAATATTTTTCCACGTTAACTTTTAAAATACCCGCCTCGACACGATTTGCCAAAAATTAATAAACAAAATATACTAAACTAAAAATATAAAAGTGACAAAAATACAAAAATTTAATTTAACTAAAAATAAAAAATAAAATGTGATATTTTAAAATGGAAAATAAAATTAGAAAAATAAAAATAAAAATAACTTTTAAAAGTAACCAAGAAAAACAAAGTAATGTTATATGTGAAACCAAATAACATTGTGTAACATTTAAAAACATGTATAAATAAAGAAGGAAAGTTGAGACGTGGCTATGATTGAACCAAACACAAGTCGCCCACACACCACACACGTGGCCTTATGACATAAGCATAGTTTACTCTGTCCTTTGTAAATTCCGCCCAAATATATAAACCTTTCTCCTTCTTGTTTGACTAAATCACACAAACCAAAACAGATGCAAACTCTCTCCCTCACAAAATCAACGACCTAATCTCTCTCTCTCACCTAGAAACCTCCGTCTCTCTCTCTTCTCTCAACCACAATACTGATCTAAAAACCTAATCTATTCTCTCTCAAATCTCAAACACACCAACACAAATGATAAACCAGAAACCCCAATATCTTTTGCTTCATAAAACACAGCCACCAATTATCTATTATCTATTATACTCACAAAAATCAGCAAGAACCAATCATCCACGAATCTGCTTAGCAATGATTTTGGCTACAAGATTCTTTTAATTAAGAGTCTCGGGTAGGTTTTATTTTATGCTTTCTGGTTTAAGTGATATCTATCGAGTCTTCCTCTCATCTGTAGAGTCTTTCTGTCGAGTGTTGATGTCGAGTGGGTTTCGGGGATATTGATGTCGAGTCTGTGTGAGGGTCAGGGTTTTGGTTTTTGATTAAATGAGTGTTGGAGTCTGTTGATGGGTTGAGAGTTGTGGGTTTAGGTCTCGGGTTGGGTAATACGAGAGGTTTGGATTAAGTGGGTTTGTTTGTACGAGATGTTGAGGTCTAGGGTTGTCGAGAGTTGAGTTGAGTCCGAGTGGATTCGAGTTTGGGTTTCAAAGGTGTTCGAGAATGGGTGTCTGAATGTTGTGAGGGGGAGGATAAGGTCAGCTGGGGTTGGTTGGTTTGACTGAGAGAGGTGAGGTCGAGAGATGTGAGGGAGTTCAAGAGGTTTGAGTGAGGGTGAGTGAGTTTGTTTGGGTGATAGAGGGAGTTCGAGGGGGAGGGTCTGTCAAGAGAGGAGAGTTTGTGTCGAGAGACGTGTGAAGACTGTTCTCGAGGGAGTCAATGTGAAAATTGAACGAGGGTGTGGGTAAGGGTCGAATTCAGTGTTTTTGTGTGTGTTAGTGAGTTAATGTAATGTAGATTATTGATAATCTTGTTAATCTATGAAGTGGGTTGAAGATTTCTAGAGAGAGAAACTAGTGAGAGAAAGTGAGAGAGAACTATGTGTTTTTATTAAAATGATGAAATGAGAACATCAACAACCAACCCCTTTCCAAGGAGGAAAGGGGTATTTATACTTCCAAGCGAAATTGGGCTTGGGCTGACCCATGACAAGCCCATAGGCCGGTTCTTACTTAACTAAATAAGTAACTCATTGACTACGAGCTATTACAACATTAATAATATTATGGAATGACTGATACTTCTAATATACGTTAAACGTATTTCTAACAATCTCCCCCTAAGGGAGGTCACTCCACGTTACAAAGTTCTAAACCTAGCATACTATACTAAGTCTTCGTTCTTCAGCTCGTAGTCTTTTGTTCTTTCTTTTTGTTGTGAATATGTTGATTTGATCTTTTAGGCTTTGGCTTGAGAGCATTGTTCTTTTGACCAATCACGTGCGATCTTTGCCTTCTTGTGAATCTTGCCTCCTCGTGACTCCATGTTCCACACACTTATGTCTTTTTGTTGAATTCTCGAAAGCTTCAGAGTTTGGTACAGCGGAAGACTTCATTTTGCACTTTCTTGAATTTTGCTGAACTTTGATGCAGAAAAACATAAGCATGTGGGAACGACTTCAACTGGTACACCGCAACGCCACCGTCTTCGCAGCAACATGATAAGACACGAATGAAATGGCTTAGAACATTTCATTCTAAATCGGTAGCGTTTTACCTCCGGTCGGTGAAGACCGTTGGATGATATTAGATATCGTACCTGTGACGGATAGTTTCAATTAAGTAACTTCCTAACAGGATTTCGCGGGTAAACCCGTTCTCTTTATTCGATGATCACTAAGCTTGACTGCGAACATAAAGAGTGAATCACTTGGATAAATTATCCTTGTGATTGAAGCCGTCAATTCATGAAACCTAGAACAAGTGAATTTCAGTTAAGATTTTCACCATCGTTGCTTTCCAGTTATCACGAGCTTAATTCATAAAGAATCTTGCACGTCACCTACCAAGTGCTGTTTGATGTTAACACTAGAAGGATTTCCACTCGTCACTGTGATCGATAAAGAGTCACTCTGAGTGTTCTGGCAAGATCATATGATAATGCGTAGAGGCCTGGAACGAGTTTAAGTTCAATTAAGAATTAAACTACTGTTTCTTTCCAGTTTTTCACAAGATTGGTTCTTAAAGAACGGCACGTGTAACCTACCATGAGCTTGTTTGATGTTGGCTCAAGCAGGATTTCCATCTTCATTGTAATACTTGCGTATTACTCGGATGTTCTGGCAATATTACAAGAATACTGCGTAGGACTCATAAAAATATCTTACTTTTCACAGTGTGTGAGAAAGCAAGGAATAAATGGAAAGTGTCCTAATGAGACTTTTGATGATCTCGTGGCTCTAGACTCGATAGTGCGTTTTGATTTAGTGAGCGATGGCTGGAGAGGAGTGCCACCTTTTCAATATTAGCCTATTCGGAGTGAATAAACCAATAGATAACGTGTTGATCTCCGTGTGATTAAAACAAATACCTTTTGAGAGATATTTGAGTTAGCCGGGAAGGGTTGTGAATTGCATCACTGGGTCCATGATGTCTTTCTTCAATATCGAGAATCATTAACAAATGATCTCAATAGCATATGTATTGACCCGGTTTCTGCCTAAATTTGTAAGGAGGGCTTCTTTCTTTACACCCTTTATCTTTACATTTCTTTTTCATTCTTCAACCCCTTCAGTACTTACCAATACATCATCACTAGCACCTTGTTGTGATTGTTCCAGTGCTAGCATCAGTAATTAGTCGGTACTCAGCTACGTTCACAATCTTTCTCCATCTTTCCTAGGACTTCTAATTCTATCTAGGGAATTGTCCTTGGGAAGATTCCATCGGCTCTGATGAATCATTGGACTAAAACCTATTCCTACCACCCTTTTGTCATCACATCGTCGTGAATTAAGCGTGTTTTGGGAAGGTATAGCCACCATGAAAAATCCTTGAAAATCACTTAAGGTACTTGTGATATTGAAATCAAAAGTTTTGTACCTTAGGTGTTTTGTTCATAAAAAACGCTCCCCCTTAACACGTGCTTTACACATATTAAGTTGGATTATCGTTAAGTCTTTTTCATCTTTTAGCCAAGTATCATTTAAGTCTCCTTAATCCCATTTTCTCCCCTTATCCAAAATGTTAACCATTAATATTTGGGATATTGAATGGATTAACCAGTCTGTGGGTAAAAATGAAATCGATGTTCGGCCATAGAACATGTTAATTCTCCCCCTTAAATTAATAAGGGATAGTTGTAGTGCTTTAGTATGATATATTTTGAAAGATTTAGAATCTCGTGATAAATGCTTGAAAAATTATCATACCTTAACACTACATCAAGCCGTAAAAGCACAATATTCACCAAATTTACATATTCACAAATAAAACCAATATAGAGTGGACCTGAGATGTACGACCCATTAGATGGATTGTTGCAGTAACTTGTAGTGCACTCCATATGGTCTACCACCAACGAATTTTTCTAAGCTCCTCATCAATCTACGTTCCCGGAGCTTTTCATCAATCTTCTTGATCACATATTTCGCCATTTGCTGATAACCCGGATGCCAATCCTCAATCATCTCTGGTAAAGACCCACCAGAATTGAGATGCTCCAATTTTCCTCTGACGTATATGAGAGTCCCATCACTGTATTTATAAAGCTCACCTACCCTCATAAACTTCATAATCCCACGACTGTTCAAGTAGAAAATCTTGTAACTCGGAACGGTAGTGCCAGTATAGGGACATCTTTTGACATGTTGAGGTAGAACTTGATTCATTGGACGGGTCAGGTTAAGCTTTCTTTGGTAGCTTTCAACTCCCAATTGAAGATCTTCAACTCGTTTCTTGATAACAACGCTTCGTGTGAACATACGAAGTGTTGTATTCAAGGCAATGATTTCTTCACGAGTAAGATGGGTAACTTGATCACGGGTCATCATAAGCAACATGTCTTCAATATCTTCAAGGCGAATAATAGAAAAATCTCCCTGCTGTATTGTGTATTCTCTGTCATCCTCCCTTTTTAGAGGAATCTCCGTCACATGATGATAGCCATTCTTGGCTTCAGTTTTCAGTCCCAAAATACTTGAGATGCGGAGATTGGATCTAACGATCCTTCCTGAATTGGCTAAGCAGCAACCTCTGTACGCCCTTTGGACTCGCTCGTCCCAATGTGATGCACCTATAACAGCATACATATCATAATTACGATTTACCCTTGGGACCCAGAGTCGGTTTACCTTTTCCTCGATCCAGGGTATTGTCCCCCAATTAGCAGCTTTCAACAATGTCAGGGAGGTTGCGTACTTGGAAGAACCTTTGAGGAGATACTCAAGATCATAGGTGACAAAGAAGTCAAGAGCAATTTGATTAGCTTGAGAGGGATCAAGTGGAGGTGGAGCTCTTTCTGACTCATGAAGTCCTGGCCTTTGAGTGGTATTGAGAGCTTTCAGGACCTCGTCAGCATAATACTCGTACTCCATGCGGCTTAACCCGGTTTTGGCGCGAAGGCTTTTGTCCTTCAGCGCTCTCTTTACCAGAGAGGGAGTGATTGAAGATTTGAATTCATGAGCCCAAAATGCACACAAATCTATCGGACTACGGAAACGAAGATATAGAACATCCCTATCAGCGTCTGTGATTGGATCATATCTTGCTGCTGCCGTGATCCAAGCTTGTGGCGGTGCTGTTTCATCAATCTCCAATGTATCTACCCAATCCTATGTGCTTGACGCGGGAACAATAGATTGTGGTTCTTGTTGTAGAGGAGTAGAAACATGAACATCTGCTGGTTCTGATTCAGGCATCTCGGTGGTGTCATGAACAGGCGAGTGTTGTGCAGTTTCAGGTTCAGTTACTGATTCTGCAATCACAGTAGCAATAAAAGAACTAACAGGATTAGTGGTAATAGGTATAGAAACAGCAACAGATGTACCGGAAATCGATGATGCTATAGTAGCATTCACATCATGGCGCCACTTGGATCGTCTTGATTCTATTGAGGTGGATTTTTCCTTTTGCGCAGCATCTTTCTGAGACTTGGAACCAGTCTTAGACAGCTTCTTTGTGCTGGCAACCTTATCCCCCTTTTCAGGCTGTTTACCATCATCATTCTCATCGTCATCCTCGTTGCTTCCCTTAGCACTCTCCTCATTTCGATCACCACCATCACCACCATCATCATCATCATCATCCTTATCATTATTACCATCATCGTCACCATCATCATCATCTTCTTCTTCTTCTTCTTCTCCTTCTTCTTCTTCTTCACCAGTACCCTCTTCTTGTTCACTATCCTCCTTTTCCTCCTCAGGCAGAATATGGTAGGGTACCACACTTCCAAACATCTTGAACAACCGATCATCCTCCGAGATGGCTTCATTAAGTGCTTTGTAGAGTGTCCGCTGAACTTTCGACTTATCAAAAGATCCAACTTCACTCATGCAAGATTTGAGGATCTTCTTCAATTCAAAATCCGTTAAATCATAGGCAATTTTGTAGGCGGATTGTTGGAAATACGTTTTTACGTATTTAGAAAGGATCGGTCACTCCAATGATATTGGGCTCGTGATCCAATATAGCCCATATAGCCCACATGTAGGGTGGGCTATATAAACCCCCCTCCTAGCATGTTAGGAGGGGTTGTTGGTTCACTTACACTTTCATTAATCACATTTCCATCTTTCTTAACTCTCTCCTTTCTCTCTTCTCTTTCTCTCTCTAAGGTTCTTCCATTTCTCCATCCATTCAATAGATAATCCATACTTTCTAAATCCTTAGAAAAACAAGATCCTACAATTGGTATCAAGAGCATGGTTGATTCTTTGGATTAACACGTTTTATCTATTGATTTGGTGGTAAAGTTTCTTTCTTTTACAATTTTTTTTCTTTCTTTATTTCGTCTAATTTTTTCTTTAAGCTCAAGGTGTTAAAATTTATTTTTATAAAATCTTTGATAAAAAATTTTATCAAAATTTTTATATATTGATTTACTTGGTCAAAATCTTTGTTCTTATTCTTTTGTCCCGAAGAATCTGTGATAACAGGAGTTGCGTGTTTTGGTTTATCTTCACTTTTGTCTATCTACAAGTTATTAAACAGTATCAGTTTTTACTTATTTTTGTATTCTCAAAAGTATCAGTATAATTTTTATTTTTTTTTTGTTATTTTTTTTTCTTTTCTTTCACCTTTTGTCTTCATAAACCCTTTGTCATTTTTTTTCTCTATTTTTCTATCTATTTTTGAGCTTACTGTATCTGCTGCATCAACCTTTTTAGTGCATCTTTTGTGTCTAAAAAGGGTTTAACTTTCCGATACATAATCTTTTCACATTCCGATAGAAAGTCGCCATTTTCCGATCGTAACGTCACCAGGTTTGTACATCGATCGCAATAACCCGAGGGTTCTACTTTGCGATCAAGGATTCCGATACCCTACTCCGACGTGTATTCCGATCGTACTTTGCGATCGTGAATGCGACGGGTTTAAGGTAAAGTGAGAACGAAACTCTGCCAAAATTTTTTCCACATTGCGATGGTGAGTTTTTTGTGATATTGCGATGAAAAAGTTTGGATATTGCGATGGATCTTGCTAAATATTGCGATGAATTCACTCAATATTGCGATGACCTGACTTGTTATTGCGATTCAACCAACGCTTTTTGACTCGACATCTAGACTGACCAAAACCTCACACTCAGGACTCCCTCAACACCCTTGACATAAAACTCTCATCAGACCCACAATACTCTCATCGAAACCACAAAGACTCTCGACAAGACAGACATAACACCTCTCGACCCACAACCAAACATCCATTCTCATCTCACACCAAGACTCGACTAACAAACCAACTTCGACTCTTCCACAGATTCTCAGAAACAACGACTCACCCTAACCCTCGACTCCCCTCACCCAATCCTCTCTCGACCACAAACACCAAGGGATACGACTCAATCAATCAACATTCCACACATTTTTTTGAAATCAGCTACCCATTCAAATCAAGATCTCAGTTTAAAACATTCATTGATCAAAGACTTAAAATCACACCGACGAAACATCAAACAAATACCTACCTGAGGCCTCATATAGACCTTGAAGACTTGTTAATCAGTGCTCTTTCGTTTATACGAACACGTTTTTGTGGCTATTCATTTCGTCTGACCAAATAAAAATGAGGGATGAGATTCGTGTGTATGTATAAACACGCATGGGATTGATCATTGATGTAATATGAATGGTGACTGATTTGCTTTTTGTAGTATTAGCTATACAGATTGAAAAAGGAGATTGAAAAAGGATTAGAATTGTGTGGGATATTAATTAGGGTGGAGGCGTTTAATATTAAAACTAGGCGGAGAAAACAAAGTAATCTTCTGTCAAATTTGTTTTTAAGGGCATTTAATATTCTGTCACGTTTTAAGGGCATTGGCACAAATCTCAGGTTTTTTCTTTTATTTCTATTTTTAAATTAAATTATTTTTATTAAGCTAAAACTTTTTTAATTTAAAAATTTTAAAGTTAATTTTTTTAAGTAAAGTTAATTTTGTATTATTAGTTTTTGGTACATCTTGTTGAGGCGGGTATTTTGAAAGTATTAACGTGGAAAAATATTTATCGGGCCGATCATTATATTTACCATAGCTTGGTTTTATTAGTTTACGGACTTTCTCTTTCGAGTAGGCCGCGGTTGAATTGGACTCCATCGTTTGAACGGTCAACAATATTTGAACCAAGAAGAGAGTTACTTCAACTATCGAGGATTACATATCTTTCGTTGGTTCTGTCAAATCCCGCGAATCTCATTTTTCTTGGTGTCTCCACGATCTGTCAAATATAGCATTGGTCTTTCGACAATTAATCACGATCATTTTTCATCATAATTCAATGGAGTCTTTGAATTCGAAATTTCAAGAGGGAGACTTGCATCACATGCAAAACACAGCTAGAGAAAATAGTATAATTTCATGTCGACTACTTCAGTCACATCTTAGGACTATTGCATGGGTTCAAGGAGGAAGCGAATTTGTGACACTCTTCGGTCAACATCATTATACATTCATCGAGTCACTATTTCTCAACTTGAACCACCTAGCTGAGCAACTTCACAAAGAAGACTTTAATCACTCTGCATCAGAAACTGCATATCAGGCTCTTGTGACACAACTCACGCCGTTCCTCCACTTCAATATCATCACGTCTGACAATTCAGGGATATGCCGGTCATTTCTCAATACACACAGAACGATGTTAAAGATTTCCGTGATAAACTGTTGAAATTTATGACATCGGTTTCGTCTTCGATTTATGAAAGATCCAAACTTCACCAAGTGTATGATAATGGAGTGCAAGAATCTATGATGCAGATACAAGAGGAGAATGGTCATACGGTTGACAACTTGGAGCATAACGATGGCAAGAGCACGGAATCAGGAGGACAACATGATACCAGTGGCACGTCAGGCAATGTTCACGAGATCTCTTTTGATGACACCTTACCCGTTAATGACGAAGAGCCTGCGGACATGGTACAATGTAATGTTGATGATGTATATGCTGATGAAATACCGCATATTGAGCATTCTGAACCTAACTATGACAAACATGGAATGGAAAAGAGTGATAGAAATACCACTTCTGATTCATCCGATGTGAATCATAATGGGGGAGAAAGTGTTCAAAATGCTAAACATCATGATAAGTGTTTTATGACTGCTACGTTAACCAATTCTGCTTCTAGGATTAAAGAGCTTGAAATGATTTTAGCTCAGCAATCAAAAGAGCTTGAGGATGCCAAAATTGAATTTTCGAAGAAAACGGAGAAATTTGAAACATATTTTGAAAAACTTGAAAAGTCAAATGTTGTTCTTGAACGAAAATTGGATCAAACAGTTCTAGATTCTAAAGGTGAAAAGGACAATCTTTTGAAACAAATTAAGTTGCTTGAATCTAAGTTGGCATCCCAAGATGAATTGTTCAAAGAAAATGAGACCTTAAAGGCTCAAGTACAGGAAAAGGTCTTTGCTATAGCTGTGTTGAAAAATGATTTGCTAAAAACTAAAGGACCTAGTGTGGACACTAAGCTTATAAAACCATCAATCCTGGGGAAACCGCCTACAAATCAGTTCGTCAGACAACCGACTGTCAGACAACCTACTGCATTTAGATCCGAGCGATCACAATCCTCGAGACCGCGGTTTGCCTCCCAAGTTGATATGTTTCATCTTTCTAGAACAGACACTCCACCATCTAGGCCCAATGTGACTAAAACAGCTTTTGCAAGACCTAATCACATGATTGGCTCTAATTTCCCTAGACATAGTCCAAAGAATACGTCTGGAACTAGTTCAAATGACGTTCGCCATACTTTTAGTCTAAGGGAAGCTAAGCAAAAGACACAAGTAAGAGATAGGAATTTCAAACCTAGTAAGATGCCTTCTAGTTTACCCAACATTGCTAACCGTAGCATGTCACATCCTAGGAGCATCAATCAATCATCTAGAAATTCTAGATCTTACTCGGACATTAAATATGCTACTTGTAAAACATATAGAAAATGTGTCTTTATGGCAAATGATGATTCTTGTATCAAGAAACTACTTAATGAGGTGAACTCCCATGCTAGACTTAACTCCCAGTGGGTTGCCAAAATCAAACCCATTGGTAAAATGTGGCGCCCCACTGGTAGAACTTTCACCCTTGTAGAAAACGAGTGCCCTTTAACTAGGATACTCTCCGATTCTATTAAGACTACTAGGGAGGAAATTGAAAAGGATGATGCATCACCTAAGCCTGAACTTAAGGTTTTCTATAAAAGGAAACGTTTACCAGCTAAGACAAGTGAATCATCTCTTCAGAACATCTCTGGCACAAGTAAGGCCAACTGTGAACCCCCACTTGCTTCTAAGTTAGATATCGCTAACCCTTATCCAAGCATGCAAATTCCTAATGAAAATGTAGGTACCAAAGAGGATGTTCCAAAAGAACGAAGCGGTCCAATCATTGTATACCATTCAATTAAGGACACTCTAAGAGTTTGGTTGCTAAAGAAGCTGATATCTAAGAAACAAGTGTCTCAGGGGATTTCTAGTTAAGCTTACAGTGTAAAGGACTTATAGTCACATCACAGACTATAACTCGATCTTCAAATAAAGGAAAGTTTATCGCCGATGGTAAACTTATCCTAACAACGAGAAATTAATTTTTCTCGGGCATGAGCTTATATCAAAAACATTCCAAGTTTTTAAGCTCATGCACAATGGCTCCTCGTTAAATGACAGACGATGACCCGGACTTCAGAGACAGGGAAGTTTATCTACGCAACGATAACTTACCCTTTAACGAGAAATTAAGTTTTCTTGGACACGAGCTTATCCTAAAACCATTCAAAGGTTTTAAGCTCGTGTATAAGGCTCTTCATTAAATGTCAGATGATGACCCGATCTTCAAATTAAGGAAATTTTATGGCCGATGATAAACTTATCCTCACAACGAGAAATTAATTTTTCTCGGGCATGAGCTTATATTAAAAACATTCGAAGTTTTTAAGCTCATGCACAATGACTTACAGTTAAATAATCAGACTGTAACTCGGACTTCAAATTTAGGAAAGCTTATCTTTAAAGATAGCTTATCCTAGTAACGGGAAATTAAATTTTCTCGGTCATGAGCTTGTATTAAAACATTCCAGGTTTTAAGCTCAGAAAGGAAAGTGAATATTTTAAATAAGAGAACTTTTCCTCATAACGAGAAATTCACCTTTCTCGGTCATGAGCTTTACTTTAAAACATTCAAAGTTTTTCAAGCTCATGAAAATGACTTCTAAGTAAATGTCAGCTTAAAACTCGTTCTTCAATTAAAAGGAAAGTTTATCGCCGATGGTAACTTATCCTTAACAACGGGAAGTTTACAACTTCTCGGACTTGAGCTCGTTTTGTAAGATATTCAACATCTTAAGCTCAAGTAATTGGTTTTCAAAACTTTGAACACAATTTTTCGAGAATTTCTCAAAAAGGTTTTCAAAATCTTTCAAAATTGTGTGTTCAAAAAATGTTTTGATAAAAAGAGCATGTCTTCTGGAATCGATAATATTTACGATATTAGAAATGTCATTTAATAATGACACGGGGTTGTAAATAAAGTTCGAGCAGAAGTTCAAATGTTTTAAAACATGCTCAAAATGGTTTGCTATTATTTCAGATAGTAACCCGTGATAAGTGTGAAAACACTCATCAATAATGATCCAAAAACCACTAAAAACACAGTCAAATACATAATATTTAACTGTTAATTATCAGAATTACGCGTGTATTTGGTGTTTGTGTATTTTCAGGTAAATAGGTACATTTGAGACAAAACACGAGCTTTCAAGGATTTATTTGAAGAAAAGACGAAGAAAAGGACGAAAGAGCTTTCAAGGACTATACTTGGCATTATTCACAAATTTCAAGGGCTTAAATTGCCACTACTTCAAAGATGGAGGGCTTAAGTTGCAAGTTTTAACAAGATAAAGGATAAAAGAAGATTGGCTTAAAAGCTTTTAACCTAAATTGAAAAGGAAATAAAAGAAAAGGACTAAATAGTAAACAAGGGAAAAGTTTATTAAACTTGGTCACTTTGACCAAGACCGGTCAAAGACTCACAAACCAAACGCGTCTTCTTCTCCAAGAGAAGAGAGAGAAAGAGGCGGTGTTTATCCCTTTTTCATCTCCATTACCTGCAATCAATTATCAATGACGATCAAGAAGGATTCAGCCAAAACTTATAACTACAAAAGTGATCCTCTCTTCTCCCTCTACACGATGATGCAAGTTAATTAAATCAAGAATGAAGAATAAAGAAACGCCTAAATTGAAGAAAGATGAAGAACGAGTGCAAACCTCGTATTTTCCACGTGGCATCCAATTATTGGATCAACCACGTCACTCCACCACCACTGGACGCCTATATAAAGAAGATGAGAGCCATCATTTGAAGCGGTTAGCTTAGGTGTTAGTTTTCACATAGTTAGGTTAGCTAGGATAGTTAGTTTAATTTTCTTTCAAAGCCTTTATGAATTTCAGTTAGATTAGGTTTGATTAGTTGATCTTGTTGTAACTGAATCAGTTTTTTTTCTGCCATTAATGAAGCAATCAGTTTACGAAGCTCTTTCCTTCTTCTATTTCTTTACTGTTACGTTCTTAAGTTTCTAAATCACGTATATTTTGATCATGGAGTTATTGGTATTTGGATAGTGAGTGTTTTTAGTTTTAATACAGAGTTGATTTCAATTTCTAGAAGCTTTTGTTTCTTTTAACTGATTTTGAGCGTTTCAGCATAATAAGCTCATAAGAGCTTATGAGGAATTCTGTTCTCAAGTTTGAATCTTGATAAAATTCCGATTTTGATATATTTCTGCTCAGCTTTTTCAGTCAAATTCAGTAGTGATTTCTAGTTAATGAGTTTAGATATAGTTAAGATGTTAGGATAATCTGATTCAGTCAGCTTAGCAGTACACTTTGTAGCTTAAGATTTTCTAATCAGTTTTATCTTTACATTTGTAGGTTTTTTTTTTTTCATTCTGTTTAATTCAGTAAGGATTTAGTTTCAGTTTTGTTAATTGCTTGTTACGACTCAGTGTAGTGTCAGTTGTTCCTTTAGGATTCAGTTAGGGAGCTTTAGTCAATTTGATACAAAGTTCAGATTAATTGGATTTGTGGTAGTCGAGAAATTTTTGTTTGGATAACTTGTTTTGCAGGATTACTTTCAGTTTTTGCAGGTAGCAGAATGTTGGTTATTCGTTGTATTCAGTTAAAGATCAAAGTTCGAGGTTGCAGTGCAGTAGAGTACTGTTTGAGTTGAGATTTCTGAATTAAGATTGTGGTTCGAACATATTGCAGTTTCGTTCAGAAAATAGCATAGCTTCGACAAAGAACTGGTGGTAGTTCGGATTAGCACTAGTAGCATTGTTTAGTGAACAAGCCGGTTCAGCGCCGAGCTTCGACATCAACGGTCTAGGCCTGGATGTGTCGGTTAAGCAAATTTTATTGTTTCCTTGCATTTACAGTTTAAAGTTAGTTGAGATATTTGTTAATCAGTTAGAGTAGTTAGTCCTATTTGTTGAAATTCTGTTACATTCATAGTCCTGGTTAAATTTGTAAAAGTCACGTTCAAGATTTGTTGAATTTTTGGGCTTATCATTGTTTGGGCCTGGTGGACTGTGATATTAGATAAATCAGTTAGAGTAGTTTCACTCTTTTACAAGTTTCAGAATTTTATAAATTTAGATATTACAAAAGATTTTTAGATTTTGTAAAGTTTACTTTTTTTTTGTTAAAATTTAGATTTTGTTAAATTTGTTAGTTTTCTTTTATAAAAATATTAGATAAATTCTTGTAGAAATTTTATAAAATTTAGTTGGTTTAAAAAATTAGTTAGACTTCTATAAAAAAAAGTTTATTACGTACTGTTTCAATTAGTTAGTTTGTATTTTTACCAAGCTTGTTACATTTTTGTTGATTGGATTTAATTTTGTTAGGATATAGTTTAGTTTGTTACATTTGCTTAATAGTTAGTATTTTGTGCGATAATTGTTGTACGTGCAAAATGTTTGTAGTGTAGTACATATACGTAGCATATAGAATATTTTACATTTTTACATGCTTTGTGCAAATTAGAAATAGATACCAAACAAAGTTGTACAACCAAAAACAATCAAGTCTTTGCTTAAAAACGTTATATCAATTCGAATCGAGCTGAGAAGACAACTAGACTAAAAAACGAATTATTAAATGGCGCCGCTGCCGGTTCTTTTCGTGACGATTAACGATTTCGAGTGAGACGATTGGATTTTGGGATCCGTTCACTTTGTGAACGTTATTTTTACGTATTATAAATCAAAAAGAAAAAAAAATCAAAAAGATAAAAATACAAAAAAAAAAAATAAAAAATCATAAAATCAATTCTTTTCCTAAAGAATTGAACCAAAAAAATAAAAAATCCAAAAAGTAATCTTTTTCCTAAAAGATTACACCCAAAAATATATATTATATCGATTTTCATCGTTTTTTTACGTAGATATAGTATTTTTCTTAAAAAATCAAATAAATACAAAAATATTTTTTTTTTTTGATATATTATTATATGTAAATAAGTATACGTATAAAAACAACCAAGTTACCTATCTCCATAAGTATTGCCGAGGCATTACACCGTGTTGAGGGGCGTTCCGGTCCTTGACACGCGTATCGATAAAATTTAATTAAGCAAGAATAGATAAATACTTCCAATTGGCAATAATTCGAAGAATACAAACTACAAAGTGAATAGATAGGCGACGTGCTATAAAATGCCGTCTAAGGGTCAATAGGTACTTAAGTGCTTCGCGCCACCTAACCCCCCGTTCACTAGTGCGTATTCTAAGAAGGAAGGTTTAATTGGAGGTCTTGCACCCAAGTAGTAATTATATATATACTTTCTTGTGGATATTTCATATCGAAACTCGAAGAGGATAATCTTATTCTTTTCAAAGTCGACCGAGGGCTACTCCCTCATTCCTCGTGTTTACTTACACGTGTATTCGCACACGTGTAAATATACCACCTTTGGTGTATTACTTCCTTCCCTGAGGAAGCTTTTAAACGTCATTATACTTGTATATACATTCGGCCACCTTGCTAAACATGGATACTCGTTCCATGTGGGAGATTTTGCAACAACGATCCGCCAACGCTAATTATTCGCCTTGTTCGACTTGTGGTGGTCCACACGAAACTTATTTATGTGATCAAAATAATGGTTATTATGGGGAGGGATATGCTTACAATGGAACCGAGAACCCTAATTTTCAACCTAACACTCAAATGGACTATACTTGTAATGACTATATGGGATATTCCGGTTTTTCATCACAACCTCCACCATCATTTCATGATCAAACCTTTAATGTGCCATACCAAAACCAAGGATTTTCCAATTATGAAGGTTTTCAAAATAATGATAATTTTCAAGGCTATAATCAAGAAACCTTTTATAATCAAGGATTTTCAAACAATGAAGGCTTTCAAAATGATGAGAATTTTCCATGCCATAATCAAGACACCTTTCAACATCAAGGATTACCATATTCGATCACTTTGCCACACTTGGTTAATCGTCCTATGTTGGAGATATTACAAGACGAGCAATATCGAGCTATGTATGGGCCTTGTGCGACTTGTGGAGCATCACATAATGAAAATAATTGTGATCTATACGCGAGTAATTATAATCAAGGGTTTGATGAGGATTTTCAAAATCAAGAATTTTTAAAACAAGACGATTTTCAAAATGAAGAAAATTTTCAAAGTTCTAATAAAAACACCGTTAACAATCAAGGCATTTATCATTTCTTGAGTAAAGACGCTTTTAATATGGTAATGCAAGCACTTGAGTCAATGCAAGAGGCAACTGATCCGAAAATATTAGGCTTGAGCACATACATCTTGCAACACATGAGACCGAACGATGCTTTACCTGATGATGAGCCTTCTTTGAGAGTAGATGTTGAGGATGATACACTTAGTGATGTTCCTATTATAGACCCTTCCATCTCTCCACCGACTATACTTGAGCATTACACACCTTCATCACCTTTACCTCACGTGGAACCCACCGACTCTTTAACCATGGGGGACGAGCCTCTTAGCACTAATACAAACACCGATTTGGATGAATTAACCGTTTCTAGTGTTAAGAACCTTATCCCAATCCAAAGAGAGCTTGAGAGGGTTTCCAATGAACCATGTGATGAGCCTTGTGTTGATACCTCTTCTCCTCATGATCACATTGAGATTTTATCACATATTGACCTTCATGCTACTACTAGTGATTTTGGTGACTTTGATCTTGATGAATTGTTTAAAGAAAGAGATAATGAGATTGAGGAAGAGTTTGTGAAAGACTTGACACAAATGGAGGATGATGATTGTGATTCTAGTGACGCGTCTTATGCTCTATCATCCGATGATTTGTCTTGTCAAGATAACATTGCTAATTTGGATAAAGAGTTTGTTCCTATAGCAAAAGTGGATCCTTCTCCTTTACCACTTTATGATTCTTGTGATGAACCCTTTGATGATCCTTATGATAGTGATGAGTCTTTTACTTCTGATGATGATGACTCCATTTCTTCTATGACTCCTTCACCTATTCCTCTAAGTGATTTTGTGATACATTCAAATCCTCTTTTTGAGACATGTTTTGATAACCCACTTTTTGAGGAGTGTGAAGAACCTAATAATGAGTCTATAGAAGAAGAACCCTTGATTGATATTCCTTCACTGGTTTTTGAGGATACACCTATTGATTTTCATGATCATATCATCCCTTTGAGTGATTCTCTTATTAATACACCTTCTTTTGAGCCTTATGTTCCCACCCTCCCACCCTTGAAGTTGGTTATTGATGAAGATCCTTTCCTCTTAGAGATTGATACTTTTTCATCTGAGGCACCTTTAGAACTCAAAACCTTTGATATGGACTCTCTTATGGAGATTGATACCACCATAGAGGATACTCTTGCACATTTTGATATAGAGGTCGACGATAGTGTTTCTAATTTGGAAGAGGAGGTTCGTCTTATTACTACATTGCTTTTTGGGAACATAGAGACTACACCTTCTCCACAAGACACTATTGATCTTGATCCTCCTTTCGCTATGCCTTCTATGGAAGATTACCCACCTTTTGATGATGATGATGAGCCTAATATGGACATAATAGTTATGAATGTTTTGATACCTACACCTTCATATTCTCATGATGCTTTGATCACTAAGGGGGAATCTTATATGGTTGATATGAGCTCATCTTCTTATTTTCCCATGAAGGGAAAGGTTTTTGATCCTGGGATACGTATGTTTGGGAAATATTGGTTTTCATCTACTCCACTTAAGAGTGTGCCTTCGATTGATATGCGCTTCTTGTATGAGCTTACTTTGGTGATGCTACCTATTTTGGAGTTGTTCATATGTAGAGATGGAAATTATGTATTTGATCCTGGGGTGCTTCCTATTTGAGAGATTTCGTATGTTGGACAAACTTGAGACACGTTGGACCGTTCCATTTATCGAGGCGGATATTGTAAATCTTATAGTAAATGGCAACGTGCTAAGTTTGAGTGTATCATGTGAGACGTGTTTCAAAGTGGATATCCTTTATTCTCCATGATGGTTTCCCCAAGGACAACTTAATTCGGGGCCGAGTCGAGCTAGCGACTTAGGGTTAAAAAAAAAACTCAAGCATTGAATAACTAGGTTAGAAAACGTAGAGTAGATTTTCAATAGGTTAGGTTTAATTAAAAGGATGTTATAGTAGAGCTGAAGTGGAGGGGTGCCTTTCTTCGTCTTTTGGTGTTTGTTTCAAGGGTTGCTCTCTCACATTTCATGCTTGGAGCTTATGGAGGAGGCCCGTGTATCTGGTTCACTTCGATTAGTTTTTGCTATTGTGATATTAAACAATTGTGCTTAAAATGAATACCCTTTAGTTGTCTCTTCCTTAACTTGGGTTAAGCAAAGTTATCAATGTCATAAGTGTAGGGGAGTTTACTCCCATGCTCTTAAACATTGAGGACAATGTTTATCTTAAGTGTAGGGGAGACTTCTATCGAAGTGACCTTACCCAGACCATTGCCTTAACTTCATGATAATTGGGAAAATTAATTTTTCAACATTTTTCAAATTTTTGATCTACTTTGGCCACCAAAAATATGCATTCATAATTTTTGCATCAATCATTTTTCATATCACATTTGCATTGTATATATTTCTTCTCTTATTTTTCATCAAAAATATATAAAAAGGGAAAAATATAATAAAACATGGTTTTAACAAATTTAGACTTCTTTGACATATTAGGCCCGCCATGGATATTTTGACTCAACCCGAGTTTGCTTATTTTAGCACTCTCTAGCTAGTATCCTTAACCATGTAGTCCTTCATTGGTCTATTAGGCTAAGCTTCCACCAATTTCATTCTTTGAAATTTTAAATTTGTGGAGAATGGGAAATGATAGAGTTGAAGCAAGTGTAAAAGGGCTAGATAGACTTCATGGCAATTACTTGTGGCTTAACCCTTCTCTTCTTTACCTCTAATTTCTTCGCTTGTATATAATTGTTAATAAATAATCAAGTACGGTTTTAATTGGTTTGTAATCTCTTATTCATTTTTGGCTAATCATTTATGGTTAATATGAGTACGTCTTAAGATTCTAAGTTAGCACGTTTTATGTGTACTAGACTTGTGTCATGCTCCATATTTAGCGGGTGTTTTTCCTTTTCTTCTTTGCAAATTTCTTGGTAAGGAATAAAGAAAAATAAGAGCGGCTTATGAAAAAAAATGAGTGGCTAGAAAAAAAAAAGAAAAAGAAAAAAAAATAATGCAAGACTCCCAAGAGGGGCAGTGTGGTGTTAATTATAGTGACTATTGAGTTCCAATATTACCTTGACGGGTTGCGGGGATTCAATAGATTGCTCCAATCCAATATTACCTTGACGGGTTGCGGGGTTGAAGATCCAAAATCTCAAAAAGATGCGGATGTAAATTATTGCGTGAGTTTTATTTTTCTTTTCTTAGCGAGTGTGTAGTTACTTATGAAAGCATGACATGAGGATTTTACACATAAGGCGAATGACTTATTACTCTTAATACGGACTTATATTAATTGTGAGCGGTTTTTCAAGTAATGGATGAGAAGATTACTTAGGATTAAAACCGTCCTTCCTTATTTTTGGATTTTACACTTCTTATATTTCACGCTTGAATAATGACAAATTTGCCCACAAGCAATTTGCTCAAATAATAACCGGTTCCACATTTAATTGTCATGAATAAGTTGATGCACTTTTTACTTGTGAATGCAATGATCCCATTTATAAGCTTGGTATGGGGAAAGTGAAACTTGAGGGTGATAAATGTCCATGGTACTCAAGCCCTAATTCAAGTCATTGATTTCTTTATGAGTTATTTCCATCAAAACCATTTATAAAAATCAAAAATATATAAATAGAATTGTTTTCTTTGCATTGCATTGTAAATATTCAAAATCATGCATCATATAGTGTAGAGTAGTGTAGATGCATTCCATAATGGCCAAGGTTGGTTAATTATGAGAAAAGTGTAACTTGGTGCTTTAAAATGCTGCATTGCATGAGGACATGGCAATGGTCAAGTGGAGGGGAGTTGATAAGTGTGAAAACACTCATCAATAATGATCCAAAAACCACTAAAAACACAGTCAAATACATAATATTTAACTGTTAATTATCAGAATTACGCGTGTATTTGGTGTTTGTGTATTTTCAGGTAAATAGGTACATTTGAGACAAAACACGAGCTTTCAAGGATTTATTTGAAGAAAAGACGAAGAAAAGGACGAAAGAGCTTTCAAGGACTATACTTGGCATTATTCACAAATTTCAAGGGCTTAAATTGCCACTACTTCAAAGATGGAGGGCTTAAGTTGCAAGTTTTAACAAGATAAAGGATAAAAGAAGATTGGCTTAAAAGCTTTTAACCTAAATTGAAAAGGAAATAAAAGAAAAGGACTAAATAGTAAACAAGGGAAAAGTTTATTAAACTTGGTCACTTTGACCAAGACCGGTCAAAGACTCACAAACCAAACGCGTCTTCTTCTCCAAGAGAAGAGAGAGAAAGAGGCGGTGTTTATCCCTTTTTCATCTCCATTACCTGCAATCAATTATCAATGACGATCAAGAAGGATTCAGCCAAAACTTATAACTACAAAAGTGATCCTCTCTTCTCCCTCTACACGATGATGCAAGTTAATTAAATCAAGAATGAAGAATAAAGAAATGCCTAAATTGAAGAAAGATGAAGAACGAGTGCAAACCTCGTATTTTCCACGTGGCATCCAATTATTGGATCAACCACGTCACTCCACCACCACTGGACGCCTATATAAAGAAGATGAGAGCCATCATTTGAAGCGGTTAGCTTAGGTGTTAGTTTTCACATAGTTAGGTTAGCTAGGATAGTTAGTTTAATTTTCTTTCAAAGCCTTTATGAATTTCAGTTAGATTAGGTTTGATTAGTTGATCTTGTTGTAACTGAATCAGTTTTTTTTCTGCCATTAATGAAGCAATCAGTTTACGAAGCTCTTTCCTTCTTCTATTTCTTTACTGTTACGTTCTTAAGTTTCTAAATCACGTATATTTTGATCATGGAGTTATTGGTATTTGGATAGTGAGTGTTTTTAGTTTTAATACAGAGTTGATTTCAATTTCTAGAAGCTTTTGTTTCTTTTAACTGATTTTGAGCGTTTCAGCATAATAAGCTCATAAGAGCTTATGAGGAATTCTGTTCTCAAGTTTGAATCTTGATAAAATTCCGATTTTGATATATTTCTGCTCAGCTTTTTCAGTCAAATTCAGTAGTGATTTCTAGTTAATGAGTTTAGATATAGTTAAGATGTTAGGATAATCTGATTCAGTCAGCTTAGCAGTACACTTTGTAGCTTAAGATTTTCTAATCAGTTTTATCTTTACATTTGTAGGTTTTTTTTTTTTTTCATTCTGTTTAATTCAGTAAGGATTTAGTTTCAGTTTTGTTAATTGCTTGTTACGACTCAGTGTAGTGTCAGTTGTTCCTTTAGGATTCAGTTAGATAGCTTTAGTCAATTTGATACAAAGTTCAGATTAATTGGATTTGTGGTAGTCGAGAAATTTTTGTTTGGATAACTTGTTTTGCAGGATTACTTTCAGTTTTTGCAGGTAGCAGAATGTTGGTTATTCGTTGTATTCAGTTAAAGATCAAAGTTCGAGGTTGCAGTGCAGTAGAGTACTGTTTGAGTTGAGATTTCTGAATTAAGATTGTGGTTCGAACATATTGCAGTTTCGTTCAGCAAATAGCATAGCTTCGACAAAGAACTGGTGGTAGTTCGGATTAGCACTAGTAGCATTGTTTAGTGAACAAGCCGGTTCAGCGCCGAGCTTCGACATCAACGGTCTAGGCCTGGATGTGTCGGTTAAGCAAATTTTATTGTTTCCTTGCATTTACAGTTTAAAGTTAGTTGAGATATTTGTTAATCAGTTAGAGTAGTTAGTCCTATTTGTTGAAATTCTGTTACATTCATAGTCCTGGTTAAATTTGTAAAAGTCACGTTCAAGATTTGTTGAATTTTTGGGCTTATCATTGTTTGGGCCTGGTGGACTGTGATATTAGATAAATCAGTTAGAGTAGTTTCACTCTTTTACAAGTTTCAGAATTTTATAAATTTAGATATTACAAAAGATTTTTAGATTTTGTAAAGTTTACTTTTTTTTTGTTAAAATTTAGATTTTGTTAAATTTGTTAGTTTTCTTTTATAAAAATATTAGATAAATTCTTGTAGAAATTTTATAAAATTTAGTTGGTTTAAAAAATTAGTTAGACTTCTATAAAAAAAAGTTTATTACGTACTGTTTCAATTAGTTAGTTTGTATTTTTACCAAGCTTGTTACATTTTTGTTGATTGGATTTAATTTTGTTAGGATATAGTTTAGTTTGTTACATTTGCTTAATAGTTAGTATTTTGTGCGATAATTGTTGTACGTGCAAAATGTTTGTAGTGTAGTACATATACGTAGCATATAGAATATTTTACATTTTTACATGCTTTGTGCAAATTAGAAATAGATACCAAACAAAGTTGTACAACCAAAAACAATCAAGTCTTTGCTTAAAAACGTTATATCAATTCGAATCGAGCTGAGAAGACAACTAGACTAAAAAACGAATTATTAACCCGCTTTTCATAATCAAGTCAAGCATTTCACCGGAAAGCTTTGACTCAACAACGGGAATTCATTTTCTCGGGCATGGTTTACTTTACAACCATGTAAGGGATTGTGTTTACTTTATAACACAATCAAACACGGATATATGTACGTGTCAGTGCATTTATTTGTTAAAACAAGAGAAATCTTGTTTTTATGAAGTTGTCATCTCTACCAACCGTAGCAATTTACAATTGATATCTACATACTCGACGATGCGACTACTCAAACGGCGACTACAGCTCTTTCAATAGAACACGGGTCAGCAATTGAGGGGGAGCAATTGTCCAGCAATCAGAATCTTTGACGCTAAAAGTGCCAAGTTCACATGTTGGTGTCAAGACAAAGATATTAATCGTATACATGGAGTAAAGAGATAACTTCAAACATGATGAGGCGACCAACATTCGTGAACAAGAACCATGTGCTTGTTTCATATGATGTTCTCCATCATTCAGGTCCAACCTCATCAATTGCTAATCTTGTGAATACATTATCATATATGATCTTTGCACGTGATAAATACTTTACACTTGTGTTTAAAAGGTATTTAATTTACGTTTCAAGTACACCCTCATTAATTTGAGGGGGAGCTTGTGTAATTCATGAAGATAATTGGCTTTGCATTTTTCTTCCCAAAATTTTCTTAAAATGCTATTAAATCAATTGATATTAAAAACATCGATTGGGTTAATATTTTTAATATGGGGGAGAAAATGTGATTTAATATGGGAAATGATTAATCACAAATGGTTTGACTTAACGTGCTAGCTCATCCTGACATGTGCGAAATGTTTTCGGTTATCGTGGCATATGTTAAGGGGGAGCAAAATGGATTTGCACTATCAAAATGGATTTCATGGTGACATACACTTACCCAAAACATCTCTATTCATGACGTTGAAGATTGTGGTGACATAAGGATGGTAGGATAGGTTAAAGTCCAATGATTCCTCTAGAACCGGAGGAATCTTCCTAAGGACATTCCATAGCTAGAAATAGTAGTCCTTAGGAAAGATTGAGAAAGATTGTGAGCGTAGCTGAATGCCGACCAAGTACTTAAGTTAGCACTGGAACAATCACAACAAGGTGCTAGTGATGACGTATTGGTAAGCATTGAAGGGGTTAAAGAATGAGAAAGAATTGTAAAGATAAAGGGTGTAAAAAAAGAAGCCCTCCTTACAACTTAGGCAGAAACCGGGTCAATACTTATTCTATTGAGATCATTTTTAATGATTCTTGATATTTAAGATAGACATCATGGACCCAGTGATGCAATGCACAACCCATCCCAGCTAACTCAGATATCTCTTAAAAGATATTTGTTTTAATCACACGGAGACAACACGTTATCTATTGATTTATTCACCCCGAATAAATTGGTATTGAAATGGTGGCACTCCTCTCCAGCCTCCGATCACTAAAAATCCAAAATGCACGATCGAGTCTAGAGCCATTTGAGATCATCAAATATCTCATTAGGACACACTTTCATAATTCCTTGCTTCTTCATACATTGTGAAAAGTAAGAAAGATCTTAAGAGTCCTACGTAAAATCTTCATGATCTTGCCTGAACATCCGAGTAATACGAAAGTATTTACAATGAAGATGGAAATCCTTCTTGAGCGAATATCAAAAAGCTCATGGTAGGTGACTTGTGCGATTCTTTATGAATCAAACTTGTGATAACTGGAGAGCAACAGTTGTTTAATTCTTAACTGAATTTAAACGCGTTCCAGGCCTCTACGCAATATCTCAGTGATCTTGCCAGAACACTCAGAGTGATACCTTTATGTTCACGATGATGAGTGGAAATCCTTCTAGTGTTAACCTCAAACAGCACTTGGTAGGTAACTTGCAAGATTCTATACGAATCAAGCTCGTGACAACTGGAAAGCAACGATGGTGCGGTTCTTAATTGAATTTCACTTGTTCCAGGAACATGAATTGACGGCTTCAAATCATGCGGATATTATTATCCAAATGATTCACTCTTTATGTTCGCAGTCAGCTTTGGACGGTCGAATAAAGAGAACGGGTTTATCCGCGAAATCCTGTCAGGAAGTTACTTAATTGAAACTATCCGTCACGGGTACGATATCTAATATCGTCCAACGGTCTTCACCGACCGGAGGTAAAATGCTACCGATTTAGAATGAAATGTTCAAAGCCATTTCGTTCGTGTCTACTTATGTTGCGGCATTTGAAGACGGTGGCGTTGCGGAATCCAAGAAGAAGTCGTCCCCACATGCTTATACTTTATGCACTTAATATCTCATTTAATTCTAGAAAGCCTAAAAGTTATGTCTTCCGCTGTATCAAACTCTGAAGCTTTCAAGAATTATAAAGGTATAAGTATGTGGAACATGAAGTCACGAAGAGGCGAATATCACAAGTGATGAATGCACAAGATCAAGGCAAGGAAACATGCTCAAGGCTGAAGTCAAAGATCACATCAAGCATGTTCACAAGAACAAGATCGAAGACTCAAGCATAGTATGCTAGGTTTAAGATTTTGTAAAATGGTGTGACCTCCCTTTGGGGGAGATTGTTGGAAATACGTTTTTCCAAGGAAAGTCTCGGTCACATCATTATTAGCATAGATCACGAGCTATAGACTATTTAGGACTTTGTAACTTGGAGTGACCTCCCTTTGGGGGAGATTGTTGGAAATACGTTTTTACGTATTTAGAAAGGATCGGTCACTCCAATGATATTGGGCTCGTGATCCAATATAGCCCATATAGCCCACATGTAGGGTGGGCTATATATACCCCCCTCCTAGCATGTTAGGAGGGGTTGTTGGTTCACTTACACTTTCATTAATCACATTTCCATCTTTCTTAACTCTCTCCTTTCTCTCTTCTCTTTCTCTCTCTAAGGTTCTTCCATTTCTCCATCCATTCAATAGATAATCCATACTTGCTAAATCCTTAGAAAAACAAGATCCTACACGGATTCAGAAGGATTGGATGACTTAATCATCAAGTTATCAGCCGCGAGTGTCTTCAACTCATCACGCAGTTTTGGCATAAGGGACTCAACGGATTCTTTCACTCTCTCTTCAATAGAAGCTTCAAGTGTTTGTTTCTGCTCCTTGTATTTATCCTTCATGGCTCGAAGTCTCGTGATTCGTGCTTCATACTTATCAGCTTCAGCCTGTTTGACCTGAGCTAGTTCTTCTACATGAGCTTTACGTGTTAACTCCATTTCTGCAGCGAACTTAGCAAGCATCTCTTCTTGGGCTTTCTTGGATGCTTCCTCACTTTGAACTCGTCTAAGTAACTCTTGGCGAAGTTCATTCATCTCTCTTCTTTGATTATCCGTGTGTTTATCCAAGAGTTCTGCCATTACAAATGCAGCCATTGAAGATGATGCAGAGCTGCTCTGGGTTGGTTGAAGAGGCTTGGTTGTGACTACAATACTTAGGATGGAAGTTATTGGAGGTGGAAGGAATGGTGTTGGAACCGGTCGGGTTGGTAAGGGTTGTATTGGTGGAGGTTGAGTTACTAAAGGTTGAGTAGACACCATGATTGTAGGTGGACCGGACTCCTTTTCAACACTTGCTGAAACAGGGATGGATGTCTCCTTCGAAGTAGAATACCGTTCAGGTGATCCAAACTCATCAATATCCTCTGGATCCTCGTACTCTTCTTCAATATTTATCTGTGCACCCGAACCACTACCGCCCGTGTCTCTCCTACTCTTTTCAATAGCTATCTTCATTAATTTTCTCTCAGCCTTGTCAAGAGTAGGATCGACATCTACATCTTCTTCGTCGTGTAGAACAAACTCATCAGCAGTGCTTTTTCCCTTCTTAGCCTCAGTCTTCTTCTTTTTGGTTTCGGGTTCAGATAAGGCAACTGTTTGCTTGCGTTTATCTTTACTCTTGACCGTAGTAGACGAGACTTCTCCTGTCTGAAGGCTTGCTTTTAGCTTCTTGATTTCTAGTAGCAGTAGTTTGTAATCAGTAGAAGCTTTAATTTTATCCGTCAGAAGATAATCGGGAATAGGACCAGGAATAACAGCTATAGAAGGTCCTTCATGCCTAAGATCCACAATATGGTCAGCCACTTTAGTGTGATGACGACTTGATGCACGCTTATCAATAGAGACATCATTCTTCATAAAATAATTAATATTAAGCTTGATAACCGGGGGTAAGGAAAGAAATTAGTCTTCAGCTTCTTGTTTTGGAAGAGTTGAAAGTTAAATTCTTCCCACAACAATAATGCATAATCTGCATTTGAACCTTTGTACATTCCATAGAAGATGTTCATGATTGGACTACGCAAAGCATCATGCCCAGATATTTTAGGTGTAAAACATCTACTGAGAATACCCAATATTGCTCTCCACGGTTGACCTACTTTAGCGGTGGTAAACTCAGACACTACTCGTATGTCAGGACATCCAAGAGCATCGAACATCTCCATGAGTTCGTCTTTGGTAGGATCCCTAGAAAATGACATACCTTTGGGTGTATCCCGTATTCCAAATATCTTTCGGAAGTCTAAAACTGTGAGTGTCTGTTGCTTATTGTCGAGAGTGAAGGTGATCTTGTTTGAAGTGCTTTCCTTGGTAGCCTAGAACTCATACATGTAATCATATGGCACCGAGGCAGTACTCCTTAAGGCATTCTTGAAGTGAGAGTGATCAAGGATTGCTATAGCGACTTTAAAAGCATGGTGAGTGGATTTTGAAACTTGCTTCAGCCGGTAATTGTTTGGTATGAACTTGAGGGTTCGTGCTTCGGCAATTGCGGCTGCTCTAGAATCTTGGAGTGCTTGTACTGTTGGATTAGTCATCGTGTCTTCTTAAGATAAAACATAAAAGGTTGATGCGCAAATATATATATATATATATATATATATATATATATATATATATATATATATATATATATATATATATATATATATATATATATATATATATATATATATATATATATATATATATATATATATATATCATTAAGACTTCTAAGCAGAATACATTTCAACAATTACTTATAACAGGCAAACAACTATCAATCCAACAACTCTTCATTCGGAAGTCCTTCATTCGGAACTCTTCATTCGAAAGTCCTTCATTCGGAACTCTTCATTCGGAAGTCCTTCATTCGGAACTCTTTATTCGGAAGTTCGTCCGGAACTTCTTCATTCGGAAGTTCATCCGGAACTTCTTCATTCGGAAGTTCATCCGGAACTTCTTCATTCGGAAGTTCATTCGGAACTTCTTCATTCGGAAGTTCATTCGGAACTTCTTCATTCGGAAGTTCATTCGGAACTTCTTCATTCGGAAGTTCATCCGGAACTTCTTCATTCGGAAGTTCATTCGGAACTTTTTTCATTCGGAAGTTCATCCGGATGTTCATTCGGAAGTTCATTCGGAACTTCTTCATTCGGAAGTTCATTCGGAACTTCTTCATTCGGAAGTTCATTCGGAACTTCTTTCATTCGGAAGTTCATCCGGAACTTCTTCATTCGGAAGTTCATTCGGAACTTCTTTCATTCGGAAGTTCATTCGGAACTTCTTCATTCGGAAGTCATTCGGAACTTCTTCATTCAGAAGTTCATCCGGAACTTCTTTCATTCGGAAGTTCATCCGGAGCTTCCTTCATTCGGAAGTTCATCCGGAACTTCCTTCATTCGGAAGTTCATAATCCTTGTTCATCCGGATGTTCTAAACACACCCTATTAATGAGTATTCTAGGCGCGATTGTGAGTTTTAAGGCATTCTAAAGCAACAAATCATCTTTTAATGCTATTCCGAGCAAAACCCATCTAAAACCCTAATCAATTAAACCCTAATTAGGCAAACGAACCCTAATTTTGATAAAGTTGATTATCCGATTCAATTAACAGGATTTAAATGATGAATTAGGCGAATTATAAGTTAAGGATTGATGTTTGTACCTTGTTCGAACGAATGAAACGGATTGAGTTGATTAGAACGCGAGTTTTTATGAGCTTATGTGTGTGTTAATGGCGGAAAAAGAAACAATGAAGAAGAAAGTAGAAAAGGAAAAACGGGGAGGGGATTTGACTAAGTCAAATTTTCACAAAATTCACCCCTTGTCACATTTAACCCTATACTTTACTTTTCTTTTCCTTTTTAGTTAATAACTTTGTTTAGTTCCTTTTTAGTTAATAACTTTGTTTAGGCTAACATCCGTTTCACTTGACACTCGTTAAACTTAGCCAACTTAACCTTCACACACTAAGCATCGCAACCTATTAGCAAATCTCCAAGATCTTAAAGCAATTCCTATCACATTGAGCGAGCACAAGTCGTATTCTAAAGCAAGACCACTCGTCAGCCAATTAATTTCCCACAAACACTTTTGAAAATCGTTTTGATGACGAAGATGATTTAATATTTTCTCCCCCTTAAATGATGACCCGTTTTCTATTTAAAGAGCTGTAGTCATTGTTTAAAGAGTCAAATATTGATGAAAGCATTTCCAATTAATATCTTGAAAAGATTGATTCGTGGTGGCAATAAGATTTCTCTTATTTTGCCAAATTAATGCACTGATACGTACACTAACTCGTGTTAGACCAAGTTGTAAGGTAAACTTGATCCCTTTGCATGATTTGGCTTGTAAATCATGCCCGAGAAAATTAATTCCCGTTGTGTGCCAACGTTTTCCAAGGAAATACGTGACTTTAATGCGAAAACCGGGTTGTAGTCTGAAATAACTACAAGCCATAATCGGCATGCTTTAAAAATGTACAACTTTTATACGGACTCTATTTATGGCGCCGTGTCAATATAGATCGACATTTCTAAAGCCGTAAATATTACCGTACTAAAAGACATGCCCGAGTTAAAAAACGAAAAATATTTTTGGTTTTTCTTGATTTTATAATTTTTATGGTTTTGTAGGTTTTGTATTTTTTTATGGTTTTTCTTGGTTTTATATTTTTGTATTTTTCTTTTTGTGGTTTATATATTTACGATAATATACATGATCACGAACAAAGGATACGCATGAATAGTTTACCACCACTATTCTGCTGATTCTTCTGCCAACTCTTTGAGAGTCGCTGAAGAGAAGGATTTCATGCCAAGCTTTTCGATCAAAAACTCGATTCGTCCTCGATCTAAGGCTTTGGTGAACATATCTGCCAGCTGATACTCAGTGGTGACAAAATACAGCTTGATCACTCCGTTCTCCACCTGCTCTTTAATGAAATGGTAGCGAATGTCTATGTGCTTGGCCCGGGAGTGTTGAACGTAGTTGCAGCAAAGGGCAATGGCGCTCTTGTTGTCACAATACATCGGGATTTTGTTGAATCCCAAAACGTAGTCAGTTAGTTGTGATCTCATCCAAAGGACTTGAGCACAACAACCGGACATGGCAATGTATTCAGCCTCCGTGCTAGAAATTGCAGCGCTTTTCTGCCTTTTTGAAGACCAACTAA
Source organism: Glebionis coronaria (assembly GCA_025667525.1). Lineage (NCBI taxonomy): Eukaryota > Viridiplantae > Streptophyta > Magnoliopsida > Asterales > Asteraceae > Glebionis > Glebionis coronaria. The sequence goes on along the minus strand of CM046876.1, from coordinate 486,628,635 downwards.
TCAATCTGTCTCCAAGGAGTTGCACAGACCCAGAAGTGCTACGCCTCATGTCTTGACACCCAACATGATCGGCATCTGTGTATGATATTAAAGCAATAGAGGAATCTTTCGGATACCATAGACCATGATTAAGTGTTCCTTTGAGATACCGAAAGATCCTTTTAACAACATGTAGGTGCTTTTCGGTAGGCCGAGCCTGATACCGGGTACACATGCATACGGCAAATTGCAAATCAGACCTGCTAGCAGTCAGATAGAGAAGGGTGCCGATCATTCCACGGTAAAGTATCGGATCGACAATAATCCCATTCCTATCTTCATCTAACTTGGATTTCTCCACCATTGGAGTGTCCACGGGGTCACAATTTTCAAAGTTATATTTCTTTAAAGATTCTAGAGCATATTTGGATTGATTAATAAAGATGCCTCTGGGATTCTGAGAAATTTGTAATCCTAAGAAAAATCAAAATTTTTCCCATCATTGACATCTGAAAGCGTGTGGACATTATCTTCTCAAAGCGATTTGACAATTCTATGTTAGTGGCAGCAAATATTATATCATCAACATAAATTTGTACCAGTATCATGTCGTTGTCTTCCTTGAGAGTGAATAGAGTGGGGTCCACTTTGCCTTTGGAGAAGCCTTCCGAAATGAGATATGTTGAAAGGAGATCATACCACGCGCGTGGAGCTTGTTTCAACCCGTAGAGAGCCTTCTTAAGCTTGTACACATGATTAGGAAACTCCGTGCTAACGAACCCATCCGGCTGACTAACATAGACTTCTTCCCTTTGTTCACCATTCGAAAATGCCGTCTTCACATCCATTTGATAGACGATCATGTTCATATGAGCAGCATACGCAAGGAATAGTCTAATAGCCTCCAATCTTGCAACAGGAGCAAAAGATTCTTCAAAGTCGATACCCAAGGCTTGTTTGTATCCTCTAGCAACCAATCTAGCCTTATTCTTCAAGACTGCGCCCATCTCATCAAGTTTAACCTTATAAACCCACAACAAAGTAAGGATGTTAACCTTGTTAGGGAGAGGAACTAATTGCCATACTTCAAGTCTTTGGAATTCATTTAGTTCCTCTTGCATGGCTTCAATCCAAGATGATTGAGTCATAGCATGTTGCAAGTTTTTAGGTTCAACTTCGGAGAGAAATGCATCAAAGTAGCAATAGAGTGCACTCTCTTGTAATTGATGGCGTGTAGAGACTGGTCGATCTAGATCTCCAATAACATTTCTAATTGGGTGATCTTTTGTCCATTTGGTGCTGTGGTTTTCAATCCGTGGTGGTCTGGAATGAACAATTGAAGGAGCTTCTTCTGAGGTAGACGCGGCTGAAGGGTTTTCAGGTATAGGTACACCAAAGAAAGGAAGCTCTTGTAAGTGAGCATATTCCAAATCGTGATCAATAGAATCCTCTTCAACATCATTAGGCACAAGTAAGGGTGAAGATTCAGGTGTAGTTTGAAAATTACTTGGTGAAGGTGCATCCGGTTCAATGTTAATTGAAGATGCATTAGATAAAGCTTCATTAGCTTGAGCAACAACTTCAGGGATTGGAGCTATCACTACAGGTGCTGGAACTTCATCATTTGGGGGATCAAAGAATTCATCAAACAACGGTTGAAACAGTTTATCCCACTCAGGCCTTGTAGGTGGTAAAAATGATGTAGAAGTAGGATTATTGGGAACTAATCCGGAACTAATAGCACCGGTTCCCATCTCATGAAGCGCGGGTTCAGAGCTGCGTTGCTCAGAATCCATCGCTGTCAGCTCATCGAAATCAGCGTCCATAGTTTCTACGATCTTACCAAGACGACGGTTGTAAATTCGGTATGCTTTCTTAGAGGGTGAGTAACCAATGAAAATACCTATATCGGCTTTCGGTTGAAGTTTGCCCAAGTTCTCACTATTAATGTTTGGATAACAAAGAGCACCAAACACATGAAAGAATGAAACATCGGGTTTACGATCATGTAGAAGCTCGTAAGGTGTTTTTCCATGGCGTTTCCGAATTATAGAACGGTTTTGGGTGAAACATGCAGTAGATACAGCTTCTGCCCACAAGAACAATGGAGCGTTCGCATAAATCAGCATATTCCTGGCAGCTTCTATAAGCGTACGATTCCGTCTTTCAACGACACCGTTTTGTTGTGGAGTACGTGCATCGGATGTTTCATGTGAGATACCAACTTCTTCATAGTAATCACGAAGAGTCTGGTTGACGAACTCTGTTCCATTATCCGTACGAATACGGCGGACAGTAGTATTTAAACGTACCTGAATGAATTTCAGAAAAGTGATGATTTCCTTCGGTGCTTCATCCTTTGTACGTAGAAATCTAACCCATGTAAACCTGGAGAAATCATCCACAATAACAAGGATGAATTTCTTACCGCTCACACTTTCGGTTCTCATTGGCCCACAAAGATCCATATGCAAAAGATGAAGTTTTTCTTGATTGGTGTCTTCAGCTTTGGGCTTGTATGATTTCTTGGTACTTTTCCCCCTTGAACACGCGGAACATAAATGATCCTTGTGAAATTTGAGCTTTGGAAGACCACGAACTAATTCGTTTTTAGCCAAATGATTAATAGCATCAAAGTTTAGATGAGATAATCTGCGATGCCATAACCATGACTTGGTCTTAGATGCTTTGGAGAGAAGACATACTGGAGAGGCGGCCATCATGTCTTGTAGGGACAACGTATAAAGATTTGCACCACGAGATCCCTTCAACAAGTCTTTTCCTTCCAAGTTGCGGATGAAACAAGTATGTTGTCGAAAAGCAACCTCTAGGTTGGAATCACAAAACTGTCCTACTGAAAATAAATTATGACCAAGACCTTCTACATAGTATACCCTTGAAATCGTAACGTTTCCAATCTGATATTCACCATATCCCATTATCTTTGCAATATGATCATTACCGAATTTAACCGTTCCAAGAAACTTGCTGACGAAATTTCGGAGCATCGAGCGATCTCCGGTCATATGCTTTGAACAACCGGAGTCCAAATACCAGAGGATGATTTGGACCACCTGAAAATATCACTAGAAGAGGACAATGTAGAGGTTTCGGAATCTGAATGTTCCTTGTTAATAGCAGGTACAGATTTAATAATCTTAGATTTGCTAACTTTAGGTTTCTTAGATTTCCTAGCCTTCTTCCTAGTTGGTGGTGTAGATTCTAGTTGGCTTAAATCCTGAGGTATTTCTTCACTGATAGGCACTATAGTGGGGGCTGACCTAATTAAAGGGCGCTGTTTCCATACTTTAGTGCTAGTGTTCCTAACTAAAGGACGCTGAGACCTAACCTCAATGGATGCATTCCTAGTTAAAGGGCACATTGTTCCATCTAATGTAAAGGTCCTACCAGTAGGACGCCATTGCCATCCAACTTGGGCACGAGTTCTACCTGTTGGATTCCATTCAAGATCATTCCTAATGGCATTCATTTCATTCACATGATCAATAAGACACAAATCATGACGTTGGGAAAACATACATTCATTACAATTCCAACATTTCAAATTAGAATTCACAAATGGTTTAGGCTTCTGCACAGGTGCAGAGCTTTTAGTCTTAACATGATTCTTTTTATTTAAGTCTGAACTGATATTCCTATGGTGAGCTTCTACTTTCTTCTTGTTGGTACTACTAGTGGAGGGCTTGATCTTATCTTTCTTGAGTGGCGATCCTTTAGCCTTAGTAGACTCTTTTACTCCTGTAGAAGGCAAATTGGGAACATTAGCAACAGATTTTAAAGGTGCCTTACTTGATGGTGCCAATGACGGTTTTGATCCTGGGGTCTTATTGAATGGAGTTACAGCAATGGGTCGATTAGTGAGTAGTGCAGAACCTGGTTTACCTATGTATTGCAAATATGCTAAGCAATATTGAACTCGCTTAATATATTCATGAGCTGAGTAATAGTAGCTACTTGAGGGATCTAAGGCATAAAGATCGTCTAAAATATCCCTAACAAGATCTACATGCTTAATTGCATTCCTCATATAATCATCGTAGGTAACCGGGTTTTTCTTATGGAGCGGGTTCTTATAAAGCACTACTGACTTGGTTGTTGGAGCACTAGAGGACGGTGTAGAGTTGGTAGCTAAGTTATTAACAACTTCTTGTCGGGTGAGAAGAAGTGTCTCCTTTAACTCGGCCAAAACAATGTTTTTGTCAATAAGCTGGATGTTTAAGTCAGAGATTTCCTCACACTTTTGGTTCAGTTGTTCAACATAAGATTGTTGCTGTGCTGCATTAAAAGCTAAGCGTTCTTCTATTGAACCATAAAGAGCGGATAGTCCCTGTCTTGCCCGATCCATCTCCCCTAGAATAGACGAAAGTCTAATTTCTAAGTCCTGGTTTTTAGACTCTGCAGCCTCTAGTTCCAATTTTAGTGTTTCATTTGATGACACATCTCTCTTTAACCTCATAATCTCTTCCTCTAATGCCTTAACTATTTCAATCATCTTGTCACTCGTCTCAACACTGTTTTCACAACTATTTGTTATCAAAAAATCCTCATTTTGAGTTTGCTGTTTTAATTCTAAAGATATACAATGTTGTTCAAGTTGATTAAAGCGTTTTGTAAGTAACTTGTAAGAATCTTGAAGCTTTAAAAATTCAGCGTTAGACTCGTGACAAGAATGATTATCTACCTCATTTACAGTATCAGCAACATTTACAGAGAGATCACACACATCATCACATATATTCACAGCATCACATTTAATCATAGTAGATGTAAGCTCATTCGAATAATTAACATTCACAGTAGTAAGCACATCACACGAAATTACTTGGGACAAGAATCGGTCATATTCGGATAGAATCTTTTCCTTTCCAATTAATTGTAGTTCGTAAGCGGTGTCCATTTCATAAAACACTTTTTGAACTTCTCCAATTTCAAACTGAAGATTTTCCGAAAGAGATGCAAAACTTCCTTTTAGACTTTCGACAAACGGATTGATCTCATTCTTAAACACCTCGTTCATGTGTTCGAAAGCCCATTCTCCGGCGTTTAAGCCATTTGAAGTCGTACATTCCAAAATGACCTTGTCAAAACTAGCAAAGTGTTGATTAATCTCTTGCAAGTTTAACCATACAGTGCTAACAGGTGGAAGATCCTTTAGAATTTCCTTAGGTCCGTCCATTTTGACAAGTGTAGGAAGTGTACTAGGGTTTTCTTCATTCAACATGTAGGTTGGTGCTGTAATGAGATCTTTATCCATATGGAAGCGAATTCTAAAATCCGTTTTTGCAAGCTCTTGATTCATCTTAAAATAATCACACTGAGGATATTTTGCAAAATTGTATGACCGATCCTCATCAACTAGATCCTTATTTGTGCGATCCTCGAAAGAAACAATCGGGTCTAAGACCAATCCTAATTGGGTTGCATTATAAAGTCTTGGACTATGGATTAAAGCTTGTTTTGCATACCTTGGGTTAGGGGGAAGGCCTTTTTGACGCGATAAGTTAAATTCTCTAAACGAAGCATCGAATAAGTGCACTAGTTGAGAGGCAGCGTATTGTCTTAAAAGCAAATAATCTAAACTTCTAATCTTATTAGCAGCATTAATTTCCATTTCATTCTTTTTAGACTCGAGTAACTCAAAATCCATTTGAAGTTTATGAAAATTAGTGACCACTAACTCTTTCTCTTTAAGTTCGTTTAAAAGATCTGCTCTTAAGGTTTCAATTTCTTGCAAATGACCCATTTGTTTGTTTCGAAAATGATCATATTCGGGATTTGTTAAAATAGTGGACGAAGGAACTAATTCCAAAGTTTGAACCTTTTCATTGCACAAAGCAAGCTCAGCAGACAAATTCTTATTCTTAGCTAGGGTTTCTAAGAGTGCAGTATTCATTTGGCTAAGTAATGTAGCAGGAACCATGACCAAATCTTGTTGAGCAGGAGTATGCGTATGCGAAATGGCTCCCGGTTGTGATTCACTCAAAGTCTGGGGACTCACATTGATATTACTATCATTGATTGTCTCCTCATTTGAAAGACTCACCACCGAAGATTCATTCGAATCAGCACTCTCTTGCACAACACTATGTGGTTGAATACTAGTATTAGTGGTATTATCAGTGGTATTAGTAAGTACCTCAGATCTTTTTTTTGGCCCTAAGCTAGAGATAGTGGCCATAAGAGCTGCCTGTGCAGATTGAAGTTCATCACAGTCTGAATCATAAGCATCAAGATCATCTGCTTGGTATGCTGCATTCTGTGTGGTGACAACGTCTTGTTCAGCAATCCCTGGGTCAGCAAGAAATGCAAGCTCCTCTTCATCAAGTTCCCTTCCTTGTGCCTGAGCATTTACCAGATAAATCTTCTCTGCAAACCATTGACCATCCCTTCTCCTCTTGGGTTTTTTGCAATCCCTGGACATGTGACCTTCTTCCTTACAGTTGTAGCATGTAATCATTCTCAACTTGCCTGTAGAATTAGCCCGTGGAGGAGTGTTGACCATTGGAGAAGGATTGACCGTGCGTGCATTGGTAGTTGATGTAGTAGGTCTCCCCTGATAAGGTTGAATAGGTTGAACCATTACACTGCCATTCTCAATAGTAGCTTGTTGGCGAGAATTGGATGAATTCCTCAGCTGATTGTTAGTCGGAGCTGGTCCTCGAAATCCTCGTTTGCTCAATGTCTTTGTGAGATAAGCAGACAAAGTGGCTAACATTTCAACTGGGTCAGTTCCTTGTTGGAACTCAGTATTAGGAACTTCATCATTATCACAATACAATGCTTGGTCTTGTTGAGGAATACTCATGTGGTCAGAATAGCTTGATGGATATGCAGCATTTTCTTGATAAGAAGGGTATGATGACTGACCATAAGGTGCATTGCTTGCTGGTGAATATGGGTGAGGTTGTGAGGCATAGTGTGAAGCTTGTGGTTCTCTCTGAGGTAAAGGTGCACTAAACCGATATTGTTGCTGATGTGAGGTGGGTGGTTGCGGCAGAATCGAATATTGGGGGAAGCTTGGAGTCATGTACGGTGATGGATGATATGATTGGTGTGCTATGATATAAGGAGTGTTGTTGTGTGACAAGCTTGGTTGATTTGCCATCAAAGCTAAAGAATCAGGGTACATACCTCGAGGTGAACGGTGCATGATCACGTGTTTCTCATGCTGCTGAAGAAAAGCATAGAGTTGATCCAAATTGCACTTATGCAAATCCCTGGTTAACTTAACATCGGTAATATACTCACCCCATTCAGCTTGAGGTAAAGTATTCAAAAATTTGGTGTTAACCTGGAATGGAGCAATCACGAGATTGTATACATTCAGATCATTCATGACAGTAGTGAATCTGAAGTAGTAGTCGTGTAACGTTTCCCCTGGGCTGTACGTGAATCTATCAAACAGATCATACAACTGACATTCCCTTTCCTGTTTGGTAAGAGACGTACCTTGTAGCAACACCTTTAGACGTTCCCATAAATCATTTGCAACCGTATACTGACTTACCATGCGATAGATGTCATGTGGAAGGGCTTGGAGAATGGTTTGAAGAGCCTTTTCATCTGCATCGGCAATAAGTTGTTGAGCTGGTGTAAGTTCTTCAAACTCCCTTGGTCGAGTCACATTGTTAACCACGATGGTACCATAGTCAAGTGGACCATTTAGAATTGACTTAACCATAAGCCTCCCATATGTCGGTTTTCCCTTAAGGTATGACATCATACGGCCTTGCCATGCTTCAAAAACTTCTTTAGTGAGCATTAGAGGGCGATTATCCGTTCTCGTAATGACGGAAATGTCCGTAAGTGATGTCATATGAGGCATTAATGAATTCGGATTCATTTTGATCACTTCAAAGAGACAAAGATTATCGGTTGATCGAGCAGTGAAGTAAAGTTTGTGAGTTGTGTTGAGTTTTTTGTTGTAAGAAACCAAGATTAAATCCTCTAAAAAAATCGTCGAAAAAACAAGTAAAAATATCCCTTGATCTGGAACTTTTGTTGATTAGGAAGTGTTGATTCGGAAGATTTTGGCTTGGAACTCCTTGATCCGGAACTTTCCTTTGATCCGGAACTTTCCCTTGATCCGGAACTTTCCCTTGATCCGGAACTTTCCCTTGATCCGGAACTTTCCCTTGATCCGGAACTTTCCTTGATCCGGAACTTTTTGGTTCGGAAGTACTGATCCGGAACTTTCCTTGATCCGGAACTTTTGGTTCGGAACTTTTTGATTCGGAACTTTGTCTTGATCCGGAACTTTCCTTGATCCGGAACCTTCCTTTGATCCGGAACTTTTGTTGATCCGGAACTTTTTGATCCGGAACTTTTTGGTTCGGAACTTTACTGGGTAAACAGAAACTTGATTCGAGTAGCAGTCGATCAAAAAAATGATGAAACAAACCCAGATTTTTACCAAATAACCCAAAAAGTTTTGTGATTTCTACAAAAATAAGTAAAAACTAATACTTATCTACTAATCCCAATCACAAAATCACCAAAAAAACTCCAAGAATCAAGATGGATCTTCTTAAAGAACACTAATACAATCAAAAACTAAATAACAACACAAATCATTACCTTAAATCACCCCATAGCTCTTGATACCAAATGTAGAATATTGATAATCTTGTTAATCTATGAAGTGGGTTGAAGATTTCTAGAGAGAGAAACTAGTGAGAGAAAGTGAGAGAGAACTATGTGTTTTTATTAAAATGATGAAATGAGAACATTAACAACCAACCCCTTTCCAAGGAGGAAAGGGGTATTTATACTTCCAAGCGACATTGGGCTTGGGCCGACCCATGACAAGCCCATGGGCCGGTTCTTACTTAACTAAATAAGTAACTCATTAACTACGAGCTATTACAACATTAGTAATATTGTGGAGTGACCGATACTTCTAATATACGCTAAAACGTATTTCTAACAGGTTCCTCTTGCATGGCTTCAATCCATGAAGATTGTGTCATGCTTGTTGCCAAGTTTTAGGCTCAACCTAGGAGAGGAATGCATCAAAGTAATAGTATAAAGCATTTTCTTGTAGTTGATGGCGTGTAGAGACTGGTCTTTCGATGTCTCCAATGACATTGCGGATTGGGTGATCCTTTGTCCATTTGGTGTTGTGATTTTCAATCCGTGGTGGTCTGGAGTAAACGATTGCAGGAGCTTCCTCTGAGGTGGACGTATCGTTAGGGTTTTTGGGTATATGTGAACCAAAGAATGGAAGCTCTTGTAGGTGAGCAATTTCCAAATCGTGATCATAGTAATCCTCTTCAACATCATTTGGAACAAGTGGGGGTGATGATTCAAGTGTAGTTTGAGTATTGGTGGGGGATGGGGCATCTGGTTCAATAGTGACAGTAGATGCCTCAGACTGATTTCCATTATCTTGAGCAACAACTTCAGGAATTTGAGCTACTGCTGCAGGTGCTAGAGAATCATCACTAGGTGGATCAAAGAATTCATCAAACATAGGTTGAAATAACTCATCCCACTCGGGCCTTTAGGTGGTGTAAATTATGGAAAGTAGGATTGTTGGGAGTTAATCCGGAACTAATCGTACCGGTTCCCATCTCATGAAGTGAGGGTTCAGAGCTGTGTTGCTCAGAAGCCATCGCTGTCAGCTCGTCAAAATCGGCATCCAAAGTTTCTACTATCTTTCCAATACGACGGTTATAAATCTGGTAAGCTTTCTTTGCGGGTGAGTAACCAATGAAAATTCTAATATCAGCCTTCGGTTGAAGTTTGCCTAAATTCTCACTATTAGTATTCGGATAGCAAAGTGCACCAAACACATGAAGAAATGAAATATCGGGTTTGTGTCCATGAAGTAGCTCATATGGAGTTTTACCATGGCGTTTACGAATGATGGAGAGGTTTTGGGTATAACACGCGGTTGCCACTGCTTCAGCCCATAAGAATAAAGGAGCATTCGTATAAATCAACATAGTTCTAGCAGCTTCCATAAGTGTACGGTACGTCTTTCAACGACACCATTTTGTTGTGGAGTGCGAGCCACTAAAGTTTCATGAGAAATACCGACCTCTTCATAATAAGCTCGTAGAGTCAGATTAACAAACTCAGTTCCGTTATCAGTCCGAATGCGGCGAATAGTAGCATTAAGGCGTACTTGGATCATCTTAAGAAAAGTAATGATATAGTTTTGTACTTGATTCTTGGTTGCTAAGAACTTTACCCATGTAAACCTGAAGAAATCATCCACCATAACGAGGAGGTATTTTCTTCCACTCACATTAGTCGTACGCATTGGCCCGCAAAGATCCATATGCAAAAGATACAGTGGTTCTTGATTGGTGTCTTTAGCCTTAGGTGTGTATGATTTCTTGGTGCTTTTCCCCAAAGAACATGCGGAACATAAATGATCCTTGTCGAACTTAAGTTTTGGAAGACTACGAACAAGCTCGTTTTTAGCCAAATGGTTAATAGCATCAAAGTTAAGATAAGATAACCGACGATGCCACAACCATGACTTAGTCTTAGATGCTTTGGAGAGAAGGCATACAGGAGAGGCGGCCATCATGTTTTAAATGGACAGTGCATAGAGATTATCCCCTCAAGAACCTTTTAACAAATCATTTCCTACAAGATCACGTATGAAGAAAGTATGTTGTAGAAAAGCTACTTCAAGGTTTGAATCGCAAAATTGTCCTACTGAAAATAAATTGTGACCAAGTCCCTCCACATAATATACCCTATAAATCGTAACATTCCCAATTTGATATTCATCATAACCCATGATCTTTGCAATATGTTCATTACCGAATTTCACCGTTCCTAGAAACTTGCTGACGAAATTCGGAGCATCGAGCAATCTCCGGTCATGTGCTTGGAGCACCCGAAGTCCAAGTACCAGAGGATGATTTAGACCACCTGAAAATATCACCCGACGAAGACAATGTATCAGAATCTAATTGTTCCTCTTTGTTAGCAAGTACAGATATAACCATCTTAGATATGCTATCAGAAGAATTCTTAGGCCTCCAAATTTTCTTCCTAGATGCTGGCTTAGATTCTAATTGTCTAAGATCCTAAGGTACTTCTTCACTAGTAGGCACAATAGTCGACGCAGACCTAGTTAAAGAGCGCTTTTCCATCTCTTAGTGCTAAAGATCCTATTTAAAGGATGCTGAGACCTAACTTCAGTGGATGTGATCCTAGTTAAAGGGCACTTAGTTCCATTTGCGGTGAAGGTCCTACTAGTGGGTTTCCATTGCCAACCAACTTGGGTGAACTTCTTCCCCGTTAGAGTCCATTCAATATTGTTCCTAATTGCATACATTTCATTCACATGATCAACAAGACATAAATCATGACGCTGAGAAAACATGCATTCATTAAAATTCCAACAACGCAAATCACAATTCACATTTTGCTTAGGCTGATGCACATTCGCAGGGCCTTTAGTCTTAGTTACATGATTCTTTTTATTCAAATTTGAAATAACATTCCTATGGTGAACTTCTACTTTCTTCTTCGCAGTCCTACTAGTGGAAGGCTTGATCCTATATTTCTTGTCTTGAGATCCTTTAGCCTTAGTAGATACATTTACTCCTGTAGAAGCCAATGGAACATTAGTGACAGATTTTGATTTAGCCTTGATGGGTGTGTTTAAAATAGGCTTAGCTCCTGGATTCTTATTGAATGGAGTCATGGCAATGGTGGAGGTTTGTTGCTTAGGTGGTGCAGAACCCGGTTGTCCTATGTAATTAAAATTCTTTAAGCATTGTTGTACCTTCTCAATGTAAGCATGAGTAGAGTAATAGTGACTGTTTGAGGGATCTAGTTCATAGAGATCATCTACCACATCCCTAGCAAGATCTGTGTGCTTATCTGCATGCTGCATATAGACCATATATGATATAGGATTGTTTTTATGGTATGGGTTCTTAGTGATCACCACATCTTTTGTCTTTGGAGCACTAGAGGACGGGGCAGAGATTGTAGCTGAATTATCAACAACTTCTTATCCTTTGAGTTGAAGTGTTTCCTTTAATTCCGCTATAAACATGTTTTTGTGGATGAGCTAAATGTTTAGGTCAGAGATTTCCTCACATTTCTTATTCAGTTGGTCAACTAGTGACTTTTGCTCTGCCGAATTAAAAGCGAAGCGTTCTTCTATTGAATCAGAAACTTGTGAGACACTCTGCCTTATTTTTCAAACTCCCCTAGCATAGAAGTAATTCTATCTTCTAGGGCATGATTTTTAATCTCTGCAGCCTCTATTTCCAATTTTTCTGCTAATGATTCTCTCTTAAGTCTCATAATTTCTTCCTCTAATGCCTGAACCACCTGAATCATCTTGTTACTAGTCTCAACGGAGTTTTCACAATCATTTGTTTTTGAAAGAGTTTCATTTTTACATTGATTTTCAATTTCAAGAGATATACAATGTTGATGAAGCTCATCAAAACGTTTTGAAAGTAAGTTATCAGAATCTTGATGCTTTAAAAATTCATTGTTAGATTCGTGACAAGAATGATTATCTACATTATTCACAGGTTCAACAATATGCACATCACCACATGTATTCACAGCAGATGTCATCTCAAAAGCATATTTAACAGTAACAACTTGCATCACTTCAAGAGACACTATATGTTCCAATAATTGGTCATTTCGTACAAAATATTTTCTTTCTCAATTAGATGTTGTTCATAAGCATCATCCATTTCATAGAAAACTATTTGAACTTCACCCAATTCAAAGTAAAAATTATCCCCAAGATCTAGAAGCCCGTCTTTAACATTGTTTACAAACGGAACGATCTCTGTCTCAAACACCGTTTTCATGTGTTCGAAAGCCCATTCTCCAGCGGTTTGAGCCGTTGAAGTCGTACATTCCGTGATGACCTTGTCAAAGTTGGTAAGATATCGCCAAATCTCTTTCAAGCTTAGCAATACCGTACTTACCGGTGGAAGATCCTTTGGAATTTCCTTAGGTTCATCCAAATTAACAAGTATAGGAAGTATACTAAGCCTTTCTTTAGTAGGCATGTAAATTGGTGTATGGATAAATTCCCTTTGCATATTAAAGCGAATTCTAAGGTCCGTTTTTGCATTTTCTGCATTAAGCTGTGCATAATCATTCTCAGGATATGTAAAAATCTTTTTTGACCGATTCTGTTCATGTAGTGACATATTCTCAGATTCATTTGAAAATATAATCGGATCTAAGACCAATCCTAACTTTGTTGCATCATAAAGTCGTGGGTTGTGGTTAAAAGCTTGCTTTGCATACCCCGGGTTAGGTGGTAGGTCTATTAGACGTGATAGAGTGAATTCCTTAAAAGAAGAATGAAACAAGTGTACTAAATGTGAATCAGAGTATTGTTTTAAAAGAAAAACTTCAGTCTTTTTAACTTTCTCAAACGCCTTAATTTCCGTTTCCACCCTTTTTGACTCGAGAATTTTGAAATCTGTTTTTAGTTTTTGAAAATTATTAACTACTGACTCTTTTTCTTTAAGTTCTTTCGAAACATTTGCTCTTAAACTCTCAATTTCTAGCAAATTATTCATTTGGACTTTCCTAAACCTATCAAATTCAGGATTGGTTAAGGTAGTGGTCACTAGAGTTAATTCCAAGGTTTTAGCTTTTTCCTTATACAAAGCAAGCTCGGCAGACAATGTCTGATTAACACCAAGGGTTTCAAGGACCACATTATTCATTTGGCCAAGCATAGATGCCGACACCATAACAAAATCTTGTTGAGCAAACAAATTTGTAGACGTAATAGCTCCCGATTATGGTTCACTCAAAGTCTCGGGACTTGCATTGATATTGATATCATTGTTTGTATCCTCGTTTGAGTTACTAACCACCGAAGGCTGTTTCGGATACTCAGATACTTGCTTAACTTGATAAGGTACAATACTAGTATCACTTGTAGTATTTGGTACCTCAGAAATTATGTCAGCTCCATAAAGTGAAAGGTTTGCCATGAGAGCTGCCTTGGCGGTATTAAGATCATCACAGTCAGAATCGTATGCATCAAGATCAACACATTGATATGCGCCATTGTTCGTGACGGCTGTTGTGAGTCCGTCAGTGTCCGCACCTCCTGGATCTGCTAGAAATGCTAACTCTTCTTCATCGAGCTCTCGTCCTTATGCTTGAGCATTAACCAATTAGATCTTCTCCTGAAACCATGTGTTATCCCTTTTTCTCTTTGGCTGCTTACACTCTCGTGCCATGTGTCCTTCCCATTTACAGTTATAGCAGATAATCATCTTGACTTTGCCATTGTTGTTTCCTCTTGAAGTAGTGTTGAATGGGTGTGCAACAATATTAGATGAGCTTGGTCTCCTCTGAAATGGTTGCACTATAACTCTACCATCTTGAATTGTTGCTTGTTGACGAGAGTTAGAAGAAGTTCTCAACTGATTGTTTGTTGGAGATGGTCCTCTATAACCTCCTTTGTTCAACGTTTGAGTTATATAGGCAGACATATGTGCAAGAAAACCAGTAGGATTATCCCCTTGTCTGAACTCAGGAAATGGAACTTCATCGTCACAGTAGAAGACTGGTGCCGGTGGAGCCACATACACACTGGAAGGAGTACTAACATGTTGTGAGTAGTGAGGTTGAGGAACTTCTTATTGCTGATAAGTGATAGCAGGATTTGTTGGTGGTTGGTAAGGAGAGTATTGTTGTTGAGCACGTTGTGATGATAATGCCGGTGGCTGAAATTGTTGATATGACGTAGGTGGTTGAGGAAGAATCGAATACTACGGAAAGCTTGGAGTTTGATACAATGGCTGATAGGAAGATTGGTGTCCCAAAGCATACGGAGAGTTGTGATATGACAACATTGGATGATTTTCCATTAACGCCAATGGTTCGGAATAAGATCCTTGAGAGATGCATTTCTGGATCACGTGCTACTCGTGTTGCTGTAAGAAAGCATAAAGTTGATCTAAATTTGACTTGTGCAAATCCCTTATCATTTTAACATCAGTGACATATTGGCTCCACTCTTGGGGTAACGTGTTCAAGAACTTGGTGTTGAGTTGAAACTAAGCAATCCTTAGATTATACATGTTCAAATCATTCATCAAATTAGTGAAACGCCATTAGTAGTCATGAAGTGTTTCCCCTGGAATGTATGTGAACCTATCAAACAAATCATACAATTGACACTCTCGTTCCTATTTAGTTAGTGAAGTACCTTGTAACAAAACGGATAATCGATCCCAAAGATCCTTTGCCACTGTGTGTTCGCTTACCATTCAATAGATATCGGGGTGGAAGAGCTTGAAGTATGGTCTGAACAGCCCTTTCATCCGCATCAGCAATGATTTTGTTAGCATCCGCTAATTCTTGAAATAACCTTGGCCGAGTCACATTATCGACAGTAACTTCTCCCCAATCGAGTGGACCTTTCTCAATGGATTGAACCATAAGTATCCCATTGGGTTTTCCCATGATGTAAGTTCTCATGCGACCTTGCCATGCTTCGAATAGCTCTTTGATTAGCAATGGTGGGCGGGTATCGGTACCCGAGATGATTGAAATATCGGTAAGCGATGTCATTGTCGGCATAAATGAATGAGGATTCATTTTTGAACCCTTGATGGAAAGAAAAAGATTATCTTTTGATCGAGCAATGAAATAAGGTTGTGAAATTTGTTGTGAGTTGATGTAGAATTCTTCCAAAAAATTACAAGTCTAAAACTTGATCTAATTCGGAATGTGAATCAATGACCTAATTCGGAATCTGTGAATCAAGGACCTAATTCGAAATATGTGAATCAAGGACCTAATTCGGAATCTATAAGTCGATGACTTAATTTGGAATCTTTGAATCAAGGACCTAATTCGGAATGTGTATCCTTTACCTAATCCGAAATAAGAAGAACTGAACTAATACGGAATCTGTGAAACCTTGAACTAAGTCGGAATGCATATCCGTGACCTAATCCGGAATATGAAGTTCTGAACTAATTCAGAATCTGAACTAATTTGGAATCTGTGAAACCTTGAACTAAGTCGGAATGTATATCCGTGACCTAATCCAGAATATGAAGTTCTGAACTAATTCAAAATCTGTGAAACCTTGAACTAAGTTGGAATGTATATCCGTTACCTAATCCGGAATATGAAGTTCTGATCTAATTCGGAATCTGTGAAGCCTTGAACTAAGTCAAAATGTATATCTTTTACCTAATTCGGAATCTGGAAGAAACACACTATTCGGAATACACAAATACACACTCAATCCGGAATCCAAACCGGGTACTAAGTCGGAATACACACGACGTGCAAGTAGTTCGGAATATGAATCAGGTATCTAATTCGGAATCTGGAAGAAACACACTATTCAGAATAAACAGATCCACACTCAATCCGGAATATGCAAAAACCCTAGTAACCCGACTTATAAAACCTTTTTTTCCCGAATAAGAAAATTTTGTGTACCTTTTAATTTTACCCAAAAATCAAGCCAAAAATTCCAACTTTTTATGAAAATCACCAATATGAATATCACAAATCCCAACCACAACTATGTAGGCAATTTTTAAGTAAGAATTTGAGGTGAAAGACACAAAAAAATTTGAAAACACGGATATATCTTGATTAAAAGAGCATAAAAGTAAAACTAACACAACAAAAAACCTTATATCATCCCATGGCTCTTGATACCAATTGTAGAATAATGATAATCTTAGATCTCATCAAGAGGGTTGTTGTTTTCTAGAGAGACAAACTAGAGAGAGAAAGAAAGAAAACTTTTATTATGTGAAAAATGAAAGTAAACAACCAACACCCTTTCCATCAAAGGAAAGGGTTTATATACCCAAGCCTAAGTGGGCTTGGGCCTTCCAACCCATGGACAATCCCATGGGCTAGGTTATTAATACAAATAAAGTAAGTTATACTTCTAATATACGTTAAAAACGTATTTCCAACAGATTTGTTAAACGGGCTTATTGGGTTCATTTAGTCTTGGGCTAATGTTGCATGGGCTTGATTAGTCTATCAATACTACTTTTTCATTTTATGTAAGTAATAGTCTAGGTTTTCTCATAAGCTTATTATTGGCTTATCCACATTTAGTTATAAACCCTAATAAAAGAATAAAACTCAGAGGTTGTTTTATTTGGTGTATCAAATGAGATCTAGATTTGTTACAAGGTTGCATGTAAGTCATAAGCTCTAATATGAGCTTATAAGTCACGGCTATATTAAGTTATAGCTTAATAAGATAAGTCAAGACTTGTTTTAAGGTTGCATGTAATTATAAGAGTCCCAAAATAAGATCTAGCTATGTACAAACCAAGAAACCAAATCATAAGTCCATGTATACATATATATAGCCCACGGCTATAATTTTAATCTTGGTGTTTCCAAGATGAGATTTTTAGCTAGTTTTATGTTTTATAATTATTTATAAAGTCCAACATAATTATCTAGGCTTATTACATGTTTCCAAGGTTACCATGAATCCAAGAAAAACAATATATAGCCCACGGCTACATTTTTTTTCACCAAATGTTCCCATGAGATCTTTATGCTTGTTTTATGTTTATTAGGTTAAGTTAAGTTCTTAACAGTAGATCTAGGTTTTACATAGACATGTATGTACATTTAAAATCCATCTAAGGATATATATAGCCCACGGCTATATTTGTACACATAAAGTGTTTTAGTGATTTTTAGTAGTTTATTATACATGTATAAATACATATTCCATTGTTTAAAACTTAGTACATAAATCATAGATGTCCATTTAATTATGCCGTGACCTTTAAGGTCATGGTTTTTCATGGTTTTGAGTTACACAAGTTTACTTATGAGATTTATGATTAGTTAACCAAAATCCCAAAAAGTGAGATTTGTAACCCACGGCTACATTTAAATTCATAAAATGATTCATATGATTTTTAATCAATTTTAAACATAGAATACTAGTCATAGGTTTCTTTATTAAAAGTTTTTAACCATGACTATGGTATTCCAATATATGCCGTGACCTTTAGATGGTCATGGTTTTTATCAAATCTTGATTTTTAACAAGTTTGTTACATGTGTTTATAGGTGGATGTTGATGCATGCAAGTAAAAATGAAGAAAGCATAATGAGTAATACCTTTCTTGCTAAAGTTACCAAGGAAGATCTAGAGAACAAGGGAGATTAGGGATCTAATCTTGATGAAGACCCTAACTATAACCAAGCCGTGACCCTTAAGGATTCGGCTAGGGCTTGAAATAATGATTCCAAAAGGTGGAGATACAACTAAATGATTAGTAGTTAAGATGAGACAAAGGTCTAGTAAAGTTAATGTATATTCTTGGTGGTATTCGTATGATTTGAGAGAGAAAGGAGATGAGAGAAATGAGATTGTATTTGCATGAGAGAATGAAAAGTGTGTGTGTTTTCAGCTTAAAGGAGAGAGAGAAGGGCAAGGCAAAAAGGCATGATTGCCTTGGTAAGAACCCTTGTGCCAAGTGTAGCCTCTTGTATTTCCAAAGCAACTCTTTTTCTTCCACATAGTGGGTGTGTGTGTCGTGTATTGCTAACCAAAAGGGGGGGGGGGAGTGGGCTTGTTGTGGGCTTGTGTTGGGCTAGAATACAAAGAGAAAGGATCTTGGGCTAGTCCAAGATGTGTGAGTATGCTTATAGTATGCATACATACATAACGGCTACATATACATTGTCTAGCATGTTTTCCAAATTTGTGAAGTGTTGTATACTCAAATAATTGTTATACATTTTATTACTTGTTATTCTAGTTTTAAGTACATGGTTTAAGTTATGTAACTTATTACAATAGAAAAGGATTGTAAAAGTATAAGTACATAATAGACAAGTTCACACACATCTTGTAATACCCGTGAATGTGCCGTATGATGCTAAGTTACTGTCTCAAGAGCTGTTCAGTATGAGCATCTCTCTTAAGTTGCGACTCACTTGAGGATGTGATATCCCGAGCCCAACTTTATTTATTTAATCCTATTTTACGAATATTTTTGAAATTTTTAAGAAATTTCGTTTGCTATATATTTGACGGTTTAAGTTGAAACCAACGTTTAAGGTCGTAATTTTAACATTTGACGATTTAAGAAGAACCGATGACGACTACGATACCAACGGATGCCCAAAATTTATCTTTTATTATCGATTGATCGATATTTGAGTTTTTCGAAGTTTTTATTTTTATTTCGTTTTAAGTCGAGTCGGAACCATAAGAATATTTGTTTTGTGTGCGTTTGAACCATTTAAAAGTATTTTTATGAATCCGGGACGAAACTCGACTCTCGTAAATTTATGAAAACCGACTAGGTACCATTCCCGCTCTTTAAAACTAGCTTTGCTAAAAAGGACAAAAGAAAGCTATATTTGCACCAAGGTCCTCCCATCTTTATACAAAAACCACCAACACACACATACCTCATTTTTACACCCTCAAAAATTCACTCCTCTCTCCCTTTCTCTATCAATACCTATGGCCACCCCACACCACCATGAATCCACCATCAAAAATTTGTTTTTGAAAAATCTAAGCAATGACCCATCCTTAAAACATCATTGTAAGTAAATCTCACCACAAAAATCCAAAATGCAAAAACATTTTTTTTCAAGATTTAATTTTTGATATATTTTGAGAAATATTATGTTTTGATCTAATTAAATTCGTGGGATTGTGTTTAAATATGTTTAGGAACAATGGTTTGAAATATGGAAGCTTGGAAAAGATTTTTCCTTGGTGTTTTTGCTTCATAAACCCATGGCCAAAGGTGGGGGTGTTTGTTTTCTTGGGTTTTGATCTATCTTGAGTTTGGTATGTGTTTATATCTTGGTTTACTTCATTTTTAATTAATTTAATTATGTTGTATGGTTTATTTATAAATGGATTTTGATGAAGATTGAACATACAAGTGATTTAGGGTATTGTGATTTGATTAGGATGCTTATTAGGTGATGTTAGGAGTATAGGAGTTGATGAAATGGGTCAAAAAGGTGATTCGATATGGTTTTGTAAAGTCCATTTTAGGTCAGAAACTTTAGGGCTAATTTTCGTGGGTTTATGTTTATGTCCAGGTTGAGAAGATAGGATGTTGTTGTAGAGCTTCTTTCTAGCTTCGTTTTGGTATAAGGTAGAGCTTTTGACTCCAAACGAGTCAAAAGTTACGCTAGTTTGAATTTTCATGTACCGGGAGATGAAAGTCGACATAATCCGAAATTATGTTCGATTTTTGGTCAAATCTCGGGGACTATAAGTTGAGTTTTAAAAATGATTGGAGGCTATTCTCAGGGTATAAACTTATCATTTTGAGTCTATATTCATAATCAAGTGTCGTTTTTGTAAATGGTTTTGGTTAAGAAGGTCAAAATGGTTTTACAACGCGAAGGTACAAAACTGTCCGAAATTTAAAGTTTAGTAATGTGACGAGCAGTAGGTCTTAGGAGTGAGGTCTTTTTATGAAATTTAATATGGTCTTTATACAGGTTGTAAAGGATTTTACAAATCTTCACGTAATTTTTGGTGATGTTTAAGTATAGGAAAACAGCCCGTACATTTGGTATGTACCAGCAGAATTGTAAAATGCGCAATAGTTCTGATAAAGTATAAAATTGGACGTGTCTAGTAAATATCACTTGTATGGATTTTTGGCGTGAGTTTATATGAACCTTGAGTGTTCTTAATTATGTACATACAGTACTTGAAGGTACATGAATGTGTTGATTCATTACGTGTTTATTCGTTAGGTGTTGTATTTGATTTCCCGGGACATCCTCATCATCGGTGCTCGATTTCGTTTACGCCCTAGTTACTAATACTACCACTACTACTTAAGGTGAGTCTATAGCCTCGCTCTTTACTTATTTCAAATGTTTTTACCCGCGAGGGGGATACATGCTATTTAAATGAAAATGAACATAAGTCATGAATAATTGTTGGACCCGAATGTTGCCTTGAATTGTGTTGAGTACCTAGTTGCAAAAGTCCCTAAATTCGTGAACTATTAACTATTGTCTTGCTATCGTGTGGGTTGGAGATAGCCGCTTATACAATTGATAGTACTATGGGGTTGACGACCCCATCCGAGACGAGAGCTAGTACGTGGAGTACCCTCTGCGGACGGATAACTTGTGATAAGAAATAAGGTATAATTCCAACTGATGCCTTTAGAAGGGGCAATGGTTTCATCTTAATCATGCCGGTCAATCTGGCGTGGGTGATTGAGTTAACGGATTAGTGTCACGAGCTTAAACACAATTATTAGCTATTGCTAAAGATAATATCCTTGAATAATAGATTGTGAGTACGACAATGCTATTGAATGGTCATGATTGGTTTTAATACTTATGTTCAACTTATGATTTGATAAACCTATAGATTCGCTCAACCTTTGTGTTGACGGTTTTAAGCATGTGTTTTAGGTAACCAAGATTGATAGCAGCGGAGCATGCGAGGATGGAAGTTGTTGTGGCTTGGCGGTCTACTTTGTTTTTCCTCCCTTTTAGCACTTAAAATTTTTATATTAGGTCATGTGAACGAATATGTACTTTTGGGTTGAGATTCAGTGGGGACCAAACGCAACTCTGTTTTGTAATTCTTTTGGGGTTTGGAAAATAGTAGACTTTGTTGTTTTAAACAATCTTAAATTTATGTTTAAATTCCTACGTCTCTTTGAGTCGTTCGAAATAGCTTATGTGTGATGATAACTGCTTAACACCCAAATGTTGTAGTTCCGTTGCGCATAGCATTTGGTGGGGGTGTTATAGATTGGTAATTAGAGCCATGAGTTACACAGAACTAGGTCATTTTGAAAAATCCTAAACTATAACTTTTGGTGTCGTAAGAAATTGTCCAAGCACACAACTATCATGCATGGCTCCGGTAAGATTTCTTTAGCATTGCTTTATATTTTAGATGTATCTCTCAAAACTGACATGAATTCCCTAGTATTTAGTAAGTAAATACTATGATATATATTGAGATATATTTTTGTATACATCGAGTACTTAATATCGTAATTTGCAAACATTTATACGACTATCATATGTGTTGCATGTAATTGGTATACGGGCTACATTGCATTACATGGCAACACTGTGTTATGATGCTATGTATGTAGGAATGATTGTATGTATAGGTATGTATATACTGTGGTATTTGGAGGCATTGCACGCGAAGCAATGGTCCTCGTGTGATTATCGTACACTTAAAATGCGGTTTTGTTGAGAATTCTGCCTTACCGCTAATTATCAATCTTGATAATTAATTTATTGTTCGAATAACCGAATGTGAACCTCGTTTGATACTCTAGATACGTAAATAGTTCTTCGTAACATATTGTATATCGACTAGATTTATCTCGATAGCCGTTATCGCACCGTGATGTGTCATTCTTGGACATCTTCTTTTGAAACGTAATTTACTTACATATTATTTTATTTCCTTATTCCTTATGGGTTTGATATATTGGTTGGCGTAACTATAACATAGACGAAGTATAATAAACGATGCGTACATCGTAGCGGCGAATCATGTGTGTATATTATGAAACGTGATGGAGGCGTATCGCCATTTAATCGTTTATATCATCCTACTTGAATTTAAATATGCGTTTTAAGGATAGACTAGCGTTGTGATCAAGCGTGATAGCTTGAAGTTTGGTTGGTTTGTGTTAATTTTGTGGGGTACGATTTCGAGACTCATCCGAGGCCGATAACAACACTTAGTTGACATACGTATTCTCGTTTCGTTTATTTCATTTTGTTTTGTTGTTTCATTATTTTGAAGTTCATACTTTACATGACGAGGTCTGACAATTGTGCGAGTTAAACAAGCATTTAATTTTGTTAATTGAATGAGTTAAACATAAAGTGTTTTACATATTTAATATTTGGGAATGAGACTTTTGGCTAAAAATGACATATGAGGCATCTTGTAACAAGTAAAATTTGTGTAGAGAGTAAAGTGAAAAGGTGAAATTATCTTTCTTTCAATTTGGTTGGTAAATCGTAATAAGTAATTTGTATTACTCGTAAAATCCTTGTTTTCATATATTAATAATTTGATACTAGAAGCTTGTGATGGATTTGTTAAGAATTTGTTTAATTTAATTTGAGAAAGGAGTTATAATAAAATTTACGATATGACTATTGCGCATATGCAGCTTTGGATTTGATATGAATTAATTTTTGAGTCAATATAGCAAACTTTTAGCGTATTTGGTAATATAAAACATGAGTAGAAGAATTGGCCACGTATTTTGGAGCTAGAGACTTTGTAAAAACGGTTTTATTTTAAACATAAGGTCATGTTATATGCATTGGTATAAACTAGAACTCATAACTCCTTGTAGTGAATAACGTGGGACAATATCGGAATATACACTTTAAGTGAGAAATTCTAACGCTTGAAACGAGTTTTTAAATGTTGATGGAACGTTATTTTATTCTGCTACGAGATGAGTTAATTTTTAAAATCGTTTGATAATTGGCTAAGGATTAAAGGTTTAATTTTCTACATTTTAGAATTATTAAAATAAGCATTTTGATTATTTATTATTATTATTGAGATTCAAGTGTTGGCTAAAATCAGTAATTTATCGGAGATAATACTACGTGAAACCTTTTTAGCATTTGGGTCAAATTGCGCGAATATAATTTAACAAATCAGTTGTAAGGAAAACATGTGTATAATAAAAAGTCAAGGTTGATTTTTAAAAGTTAATTGGACTAGTTTGAGTTATGTTGAATATTTGTATATAGGTAATAA
The DNA here is from genome assembly GCA_025667525.1 of Glebionis coronaria. NCBI lineage: Eukaryota > Viridiplantae > Streptophyta > Magnoliopsida > Asterales > Asteraceae > Glebionis > Glebionis coronaria. The sequence goes on along the minus strand of CM046876.1, from coordinate 486,604,886 downwards.
GATATGTCGTAATAATAATATGAAACTTTGAAAATTCTTACTATGAACGTTTTCGGTACTTAAGATAGGAATATTATTGAGATTTTGACACAAGTATGGAGATTTTCAAACCTAGTGATTTATCAATTATGATAATCGAGTCACCGCATCTACTAATGTTAATAATTTCCGAGAGATTGAAATCTTTCCAGAAATGAAAACTTTGTAAAGGTTGAAAAATAACAAAAATGAAGTCTTAAATGGTATAACACAAATTAAAAATGTGCAAATGCTCGCTTTACAAATGTAGAAAGTAATAGTAATTAGAAAATGCCAATGGCTTACTCAACACACGCATACTTGTATTATTTTCTTAAGACGTAATGTTTTGAGTCGCGATGGTTCGATCGTACGACATCCCTTCCTTAATTTTGCGAGTCTATATATGAACTTGGGTAGTAATGGGATTGTTCATTTTAGTATTGTCTATGGTATGAAACCATTATTTTTATAGTTATTTTTTTGGATTGCTACTTCGCTTGTATTGGATGATGAGGGTATGTCACCCGGTGTATTTTTGTCCCCTTCATGGACGCCGTAACTTTTCTCTTTTTGATTATGGAACCTAAAATTATGTATTTACTTGATTGATGCTATAAATCTTCATTAAAGTGGTTATTTATTTATACTAAACAAAAGCGAGGAGGCGAAGCCGCTTTACCGAATTATAGAGGTGAAAGAACTCGATTTTCCTGGTGAACTTGTTTCTATTCGACCAGGTGATTCTTCTCCTCTCCCCGTATACCCTTGGTGGAATGTGTGTGCAAATCGAGACGATGGGAATTATGATCGTTGTTCTATTTCTGACGCTTGTGTTGATATTCAATTTTTATTCCATGTATTTGTAGATTGTTGTTGTTATACCGAGACTTTTGCCATACATTTGAAGTATTTTCATTTCTAATGTAGTTAATTTCAGTTGGCAATTATATTGCTCATTTACCTCATTCAATCTCATTGATTGTTGATTTTATTAATTGTTGTCCTTGCAATGATCTTTAAATTTGAACCACCTTACCGTTATTTGGTGAATAGTCTATTTTGAAAATATGTATGAGTGTGTTAAATGGTTCGTTCAACCAAATGCAAATAGTGTCGAGTTATTTACTTAATTATTTATTTATTTTCCTCATAAAAAGGCAAAGCAAAGGTATGTTTCTAAAGCGGACGAAAAATGTTTGATGTGTTTCTTAAAACGATAGTAACAATATTTTCCCATTTCAAATTTCATTTCAAATGATTTAATTATTTTGAAGTATAGGTCGAAAATTTTCATAGTCATATTTGGTGTGTAATAATAATGTTTGTGTCGTCACTCGATCCTCAATTATGCACAGCTTAGCTAACTATGCATAATTCGGGAAGAGTCCTGTTGTGTTGGTTGTTGTTGCTTGATCCTCAAGTATGCATGATCTGGCTAATGATGCATAGTTTAGGAAGAGCACTATTGTGTCAAATAAATTGGTCATCTTGAAAACTTGTAGTTTTTTGATAAATGTTTGGGTGAAAACGCTTTTAAAAAAAATGGTGGATCCTTATGCAAGTAATCGTATTCTCTTTGACTCCTAAAGAAAATTTTTGAAATTTTCTTGTGTTCCTTGAAATCTTTCTTCCGTTTGGCGTTGACTTGGTAAGTCACCTTGACCGAGTAATATTGGAAAAATGTCTTTATGTGTTGTATGTAAAGTGCTAATTCCAACGGAATCACGAGGGTGTTGATGAAATACCAAAGGAGCTCGTACCGACATTGAGAATAAATGTAAACAAAAATAGAAGACTGCCGTAGTAGAGGAAATCTGAGTTCGAGTAACTCTGAGGAAATGACGAAGACTTCTCCTACATCAAATGTATCGTACTTTATTGATTATTATTTTCTTGTTCTTTTGATATGTCAAACGACACGCGATAAAATGTTGAAGTTTACCAACTGTGCATCGGTAATTGGAAGACAATTCCATTGCCGCCTTCGTTTATTTAAGTGAGGAATCCTCTTTGCTTAACTCAACCATCCTTGATTATTGATGGTTAAACGACGGATAAACATAGTTGATGTTTATGTGCTAAACCCTTGCCGTTATGTATTTATGTTTTATGTGATATAGTCGAATGATCGAAAGTTGTGAGAACTTGAGACGACATTGTCCAATGACGTCCGATCATGGAGAACACGTGCCATGTAATATATTTTTTTTAACTATGAACGACGATGTTTATTAGGATTTTGACCACGTTTGGGACGAAAGTGAGATGGTGTTCTTGTAATATCTTTTGGGTATGGATCTATGTGAGAGCACCCTACGATGACATATGCATGTATTTATTTTATTTTATTTTTCTTTTTGGATATGCATCCTTAGCTAGCAAGCTTGTGAACCTTCTTTAACTTGCAATTTCCTTTTGACTGGACTCACCCGAGACTCATGTCAAATATCCTTATTTTATCATGGCCTGGCTGATTAGCAAGCATGAGTTGACTTGATTGAGTTTGTTTACTTGGCATGGTTTGGCTATTCTACAAACATGTTGTGATGTGATTTTATGTGTTTTATAGTGGCTTTTGTGTTTGATGGGATTGTGATGTTTTCGAGAGAGTTATGTATACGTCGAATGATTACCGTATTGATAAATTCGTTTTTGACGAAATAGGTTTGTATGTACGTAATATTGCGATAAGGTGATTTTTTACGACTAGTATTAATTACTTCGTCTTGTATATTCTGAACGTTTTCTATGGGGGTTATGTGCGACCCGTGTGATTTTTCCTTCATGATTAATTGTGTTTATGAAAACGATGGACTAAGTGAAAGGATGATTCGAATGTTGGAAGACATGCTCCGAGCTGTGTGATTGATTTTAGTATTAGTTGAGGTCGACATTTGCCGTTGGTAGTATCTTTGTACAATGACATTTACCAAGTTAGCAGTTGAATGGACTTGAAATGATTCGAGAGGCTACGAAAGAGATGGTGTAGATTAAGAATCACTTGCTAACCACGAGAAGCTTTGAAAAGAGATATGTTGATAACCGTAGGAAAAATTTGGGAAACTGAAGTGGAGATCATGGATCGAGATGTTAAGAGAATTGAAGCAAGGTATAATACTCATTGTGAAGGTGTGATGGAACCCGAGACATGAACTGAAGTCCACATCGGAACGTGAAGACCTTTTTAGGAAGTAGTACCCTCATCTTTCTAGTAGTACGAAATGCGAGTATAAGAACCGGAGAGCGCCGGGACGTCGCTCCCTTAAGGAAGGGAGGATTTAATACCCGTGAATGTGCCGTATGATGCTAAGTTACTGTCTCAAGAGCTGTTCAGTATGAGCATCTCTCTTAAGTTGCGACTCACTTGAGGATGTGATATCCCGAGACCAACTTGATTTATTTAATCCTATTTTACGAATATTTTTGAAATTTTTAAGAAATTCGTTTGCTATATATTTGACGGTTTAAGTTGAAACCAACGTTCAAGGTCGTAATTTTAACATTTGACGATTTAAGAAGAACCGATGACGACTACGATACCAACGGATGCCCAAAATTTATCTTTTATTATCGATTGATCGATATTTGAGTTTTTCGAAGTTTTTATTTTTATTTTGTTTTAAGTCGAGTCAGAACCATATGAATATTTGTTTTGTGTGTGTTTGAACCATTTAAAAGTATTTTTATGAATCCGGGACGAAACCCGACTCTCGTAAATTTATGAAAACCGACTAGGTACCATTCCCGCTCTTTAAAACTAGCTTTGCTAAAAAGGCCAAAAGAAAGCTATATTTGCACCAAGGTCCTCCCACCTTTATACAAAAACCACCAACACATACACACACCTCATTTTTACACTTTAAAAATTCACTCCTCTCTCCCTTTCTCTCTCAAAACCTACGGCCACCCCACAACACCATGAATCCACCATCAAAAATTTGTTTTTGAAAAATCTAAGCAATGACCCATCCTTAAAACATCATTGTAAGTAAATCCCATCACAAAAATCCAACATGAAACAACATTTTTTTTCAAGATTTAATTTTTGATAGATTTTGAAAAATATTATGTTTTGATCTAATTAAATTCATGGGATTGTGTTTAAATATTCATGGGGGTTTTGTTTTCTTGGGTTTTGATCTATCTTGAGTTTGGTATGTGTTTATATCTTGGTTTACTTCATTTTTAATTAACTTAATTATGTTGTATGGTTTATTTATGAAATGGGTTTTGATGAAGATTGAACATACAAGTGATTTAGGGTATTGTGATTTGATTAGGATGCTTATTAGTTAATGTTAGGTGTATAGGAGTTGATGAAATGGGTCAAAAAGGTGATTTGATATGGTTTTGTAAAGTCCATTTTAGGTCAGAAACTTTAGGGCTAATTTTCGTGGGTTTAAGTTTAAGTCCAGGTTGAGAAGATAGGATGTTGTTGTAGAGCTTCTTTCTAGCTTTGTTTTGGTATAAGGTAGAGCTTTTGACTCCAAAACGAGTCAAAAGTTACGCTAGTTTGAATTTTCGTGTACCAGGAGATGAAAGTCGACATAATCCGAAATTATGTTCGATTTTTGGTCAAATCTCGGGGACTATAAGTTGAGTTTTAAAAAGGATTGGAGGCTATTCTCAGGGTATAAACTTAGCATTTTGAGTCTATTTTCATAATCAAATGTCTTTTTTTTAAATGGTTTTGGTTAAGAAGGTCAAAATGGTTTTACAACGCGAAGGTACAAAACTGTCCGAAATTTGAAGTTTAGTAATGTGACGAGCAGTAGGTCTTAGGAGTGAGTTCTTTTTATGAAATTTAATATGGGCTTTATACAGGTTGTAAAGGATTTTTACAAATCTTCTCGTAATTTTTGGTGATGTTTTTGTATAGGAAAATAGCCCGTACATTTGGTATGTACCGGCAGAATTGTAAAATGCACAATAGCTCTAATAAAGTATAAAATTGGACGTGTCTAGTAAATATCACTTGTATGGATTTTTGGTGTGAGTTTATATGAACCTTGAGTGTTCTTAATTATGTACATACAATACTTGAAGGTACTTGAATGTGTTGATTCATTACGTGTTTCTTAGTTAGGTGTTGTATTTGATTTCCCGGGGCATCCTCATCGTCGGTGCTCGATTTCGTTTACGCCATAGTTACTAATACTACCACTACTACCTAAGGTGAGTCTATAGCCTCGCTGTTTACTTATTTCAAATGTTTTTACCCGCGAGGGGGATACATGCTATTTAAATGAAAATGAACATAAGTCATGAATGATTGTTGGACCCGAATGTTGCCTTGAATTGTGTTGAGTACCTAGTTGTAAAAGTCCTTAAATTCGTGAACTGTTAACTATTGTCTTGCCCTCGTGTGGGTTGGAGATAGCCGCTTATACAATTGATAGTACTATGGGGTTGACGACCCTATCCGAGACGAGAGCTAGTACGTTGAGTACCCTCTGCGGACGGATAACTTGTGATAAGAAATAAGGTATAATTGCAACTGATGCCTTTAGAAGGGGCACTGGTTTCATCTTAATCATGCCGGTCAATGTGGCGCGGGTGATTGAGTTAGCGGATTAGTGTCACGAGCTTAAAAACAATTATTAGCTATTGCTAAAGATAATATCCTTGAATAATAGATTGTGAGTACGACAATGTTATTGAATGGTCATGATTGGTTTTAATACTTATGTTAAACTAATGATTTGATAAACCTATAGATTCGCTCAACCTTTGTGTTGACGGTTTTAAGCATGTGTTTCAGGTAACCAAGATCGATAGCAGCGGAGCATGCGAGGATGGAAGTTTTTGTGGCTTGGCGGTCTACTTTGTTTTTCCTCCCTTTTAGCACTTAAAATTTTTATATTAGGTCATGTGAACGAATATGTACTTTTGGGTTGAGATTCAGTGGGGACCTAACGCAACTCTGTTTTGTAATTCTTTTGGGGTTTGGAAAATAGTAGACTTTGTTGTTTTAAACAATCTTAAATTTATGTTTAAATTCCTACGTCTCTTTGAGTCGTTCGAAATAGCTTATGTGTGATGATAACTGCTTAACACCCAAATGTTGTAGTTCCGCTGCGCATAGCATTTGGTGGGGGTGTTATACATCTTATAGAAATAAAACATATGAGAGAGTGTTCTATGATTATTGGCTGAAATTTTATTACATTAAGTCATGGTAAAATTATGGATTTTATAACACCAACCCGTTATTTTAGCTTTGTCCTCAAAGCTACTAAAAACGTAGTTATCTTTTAAGTGAAAAGATGTGGGTACTTGGCTTTGAAGACGTCTTCACACTCCCAGGTGTATTCGGGGCCTCTCTTCGAGTCCCATCGCACTTTGATCAACGGGATGCGGCTACGTTTTAACTTCTTTGTTGCTCTCTCCATGATTTCCATTGGTTTCTCCGTGAATTAGAGTTGGTCGTCGATCTGGACTCCTTCTAAGGGCATAACCAAAGGTTCCTCAGCGTAGCACTTTTTCAGATTAGATACATGGAAGGTGGAGTGTATCCGACTTAATTGTGGTGGCAGCTCCAAACGTGTTGGAAATACGTTTTACGTATTTATGAAGGATCGGTCGCTCCAACGATAATTATGTAATGGGCTTGTGATCCATTTAGTTTATGTATAGTCCATATAGCCCACATGTAGGGTGGGCTATATATATCCCCTCCTAGCATGTTAGGAGGGGTTGTTGGTTGTTCATTTCACACTTAATCATTTCAATCTTTACTTTCTCTCTCTACTTTTCTCCCTTCTCTCTCTACTCCATCATCTCCCTCCTTCTCATCTTTCTTATATTTATCCTTTAATCAACCATCTTTATCCATCTAATCAATCATATAGAATAGGCCAATAATCACGTAGACCTTCAATTGGTATCAGAGCCAAGGTTTGATTGGTTTATTCTTGCTTTTATTTCTTTTTTATTTTGGTGGGTTTTGATTTAATCATGCTTAAATATTAAAAAGTTTGTATTTTTTATAAAAAGTTTGTGTTTTTATGTGTTAAATCATGTCAAATCTTTAGATTTACTTACCTTTTTAGATAAAAATCACAAATTTTTATATAAAAATCAAAATTTCATTATCAAATCTTAAAAAGTTTGTGTTTTTATAAAAAGGTTGTGTTTTCTTTTTTTAATTTTGTATTTTTTTGATTAAATCCTTTCTATTTTGATTGTCTTTTTGTTTGAGTTCCTTAATTTGATCATTTAATTTTATACTTTTTTATTTTTTTAATCAATTTCCACTTTAATTTTTGTTATTATTTGTTTTTCTTTTAAGTTTTTTATAATCAGTTTCTATTTTTTTATATAATCAGTTTCTTCTTTAATTTTTTATTATTAATTTTCCTTTTATCAGTTTTTCATATTCAGTTTTCTATAATTTTTATTTTTTTATTTTTATATAACCTTTTTTTTATTTTTTTATATTATCAATTTTTATATAATTTTTTTTATTTTCATTGGGTCTCGAGTTCTGTCTTCCATTTCTGTCCAGTTGTCCTTCATCGTATCTCAGTTTCATAAAGTTCCGAATCAAACCCAAAAGTTCCGAATCAAACCCAAAAGTTCTGAATCAAACTCAAAGTTCCGAACGAAATACTTCCGAACGAAATACTTCCGAACGAAATACTTCCGAACGAAATACTTCCGAACGAAATACTTCCGAACGAAATACTTCCGAACGAAATACTTCCGAACGAAGTACTTCCAAACGAAGTACTTCCGAACGAAATACTTCCGAGCGAAATACTTCTGAACGAAATACTTCCGAACGAAATACTTCCGAACGAAATACTTCCGAACGAAATACTTCCGAACGAAGGAGTTCCGAACGATGCTTTGTAAATTCAAACATAACGGATAACGAAACTGACACACTCTCTCCCCCTAAACCAAACCGAGACTCTCGACCATCTCATTCCTCGTCTCACCCAACACCCTCACACACAAATCTTTACACATCTCTCGAACTCACCTCACGCACACAACTGTCTCAAACTCGACCACTTTTGACACACACTCAACACAGCCCCCACAAATTATTCACAACACCCTCGACTCGAAAAACCTTTCTTTCCAGACTCAAATCCAAATCTTTTTTCAAATCCAAATCCTTTTTCAAGACTCAAAAAATCTTGACTGACTCACCACCTAAACTCTCAACAACTCTAGACTCGACTTGTAATCCAAACTCACTACTTTTCTCACACAAACTCTCAATCCTCGACACATCTCACACCAAACGGCCTCACAACACTCAGACTCGACCCCACACACAGACTCACACAATCATCACGATCTCAGTCTCAAAATCAACATCCTCGATCAACAAGACACAAAACAGACCCTCGTTTGAACCACACAAAACCCACAATACGCTTACCCAAAAAACTCGATCAAAACACCACAAGAAGGACGCGACAGATGAGAGAGGGACTCAACAAATCAAAAAGTTAAAGTAAACCTACCCGAGACCTTTATTGTTCAAGATCTTGAAGCTGTTGTGAAGCACATATCTTTCTTCTGGTGATTGTAAAGGAGATTTGATTATTCTGGTTTAGGGTCTGCGTTGGGTTTGATAGAGACGGAGGAACCAAAGCATACATTGGGGTTTTATATATTAATTGGGGCGGAGACAACAAACGAGCGCAGATTGTGAGTTTATTTTGATTAAAATAAACAGTTTATTTTGAGATGAGATTTGTGAGTAAACAGTGAAGATCTTGAAGCTATTTTAGAGAGACGGAGGTGTATTCTTGGTTTTTCAGATTGAGTTTTGAGAGAATTTAGGACGGAGGATACAAAGTTTGAGGAGAGAGAGAGAAAACAGTATTGTTGATTTAGTGGGACGGAGAAACCGACGGTTATCACGTTTATATTGTTGAGTGTGTAACACGTGGAAAGAGGGAGTTAAGGGGACGGAGTAAACACAGCATAACATTTCCAAAACAGTTATTTAATTTAATAGATTGGGTTGGGTTTTTTTTCAAACGCATGATTTTTTGCTCAGTATTTTTTATTTTGTTTCATCACAATTTTTTTATTTTATTTTCTCAAAACATTTATTTGGCAAAACATTTCCAAAATATTGTGCAAACATTTATTTTTTTTTGCAAAACATTTACAAAATATTGTTAGGCCGTATTATATCACACTGTGAAAAATATTGTGACGTTTTCAATATTTACAAAATTTGTTTTTATTGATATTGGAAATATTCGAATTAATGACATCGGGTCGAGTATAATGTGTCGGAAAATATCAAAGAATCGGCTTTAAGAGACATTATTTCGTCACGGTTTTCACGATTTGAGTTATCTGGGCTTCAGACTAACTTTGACGATTCAAGCACCGTTTTATTTTTCCAACCAAAGATCCAAGACGTTTTCATCATAATTCAATGGAGTCTTTGAATTCGAATCTTCAAAAGGGAGAATCGCATTTAATGCAAAACAAAGTTAGTAAAAGTGGCATCACTTCATTTCAAATGCTTCAGTCCCATCTTGTCACTCTTTCGAGGATTCAAGGAGGGAGCGAATTTGTGACAATCTTTGGTCAAGATCGTCATATATTCATCGACTCTATCTTTACCACTTTGACCCAACTCGCCGAGCAACTCAACCATGGAAACTTTAATCACTCTGCATCGGCACTTGCCTATAAGGCTCTTGTGACACAACTCACGCCTTTCCTCCAATTCAATATCATTAAGCCTGAAAGTTCTGTGATTTGCCAATCATTTCTTCGAGATACACATACCGAGCTTCGAATTTTCCGTGATACGATTTTGAAACTCATGTCATCGGTCTCGTCTTCGATTTATCAAAGATCACAACTTCAGCAAGCGTATGATAATGGAGTGCAAGAATCAATGACGCAGATGCAAGAGGAGAATGGTCAGACAGTTGACAACTTGGAGCATAACGATGGCAAGAGCACGGAATCAGGAGAACAACATGATATTAGTGGCACGTCAGGGAATGTTCACGAGATCTCTCTTGTTGACACCTTACCCGTTTATGACGAAGAGCCGGCAAACATGGTACAATGTAACGTTATTTATGATGTATGCTGATGACATGCCGCATATTGAGCATTCTGAACCTAATTATGACAAACATGGGATGGAAAAGAGTGATAGAAATACCACTTGTGATTCATCCGATGAGAGTCATAATGGGGGAGAAAGTGTTAAAAAGGCTAAACATCATGATAATCGTATTATAACTGCTTCATTAACTGATTCTGATTCCAAGTTTAATGAGCTCGAAACGATCGTAGCTCGGCAATCAAAAGAACTTGAGGATGCCAAACTTGAATTTTCTAAGAAAACGGACAAATTTGAAACATACTTTGAAAAACTTGAAAAGTCAAACGTTGTTCTTGAAAGAAAATTGGAACAAAATGTTCTAGATTCTAAAGCTGAAAAGGATAATCTTTTGAAACAAATTCAACTGCTAGAGTCTAAATTGGCATCCCAAGATAGATTGCTCAAAGAAAATGAAACGTTAAAAGCAAAAGTTCAGGAAAAGGTCTTTGCTATAGCTGCGTTGAAAAACGAGTTAAGGAAAAATAGAGGACCTAGTGTGGACACTAAGCTTGAAAAACCATCAATCTTGGGGAAACCGCCTACAAATCAGTTCGTCAGACAACCGATTGTCAGACAACCTACTGCATTTAGATCCGAGCGACCACAATCCTCGAGACCGCGGTTTGCCTCCCAAGTTGATTTGGTTCATATTTCTAGAACAGTCACTCCACCAACTAGGCCTAATGTGACTAAATCAGTTTTGGCAAGACCTAATCACATGATTGCCTCTAGTTTCTCTAAGAATAGCTCAATGAACACGTCTAGAACTAGTTCAACTGATGTGCGCCAGGATTTTGGTCAAAGGGAAGCTAAGCAAAAGACACAAGTAAGAGATATGAATTTCAAACCTAGTCAGATGCCTTCTAGTTTACCCAACACTGCTAACCGTAGCATGTCACATCCTAGGAGCATCAATCAATCATCTAGGAATTCTAGATCTTACTCGGACATTAAATATGCTACCTGTAAAACATGTAGAAAATGTGTCTTTACGGCAAATCATGATTCCTGTATCAAGAAACTACTTAATGAGGTGAACTCCCGTGCTAGACTTAAATCCCAGTGGGTCGCTAAAATCAAACCCTTTGGTAAAATTTGGCGCCCCACTGGTAGAACTTTCACTCTTGTAGGAAACGAGTGCCCTTTAACTAGGATAGTCTCTGATTCTACAAAGACTACTAGGGAGGAAATTGCAAAGGATGATACATCACTTAAGCCTGAACTTAAGATTTTCTATAAAAGGAAACGTTTGCCAACTAAGACAAGTGAATCATCCCCTCAGGCCACCTCTGACACAAGAAAAGAAAACCGTGAACCCCCACGTGCTTCTAAAATAGATATCTCTAACCCATGCAAAAGTATACAAACTCCTAATGAGAATGCAGGTACAAAAGTTGATGCTCCAAAAGAACGAAGCGGTCCAATCATTGTATACCGTTCAACTAAGGACACTCTTAGAGTTTGGTTGCTGAAGAAGCAGATATCAGAGAAACTAGTATCTCAGGGGATTCATGGTTAAAGCTTACAAGGACTTACAGTCACATAACAGACTGTAACTCGATCTCAAAAGACAGGAAAGTTCATCCCGATGATGACTTATCCTAAAAACGAGAAATTCATTTTTCTCGGGCATGAGCTTTTGTTAAAAACATTCCACGTTTTTAAGCTCATGCACAAGGACTTACAGTCACATAACAGACTGTAACTCGATCTCAAAAGACAGGAAAGTTCATCCCGATGATGACTTATCCTAAAAACGAGAAATTCATTTTTCTCGGGCATGAGCTTATGTTAAAAACATTCCACGTTTTTAAGCTCATGCACAAGGACTTATAGTTACATCACAGACTATAACTCGCTCTTCAAAGAAAGGAAAGTTTATCGGCAATGGTAAACTTATCCTAACAACGAGAAATTAATTTTTCTCGGGCATGAGCTTATATCAAAAACATTCCAAGTTTTTAAGCTTATGCACAATGGCTCCTCGTTAAATGACAGACGACGACCCGGACTTCAGAGACAGGGAAGTTTATCTACGCAACGATAACTTACCCTCTTAACAAGAAATTAAGTTTTCTTGGACACGAGCTTATCCTAAAACCATTCAAAGGTTTTAAGCTCGTGTATAAGGCTCATCATTAAATATCAGATGATGACCCGATCTTCAATTAAAAGGAAAGTTTATCGCCGATGATAAACTTATCCTTACAACGAGAAATTCATTTTTCTCGGGCATGAGCTAATATTAAAAACATTCGAAGTTTTTTTAGCTCATGCACAATGACTTACAGTTAAATGTCAGACTGTAACTCGAACTTAAAAGTAAAGGAAAGATTATCTTTTATGATAACTTATCCTCTTAACGAGAAATTCACCTTTCTCGGTCATGAGCTTGTATTAAAACATTCGAAGTTTTAAGCTCAGAAAGGAAAGTGTATCTTTTAAATAAGAGAACTTTTCTTCATAACGAGAAATTAACCTTTCTCGGTCATGAGCTTTCCGTTAAAACAGTCAAAGTTTTCAAGCTCATGAAAAACGACTTCTAAGTAAATGTCAGCTTAGGACTCGTTCTTCAGATAAAAGGAAAGTTTATCGCCGATGATAAACTTATCCTTAACAACGGGAAGTTTACAACTTCTCGGACTTGAGCTCGTTTTGTAAGATATTCAACATCTTAAGCTCAAGTAATTGGTTTTCAAAACTTTGAACACAATTTTTCGAGAATTTCTCAAAAGGTTTTTCTAAATCTTTCAAAATTGTGTGTTCAAAAATGTTTTGATAAAAAGAGCATGTCTTCTGGAATCGATAATATTTACGATACTAGAAATGTCATTAAATAATGACACGGGGTTGTAAATAAAGTTCGAGCAGAAGTTCAAACTTTTAAAACATGCTCAAAATGGTTTGCTATTATTTCCGATATTAACCCGCTTTTCACTTTGAAGTCAAGCATTTCACCGGAAAGCTTTGACTTCAGAATCCGAAGTTATCATCTCCACCAACCGTAGCAACTTGCAATTGATATCTACATACTCGACGATGCGGCTACTCAAACGGTGACTACAGCTCTTTCAATAGAACACGGGTCAACAATTGAGGGGGAGCAATTGTCCAGCATTCAGAATCCTTGATGCCGAGAGTGCCAAGTTCACATATTGGTGTTAAGACAACGATATCAATCATACACATGGAGTCAAGAGATAACTTCAGAAGTTACGAGGAAGACCAACATTCGTGAACAAGAACCATGTGCTTCTTTCATATGATGTTCTCCATCATTCAGGTCCAACCTCGTAAATTGCTAATCTTGTGAATTCATTATCATATATGATCTTTGCACGTGATAAATACCTTACACTTGTGTTTAAAAGGTATTTAATTTACGTTTCAAGTACACCCTCATTAATTTGAGGGGGAGCTTGTGTAATTCATGAAGATAATTGGATTTGCATTTTTCTTCCCAAATTTTCTTAAAATGCTATTAAATCAATTGATATGAAAAACATTGATTGAGTTAATATTTTTAATATAGGGGAGAAAATGTGATTTAATATGGGAAATGATTAATCACAAATGGTTTTGACTTAACGTGCTAGCTCTTCCCGACATGTGCGAAATGTTTTCGGATATCGTGGCATATGTTAAGGGGGAGCAAATGGATTTGCACTTAAAAATGGATTTCATGGTGACATACACTTACTCAAAACATCTCTATTCACGACGGTGAAGATTGTGGTGACATAAGGATGGTAGGATAGGTTAAAGTCCAATGATTTCTCTAGAACCGAAGGAATCTTCCCAAGGACATTCCATAGCTAGAATTAGAAGTCCTAGGAAAGATGGAGAAAGATTGTGAACGTAGCTGAATGCCGACCAAGTACTTAAGTTAGCACTGGAACAATCACAACAAGGTGCTAGTTATGACGTATTGGTAAGCATTGAAAGGGTTGAAGAATGAAAAAGAATTGTAAAGATAAAGGGTGTAAAGAAAGAAGCCCTCCTTACAACCTTAGGCAGAAACCGGGTCAATACATATGCTATTGAGATCATTTTTAATGATTCTTGATATTGAAGACAGACATCATGGACCCATTGATGCAATGCACAACCCATCCCAGCTAACTCAGATATCTCTCAAAAGATATTTGTTTTATTCACACGGAGACAACACATTATCTATTGATTTATTCACTCCGAATAAATTGGTATTGAAATGGTGGCACTCCTCTCCAGCCTCCGATCACTAAAAATCCAAAATGCACGATTGAGTCTAGAGCCATTTGAGATCATCAAATATCTCATTAGGACACACTTTCATTATTCCTTGCTTATTCACACACTGTGAAAAGTAAGAAAGATATTAAGAGTCCTACGCAAAATCTTCATGATCTTACCTGAACATCAGAGTAATACGAAAGTATTTACAATGAAGATGGAAATCCTTCTTGAGCGAATATCAAAAAGCTCATGGTAGGTGACTTGTGCGATTCTTTATGAATCAAACTTGTGATAACTGGAAAGCAACAGTGGTTTAATTCTTAAATGAACTTAAACACGTTCCAGGCCTCTACGCAATATCTTAGTGATCTTGCCAGAAAATTCAGAGTAATACTATTAAGTATTTACAGTGACGAATGGAAATCCTTCTAGTGTTAACATCAAACAGCACTTGGTAGGTAACTTGCAAGATTCTATATGAATCAAGCTAGTGACAACTGGAAAGCAACGATGGTGCGGTTCTTAATTAAACTTCACTTGTTCCAGGAACATGAATTGACGGCTTCAAATCATGCGGATAATATTATCCAAATGATTCACTCTTTACGTTCGCAGTCAGCTTTGGACGGTCGAGTAAAGAGAACGGGTTTACCCGCGAAATCTTGTCAAGGAGGTTCTTTATTGAAACTACCTGCCACAAGTACGATATTTAATATCGTCCAACGGTCTTCACCGACCGGAGGTAAAATGCTACCGAATTAGAATGAAATGTTCAAGGCCATTTCATCCTTGTATATTGTTTGTTGCTAACTGTCTTATGCAGCGTAACAAGAAGGTGGCATTGCGGTGTACAATCCAGAAGAAGTCGTCACCACATGCTTATATTACATACAATTAGTACTTCAACAAATTCAAGAAAGCCTGAAGGTCAAGTCTTCCGCTGTATCAAACTCTGAAGCTTTCAAGAATTTAAAAGTATAAGTATGTGGAACATGAAGTCACGAAGAGGCAAATATCACAAGTGAAGAATGCACAAGGTCAAGGCAAGGAAACATGCTCAAGACTAAAGTCAAAGATCACATCAAGCATATTCACAAGAACAAGATCGAAGACTCAAGCATAGATGCTAGGTTTAAGATTTTGTAAAAAGATGTGACCTCCCTCAGGGGGAGTTTGTTGGAAATACGTTTTTCCTAATAAAGTCTCGGTCACATCTTAGTTAGCATAGATCACGAGATATAGATTATTTAGAACTTTGTCTCTTGGAGTGACCTCCCTTAGGGGGAGATTGTTGGAAATACGTTTTACGTATTTATGAAGGATCGGACGCTCCAACGATAATTATGTAATGGGCTCGTGATCCATTTAGTTTATGTATAGTCCATATAGCCCACATGTAGGGTGGGCTATATATATCCCCTCCTAGCATGTTAGGAGGGGTTGTTGGTTGTTCATTTCACACTTAATCATTTCAATCTTTACTTTCTCTCTCTACTTTTCTCCCTTCTCTCCTTTCTCTCTCTACTCCATCATCTCCCTCCTTCTTATCTTTCTTATATTTATCCTTTAATCAACCATCTTTATCCATCTAATCAATCATATAGAATAGGCCAATGATCACGTAGACCTTCAAAACGGTAAGCCACTTCCCCGACCTTGGCTACCACTTTGAAAGGGCCCACATATCATGGATTTAAATTTCCACGTTTTTTTTTCCAAATCGTATAACTCCCTTCCATCACTTTTAGCATGACGTGATCTCCTACTTTGAACTGCACGGGTCTGCGTTTCTGATCCGCGTAGCTCTATTGTCGATCGCGAGCAGTTTGAAGTATCTGTTTTATAAGGACAATTATGTCGGTTGTCTCTTGAATCAATTCAGGTCCGGTGAGTTAAAACTCACCTACTTCTGCCCAGCACACAAGAGAGCGACACTTCCGTCCATAGAGTGCTTCAAATGGGGCGGCCTTGATACTGGCGTGGTAACTATTGTTGTAGGGGAACTCAACTAAGGGTATATGTTGAACCCAACCATTTCCAAAATCAATCACACATGCCCTTAGCATGTCCTCTAGGGTCTGGAAGGTTCGTTCACTCTGACCATCTGTTTGTGGATGATAGGCGGTGCTCATATCCAGTTGGGTACCTAATAACTGGTTTTTCAAGTATAAAATTGTTCTTCGTTTCTATTCGAATTGAAAAAGGTTTAGCGTGCGACTCAGTCGTCTTTTGGTGGAATAAGAAATAGATTGGTCGTTGTTGTAAAATAAAATTGCAAAACTTAAAAGTAAAAGGCAAGGTAAATAAGCTAAAAATGAGTAAAAAGTAAATGGTGCGAAATTAAGACTTTGAAAGTAAATTAATTAAAGCTTGACGAAAAGTAAATAAACGATATTAAAAACAAATATTAGAACGAAACAATTAATAAAAATAAAACTAAACGAAGAAATTAACTATCGACTCAAAAATAAAGTTTACTTAATGAAAAAGGTGAGAATAAAACTAAAATGGTACTTTAAAACTAAACGAGACAAAAGCTAAAGCGGGTACTAAATAAAAGATAAAACTAAAACTTTTGGACGAAAAATTCAACTAAAAATACGTAACTTTCAGAATAAAACTCGGAACAACTTTCAGATAAAACTAAACAATTACGGAACAATACTAAATAATAAACAAGCTAGCAGGCAAGCAGCTGGAAGCAGCCAGGCTAGCTACTCAATTTGGCGAAAAAAAATTAAGCAGGCAAGTAAGCATGTCACCCTTTTTTCGCAATATGCACAGTACTCTTCGGAACTTTCTTTCTTCGCAACTTTTTTTTTCGGAAAAAATGATTTCAGAACTTTTAGCTTTTTTCAGATTTTTTACTTTTTCAGAGATTTCTTCGGAATCTCAAACTTTTTCAGAAAAATGCCATATCTTTGGAATAATAAACGTTTTCAGAAAAAACAAAATCTTCGGAAAAATTATGATTTCGGAAAAAGGGACTTTTTTAGAGAAATGCTAATCTTCGGAATACCAAATATTTTCAGAGAAATGACAAATTCAGAACTTTCTTCGGAATAATGTTTTTTCAGAGTTTTTGACTGATAGGTGTGAAAACACCCATCCTTTTACCACTTATTTCTTGCTAAAACAAGACCAAAACGCGTATTTAATATCATTTGTTTGGAATTATGCGTGGTTTTTGTGTTTATTGTGTTTTCAGAGTCGACCGGATGAATACTGAAGAAAACATGGGATTGCACGGGTTTTATCGAAGAAAAAGACTCAAGACGAAGTCTGTTGTCCAAGAGATGCAAAAGATTTGAAGTCAATGGGACTATTTGAAGATTTATCAAAGAAAAGGACCAAAGATGGAAGATTTACATATGTCGAAGGAACTCAAGTCTATTAAACGAAGAAATTAAAAGACGAGTTAAATTTATTCGTCGACAAATCCCGAATTAAAATCGAAAACGTCGACTTTACTGAAAGGATGAGAAGACAAGAAGAAAGGGAGAAAGCCCACTCACCAACCAACCACTAGCCTATAAATAGAAAAACCCCTCACACTTTTTGGGAGTTTTAGTTTTCCAGTTTTCTTTTCTTTTGTTTCATAGGGAAGAAGCCAACACCACTAAGATGTTGGTGATTTTTATTCTTGTTTCACAAATCTTGTAGTTTTAATCTTTTCCTTTGATTGTTTAAACCTTAATCATCAATATAATCTTTTCATTTTAATCTTGTTCATCTTTCTTTTTGATTCAAAGTTTAAAGTTCTTATTTGGTTGATTTTGATCTTCAAAAGTTAGTTGATTTGTGTTTTTATTGTTGGGATTTGATGTTTATGGTTAGTAGATGATTATTAGTTAGTTTGGTTTAAACCTTTTGGTTTATTTGGCTTGATTTTGGTAAGAATCGTATTCCCCTGTTTTTACTGTTCTTCGTCCCCAGTATTCCGAACCAAAGTGGACATTCCGGATCAATCACTTTCATTTTTTGTATTCCGGATCAACGTCCTTCATTCGAAATATTCATACATTCCGGATCAAGTCCTTCGTTCGAAATATTCTTATATTCCGGATCAAGTCCTTCGTTCGGAATATTCTTATATTCCGGATCAACGACCTTCATTCGGAATATTCATATATTTCGGATCAACTCCTTCGTTCGGAATATTCAACCATTCCGGATGAAGTCCTTCGTTCGGAATATTCAACCATTCTGGATCAACCTATATTCCGGATCAACGTTCATATTCCGCATGAACCTATTATTCCGCATGAGCTTATATTCAGCATGAACCTATTATTCCGAATGAGCTTATATTCCGAATGAAACTCCTTTATTCCACATCAATCATTTATTCCGCATCAACCATTTATTCCGCATGAGCATCTTTTTCATCTTTTCTTATTTTAAGTTTTCTGAGTTTTAAATTACATTTTTAATCACTTTCATTCGTTGTTTAATTTTGAACTAATCTTTACTTCTTTACCTTGATTTTCATTTGTCAATTGTTTTAGCTTATTTTCACGACTTTGCTATTTTATTCCTTTTCCGTAGAATAGAAAACCCAATCCCCTTTTTGTGTAACCAAGAACAATCATTCCACTTTAAGTTGTGATCAATTCGAAAAGATACCGAGAACTAATCTGAACCCCAATGAAAATGCATAGTATCAAATGGCGCCGCTACCGGCTCTTCTCGTAAAGATTAACAATTTTTTGTGAGAACTTAGATTTTGGGATCCGTTCGCCGTGAACGTTACTTTTTCATCATCAAAAATTTTCAAAAATCCTAAAAAAATATAAAATTTTCAATAAAACCCAAAAATATTTCTTATTTGCTTTGTTAGTTCTTTTGCAGGTGCATGCGTACACGATCAACGTCTTATCAAGAGCCCGAGCCTCTCGAAGACTTAAACATGGCCAGTGTACACAACGACAACAATAACCCACCTCAAAACAATAACAACAACAATGAACCTCTACCAGACAATCGCCCTATGATTGAACTCTTGCAAGCACATGTAGACGGCAACAATGATCCAATTGTCATACCCGCGATTGCAGCCAACAACTTTGAGCTCAAATCCGGCTTTATTCAGATAGTCTCTGCTCAACCATTCTTGGGGCGTACCATTGATGATCCACATGACCACATCAAACGGTTCCTGCAACTCACGAATACGGTCAAATTCAATGGTGTTCCACAAGAGGTAATCCGTTTACAACTTTTTCCTTTCTCCTTAGAGGGACAAGCCCGGCATTGGCTTGCAAACGAACCGCCACAAAGTATTCTGACGTGGATGGATTTGGAGACCAAGTTTATAAACTACTTTTTCCCACCCTCTCGTACTACCGCTTTGCGGAATGAAATCCTTAAATTTGAACAAAAGTAGGATGAGTCTTTTAGTGAATCTTGGGACCGTTTTAAAGACCTTTTAAGAAAGTGCCCACAACATGGTTTTACCAAAGTTCACCAAATTAATACTTTTTATAATGGTTTAAGCATGAATGACCAAGATTCACTAAACAGTGCCTCGGAGGGTAATATTTTGGTTAAGACTTCTAATGCCGCTTGGGATATTATTGAGAATAAGTATAGAGTGCAAACCAAGAGTGTTCGGACCAATGCCGCTAGTGCTAGTACTAGTGACAACGACAAGCGACTTGACAAAATTACTACGCTTCTTGAATCGCTTGCTACCCAAACCGCTAGCAACACCAACAGCATCAACGCTAAAAACGCTCAAGTCAATGTTGTAAGCCAACCATGTGAAATATGCGGTGGTCCTCACTCTTACACCACTTGTACCTCCACCCGAGACTATCCTTCTGAGAATGTTAATGCAGCATACGGTACCTATCCTTCGGCCGCTTATCAAGCTCGTCCTCATGGTGACCGCAACTTGCTTAGCTACCGCTCAAACAACTTTCTTTCCCCGCCCGGTTTTCCTCCTAACAACCCAAACCAACAACAAAACCTCAATCGCCCTCCTCAACAACAACCTCGTGCACCATACCAACCACCTCAAAGACAACCATATCCACCTCAAAGAAACAACCAAGTTTACCAACAACCTGCTTATCAACCACCCGCCTACAATGCTCCTCCCAACCAACCCACCACATTACACCAAGATATTGGAACCTACATGAGGACTAATGATGTGATCATGGACAATCTCCAGCGGGAAGTGCTCAACTTGAAAGCAGACATGGTGAAACAAGGGAACGATCTTCGAGCTGATATGAGAAACACTTTGGCTAGTCAAACGAATGACTTAAGGAACATGATGGCTGGTTTCTTCCAATGTAATCAAACCTCTTCTTCGGGTACTCTTCCGAGTAACACCGTTGCGAATCCAAGAGGGGAGATGAAAGCAATCACCACTCACAGTGGCAAAGGTACCAAGGAACCCGAGTTTCCTATACCTCCACCGGTGATTGTGACTAAGGAAAACGAGTCACCTACTCATATTCCTCATCCTTCTACATCCCCAATTCCTCCACCTCTTACTTCTACCCCTCCTCCACCCAAGGATGTGAGTGATCCTACTATTATAAATCTTTCCTCTTCTTCCGATATACCTTATCCCTCAAGGTTGAGGAAAGAGAAGCTCAAAAGCAAGGACGATATTCAAGTTTCGAACTTTCTCAAAATGTTTAAACAATTGAATTTTAACATTTTCTTCGGTGAGGCTCTCGCTCACATGCCTAAATACGCGAAAATGTTCAAAGATCTTCTTAGTGACAAGGAAAAGCTTCTTGATATCTCTAACACCCAACTTAATGAGAATTGCTCTGCAGTGCTCTTAAGGAAATTGCCAACCAAACTTGGTGATCCGGGTCGCTTCTTAATCCCTTGCAACTTTCCAGGAGTAGAGAATTGCATGGCCCTAGCCGATCTAGGTGCCAGTATTAACTAAATGCCATTAAGTGTTTGGAAGCAATTATCTCTCCCTGAGCTAGTCCCCACCAAAATGACTTTGGAATTAGCTAACCGTACGGTTGCTTATCCAGTGGGGATAGCCGAAGACGTTTTTGTAGGAGTCGACAAATTCACTTTTCCCGCCGATTTCGTTGTCGTCGACTACGAGATGGACCCTCGTGTTCCATTAATCGTGGGACGTCCATTCTTGAGGACCGGTCGCACTCTCATAGATGTAGAAGCGGGTGAGCTTATCATGAGAGTTGGTGACGATCAAATCATCTTCAACATGGGAAAGCTTTCTAAACAGCCTTATTCATACGAGAGTGTTAATTGTATCGACGTTCTTGATGAGGCTTGTGAAGAACACTTTAAAGATGCTTGTAAAAGTATTCCTACCTATCCTCCCAATGTTGAGACCGTTTCCTCTATTGCTCCATCACTGCCTCTATTTAGAGAAAGTGATTTCCTTTGGAAAGATCTTGAAGCCACCATGGGAGATGTGAACTTAGAAAATGACGATTTTCCCACCCATTGGGATGAAGACATTTGTCTCATTGAGAAACTTCTCAAAGAGGACCATATTTCTCCACCATCTCCCAAGGCTATTGCTATCGATGAACCGAATTTGAATACGCCTCCCATCGACAATCCTCCTGATCTAGAGCTTAAGGATTTGTCGTCCCACCTCGACTACGTGTTCCTTGAAGACAAGAAGAAGTCGCCCGTCATCATTGCGAAGGACTTGAACAAAGAAGAAAAATCTCGCCTCATCGCCGTGCTTAAATATCATAAGAAGGCAATCGCTTGGAAAATTTCCGATATCCACGGAATTGATCCAAACTTTTGTACTCACAAGATTCTCATGGAAGATGACTTTAAACCCGCAATCCAGAGCCAAAGAAGGGTTAGTCCTCGCATTCATGACGTCATCAAACAAGAGGTTATCAAACTTCTAGATGCCGGCTTGATTTACCCTATTTCGGATTCGCCATGGGTAAGTCCCGTCCATTGTGTGCCCTAGAAGGGCGGAATAACCGTTGTTCCCAATGAACACAACGAGTTGATTCCCACTCGTCTCGTTAATGGGTGGAGAGTTTGTATCGACTAGCACAAACTCAATGATGCCACGAGAAAATATCACTTTCCTCTTCCTTTCATGGATCAAATGCTCGAACGTCTAGCGGGTAATGACTATTACTGCTTCTTAGACGGTTTCTCCGGGTATTTTCAAATTCCCATCGATCCCAAGGACCAAGAAAAGACCACATTCACTTGTCCCTACGGAACATTTGCTTACAAACTCATGCCTTTTGGTTTATGCAATGCTCCTAGGACGTTCTAAAGGTGTATGATGGCTATCTTCCATGACATGGTTGAAGAAACTCTAGAAGTATTCATGGATGATTTCTCGGTTTATGGCGATTCTTTCTCTACTTGCATTGCCAATTTAGAACGTATTCTTAAGAGGTGTGAAGACACTCGCCTTGTTCTTAATTGGGAAAAATGCCATTTCATGGTAAAAGAGGGCATCGTGCTAGGACACAAAATCTCCAAAGCCGGTCTTGAAGTGGACCGTGCTAAAGTCGATGTTATTGCTAAATTGCCTCCACCTTCAACCGTGAAGGGCGTGAGAAGTGTCCTTGGTCATGCGGGCTTCTACCGTCGCTTTATCAAAGATTTTTCTAAAATCGCTCGCCGGATGACCCACCTCTTGGAAAAAGATACTCCTTTTATCTTTTCCAAAGAGTGTATTGAAGCCTTCAACCTTCTTAAGGATAAGCTAACTAAGTCACCGGTCTTGGTTACCCCTAATTGGGAGCTTCCCTTTGAGTTGATGTGCGATGCTAGCGACTATGCTATTGGAGCTGTTTTGGGCCAAAGAGTGAACAAACACTTCCAACCAATCCACTATGCTAGCAAGACAATGACGGGGGCTCAATTGCATTATACCACTACCGAAAAAGAGCTTTTAGCTATAGTGTATGCTTTTGAAAAGTTCCGCCCCTATCTTGTCTTTTCTACCACCATCGTGTATACCGATCATTCCGCGTTGAAGTACTTGTTAACTAAACAAGATTCCAAACTAAGACTTCTTCGCTGGGTTTTGCTACTTCAAAAATTTAAAATAGAAATTCGTGATAAGAAGGGAGCTGAAAACCTAGCCGCGGATCATCTCAGTAGACTTGAGGATCCTTACCAAGGGGATCATCCGAACAAAGAGATCAATGACTCTTTTCCCCTGGAGACCTTAATGTCTATCAATTCGAATTCTGATGAAACCCCGTGGTTTGCGGACATTGCAAACTACTTGGCGGGTGGAATTCTCATTGACGGGTTAACATCCCAGCAAAAGAAAAAGTTCTTAAAAGACATTAAGACTTACTTTTGGGATGACCCGTATCTCTTCAAACAATGTGCTGATTTGATTATTCACCGATGTGTTGATGGACCGGCAGCTTTAGACATTCTTGACGCTTGCCACAAAGGACCCACCGGTGGTCACTTTGGTCCCAACTACACCGCCAAAAAAGTGTTCGACTCAGGATTTTATTGGCCCACCATTTATCGTGATTCTCACGAGATGGTTAAAATTTGTGATGCTTGCCAAAAACAAGGCAAGATCACACATAAAGATGAGATGCCTCAAAATTTCATACAAGAATGTGAAATCTTTGATGTTTGGGGTATCGACTTTATGGGGCCATTCCCTTCATCTAAAGGAAACAAATACATCCTTGTAGCCGTTGACTACGTTTTAAAGTGGGTTGAAGCCTAAGCTTTACCTACTAATGATGAAAGGGTGGTTTGTAACTTTTTGAAGTTGCTATTCGCTAGATTCGGTGTGCCTCGTGCCATTATTAGTGATCGCGGGACTCATTTTTGCAATGACCAATTCGTAAGAGTCATGGCTAAGTATGGTGTAAATCATCGTCTTTCCACCGCCTACCACTCACAAACTAATGGCCAGGCTGAAATATCTAATCGAGGATTAAAGCGAATTCTTGAACGAACCGTGGGAGAGCATCGTGCCTCATGGGCCGATAAACTTGATGATGCTCTGTAGGCTTTTCGTACCGCTTACAAGACTCCGATTGGTTGTACACCATATCGTCTCGTGTACGGGAAAGCATGCCACCTCCCCATTGAGTTGGAACACAAGGCTTACTCGGCCTTGAAGTGGGCTAATTTTGATATCAACAAAGCCGGTGACCTACGCAAGATCCAACTCAATGAGCTGAATGAACTCCAGAATGAGGCTTGTGAAAATTCTTTGATCTATAAGGAAAAGACTAAGCCCATTCACGACTCTAAGATTAAAAACCGAGAGTTCCAAGTTGGAGACAAAGTTTTACTCTTCAACTCTCGGTTAAAAATCTTTTCGGGCAAGCTGAAATCTCGTTGGTCCGGCCCATTCACCATTTCCCAAATTTTTCCATATGGTACTCTCGAGCTCGCTCAACCTAATGGACTTAATTTTAAGGTGAATGGCCAACGAGTGAAGTTGTACTTTGGTGAGGACATATCTCATGTGATGATTCCATCCCTCACCACGTTCCCCATGAACTAACTTTGGGCCGAGTCAGGCTCGTGACTCGGTTATAAAAAACAAGCGCTCCTCGGGAGGCAACCCGAGTATCTATCCTTTTCCGTTTTAACCTCCTAAGTGTAGGGGGGCCTATCTAGGTTGTTTGTGTTTGTGTGGTGATGTGATTACAGGGATTAGTGCACTCTTGGAATCTTTGAAGAACCGTGCTCCCGTGTTATCCGAAATCCGGTTCTATCTATCTACTATCGTGATTCAATTTTCTTCATACTCACATTTGAAATTGATCACGTTAGTCGTCTCTTCCTTAGCTTGATTTAACCAACGTGCACACTGTCATAAGTGTAGGGGAGACTTTTCCCACATGCTTAAACATTGAGGACAATGTTTATATTAAGTGTAGGGGGACTTCTATCGATGTTTTAAGTGGCCTTTTCCATTAAAATGCCTTCATTTAACTGGAAAATCATCTTTTTCAGCATTTTTCAAATTTTTAATTAACTTTGGTCATATAGTCGTAATTTTTAAATTTTTATCGTTGCTTTCATATGTATATATCCCGCAATAAAGTCAAAAATATTAATAAAGTGGTGTAGCTAGTTTTGAAGTCATTGACATATTAGGCCCGTTGCGATTATTTTGACTCAACCCGAATAGACTTATCCAAGTTTATTCTAGCTAGTATCCTTAACCATGTAGACCTTAATTGGTTTATTAGGCATGGCATCCACGAGTCTCATTAATTGAGATTTTAAATTGTGGAGGACGAGAAATGATAGAGTCAATTATAAGTTGGTATTCTTGCACAAGCACACTTGGTATGATTATTTGCCTATTCTCCCATCACTTGCTAATAAATTATCTGCAATAAGTAAGGTCGTACGATTTTATTGAATAACTTAGCTTCTAGACCAAGATCGCTTAAAAGTTGCTCGGTAATGATAAGAGTTCATAGACAAGGCATAACTAATGAAGCGGGGTGCGAAGATTGGCGAGTCCGAAAAGGCCCTAACAAGGCAAGAGGATTCCATTTTATTGTTAAAGATCCAAGATGATGTGAAAAGCATTATTCCTAAAGTCAATATGAAGGATCAAGACTCACGACGAAAAGCAATCAACTCCCATAAAGATCATGGAGAAGTCTATCCGAAAAGACCCTAACAAGGTATGAGGATAAATAGATCCAAGTCCGAAAAGGAGGCGGAACGTTGTATCTCAAAATCCCAATTAGAGATTGAAGAAATAATCATGAAGTCGTGGTCAACAAAGTTGGAGTATCCCTCAAAAGTCTCCAAGTGAAGAAACTCTATTAACGAAGAGAAGACCATTATCTCAAGAACGTCTCTCAAGATATGAAGTATGAAGTACATGCCAAATATCGGCCCGAGAAAGGTCTCAAATCGTGAAGCGAGTTATGCCAAGATATGAACTTTTTGATATCCCGAGAAGCAGTTTTAAGAGATTTTGTCCTTTAGCTAACTATTAATCAAATCGTCCTACTTTGCTTTTAGCCTAATAAACTATCGAAATAAGTCAAAAATGCATCTTCATGATCATTCTAAGACAAAAATAAAATATAAGAGATACACCTAGGAATAAGGGAGTTTAAGCATATAATTAAGCCATGTGTGTAAGTGTTTGATTTGCTAACTTATAATAACAATGATCTGGTTTTTAATCTTAGTTTGGGGAACGTGAAACTTGAGGGTGATAAATCTTCGCAGCACAGAAGCCCTAATGTAAGTCCTTGATCTCTTTACAAGTTATTTCCATATAGCTATTTTCAAGTGAAAATGGTTTTCTATCCTTTTGTTTCCTTTAAAGTTTTAATTTCTCTTAGTACTTTAATTTTTGTTTTAGTCTTATGTTAATAAGACCAAGGTTGATTGATTATGAGAAAAGTGTAAAATTTGCTTTATCGCTAAGCATTGCATGAGGGCATGGCAATGGTTAAGTGTAGGGGATTTGATAGGTGTGAAAACACCCATCCTTTTACGACTTATTTCTTGCTAAAACAAGACCAAAACGCGTATTTAATATCATTTGTTTGGAATTATGCGTGGTTTTTGTGTTTATTGTGTTTTCAGAGTCGACCGGATGAATATTGAAGAAAACACGGGATTGCACGTGTTTTATCGAAGAAAAAGACTCAAGACGAAGTCTATTGTCCAAGAGATGCAAAAGATTTGAAGTCAATGTGCCTATTTGAAGATTTATCGAAGAAAAGGACCAAAGATGGAAGATTTACATATGTCGAAGGAACTCAAGTCTATTAAACGAAGAAATTAAAAGACGAGTTGAATTTAATCGTCGACAAATCCCGAATCAGAATCGAAAACGTTGTTGATCCCAAACTTAGATCGATTAAGCTTTGTGTATACGAGATTAGATCAAGTACTACACGTAGAGAAACCTTTGCTTATGAATAAAGTAACAAAGTGTTATGCGGAATTAACACTTGATCTAAAACACAAAGATGTTAAACAAACTTTCACTTGTATTAGAATGATCGTACTTGATTACAATGAAAGATTTTAACAATCAAAGACTTATGAAAACTGATAATAAACATTAACCTAAAAGATCTTCTTTTATAGAACAAGAAGTCTTGTACAATAAGCTACGAATCAACTATTCTAGGTAAAGATAATAATGGAAAATACAATGTAGAGCTTATCTTTACCATATACAAATAAAGAAACAAATATACAAAAAGATTCGTATGAAGATATTCCATCAGTGCTAATCTTCAAGGCTGTCAGCGTTGACTTCTTCAATGTCAACGCTTGGCTGTCAGCGTTCAATGTCATCCTATCAGCGTTGACATTCTTCTTATCAGCGTCTAGTGAACTGACCCATATTTTATTCCCAACAATCCTCCCCTAAACTTGATATCCATTCCAATGATCAAGTTTCTGAATAAATACTTAAGGCTTAGGAGGAATCTTGCAAAAACTTCTTATGTTGGTGATAAACATATCTAATCAAGTCTTTGGCCACGTCACTAGTATAATCAATCTCCAAGGGTGTCTCTAGCATCTTCTCCAACACTTATTTGGACAAGAAATAGTTAGCATCCACAAGTAAATACTCTGAAAACTTTGTAGAGCTCAAATGAAATACACCACAAGTAGAATAAAGCCTCCAATGAAGATTACTGAGATCATCTTCAAGATCCTTCCATATGGCAGGATCTGCTTCTCTTGGACCACACAAAGTCAAAAATGTGTTCCAAAGTCTTATTCCATTTGCTGAAGTAGGTGCTTCAGCTGTATACTTGGCCTCTATCAATCTCCATAGATGCACCAAGTCTTCCCTGTCTATGCTTGCAAAGATAGAAATAACTGAAGTGAAAGTATGTACATCCTTTCCAAATCTTCCAATCTTCCAAAATCCACACTCATCTTCATCAAAACTGATGATTGGATTTCTGTCATCTAGAGGTACTACATTAACCAAATCTGAAGCTTCCAATGGAGAAAGCTTGAGATGCTTCCTTATTACACCTTCAGTTGGAAAATACACATCCATATCTTTAGGAAATTGAAAAGGATCTCCTTTCTTTACTGGTCTTTGAGCAATCCTCATCTCCTTTTGAATTTGCATTTCCTCAGCAAGCTCTTGTTTCCTTTCTTCTGAAAGAAACTGATAGACATTCTTTTCTTGCACCTTCCTCCAAATAGGATGTGCCCTATACTCTAGCTCCTCAAAGGATAAAGCCAGCAGCTTCTTATATGTCCATCTAGGTTGATGGCATCTAAGCAGCTTATAATACAACTCCCTTCTATCCCTTTTAAGCCAAGTCTTGACCTCCTGTGCATTATACTTCAAAATCACCTTTATGTCATCTTGTACCCTAAGAAGAACTTCCAACCCCCAAATTTGATCTGATAAACTCATTCCTGGGTTGTCCATTACTTTGTCTTCCCAAGCATGGTACATTCTGGTGATTTCAGGAAGGTCCCAATCAATCTGATTCTTCAAATCACTCAATCTTTCCTTTGCTAGCTCATCCCCATATTCAAGTCTTTCTGGATCTTCAATAATTTGAATACTTGAATCTGAGCTATCCTCTTCTTTTCCATCACCACTTTCTTCTTCACTTTCAGAAGCAATAAATGGTGATCTACCACTCCTCTTCAAATCTCTTTCCAAAAGTTGTGCAGCCAACTGTTCATCAAATGCAATTTGTGCTGCATCTTTCTTTGGAACTTCTTCTTCAACCAAAATCCCTTTACCTTTGTCTTTTGGATCAATAATAGGTAAAGTAGAAGAAGAAACCTGCTTGGACACATCTTTGATGATTGCTGATGACTGGAATACATCAACACCACCTGCAACTTTGTCAGCGTTCAAGTTACCTCTATCAGCGCCACGATTACCTTTGTCAGCGCTGGATGTGTCAGCGTTCAAACCTGTATCAGCGCCCAATGTTTCTTTGAAAGATCCTTCCAAGTTTAATGGGTCAGCGTTCAAGTTACCTCTATCAGCGCCACGATTACCTTTGTCAGCGCTGGATGTGTCAGCGTTCAAACCTGTATCAGCGCCCAATGTTTATTTGAAAGATCCTTCCAAGTTTAATGGTGTCACCTTGGATGTATCAGTAACTGGGTGCTTCTTCAAGTTGGTGAGTGCTTCAGCAACCTGTAAAGATTCACTAAATTGTGAACTCTTCTCTGAACTTTTCTCACTAGCTGTATGAATCAGCTCATCCTCTTCATCCTCTTCATCCTCCCCTTTGGAAGATTCCTCCATTAGACTCCTGCTACTTGGATTCTCCAAAACAGTTACCCGCTCCCTCAATACTTGGAGTTCACGGCCCTGGTTGTTGACAATTTGTACAAGGCTGACATTTTGCTTTTGCAAGCTAATGACAGCAGCCGTCAATTCAGTCATAGTCATAGGTTCCAATCTGCCCTCAGCTAGAATGGGGATTTGACTTCCCAAAATAGAATCATAGGGCATGGATGAGGTCTTAATGATGTTGGGACTGTCTTGACCAGCATCTAAGCCTGTGTCAATAGCCCCAGCCTCATCCATGGCACCAGCCACACTTGTGGAGGTGGTTCTCTCTGCTACAAGGCTAGGATCACTAGAGGAGAACACTCCAGTAACCCTTTGGCGTTTATTCAACCTAGATTGTAATGGGGTGGAAGATGAAGTAGATTGTGTGGGTGTTGGTTGGTTAAGGGGTGTTTGGGATTGTTCAGGGATTGTATCAGCGTCGGGATTGGCTGTGTCAGCTCCAACATTTTGAGTGTCAGCGCTGGGTTGGTCAATGTCCATGTGATTTGGTGAAGGTAAAGGTTCATGGATAGGCTCAAGTTGGGGTTCAGGGTCTGGTTGTTGTTGTGGTTGAGCAGCCTGAATTACTTCAAGCATGGGTTGGGTAAAAGGTATGGATCTGTTTGTGGAGCTCATTTTGGTAAAAATGGATTTCTGTTGTTTAGGGATCTCATAAAAAGTGTCATGATCCCTAGAACAATATTCTTGTAATTCAAATACCATTTGCAAAAATCTTGGGTAAGCCAAAGTCATTTTACTTCCCTTATTTTTACACATCCCTTCAAAAATCATTTTTGAAAAATTATACTTAAGCCCACGTGTGATACAAACCAAAGCACTTGCAATGGACCTGTTTATTTCATTAAAAGAAGTACATTTTGGACTTAAGCATTGTAAAAGGACATGTATCAAATATTTCCAGTCAGAGGGAAATTCCTGCTTATGATATTTATTTAAAGTGACATCAGCAGGAATAGGATAACCCAATTCCCTAAGACCTTGTTCTATTGTTGCAATGGCAAGGGTAGTCACACCATCAGCGTCATCAAGACGCAAAGCTTGGCGAACCAAGGCTTCAGTGACCACCCATGTTCTTCCATGAACAGTAGATGTTAATGTAGTCACTCCATTAGCTGTTGTGGAACTTACATTGTTCCAAAACTGTCTAATGTGTGCGACAGGGACTAATGGTGTATGAGAAAGTGCATACCTTAGAGAGGATGCATTTAAAAATGCCACCATTTGTGAATACTGAGGGAACAAATCATTATCAGCAGTCAAGTAAGCTACCATATTATGTTGGCTCTTGAACTCCAATGTTAAATTCTTTGAGTTGAATTTGGGTGCCATGGTGAAAGCTGTTTATGTGATATGGGAAAAATCTAGGAGAAAAATGTTAGACAAGAAAATATGAATACCCAGAATAAAAAGAGTAGCCAAATTTATAGGAGAGATGCATGATTTTGATTGGTCAAAAATGAGGCAGTTATATTCAAAGAATAATGATGAAAATATTGAATCAAATATAACTTATCTCATGCATTAATTAAAAATAACTTCTCCCCAAAATTACGGCCAAAGATTAGTCAAAAAATAACAACTGGGTAGGGCCCACTAGGTGTCAACGGTCAAAAGTAGACCATCAGCGCCCAACGGCTATATTTTCTTGTCAGCGTTTGCCTAAAGCCTTGTCAGCGTCACGATTGGACGTAACAGCGTTTGGAGAAAAACTTGTCAGCGTCTAAAAATAAAAATATTTAAAAAGAAAAAGACCTTAACAAAGTAATTTATCCTAAGGGAAATATCTTACAAGTTGATAATAATTACTGGGCGGCAAGCACTGTCCATTTATGCACACTTGCATAAGCAAGATAGACACAAATGTCCTCTAGAGTCCCTTGCTAACCAAAATACTTACCAACAAAGTTATTTCATAAGATTCTTTGTAACTCCCAGGTAAACACATAACAAAACTATTCCCAAGTCTCCCATCAGACCACAACCAATTCTAGGCCAAAAATGCCTTGGCAGCATGCATAGGTTGTCACCTTTGCATGCTACAGTGCCTCATGGTTTAGTAAAACTAACCCATACTCACCTGTGGACACAATCTAGAATTGTGATGAGAGTATTATAAGAATACCCAAAAGTCCTAAAGGTTCCTTAAACCTCCCCTTAAACTATGATACATGAGTTCTCAAAATATATATGAACACTAAAAATTTATGTCAAGATAGGAATATAAATATTCCAACCATCATCCATAAACAAAACATGTCCAAATAGCTCTTCAAACATCCATAAGCAACTCTGTATCCAATGGCATAAAGCTACCACCACCTACACATTTAGATGAAAACCACAAAACTAACATTTGTTGCTGACAGCGCCCCGACAACACTTATCAGCGTTGAAGGAACTCTTGTCAGCGTTAGACAATAATATCTCCAACAACGGCAAAATAACACTTATCAGCATTACATGTACCTTTGTCAGTGTTAGAAAAATAAAGTGGAAAATTCTAAATCATCACAAAGACCAATAACAATGCATTATCCTGTACATACTTTTACAAAAAGGTTCCAAAACACATATTAAGTGAGATTAACCATTCCAATATTTGTTACCAAATATTAAAATCTTCCAGCATCAAAAGGTTTAGTTAATAAATCAGCCACATTATCTTCTGTGGCTACCCTATCTGGTTGTATTAAACCTTTCTCAAAGCAATCTCTTATAAAATGATGCCTAATTTCTATGTGTTTGGTTTTAGAATGATGTACAGGATTTTTAATAATGCATAAAGTACTGTTATTGTCTACAAAAATCTTGGTATGCATAAAATTATACCCATAATCCAACAGCTGGTTCTGAATCCATAAGACTTGTCCACAACAAGCAGCTGCTGCAACATATTCTGCTTCAGTTGTAGAGTTGGCCACCACTGTTTGTTTCTTGCATTGCCAAGATATTAATCTACTCCCAAGAAATTGGCATCCACCAGTTGTGGATTTCCTATCAAACTTGTCACCACCATAGTCACTGTCTGAATATGCAATAAGGTCCAATGGAGAATTTCTTTTGGGTACCACAAGCCAAGATCTGGATAACATCTTAGGTACCTAAAAATTCTCTTCACAGCAAAAAGGTGACACTCTTTGGGAGTCACTTGATGGCGTGCACATGCACACACAGCAAACATAATGTCAGGTCTTGAGGCTGTAAGATACATCAATGATCCAATCATTGATCGATAGTGCCTAACATCCACATCCTTTCCAGCTCCAATTTTTCCCCAAGGGTGTTCCCTATCCATAGGAGTGGAAGCATCCTTTTCATGTGGAGAAAAACCATATTTCTTCAAGATTTCAGCTACATACTTGTCTTGAGAGATGAAGATACCATCTTCTTTCTGCTGAACTTGCAATCCTAGAAAGAAGTTCATCTCACCCATTGCACTCATCTTGAATTTATCTGTCATGAGCTTGGAAAAGTCCTCACTAATTTTTGGATCAATAGACCCAAAAATGATGTCATCAACATAGACCTACACAAGCAACACATGTTTTCCTTTCTTCTTTGTAAATAGTGTCTGGTCTATGGTGCCCCTCTTGAATCCATTGTCCACCAAATATGTAGACAAGGTACCATACCATGCTCTAGGGGCTTGATGAAGTCCATACATAGCTTTCTTCACTCTATAAACCTTGTCTGGATTCTCAGGATCTTCAAAACCAGGAGGTTGCATAACATATACTTCCTCAACAATTGTTCCATAGAGGAAAGCACTCTTCACATCCATTTGATAAACAGTGAAATTCATACAAGAGGCATAAGCTAAGAAAATCCTTATAGCTTCAATTCTTGCAACAGGAGCAAATACCTCCTCATAATCTATTCCTTCCTCTTGTGTGTATCCCTGAGCTACCAAACGTGCCTTGTTTCTGACCACAATGCCTCTTTCATCTTTCTTGTTCCTTAGAACCCATCTTGTCCCAATTGGTCTCACATATCTAGGACAATCAACCAGCTCCCAAACATCCTGTATAGCAAATTGGTGAAGCTCATCCTGCATTGCTTCCACCCAACTTGGTTCTTTGAGAGCATCAAAAATTTTCTTGGGTTCTTCCTGTGACAGAAAACAGGCAAACAAACATGCTTGTACAAGAGGGGTATCAACCTTCTTGTGTATATTGGCAATAAATCCACCAAGACTTTGATGGGATCTTCTTGTCTGAACTGGAGCCATAACATCACCAATGATCTGAGATGTGGGGTGATCCTTTGCTGTGGAAGTGAGAACTCCTCCTTCAAAAAGTCTGGTGTCCTCAACTTCACGCTCCATGTTGCCAATATCTTCTTCATCAGACTCTCCTTGATCAACAGAAATCTCTTCATGGACATTGGAAGGTCAACCTTGTTCAAAATGGGAAGAGAAAAGCTGTGTAAAGGTGTCACCAAAGTCTGAACCTTGTGTTTTAGCGCTTGGGCTAACAGCGCTTGAACTGTGGTTGTCAGCGTCTGAGCCATCAGCGTCTGAATTGGTCTTGTCAGCGCTTGATTTCCCTTTGTCAGCGTCTGAAGAACCATGCATGTTTGTATTTGGTGGTATTTGAAAACCACCATTATCCTTTCTAGCAGCAGCAGTAGCAGCATAATACTCATCTGTCCATATAGGAAGTGTAACATATTCTTGTGTGGGAGATGATTCAACTGCTGGTGGTCCATCCTCCTTAGCAACCTGTATACCTGAAACATTACCAATTCTCTTTTCCAAAACACTTGAAGTTACCTTCACAATGTCTGGATCAGTAACAGGCATATAATTTAAAGCTCTAGATAAAGGTTCCAAGTCAAACAACCAATTTGGACCACTTTCAGGATCACTAGGTTTACTTTCTAAAAACCTAACATGTACTTTTTCAAGTATACGTTTTTCCTTTTTAATGTAAACCCTATATCCTTTACTCTGCACTGAATAACCCATGAAGTAGCCTTCATCACCTTTTGAATCAAATTTACCTAGGGCTTCACTAGTTTCTAAAACAACTACATGACAACCAAAAGGCTTTAGAAAACCAATATTTGGCTTCCTTCCCCAAAGTAACTCATAAGGTGTCTTATTATGTATTTTGTTGACCAATGCCCTATTTTGAACATAACAAGTTGTGTTAACAGCTTCAGCCCAAAAGGCTATAGGAAAGTGGGCATCAGCCAACATGGTTCTGGCTGCTTCAATAAGGGTTCTATTCTTCCTTTCAGCAACCCCATTTTGCTGTGGGGTTCTAGCTATGCTAAACTGCCTAGTAATCCCTTTCTTGGCACAAAAATCATCTAGCAACTGATTTCTAAACTCACCCCCATTGTCACTTCTAATAATTTTGACCTCATTACCATTCTTCTTCTCTATCTGGGTAATGAAATTAATCAGACTTTGGGCA
The DNA here is from genome assembly GCA_025667525.1 of Glebionis coronaria. NCBI lineage: Eukaryota > Viridiplantae > Streptophyta > Magnoliopsida > Asterales > Asteraceae > Glebionis > Glebionis coronaria. Next base: position 486,569,854 of record CM046876.1, on the reverse strand, counting down.
GTTTCACTTTTCTTGGCTAAAAAGAAAGTCCATGTAAACCTAGAATAATCATCAGTGATAACAAAACAATATGATTTACCCTTCAAACTTTCTATATTAGTTGGACCAAAGAGGTCCATATGCAATAAGTGAAGTGGTTTAGAACTAGAGTGCACCTGTTTAGACCTGAATGAGACCTTGTGCTGCTTGCCCTTAAGACATGCAACACAAGTGTGGTCATTATGGAAAGCCTTTTCAGGCAAACCATCAACTAAACCAAGTCTCACAAGTCTATTGATATTCTTAAAGTTTATGTGCCCTAATCTCTTGTGCCAAAGATTACTTTCATCTACTGAGGCTTTAGCATAAAAACATGACATCGTTTTATTATTTATCTTAATTCCATTAAGATTCACATTATATATGTCTTTATGCCTTGGTGTTCTAAAATCTATGTATTTTTCCTCAGGGAGCTTATAATCTTTGCTTAACACCAAGCACTCAGTATCTGTGAAAAGAACCTTATTTTTGTTATCACACACTTGTGATACACTAAACAAATTATAATCCAGTTCTTTTACCAGGAAGACATTCTCAAAACGTAGATTGTTGGTGACAAGGGTTCCTTTTCCTGTGATTGTGCCGTAGCCCCCTCCAAAGTATACCTTATCACCATCTTGAATAGGAGAGAAATTGGTCAGATAGTCTTCCTTTCCTGTCATGTGCCTTGAGCATCCACTATCCCAATATCCATAATCATTGATCTTCTTCTGAATGCCCTGCACATAAAGAAAACACATTAGTTTTCTTTGGGAACCCAAGACTTGGAAGACTTGGATTCATTTGGTTGTTCAACAAGAACAGACTTGGTTCTCATAACAACCCCATTTTCATCCCTGTTTGAATGAAATTCCCAGTTAACCCCAATTGGTGTTGACATTGCTTTTGAAATATAATGAAACTTGTTGCATGTCATAGAAACACCAGTAGAATTAGAGTTTTGGTCTTGTTTTGGTCTCCATGTTAAGCTAGTAGAAGCTTTAGACCTATTTCCCTGTGGTTGCAAATACCTAGGTTTGGCAGTGTGTCTGTCAGCGCTGAAATTTCTCTTGTCAGCGCCCTGATTGCTCTTGTCAGCGTTGAACCTAGGGTTTGCTACAGGAACCCATTGCCTATTTGACCAAGTGTTTGACTTTTGAAAAGGTCTTAGGCCTTGTGTGTTAGACCCTCTAGAAAAGAATGGGGCTGGTCTAACAACTTGTGAACTTTTGTTCACAAAGGTATTGGGTCTGACAGTGTTTGACCTATGTTGACTTTTGTCAGCGCTGAAATGGTTCCTATCAGCGTTGACATTGGAAGTGTTGACACATCTGTAAGCCAAATGTGAGAAGCTACCACATGTGTAACAAGCTTTTCTAGACATAGTCTTAGGTCTAGAAGCAAAGAAGCCTGTTCTAGGGTTACTAACTTGGCCTTTTGGTGACCTAGTATTCCTATACATCTCTGCATACTTAACACTAGGTTTTCTAACAGTTTGTGGGCCAAGGTCAACAGCTTTGCCAGTGGTAGGGTGTGTGATCTTAATAGGTTTAGGATCATTGGACTCCACAATTGGTATCATGATTGGTGTGGGCTCATTTGGACTTTCACACAACAACCCTCCCTTAACAAACAAAGTGTGGTTAGCTTTCTTCCACTCATCTAGGTCAGTCAGTTTTTGTTTGTATTCTTCAACTGGGGAAATCACTCTAGGTGGAGGAATGAATTCCTCCTCTTGGCATTCTGGCAAGCCAGTCCAAGATAAGTCCTTTGATTGGACACCATAGAAATCCCCAGCTGGTGGTGGAACACCAGTATAATCCTTCATCCCAATCCCACTCTTATCCTTAGAGTCTCTTTGTTTGCTAACACATTCTCCTAGGGATTGTGTGGCCTTATCAAATCTCTGGATTTTAAGACTCACATTATCTTTATTTTTGTTAGCCTCCTCTAACTGAGCTATTAAATCAAGATTAACCCTGTTTACTATATCTTGAATATCTTTACTTTGATGTAACTCATGTTTTAAGATATTTATTTGATCCTTTAAATCAAACTCCATTTTCCTATACTCAGCTACTGTCTTTTCTGTTTGGGTAAGAGCAATTTGATAATTAGATACTTTGCATCTTTCCGTACTTGCCTCATCTAATAATTTAACTATCTCTTGATTTAGTTTTTCAGTATTTAAACGACAACCCTTAGAACAGAAAGCATCATCATATACCTCATTATCTGATGAAGAGGAGGAGTGTGCCATGAGAGCATATTCAACATGCTCTTCTTTAACTTCAGCAACCAAAGCTCTGTCCTCTTCCTCATTCTTAGCCATCCAGCTCAAGTCCCATTCTCCAACTCCATCTATTTATTGAACAGCAACCATGGCCTTGGGATCTTGACTGTTAACCATTTGGCTTGAGGGCTTACCAGCATCAGATCTTCTTGGAGATCTACATTCCCTCATAAAGTGCCCCATCCGATGACAATTGTAGCACTCAACCTTTGACTTGTCAAATCCAGCAACATCCTTAGCATTAAAGGTCATCTTCTTCTTGAACCTTTTATTGAACCTGTTTGCTCTTAAACTTACAAGAGCCATAGTCCACTTGATGTCCATCTCTTCCAATTGTTCATCACTTATCTGCTCAAGATCTTCATATGTAATTCTTGAATCACTGGGCAAAGAAGCAATGAATGCACACACAGTATCTAGATCTAAACCAGCAGGTTTGATTCTATCAGCGCCAAAGTTGTGTGTGTCAGCGCTTGAGTATAAAGCGTTGACAGGATATGATCCAGCGCTGACAGACTGACATCCAGCGCTGACACATTGAGATCCAGTGGCTGGATGTCCATAGAAGTTCATGGAATCAAATTGGCCTTCACTTTGTGAGAAGAAGGCCATGTTGCTACTGGAAGATTTATTATCACTGTCCAAAAGCCATTCATTCTCCAACAGTCTTAGTTTGTTGAAGATGTCATCAAACCTGGAGGTCTTGTGGGTGTTATTGACAAGAATGGATCTTGTCTCAATCTTCCATACATCACCAAGGCTTTTGAGAAAAGTAGCATTCAATTCAGGGTCATCAATCTGTGTTCCCATGAAGGAAAGTTGACTTGTGATGTCAAGAAGTCTACTTCTCACACTGCTGAGATTCTCATTGGGTTGAGTTTTAAAGACAGCATACTCATGCAAGAGTTGCTTCTTCTTTTCTTCTTTTGTGTCAGCATTGCCACCATGTGCTACTTCAAGAGCTTCCCAAAGCTCTTTTGCAGACTCAAAGCGTTTGTACTTGTGCTGATTTTCATGACCTAGGGCGTGTTTCATGATGTTCAAGATTTTCATGTCCACCCTTTTCTTGGCTATATCTTCAACAGATACAGCTCTTCCATCTTCAGGCTTTTCCTTCTTATCAGCTTTAGGACAATTAGGAAGAGCTACCCTTGCAGCAATAGCAGCAGCAATCTTTTGAGCTTTGTTGAATGTGTTCCCATATTCAACAATCTCCCAAAGAGTGTAGTCATGAATAGCTATATACTGCTCAAAGTTAGACTTCCAAAGCTCAAAGTTCCTGGCATCAAACATGGGAATTTTGATACTAGGACTTGTGGAGTTGTTTTGTAGCATAGTAGCAGGTTGATCTGTGCCAGACATGGTGTTTTTAGGGTTTTGAGAATTTTAGGGTTTTTAGGGTTTTTGGTGTTTTAGGGTTCTTGCGTTACTTAAAGATCAAAAGTTTCTCAACAAGCTCTGATACCACTTGTTGATCCCAAACTTAGATCGATTAAGCTTTGTGTATACGAGATTAGATCAAGTACTACACGTAGAGAAACCTTTGCTTATGAATAAAGTAACAAAGTGTTATGCGGAATTAACACTTGATCTAAAACACAAAGATGTTAAACAAACTTTCACTTGTATTAGAATGATCGTACTTGATTACAATGAAAGAGTTTAACAATCAAAGACTTATGAAAACTGATAATAAACATTAACCTAAAAGATCTTCTTTTATAGAACAAGAAGTCTTGTACAATAAGCTACGAATCAACTATTCTAGGTAAAGATAATAATGGAAAATACAATGTCGAGCTTATCTTTACCATATACAAATAAAGAAACAAATATACAAAAAGATTCGTATGAAGATATTCCATCAGTGCTAATTGTAAAACCCGCATGCTTTTACCATGAATAGTGCCCTTAAGATCGTACGTCCTAGATTAAAACTTACCTCAGTTAGTATTGATCACATTCATGTGCTAATAATCAAGCAAGTGCATACGTGTATGACATGACAAGTATCGATTTAGTACGAACTCATGATTAACAGTAATAAATATATCACGTGAACATAATTAAATCAGGATCACCATTTAAAATACTAACTAGAATAATTACGTAAATACTTACAATATAATTACGAGCGTTAAGTTTACGATAAACGACACGTTAGAATAAACAGAAACACTTTAAACACGAGCACGTTTAACCACGAACGAACACGAAACATCGGGACACGAGAAAGGTACGGGTACCCCATGTGGGGCCCCCATACCCACGGCACATATACAAGAAATGGGGTTAGCCCATGGACTTTACAAGTAAAGGGGGGTAAAGAGTAAAACATGTTTTCACTTTTCATTTTCAAGAAATAAACACAAAATCCCTAAAAGAGTTTTTCTCCTCTCCTTTTTCTCCTTTTGTGCCGCCACCTAAACACCACCATTGGAGGGTGTTTGTTTGATTTTGATCTTAAAAACAAGTGTTAGAAACCGTGTTTGTTCATCCTTTTTCCAAGCTACATAGTGGTATACCTTTCTAACCCTTCTTTTAATTCTTTTTAATTCTTTTAATCTTTGATTATTTTCATGAACATGTTATTATTTTTCTTATTAAAACAAGGTAATTAATCATTGATCTAACATGTTTTGGTATTAATTAAAATCAAGGAATGATTTAAAAGGGGTGTTATGTTTGGCCGCCTAGCAAACAAACCCGAGGGGGGGTTTGGTTTGCTATTGCCGCCACCACCAAGACCATTTTTGGTCTTGGTTGGCTCATGTGGGACCCACGGCAGCAAGGGGACACATGTGCCCCGGGTTTGGCTCGGGGTACGGTGTCGAATTCATGCCCGATTCATGGTTCGTTGGTTAAATCATGATCTATGTTACATGTTAATTTTTATGAATCATGAACTTAGGATATAATTAATTAATAACATGAAATATTAATTAAATCATGACTTAGGTTATTTTAATTATTAGTTTAACATGACATTCATTTAACCTAAGTATTTTATGTTATAAGATATAATTAATTAATTATTAAAACATGCCTATAATTAATTAATTTAGACATGACTTAGGTTATATTATTAATAATAATAATACACATTTTAACCTAAGTATTTTATTTCATTTTAATTAGTACATGTTATACTTTAATTAAAATGCTTAACCTATAGTTTAATTAAAATACATGAAATAATAATTAAACTATACACTATATCATATGACTTAAGAAATAAGCTTATAACACTTAGACTTATATGTTAGCTTATGTAATCAGCTTAATTCTAATTATGGAAACTTCTATTTATAGAAACTTAATTAAATAAGGCAACAAATCTAATTATGGAAACCTTCTATATATGGAAATCAATCTATTTCAGGCAGCTAATCTAATCATGGAAACCTTCTATATATGGAAACTTATTTAATTAAGGCAGCTGATCTATTTTTGGAAACTTTCTATTTTTAGAAACTAATCTATTTTAAGCAGTAAATTCTATTTTAGGAAACTTTCTATTTTTGGAAACTTTCTATTTTTGGAAACTTTCTATTTTTGGAAACTTTCTATTTTTGGAAACTTTCTATTTTTGGTAACTTTCTATTTTTGGAAACTTTCTATTTTTGGAAACTTTCTATTTTTGGAAACTTTCTATTTTTGGAAACCTGCTATTTTTGGAAAGTTACTTATTATTATACAGTAAGTATATTAATACATGAATCACCAGTAATACTTAAACAGATTAATCAGAATACTAGATAAACACAGTTTAAGGCTTTAAACAGTGAACCAGGACCTAAAACATACCAAATCAGCTAATATGAGACATAAAACCCAGTACGTAATCAGTGAATCGATACTTATACACGTGTGTATTCATGTAGCGTTAGTGATCCAGAAGTAGGAGTCTTTCTTCCGTTCATTCACTGGACTTGAGGTACGGATTCCCGTCCTTTCAGTATGGACATTCCTTCCTTATTAGGATTTCCCCGTATGCAGCCAACTGTTTTCCCCAGTATTTGTTTTATTGTTTTGAACTGCTTATGTTTAATTAGCATAATCTATAGCCATATACAAGCATGACCAGTTTCACCTAGTTATGGAGGTACCATAACCATAACATTAGAGGCACCAATGTTATGACTTCCCCACGGCAGAGTGATTGCTCGTGGCGTCCCTTTCAGTTTTGGCCATATTATTATATCATGTGGGGCGTATGGGTGCATCCTAGTTACATGTTTTATTCAGTTTATCATGGTGAATGTGGTGTGTGCCTTGCACCCTTCACAAGGAGCTGATCCCTCCTACCCAAAATCAGTATATTGATTAGAGGCATCCCCTCTAATCAGCAGGATGAGGTCACCCCTCCAAGTATTCATGCACGTGACCTTTTCATGACCTATATGGGCTATGGTATATATATGTTAAAACAGTTTTCACAGGTTAAACATAAGGCTTTTCAAACTATAAAACCAGTTTTCATGATACTTAACCAGTTTACTCAGTACTTAGTCTTCCGCTGTTATATGTTACATGCTTATCCTATTCCATGCTATATTGTACATCCGTGCACTGAGCGTCTTGCTCAGCCGTTTTCCTTTTCATGTTCCCAAAACGGCAGGTACTCAGGGACGCTCGTAGATCTCAAACGTAGGTGCATATGGACTGGAAGCTTTACTGTCTTTCTTTACTTTATGCATTTCCTTTACTTTGATACAGTTGCTATGGACATTGTTTCGTCCTTCCTTTTACAGTATTTATGTTTGTGTGTGATGAGCTTTACTTTGGGATACCGATGTTTGGTTCCGGTATTTCCTTTTATGGTTGAATAATGCTTAGACATTTATCCTTGTATGCTTTGATGACACGCCATGATATGCGTAATATTCCATTTCCAAAATGGGGTGTTACAATTATGGTATCAGAGCCAAGGATTCGACCTGTAGGCTCTCAAATATGACCTGTGATTAGTGGGTAGTCACTACGGTCTTCCTAGAACTGACAGTTGTTTTCATGCATTCATCATTTTTAAGCATACATATACATGTCATTGTTACAGGGTTTTTGACTAAGTAATGGTTGGTACAGGACTGGCCCTATTTAGTCGCATGTGTTTTATCGAAACTTTTAGATTTGAGACCGACCCATAGGCGTCCCCTCGATATGTCTTTTATTTTGAGTGAACTGACCGGAGGCGTTCACTCTCGAGCATCAAAATTTTCATAAAACTGCATCATGCATTCATACAAAGATTTTCTTGCATAAAATTTTTCTCGTGAAATTTTTTTTGGCATAAAATTTTTTTTTATTTTATGTTTGAGCTGTTAATCATATGTTTTATGTTATACTGTCAGATGGTTCTCACACGCGAGCAAGAGCAGCTCAATGCTGCAATTCAGGCTGCCATGCAAGCCTTACTTCCTCAACTGAGGAATGACATTCGTGCTGAAGTCCAAGCTGCCAATAATCAGCAGCCGCAGAATCAGGCACCTCCTCCTCCTCCTCCCCCAGTGACTCTAGCGGTATGGTTGGAAAGATTTAACAAGCTCCGTCCTAGAGCTTTTGAAAAGACTAATAGCCCCAGCGATGCTGAAAGCTGGCTGACTCACATTGAGAAAATCTTCAATGCTATGGGATGTGACCCCGCCTTCAAGGCAAGATTGGCATGCTACAGGTTTGAGGGCGATGTACTCAACTGGTGGCTAGCTTTGACGCAGTCAGAAGGAGGTGATGAATGGGTCGCTGGTTTGACATGGGCCCAATTCAAGGAGAGAGTGATGGAACAGTTCTTTCCTAAGGCAGAGCAGGACAAACTCAAGCGAGAATACCACGGGATACGTCAGAGACAGGGCGAGAATAGCAACGAATTCATGCAGCGCTTTCTTCGCCTAGCTGGTTTTCTAGGAGCAGCGGCTGGTACTCCTGAGGAGCAGGCACACCATTTTAGGTGGGCACTTCGCACCTCGGTTGCGAACAATCTAGTATGTGCTACGTTCAATACAGTAGCACAAGTGGCCGACGCAGCAAGAAAGCTTGAGATGTTGCAGGAACGCGATGAGTTTGGGGAAGCTGAAAGACCCGACAAGAGGTAAAACATTTCGTGTTCTAGCGTTAACCAGACCGCATCCTATCGTTATATGTTCTATAATCATCTCTTAAACTGTATCTTCCAGGCAGAAAACTGGGGACCGGTCTCAGCCGGCTACTCAGCAGCAGCCCAATCAGCCCAAAGGAAACGGTCACTCTAACGACCGTTCTGTTGTGGAAAGGCGCAACGGTAATGATAATTACCGTAACAATGCGGGACACTCCAACAACAGCAGGTCCTACTATTTATGCATCTTCTTATGATTTCATGTTATGTCTCTCATGCTGACACTATATTAATCTCTACCAGGAACCACGGTAACGGAAGGGACCAGAACCACAGGGGTTCTCAGCCTAACCGTTCAGCTAACACTGGTAAATATCTTATGACGCTTACGTCCTATACTCGTGCATATACCTTATTCTTAACACGTCTTGTCATCAGCAGGCCCTCAGCAAGCAAGGACTCCTGCTGGAGGATTCACTCATCCTCTTTGCAGCACTTGCCATCGCAGACACCCTGGCCCATGTCGTCGTGACTCCGACGCGTGCTACAAGTGCGGCCTCCCTGGCCATCGTATGAGAGATTGCCGTAAGGGTGAAATGGAGGGTACTTCGGGTCATGCTGATACTAAACCGCCTCCTACCACTGGGCGTGTCTATACGACATCGCGCGATCAGGCAAACAAATCTACAGGTACCATTACTGGAATTTTATATATGTACGGCCAGGCTGCATGTGTTCTTTTCGACACGGGTGCCACTCATTCAGTTGTTTCCACTACTTATGCTAAGAACATCAGGACACTTCCCTTGCCACTAGAAAATAAGCTTACCATTTCCACGCCTCTGAGGGACTCTGTATTAATAACTCATGTATACAAGAGTCTTCCTCTAGAGTTTGACGATAAAGTTCGTGCAGTAGATGCACTTCCTCTAGACATGATTGAGTTCGATATGATTCTCGGCATGGATTGGCTATCCAAGCACCATGCTACCATAGACTGCCACTCTTATCGAGTGATCTTCGGCGACATTAATGCACCAGAGTACATCCATAACGGGTTCATACCCGGACGGTCTGTACAAGTCATATCTACCTTGCAAGCACGAGCATTACTGTCACATGGCTGCGAAGGTTATCTCGCTACGGTTCATGACATGGATGCTGAATCCCCATCGATTCAGGATCAACCAGTAGTTTCGGAATTTCAAGACGTCTTCCCAGATGAACTTCCAGGCATACCACCTGCAAGAGAAGTGGAGTTCAACATCGACCTTGTTCCAGGAGCTGAGCCAATCTCTAAGGCTCCGTATCGTATGGCTCCCATAGAACTAAAAGAACTGAAGGACCAACTGCAGGAACTTCTTGAACGAGGGTTCATTAGACCGAGCGCATCTCCATGGGGCGCACCGGTCTTGTTCGTTAAGAAGAAGGACGGCAGCATGCGACTTTGCATTGACTACCGTGAACTTAATAAGATTACCATCCGCAACAGATATCCACTGCCACGTATAGACGATCTGTTTGACCAACTTCAAGGAGCCAAACACTTCTCAAAGATCGATCTAAGGTCAGGCTACCATCAGCTAAGGGTTAAAGAGCAGGATATTGCCAAGACTGCTTTTCGTACCCGCTATGGCCATTATGAGTTTGTAGTCATGCCATTCGGCCTGACTAACGCTCCAGCAGTATTCATGGATCTGATGAACAGAATCTTTCATGAATTCCTTGATAAATTTGTCATTGTATTCATCGATGACATCTTGATATTCTCAAAGTCCACGGAGGAACACGAAGATCATCTCCGTACTGTACTACAGATTCTTCGTCAGAAGCAGCTGTATGCGAAATTCTCCAAGTGTGAGTTCTGGTTAAACAAGGTGGCATTCTTAGGTCACATTGTATCAGCAGAAGGGATCACTATGGACCCAGCGAAGGTTGAGGCTATCACTAAATGGCCAAGACCAACATCAGCGACAGAAGTCCGCAGTTTCTTAGGCTTAGCTGGATATTATCGAAGATTCGTGGAGAACTTTTCCCGCTTGGCACTACCTCTCACCAAACTGATGTGAAAAGGAGAGAAATTCGTCTGGACGGAAGAACGAGAGAAGAGCTTCGAAGACCTAAAGCAGAAGTTAGTATCTGCACCTATTCTTACTCTCCCATCTGGTACAGGTGGATTTCAGATCTATAGCGATGCATCGGGGAAGGGACTGGGCTGTGTTCTCATGCAACATGGGAAAGTGATCGCGTATGCTTCACGGCAGCTTAAGCCCTATGAAGAAAACTACCCTACGCATGACCTGGAGCTTGCTGCAGTGGTGTTCGCATTGAAGATATGGAGGCATTACTTATACGGAGAATCATGCGACATTTTCACGGATCACAAGAGCTTGAAGTATATCTTCACACAGCGAGAATTGAACATGAGACAAAGGAGATGGTTGGAACTGTTGAAGGATTATGATATTAACCTACAGTATCATCCCGGGAGGGCTAATGTAGTAGCAGATGCACTCAGCAGAAAGTCCGGAATGATAAACGGCATTGAGATCAAGGAACAAAACATAAGAGACTTGGAGCGGCTAGACATCGAAATCATGGTACGTGGGCAGCACGGATACTGGGCGAATCTTAGAGTAGAACCTGAGTTACTGACTAGGATTAAGGAAGCGCAGAAGGATGATGGAGAGATTTGGGCGATAATTCAGAATTTGGAGAAGCAGACAGAATTCAGAATGGACGCAGACGGTATCGTTTGGCAGGGCACGAGACTTTGTGTTCCTGACAATCCAGAACTCCGGGAAGCATTGTTAGCTGAAGCTCACAGCTCCCCATTTTCTATACATCCTGGGTCGACAAAAATGTACCATGACATCAGACAGCACTTTTGGTGGAGTGGTATGAAACAGGATGTAGCCACGTATGTCTCCAAATGTCTTACCTGTCAGCAGGTTAAGATTGAACATCAGCGATCTGGCGGTCTCCTTCAACCGTTGGATATTCCAGAGTGGAAGTGGGACAAAATCACCATGGATTTTGTTACCGGTCTTCCGCCTACCAAGAAGAAGCACGATGCTATTTGGGTCATCGTTGATCGACTCACCAAATCAGCTCATTTCTTACCGATACGCAAGGAAGATCCGGTAAGTAAACTCGCAGATACGTACAGAAGGGAGATCATGAGACTCCACGGCACTCCCTCCAGCATCGTCTCAGACAGAGATCCTCGTTTCACGTCGCGATTCTGGAAAGGTCTGCAAAAAGCTTGGGGTACACAACTTAAGCTGAGCACGGCCTTTCATCCTCAAACGGACGGACAATCGGAGCGAACAATTCAGACATTGGAAGATATGTTAAGGTCGTGTGCGTTGGAATGGACAGGTGATTGGGACGATTACATCTGTTTAGTCGAGTTTGCATACAACAACAGCTGGCACGCAAGTATCAAATGTGCTCCTTTCGAAATGTTGTATGGCAGAAAGTGTCGCGCTCCAACTTGCTGGGATCAAGTGGGAGAGCGAACACTCGAAGGACCAGATATTATAGAAATGACCAATGAGAAGATTGAGGTAGCTAAACAGAAGTTGCAAGAAGCACGGTCACGTCAGAAGAGTTACGCCGATAAGCATCGTAGGGACATACATTTTAATGTGGGAGATCACGTCTTCCTCAAGGTCTCGCCGGCACGTGGTGTTAAATGCTTCGGGATCAAAGGGAAACTCAGTCCTCGGTTCATAGGACCTTTTGATATCGTTGAACGAATCGGCGAAGTATCTTACCGATTGGCGTTACCTCCTCAGCTTTCGCACGTGCATAACGTGTTCCATGTGTCCTTACTCAGAGGGTACAATTATCATCCCCTTCACATGGTTCAGTATCCACTGGAACAGATACGTGAAGATCTCACGTTTATAGAAGAACCCGAACGAGTACTCGACAGGCAAGAACGAGTCATGAGAAGGAAGACGATTCCATTCGTCAAAATTCTTTAGAGGGACCATACCGAGCGGGAAGCCACTTGGGAAACAGAGGAGTCTATCCGGGCTTCTTACCCTCACTTCATATTTTGAGTTCGGGTATGTCACTTCTTTTCAGCTTACTTTATCTATAATTCGGGGACGAATTATTCTTTTTAGGGGGGAAGAATTGTAAAACCCGCATGCTTTTACCATGAATAGTGCCCTTAAGATCGTACGTCCTAGATTAAAACTTACCTCAGTTAGTATTGATCACATTCATGTGCTAATAATCAAGCAAGTGCATACGTGTATGACATGACAAGTATCGATTTAGTACGAACTCATGATTAACAGTAATAAATATATCACGTGAACATAATTAAATCAGGATCACCATTTAAAATACTAACTAGAATAATTACGTAAATACTTATAATATAATTACGAGCGTTAAGTTTACGATAAACGACACGTTAGAATAAACAGAAACACTTTAAACACGAGCACGTTTAACCACGAACGAACACGAAACATCGGGACACGAGAAAGGTACGGGTACCCCATGTGGGGCCCCCATACCCACGGCACATATACAAGAAATGGGCTTAGCCCATGGACTTTACAAGTAAAGGGGGGTAAAGAGTAAAACATGTTTTCACTTTTCATTTTCAAGAAATAAACACAAAAACCCTAAAAGAGTTTTTCTCCTCTCCTTTTTCTCCTTTTGTGCCGCCACCTAAACACCACCATTGGAGGGTGTTTGTTTGATTTTGATCTTAAAAACAAGTGTTAGAAACCGTGTTTGTTCATCCTTTTTCCAAGCTACATAGTGGTATACCTTTCTAACCCTTCTTTTAATTCTTTTTAATTCTTTTAATCTTTGATTATTTTCATGAACATGTTATTATTTTTCTTATTAAAACAAGGTAATTAATCATTGATCTAACATGTTTTGGTATTAATTAAAATCAAGGAATGATTTAAAAGGGGTGTTATGTTTGGCCGCCTAGCAAACAAACCCGAGGGGGGGTTTGGTTTGCTATTGCCGCCACCACCAAGACCATTTTTGGTCTTGGTTGGCTCATGTGGGACCCACGGCAGCAAGGGGACACATGTGCCCCGGGTTTGGCTCGGGGTACGGTGTCGAATTCATGCCCGATTCATGGTTCGTTGGTTAAATCATGATCTATGTTACATGTTAATTTTTATGAATCATGAACTTAGGATATAATTAATTAATAACATGAAATATTAATTAAATCATGACTTAGGTTATTTTAATTATTAGTTTAACATGACATTCATTTAACCTAAGTATTTTATGTTATAAGATATAATTAATTAATTATTAAAACATGCCTATAATTAATTAATTTAGACATGACTTAGGTTATATTATTAATAATAATAATACACATTTTAACCTAAGTATTTTATTTCATTTTAATTAGTACATGTTATACTTTAATTAAAATGCTTAACCTATAGTTTAATTAAAATACATGAAATAATAATTAAACTATACACTATATCATATGACTTAAGAAATAAGCTTATAACACTTAGACTTATATGTTAGCTTATGTAATCAGCTTAATTCTAATTATGGAAACTTCTATTTATAGAAACTTAATTAAATAAGGCAACAAATCTAATTATGGAAACCTTCTATATATGGAAATCAATCTATTTCAGGCAGCTAATCTAATCATGGAAACCTTCTATATATGGAAACTTATTTAATTAAGGCAGCTGATCTATTTTTGGAAACTTTCTATTTTTAGAAACTAATCTATTTTAAGCAGTAAATTCTATTTTAGGAAACTTTCTATTTTTGGAAACTTTCTATTTTTGGAAACTTTCTATTTTTGGAAACTTTCTATTTTTGGAAACTTTCTATTTTTGGTAACTTTCTATTTTTGGAAACTTTCTATTTTTGGAAACTTTCTATTTTTGGAAACTTTCTATTTTTGGAAACCTGCTATTTTTGGAAAGTTACTTATTATTATACAGTAAGTATATTAATACATGAATCACCAGTAATACTTAAACAGATTAATCAGAATACTAGATAAACACAGTTTAAGGCTTTAAACAGTGAACCAGGACCTAAAACATACCAAATCAGCTAATATGAGAAATAAAACCCAGTACGTAATCAGTGAATCGATACTTATACACGTGTGTATTCATGTAGCGTTAGTGATCCAGAAGTAGGAGTCTTTCTTCCGTTCATTCACTGGACTTGAGGTACGGATTCCCGTCCTTTCAGTATGGACATTCCTTCCTTATTAGGATTTCCCCGTATGCAGCCAACTGTTTTCCCCAGTATTTGTTTTATTGTTTTGAACTGCTTATGTTTAATTAGCATAATCTATAGCCATATACAAGCATGACCAGTTTCACCTAGTTATGGAGGTACCATAACCATAACATTAGAGGCACCAATGTTATGACTTCCCCACGGCGGAGTGATTGCTCGTGGCGTCCCTTTCAGTTTTGGCCATATTATTATATCATGTGGGGCGTATGGGTGCATCCTAGTTACATGTTTTATTCAGTTTATCATGGTGAATGTGGTGTGTGCCTTGCACCCTTCACAAGGAGCTGATCCCTCCTACCCAAAATCAGTATATTGATTAGAGGCATCCCCTCTAATCAGCATGATGAGGTCACCCCTCCAAGTATTCATGCACGTGACCTTTTCATGACCTATATGGGCTATGGTATATATATGTTAAAACAGTTTTCACAGGTTAAACATAAGGCTTTTCAAACTATAAAACCAGTTTTCATGATACTTAACCAGTTTACTCAGTACTTAGTCTTCCGCTGTTATATGTTACATGCTTATCCTATTCCATGCTATATTGTACATCCGTGCACTGAGCGTCTTGCTCAGCCGTTTTCCTTTTCATGTTCCCAAAACGGCAGGTACTCAGGGACGCTCGTAGATCTCAAACGTAGGTGCATATGGACTGGAAGCTTTACTGTCTTTCTTTACTTTATGCATTTCCTTTACTTTGATACAGTTGCTATGGACATTGTTTCGTCCTTCCTTTTACAGTATTTATGTTTGTGTGTGATGAGCTTTACTTTGGGATACCGATGTTTGGTTCCGGTATTTCCTTTTATGGTTGAATAATGCTTAGACATTTATCCTTGTATGCTTTGATGACACGCCATGATATGCGTAATATTCCATTTCCAAAATGGGGTGTTACACTAATCTTCAAGGCTGTCAGCGTTGACTTCTTCAATGTCAACGCTTGGCTGTCAGCGTTCAATGTCATCCTATCAGCGTTGACATTCTTCTTATCAGCGTCTAGTGAACTGACCCATATTTTATTCCCAACAAACGTCAACTTTACTGAAAAGACGAGAAGACAAGAAGAAAGGGAGAAAGCCCACTCACCAACCAACCACTAGCCTATAAATAGGAAAACCCCTCACACTTTTTGGGAGCTTTAGTTTTCCAGTTTTCTTTTCTTTTGTTTCGTAGGGAAGAAGCCAACACCACTAAGATGTTGGTGGTTTTTATTCTTGTTTCACAAATCTTGTAGTTTTAATGTTTTCCTTTGATTGTTTAAACCTTAATCATCAATATAATCTTTTCATTTTAATCTTGTTCATCTTTCTTTTTTATTCAAAGTTTAAAGTTCTTATTTAATTGATTTTGATCTTCAAAAGTTAGTTGATTTTGTGTTTTTATTGTTGGGATTTGATGTTTATGGTTAGTAGATGATTATTGGTTAGTTTGGTTTAAACCTTTTGGTTTATTTGGCTTGATTTTGTTAAGAATCGTATTCCCCTGTTTTTACTGTTCTTCGTCCCCAGCATTCTGAACCAAAGTGGACATTCCGGATCAATCACTTTCATTTTTTGTATTCCGGATCAACGTCCTTCATTCGGAGTATTCATACATTCCGGATCAAGTCCTTTGTTCGGAATATTCTTATATTCCGGATCAAGTCCTTCGTTCGGAATATTCTTATATTCCGGATCAACGACCTTCGTTCGGAATATTCATATATTCCGGATCAACTCCTTCGTTCGGAATATTGAACCATTCCGGATGAAGTCCTTCGTTCGGAATATTCAACCATTCCGGATCAACCTATATCCTGGATCAACGTTAATATTCCACATGAACCTGTTATTCCGCATGAGCTTATATTCAGCATGAACCTATTATTCCGAATGAAACTCCTTTATTCCGCATCAATCATTTATTCCGCATCAACCATTTATTCCGCATGAGCATCTTTTTCATCTTTTCTTATTTTAAGTTTTCTGAGTTTTAAATTACATTTTTAATCACTTTCATTCGTTGTTTAATTTTGAACTAATCTTTACTTCTTTACCTTGATTTTCATTTGTCAATTGTTTTAGCTTCTTTTCACGACTTTGCTATTTTATTCCTTTTCCGTAGAATAGAAAACCCAATCCCCTTTTTGTGTAACCAAGAACAATCATTCCACTTTAAGCTGTGATCAATTCGAGAACTAATCTGAACCACAATGAAAATGCATAGTATCATTGACTTTTTCGGAATATCAAACTTTTTCAGAGAAATTTTCGGAGAAATCAACTTTTTCAGAGAAATGAACAATTTCAGGAAAAATAATTTCAGAAAAAGGGAGAACTTCCGAATAATAACCCCTAATCCGAAAATATGAAAAAAAAAGATACAGTAACACTAAAAATCAGAAAATATGCCACGAATAAGCTAAAATCAAATAAGCATCTACCAAAACTTAATCTAAAACACTTTTAAGAAAAACTAATTAAACAACAAATTAAAAACTTGAAAAACACTAATAAAACTAAAAATTTGAAAATGAACTTTTTAATAAAATAAACTAATAAAAACACTTAACTACAATCAAACCAAACACACAATAAGCTATAAAATCAATAATCCAACACAATCAAAAACATAAAAGCATAACAAACAATCAAATAAGCATAATAATAAACACATAAACATAAAGATTAACAAAGATAAGAAAGGTAGAATGAGAGATTAATATAAAAACTTGATTAAAATTAAAGATTCAACAATAATTAAAGGTAAAATTAAAAGACTTACAAATTTAAGGTGCAAGACAAGGAATGTAAATTGACAAGAAATTAAATGACATGGAAAATAAATGTGGAAAGACTAAGTTGTCAATTTAGCTAACACCTCCTAATGTGTCATTGGGAGGGTATTTATAGGGAGATTAGCAAGTTTTGATCTTTTCTTCCTTTTCTCGTCTTTTCATCTTTATAAATTCTTCGACTTTCTCGACGTTGTCTCGGGATAAATTGAACTCGTCTTATAATTTCTTCATTAGTTAGACTTGAGTTCTTCGACTTCATTAAAATTCCTTCTTTAGACTTTTTCTTCGATAAATCTTCAGAATAGGCCTTGGACTTCCATTCTTTTTGCACTCTTGATCTTTTGACTTCGTCTTTTGTCTTTTTCTTCGATAAAAGCTCATGAAAGCCCATGCTTTCTTCCCTTTTCACATTTTGGTCCTAAATCTCAACAAAAACACAAACCACGCATAATTCCGATATTTACGACATAAAATACACGTTTTGGCTTGGTTATTATTATAATTAAGTGGTAAAAGGATAAGCGTTTTCACACTTATTAAATCCCCTACACTTGACCATTGCAATGTGATAGGTGTGAAAACACCCATACTTTTACCACTTATTTCTTGCTAAAACAAGACCAAAACGCGTATTTAATATCATTTGTTTGGAATTATGCGTGGTTTGTGTGTTTGTTGTGTTTTCAGAGCCAACCGGATAAAATATTGAAGAAAACATGGGATTGCACGGGTTTTATTAAAGAAAAAGACGAAAAGACGAAGTCTATAGTCCAAGAGATGCAAAAGATTTGAAGTCAATGGGCCTATTTGAAGATTTATCGAAGAAAAGGACCAAAGATGGAAGATTTACATATGTCGAAGAACTCAAGTCTATTAAACGAAGAAATTAAAAGACGAGTTGAATTTGTTCATCGACAAATCCCGAATCAGAATCGAAAACGTCAACTTTACTGAAAAGACGAGAAGACAAAAAGAAAGGAAGAAAGCCCACTCACCGACCAAGTTCAAGGCCTATAAATAGGAGTCCCCTTCATTGTTTAGAGGGAGCTTTTCAATTTTTCCAGTTTTTTTTCTTCCTTTATTTTCGTAGGAAACCAACACCATTAAGATGTTGGTGATTTTTCATCTTTGTTGAATTCACTAATCTTGTAAGTTTTAATCTTTCTTTTTGTTTGTTCAACCTTAATCTTTCAATATAATCTTTCCTTTAATCTTATTCATCTTTTTCTTATTGATTCAAAGTTTTAAAGTTTTATTTGGTTGATTTTAATCTTCAAAAGTAAGTGGGTTTTGTGTTTTTGTTGATTTGGTTTAAAGATTATCATTAGTAGATGATTGGTGGTTAGTTTTGTTTAATCTTTGGTAAAAACTTGGTTGATTTTGGTTCAAATTCGTCCTTGCTTTATTTCCCTATTCTTCGCGTATTACCTGTTTCCCAGATTCCGGATGAACAAAACATTCCGGATGAAGCTTTTTAGTTAAGTTATTCCGAGTCAACGATTATTCCGAACGAAGTGTTTTAGTTTATTATTCCGGATGAGTGTGATATTCCGAACCAGTTGATTTCCCCTTTTATTCCGAACGAAGTTAATATTCCGAACGAGTGAAGTATTCTGAATCAGTGAATTATTCCGGATCAAAGAATATTCCGTATAAAACTTTTATTCCGAACCAAGTGATTTTCAAGTTATTCCGCATGAGCATTTAGTTTAAGTTATTCCGAGTCAAGCTAACATTCCGAGCCAGTTATTTTATTCCGCATAAAGCAAGATTCCGAACCAACAGTTTAGCCAAATATTCTGAATGAAGACATTCCGAACCAAGCATTCCGAACCAAGCATTCTTTCCGGATGAAGCTATTATTCCGAACCAGTTATTTTTCCGAGTAAAGCCTTTATTCCGAATCAGATTTCCCTTTTTTATTCCGAACGAGCAAGATATTCCGGATCAGATACTTATTCCGGATGAAGTGAATTTCAAGCTATTCCGAATGAGGAGATTTATTTCGCATCAAGGTTATTCCAAATGAAGCCTTTTCATCAAATATTCCGAATGAGCCTTTTGCCTTGATAATTCCGAACCAGCCTTTTGCCTTGATAATTCCGAACCAGCAAATATTCCGGATCAGTTGTTTTTCAAGTAAAGGGTATTTACTATTACTGTTTTAGTGTTTAATTTTAATTCAATTCAAGCTTTATTTTTAATTGTTTTTGTTAACTGCTTTTAGTTTGTTTTTATTTCTTTACGCATTTAATCCCTTTTAGCAGAATAGAAAACCAATCCTCCTTTTTAATCACCAAGAACAACTATTCCACTTTGAACCGTGATCAATTCGAGTAGATACCGAGAACTTAATTGAACCCTAGTAAAATCTTTGTATGACAATGTCCTAATGCAATGCATTAGTTACAAAGCAAGTTTTATATTTTCCATCATAATCAATCCACCTTGGCCTTTATTAAACACAAGACAAGTAAAAAGTACAAGACTTACCTTAGGGTTTTGGAATGTCATGAATGTTTATCACCCTCAAGTTTCACGTTCCCCATGCCAAGCTTAAAAACGAGATCATTGTTATTATAAGTTAGCAAACTATCACAAACTTCTGTGGGCCAATTATTCACTTAGACTCCCTTATTCCTAGGTGTATCTCTTATATTTTATTGTTGTCTTGAACGATCACAAGGATGCATTGTTTGACTTATTTCGATAATTTATTAAGGCTGAAATAAAGTAGGGTCATTTAATCAATAGTTAGCTAAAGGACAAAATCTTTTAAAACTGCTTCTCGGGACCTCATAAAGTTCATATCTTGGCATAACTCGCTTCACTATTTGAGACCTTTCTCGGACCGATATTTGGTATTGACTTCATACTTAAAATCTTGAGAGACGTTCATGAAATAATGGTCTTCTCTTCATAATAGGAATTTCTTCACTTGAACTTTTTGAGAGATTCATAATACTTGGACCACGACTTCTTCATTATTCTCCAATCTTTATTTGGGATTTTGATATACAACGATCCGCCTCCTTTTAGGACTTGGATCTATTTACCCTCATACCTTGTTAGGGCCTTTTTGGATAGACTTCTTCATGATCTTTATTGGAGTGTTTGCTTTTCGTCGTGTGTCTTGATCCTTCATATTGATTTTTGATAAATGATTCTTCACATCACTTGGGATCTTTAGCAACAAAATGTAGCCCTCATGTCTTGTTAGGACCTTTTCGGACTCGCAAATCTTCGCATCCCGCTTCAATAAGTTATGCCTTGGCTATGAACTCTAATTAATACCGAGCAACTTTTAAATGATCTTATGCTAGATGCTAAGTAACTTTTCAAATCGTACAACCTTACTTATTGCAATTAAATTTATTAACAAGCGATGGGAGAAAAATCTCATAATTAACTCACATAAATTCATGAAAGAATACCAAACTTATAATTGACTCTAACATCTCTCGTTCTCCACAATTTAAAATCTCAAGGAATGAGACTCGTGGATGCTTAGCCTATTAAATTAATGTTTTTGGTTTTCAAGTCGTCTATAGGATCTTGCATCTTCTTAGACTCTTTCAAGTTTAGAATTCGCATTTTAAAGTTCCCTTGATAAACGACTTTCTAGGATCAATTGAAAATAGGAACTTGCGAAAAGTTATAACCCGTAAGAGTTAAGACTTTCGCGTTTTAAAGTTCCCTATATAAAAGCCTAGCAAAACTTGACTTAAACACGTAAAGGATACTAGCTAGAATAAACTTATATAAGTAAACTCGGGTTGAGTGAAAAGATTCACAACGTTTAAAAAATTAAAACCACCTTATTAAAAATTTATTCTAGTAAAGAAAGAAAATAACTATAACAAAAGAAAAACTACTAGGCCAAAATAGATCAAAAATTTTGAAAAATGTCGAAAAATCAATTTTCCGGAAGAGACAACTAAAGTGATTCCTATTTTAATATTGAAGAATATAAAATAGAGAATTAAAAGAGTTTAGGATAGAACCGGGAAGACGGGTACACAGAATCACGGGTCGTCAAAGTCATCAAGAATGGATATTTGAAAGCTCGAATCCCTACACATGATTAGAAAGAAAATAACAAACATATACTTGGGTCTCCCCCTACACTTATTATAAAAACAAAAGAAAAAGGATAGATACTCGGGTTGCCTCTCGAGAAGCGCTTGTTTTTGTTAACCAATTCGTGAGCCTGACTCGACCTTGATTAGCATGGGAATAAACTTGAAGAACATCCACCGGGATCAAATACATGGTTTTCATCCATCAAATAGAACAAGCTTAAGGCGAACAAGGCAAGCCAAAGTAGAGTAGGCAAGGTTCCCTTAAGCAAAGATGGAGCACGGTGGTAGCAAGGGTGAAGAGGTGTAAGCATATCTCCAAAAGTTCCAAAAATATTTCCTTTTATTTCATCAGATGGAACTGAGATGGCCTGAAAATTTCAATACCGGGATCAAACATCTTTTCCTTTAGGGGAAAATAACACTCAGGCTCAGTAGACCTTGAAGAGGATCCGCTCATAAATCTCACAATCTCATCCACGGAAGGTGGATAGAGAGGTGTCAAGACATAGGTACTGCGGATATCGGTGTCAGTCGGCTTCTTCTCCTTTGAAACGGGTTTCTTCATATCCAAAAGAGAATAAAGACCATAATCATCAAAGTCCAAAGGAGGAGAATCACTCTCATTTGGGAAGTAAGTGTTGAGAAAAGTATCAAAATCTTCCTCAAATGAGTAGTCATCCAAAGTAGGATCAAGCATTGTTGTTGGAGGCGGATCTCTATCAAAAGTAGGTGCAAGGTCATCATGTGAAGAATCACTCGAAAGAGTATCGACATCATCAAAGTCATCATAAGTTTGCATGTCTGGATACTCATAAGTAAAATCATTAGAATCATCCATATCAGAACTAGAATCGTCATCATAGTCATCATAGATTGGTGGAGACTCAAATATTGGTGGAGGAGCTAAATTGGAGAGAGAATCATCCACATCATCTTTAAACAGTAGATTATCATAGCAAGGATCAAATAGAGGATTGTTGTAGACGACAAAATCATCAAGCACATTAATCATATTCGCCGATTCTCTTCCATTGGGTTTTGTTGTGATCTTCCCCATTTTAAATACTTGTGCATCATTCCCGACTCTTAAGATTAACTCACCTTCGGCAACATCGACTAATGCTTTTCCGGTTCTCAAGAATGGCCGACCAAGTACTAATGGAATACGAGGGTCCATTTGATAATCAACAACAACAAAGTCGGCCGGAAAAGTGAAGGTGCCAACTTTAATGAACACATCTTCGGCAATTCCAACGGGGTAAGCGAGAGTGCGATTTGCTAGCTCAAGAGTCATCTTTGTTGGTGTAAGATGAGGTAATGATAGTGATTTCCAAAAACTTAAAGGCATCAAATTTATACTTGCCCCGAGATCAGCTAAGGCAGTAAATTCTTCGGTTTGGTTAAAAGTACATGGTAGCACAAAACGATCGGGATCTCTAAGTTTCTCCGGAAGTTCTTTAAAAAGGACGGCAGAAAAATTTTCATTCAATCGAGTATTAACAAACTCGGCCATCTTCTCCTTCTTATTAAGCAATTCCTTAAACATCTTAACAAATTTAGGCATTTGGGCTAGAGCTTCAACAAGGCTAAAGGTGATGGTCAGTCCCGAAATCTTCTTCAAATAGTTCGACACTTGAATGCCATCCTTGGTGAGCAATTTGCCCTTGTCTAAGCGAGAAGGATAAGGGATGTTGGGTTTATAGGTGGAAAGTAAGGTTGGTGAAGGGTGTTTCTTGGGAACTTCAGTAAGAGGTGGAGACGGTAATGGAGAACTAATACTAGGCGTGGGAGTAGGAGGGATAAATGGTGGTGGAGGAGGTGTAGATGGAGTAACTGGGGGAGGGGTAGATGGTCCTACAAGATTTGATCCACTACGTGTAGCAATAGCACTCACATTCGCTCTCGGGTTGGTAACAGTGTTTGAAGGAAGAGAGCCCGAAGTAGAGGGTTGAGTATTTGGTAAGAAACTAGCCAGCATATTCTTCAAATCATTTGTTTGAGTGCTAAAAGAGGTTTGTATATCCTTTCGAATCTCGGTTCTAATATCATTCCCTTTCTTAGTGATATCTCCTTTCAAGTTAATGATTTGGCTTTGAAGATTCTTAATTTGCTCTCCTTGGGTCCTCATGAAAGCTTCAACATCATGATTAATGGGTGGTGTTTGTTAAGCGGGGAGTGATAAGGATTAGAAGCTCGAAGTGGGTTTAGGTTGCTTCTATTGTAGTTGTTGGGGTTGTGGTTTTGAGGAGAAAAACCGGGTGAAAGAAAGTTGTTAGAACGGTAATTTAGCAAGTTAAGATCACCTTGAGGTCGGGCTTGATAGCTTTCTGTTGAACAGTTACCATAAGCCGCATACACGTTTTCCAGATTGTCATGAGTAGAAGGACAATCAGTGTATGAATTAGGACCCCCGCAAATCTCACAAGAAGTTGCAACAGCTTTAACTTGTTGTTGTTGATTTGTAGCCAAGAGTTGCATATTTTTGCTCATTTCGACCATTGCGCGGGTCAATTCGGTGATATCAGGGTTTGAAGAAGTAGAAGAAACATTGACTCTCGGGTTATTCCTTGAAGATGCGGATGAATCCCAAATTTTGTGATGAGTAGTCATGTTCTCAATAAGCTCTCTACACTCCTCAGGTCTTCTTTTCATAAATGTGCCACCGGCGGCTGCATTAATCGTATCACAATCACGAAAAGTTGAACCGTTGTAGAAAGTATCAATCAAAGTAACGGGGAGCATGTTATGGTTTGGACATCGATCAATCAAGACATTATATCGTTCCCAATCATCAAAAAGTGATTCATCAGGTTCTTGTGTAAATCCACTAATTTGATTCCGAAGGCTCGTGACCATGGATGGTGGAAAGTAGCACGACAAAAAGCGTTGAGTCATCTCATCCCAAGTATGGATTGAATTCTTCGGAAGACGATCAAACCATTTTTCGGCATGGTGGGATAAGGTGTGTGGAAATAGGTGAAGGCGAAGAAAATCCATGGTAACACCAGCCAACTTCATGCTTTGAGTATCGGTAATGAACTTGTGGAGGTGTTTGTTAGCATCATCATCCGACAATCCGCGAAATGGACAAGTATTTTGAACTTGTTGGATCATGTGATGCTTCAACGAAAACTCAGGAGCCATGATTTGCATCAGCGCAATCGGTCCTCCTCGTCCGTTCATGGTTGGTTGACAAAGCTCCTCCATTGTTCGAAGGTCGGGTGGGGGAACATTGTTGTTGTTATTCATGTTGAGGTGAGGTGGGTTATTGTTGTTGTGCACACCAGCCATATCTAAATCTTCACGAGTGTCGGGCTCTGAATAAGATGAAGATCTAGTACGCATACACCTGCAAAAGCAAAAGAAAAAGATACCAAAGAAATAGAGAATATATATGTACACTTATAAAAATAAAATCTTTTTGTATTTTTGAAATTTTTTAATTTTATTGTATTTTTGAAAATTTTCAAGCAAGAAAAATAACTTTCACGAGTGAACGGATCCCAAAATTCAACGCGTCTCTCACAGAAAACCGTTAATCTTTACGAAAAGAGCCGGCAGCGGCGCCATTTAATAACTAGATTTTACTCAGTTAAAAAGTTCGTTGAATGTGTCTATTCGAATTGAAAAAGGTTTAGCGTGCGACTCAGTCGTCTTTTGGTGGAAAAAGAAATAGATTGGTCGTTGTTGTAAAATTAAATTTTAAAACTTAAAAGTAAAAGGCAAGGTAAATAATCTAAAAATGATTAAAAAGTAAATGGTGCGAAATTAAGACTTTGAAGCTAAATTAATTAAAGCTTGACGAAAAGTAAATAAACGATATTAAAAACAAATATTAGAACGAAACAATTAATAAAAATAAAACTAAACGAAGAAATTAACTATCGACTCGAAAATAAAGTTTACTTAATGAAAAAGGAGAGAATAAAACTAAAATTGTACTTTAAAACTAAACGAGACAAATCTAAAGCGGGTACTAAATAAAAGATAAAACTTAAACTTTTGGAAAAAATATTAATACTAAAAATTGACGAAAAATTCAACTAAAATTACGTAACTTTCAGAATAAAACTCGGAACAACTTTCAGATAAAACTAAACAATTACGGAACAATACTAAATAATAAACAAGCTAGTAGGCAAGCAGCTGGAAGCAGCCTGGCTAGCTGCTCAATTTGGGCAAAAAAAAATTAAGCAAGTAAGCATGTCACCCTTTTTTTGCAATATGCACAGTACTCTTCGGAACTTTCTTTCTTCGCAACTTTTTTTTTCGGAAAAAATGATTTCAGAACTTTTAGCTTTTTTCAGATTTTTAATTTTTTCGGAGATTTCTTCGGAATCTCAAACTTTTTGAGAAAAATGCCATATCTTCGGAATAATAAACATTTTCAGAAAAAACAAAATCTTCAGAAAAATTATAATTTCGAAAAAAGGGAGTTTTTCAGAGAAATGCTAATCTTCGGAATACCAAATATTTTCAGAGAAATGACAAATTCAGAACTTCTTCGGAATAATGTTTTTTCAGAGTTTTTGACTTTTTCGGAATATCAAACTTTTTCAGAGAACATTTCGGAGAAATCAATTTTTCAGAGAAATGAACAATTTTAGGAAAAATAATTTCAGAAAAAGGGAGAACTTCGGAATAATAAACCCTAATCCGAAAATATGAAAAAAAGATACAGTAACACTAAAAATCAGAAAATAAGCCACGAATAAGCTAAAATCAAATAAGCAACCTACCAAAACTTAATCTAAAATACTTTTAAGAAAAACTAATTAAACCACAAATTAAAAACTTGAAAAACACTAATAAAACTAAAAATTAAAAATCAACTTTTTAATAAAACAAACTAATAAAAACACTTACTACAATCAAACCAAACATACAATAAGCTATAAAATCAATAATCTAACACAATCAAAAACATAAAAGCATAACAAACAATCAAATAAGCATAACAATAAGCACATAAACATAAAGATTAACAAAGATAAGAAAGGTAGAATGAGAGATTAATATAAAAACTTGAATAAAATTAAAGATTCAACAATAATTAAAGGTAAAATTAAAAGACTTACAAATTTAAGGTGCAAGACAAGGAATTTAAATTTACAAGAAATTAAATGACATGAAAATTAAATGTGGAAAGACTAAGTTGTCAATTTAGCTAACATCTCCTAATGTGTCATTAGGAGGGTATTTATAGGGAGATTAACAAGTGTTGAACTTTTCTTCCTTTTCTCGTCTTTTCGTCTTTATAAATTCTTCGACTTTCTCGACGTTGTCTTGGGATAAATTGAACTCGTCTTATAATTTCTTAATTAATTAGACTTGAGTTCTTCGACTTCATTAAACTTTCGTCTTTAGACTTTTTCTTCGATAAATCCTTAGAATATGCCTTGGACTTCCGTTCTTTTTGCATTCTTGATCTTTTGACTTTCTCTTTTGTCTTTTTCTTCGATAAAAGCCCGTGAAAGCCCATGTTTTCTTCCCTTTTCACATTTTGGTCCTAAATCTCAACAAAAACACAAACCACGCATAATTCTGACATTTACGACATAAAATACACGTTTTGGCTTGGTTATTATTATAATTAAGTGGTAAAAGGATAATTGTTTTCACACTTATTAGTACCCAGGGCTCATTGGAGAGCCCTCCAAAAGTTTGAAGTGAATCTATTGTCTCGATCATAGATTATTGAGACTGGTACTCCATGTGTGGTCACAATCTCCTTAAGGTAGGTCCTTGCCAACTTGGATAGGGAGTCAGATTCCTTGATATGTATGAATTGAGCAGACTTGGTGAGTCAATCAACTATCACCCAGATGGCATCATATCCGTGTGATAATTTTGGGAGTTTGGTAACGAAGTCCATGGTGATATTTTCCCATTTCCATTCAGGTATCTCAGGCTGTACTAGTAAACCTGAGGGTTTTTTGTGTTTTGTCTTGACATGTGAGCATGTCAAACATTTCTGGACGTTAGTGGCGATGTCAGCTTTCATGTTTGGCCACCAGTATAATTTCCTCATATCTTGATACATCTTTTCTGATCCAAGATGTATAGAATATTTGGACTTATGTGACTCGTGCATGATTACGTCCCTCAAATTCCCATGACGGGGTAGCCAACTCCTCATGTGTAAGCACAAAGTTCCATCCTCCCTCGGTTCCAGTTTCTCTTTGGAGAGGTGGGTTCAAAGCATTCCTCCAATGTCTTCTTTCTAGAGGTTTTCGGGTTTCTGCGCTTGAATTTGTGATTCTAGAATTTGCTTGGGCAGGTCTAGATTGATGGTGATGGTTAAGGCTCGAACCCTCATGGGTGGATCTTTATCCTTACGGCTTAATGCATCAGCAACTATGTTTGCTTTACCTGGGTGGTATTTGATTCCGCAGTCGTAATCGCTTAGCAGTTCGATCCAACGATCTTGCCTCATATTAAGCTCTTTCTGATCTAGTATATGTTGCAGACTCTTGTGGTCGGTGTACACTGTACACTTTGTTTCGTAAAGGTAATTCCTCCAAATCTTTAAAGCAAAAACTATAGCTCCAAGTTCTAGGTCGTGTGTGGTGTGTTTTTTCTCATGCTATTTCAATTGCCTAGAGGCATAGGCAATTACTTTCTTTCTTTGCATCAATACTGTCCCCAATCCATTGTATGATGCATCACAATATACCTCAAAGTCATCATTGCCCTCAGGCAAAGATAAGAGAGGCGCACTACATAGCTTCTGTTTTATCAACTGGAAAGTTTATTCCTCCTTTTCCCCCTAATTAAATTTCATTCCTTTCTGAGTGAGCTTGGTCATTGGTTTGGCTATCTTGGAGAAGTATTTGATGAATCTGCGGTAGTATCCAGCAAGGCCTAAGAATTGGCGGATCTCTGTCGGTGATCTAGGAGATGTCCAACTCTTAACGGACTCAACTTTCGCAGGATCTAAGTGGATACCATCGCTGTTAATGATGTGACCTAGGAAGTGGACTCTAGATATCCAGAACTCACATTTGGAAAATTTTGCATACATCTTCTCTTCCTTGATTACTTTCAATACTTGTGCCAGGTGCTCCGCATGGTCTTGCTTGTTCTTGGAGTAGACAAATATATCATCGATGAAAACTATCACGAACTTTTCCAGATAGGGTCTACACACCCGGTTCATGAGGTCCATGAATATTGTTGGTGCGTTTGTTAACCCAAAAGGCATAACTCGGAATTCGAAATGACCGTAACGAGTTCTGAAAGCTGTCTTAGGAATATCCTCTTCCTGGACTCTCAGTTGGTGATATCCAGATCTCGTATCAATCTTATAATACATACTCGATCCTTGGAGTTGATCGAATAAGCCGTCGATGCGAGGTAATGGATAATGATTCTTTACCATTAGTTTATTCAATTCCCGGTAATCGATACACATTCGAAAAGAGCCATCTTTCTTCTTAACAAATAGAACAGGGGCTCCCCACGGAGAGAAGCTAGGCCTAATGAATCCTTTTTCTGATAGTTCTTTCTTCTTAACAAATAGAACAGGGGCTCCCCACGGAGAGAAGCTAGGCCTAATGAATCCTTTTTCTGATAGTTCTTGGATTTGTTTGGCTATTTCTGTCACACTCCCAAAATATCAGAGTATAATGGCAACAAGGGAGTGGTGACGTCATGACTATCATACACACAGTTACAAAGAACGACCTCTAAATGAGACGTTCGGAAAATTGATCACTTGCATTTGATAAAATAAAGAGTTTTAACATAGTGCGGAAGCATAAAACTGGTCACAGATACAAAAACATAGTTTCTAAATAGTACAAATGATCTTTATTTTCAATAGAAATGACGGCAGCGCATGAGACCTCACATAGCATCTTCCTTCTTAATACCTGAGAAAAACATTGCTAAAGCGTCAACATAAAGTTGGTGAGTTCATAGGTTTAGTTAATTTGAAGTGTTTAATGAACCACAAGATTTTTCCCAAACATGATGATGATATAACAAATACAAAGTCATCATAAAAGCATTTATTACAGTCTAAGCTCGTGACACCGAAGCGTTAACAACACCGGCAGTATAATCATATAAATGTAGCCCAACTGGATGCCTAAACCCACGACATCCTATCTCAGACTCAAATGAAACTGTGCCCGCTTGTCCCCTGTTGGACCAAGACGGACAGGGGCGTCAACCCTGATGGATCTATCCATAACATTCGCGCTTACACAAAGTAATTAACGGTTCACGATTCACGGGCCAAAGCAACTGGGTTTTTAGTGGGACTTAGACTAGTATATAAATCAGTAAATGCACTTGTGTTCATACGTTAAATCAAGCAATGTCTCACCCCAAAAAGCAGTAAAAGCAGTTAAAAAGTGGGGCTATAAACTCACCTCGTAAATAAGCAAAGTGATGGGAATGCAAATGTAGCTCAAGAATATGATCACGTTATTCAAAACCTATTTGAATATAATGACCGTGTTACGACACCTAAAATTATACCAATAAAATGCATGACATCCTAGTTGTGCTTGACGACACATTTTGTTTACGGAAAACAGGACCTTAATACATGGTCATTTAATAAATGAGTTTTTAGGCTTAATAGTATAAGTTTATAACCAAAGTTTATTTTTTGTGCTTACATAAACCCATCCAAACCGAACAGCCTAATGCCCTTAACAAACATGGGCTCGGCCCATTTGGCTTTCCTTACCCAACCCGGCCCTCAACCCAGGTGATACAAACAAAGTTGGGGGGGGCATATATCTGTTTTATACGTGTTTTATTCTCCCCAAAACACAGTCAAAACACTCTCTCTCCCAGTTATAACTCTAGCCGTCCCATCTCCCTTCTCTCTCTCTTAGAAAATCGGATCTAGGGTTTTCCATGGCTACAATTCATCCTAGACTAATTTATCATCATCACAACAAGAAACCTAGTTCGTGTATCATGCGTAGGATGTGGGATTTCATTCCCACATCAAAACTGATTCATTTTCGAGGTCTCCCAAGGGTGATTCGATGATGGTTATAAATCAAAGATTAGTTTCTTTTACTCTTTTCAAAAAGGGGCGTTTTATATAATTGTTGATTACATTTTCAAAATCGAAAAGGGGTTTTACTGATTAAGTCATTTGGGTTGTTTATATAACACAAGGGTTTCGAAAATATATTGGGGTTTTTCTCTAAAACAGGTCTGATTACAATTAATTTGTGTTTTGTGGTATACAATTATGTTAATTTCATCATGCAACTTAATTGACAAAATTAGGGTTTCGTATAAATTAGGGGTTTTCAAATTTGATTGTTTATTTACAATTAAATAATATTTTTGAGTATTAAATTGTGTTAATTTCATAAATAAAACGATTTACAAAATTAGGGTTTTGAAATAATTAGGGGTTTTTATACCCGCTTGTTTAATTACTGCTAATTCATGTTTCTGTGAAATAATTTGTATTAATTTCATGTTATGATTGATTTTTAGAAAAAAAAGGGTTTCTATCAGTTTATATATATGGTTCGATTAAGGGGGGTTGTTTACTACAATTATTATTATTAATTGCTACCATTACTATATAAATCAATCCAAAAAGTAAAGATGGTCTCGGTATGGTCTCGGCAGATTATTTGGGTGTCGTGGGTTCATAAAAACTAGCTAGGGTCATTAGTTCAAGTCTCGAATAGGTCTAGCATTAAATTAGAATGGTTTTAAAAGACTAACTAGTTTGGTTTGTTTTCGCAGGTTGTTTTTAAAATGACAAGCACAGCTAAATGTATGAAGAAAATAAAAGAAAGGTGGGTAAAAGACTCACAATGAGGAAAGGATTTTTCGGCTTGGTGTATTCGGACAGGGTGGGGGATTTGGCTCGGCTGGTTCAAGGCCTTGTCACTACTCTTTATATTTTTACCCAGAACTTGTAATTAAAACTGCTTGGATGAAAGCAGGAACAGACTTGTAATACTTGGATTGTGGATGTGTTTTGTTTTGTGCTTAAGGCTTGTGTTAAGGACAACATATTTAACTTGGTACACATGGCATAGGGTTAGTCCTAATCCGATTTTGGAGGTCTTGTGATATACCCATATAAGGTATTTTTGGCATGTGTGTTGTCTTGATATGGTGAGTGGACTATAAAATATAATTTCCAGGTTTTGGGCATTGACTGTTGTTGACTGAGTGTGTTTCCAGGTTTTGAAATGCAAGTTTAAATTTCTTAAGTTTACTCATTTTTGGTTTCTGTTCAGTTCATACATATTTGGCCCAACAAGGGTCTTAGTGGGCTGTCCGTCCCATTAAGGTTGATAATACTCGGTCCATTTAGTTAGTAGTACTCGGCCCATTAAGGGTGAATGAACATGACACTCGGCACACAAAGGGTTTTATCAAAATGACTTAAGTTTTAGACGCGTATAAGCTTAACAACGTGAACAACATAATACAATCTCAACAACACAACTTAAGCAAGGATGGATACGTGTATTCTCGAAGGTTTAGTTAACATTCATAACCGGCACAAACCGTTAATACATAAAACGTTACACGTGTGCACGTCTCCATTATAATAATAGGACGCGAAAATTCAAATTGTTACATTCGCTCTCCCTAAAGAGGGCTTTGTCCGCAAAGCAAAACAAGTAATATAATTTAAGTCGACACTACATTAGTAAACAAATGAGGATACTTCATAAATATGAGATAACTTCTCAATTTGTTAAATCCACAAGGTTCAAAGCTCACATTAAATAAATACATGGAAAAATAAAGATGAAAAATTGACAGATGTCACAGTATCCCTATGTTTTAGAGATTTCGTCACGAAATCAAGACGTCGTTGTAGTAGGGTGATTAGCGAAAAGATGAGGATACTTGCTCTTGAATTGGTCTTCACGTTCCCACGTGTATTATGGACCTCTACGTGCATTCCAACGGATTTTCATGATAGGTATACGACTTTGCTTGAGCTGTTTGACCTGACGGTCCATGACCTCCACCAGTTCTTCTACGAAGTTGAGTTTGTCGTCGAGTTGGATCTCTTCTAAAGGAATAACGAGTGTCTCGTCGGATAAGCATTTCTTCATATTGCAAATGTGGAACACATTATGCACTCGGCTAAGTTCTTGAGGTAACTCCGAACGATAGGCCACGGGGCCAATCCTCTCTATAATCTTGAATGGTCCAATGTAACGAGGATTCAACTTTCCACGCTTTCCAAAGCGAATCACACCCTTCCAAGGTGAGACCTTCAACATGACTTTATTGCCAACCTCAAACTCAAGGGGTTTGCGTCTCATGTCAGCATAACTCTTTTGTCGATCTCTTGTGGCTTGCATACGGCTCTTGATCTTAAAGATCTTCTCAGTAGTCTCATGTATGATCTCGGGTCCAGTGAGTTGGGCCTCACCAACCTCTGCCCAACACACGGGTGAACGACACTTTCTACCATACAATGCTTCGAACGGTGCTGCCTTAATGCTAGTGTGATAACTATTGTTGTATGAGAACTCTACCAGAGGCAGGTGCCTATCCCATCTATTTCTAAAGTCGATCACACAAGCTCTCAGCATATCTTCTAGGGTTTGAATGGTCCTTTCACTTTGACCGTCAGTTTGGGGATGATACGCAGTGCTCATATCCAACTGCGTTCCCAATGCTTTCTGCAGCGACTTCCAAAACTGTGAAGTAAATCGGCTATCTCGGTCAGAGATTATAGACACAGGCACACCATGCCTCGTGACTACTTCCTCCAAGTATGTTCTTGCTAACTTATCCATTCCATCTGTCTCCTTGATTGGTATGAAGTGAGCCGATTTGGTGAGTCGGTCGACGATGACCCAAATAGTGTCAAATCCAGCTGAGGTTTTAGGTAGCTTTGTAATGAAATACATAGTGATCCTTTCCCACTTCCATTCTGGCAGTTCGGGTTGGACCAATAATCCTGATGGTTTCATGTGTTCGGCCTTGACCTTGGCACAAGTCAAGCACTTGCCAACATATGTAGCAATGTCCGCCTTCATGTTCGGCCACCAATACAACATCTTAAGGTCATGATACATCTTGTCAGATCCCGGATGTATGGAGTATTTTGACTTATGCGACTCATGCATAATCAAAGGTCGTAGGTCACCATGGCACGGTAACCAACTCCTATTATCAAGGCATAATGTCCCATCTGAGCGAGCTTCTAACTTCTTTATCATGCCTTCAACATCTTCAGTCTTGAGAATTTCCTCCTCGACTGCCTCCTTCTGAGCCTTGAGAATTAAGGATGGAAGATCTAACTCAATGGTCATCACCAAGGCTTTCACTCTAAGAATTCTCTCCTTTCGACTCAAAGCGTCGGCTACGACATTTGCTTTGCCCGGGTGATAACGGATCTCGCAATCGTAATTACTGAGCAACTCTAGCCAACGTCGTTGTCTCATGTTGAGTTCTTTTTGATTCAAGATGTGTTGTAGACTTTTATGATCAGTGAATACAACACACTTTGTGCCATAAAGGTAGTGTCTTCAAATCTTTAAGGCAAACACCACTGCTCCTAACTCTAGATCATGAGTTGTGTAGTTCTTCTCGTGCACTTTTAGTTGTCTTGATGCATAAGCAATTACCTTAGTCCTTTGCATCAACACCGCACCCAACCCTTTTATGGATGAATCACAATATACAACAAAGTCTTCATTACCCTCGGGTAGGGCTAGTATAGGTGCTTCACACAACATCTGCTTCAATGTTTGGAATGCCAAATCTTGATCTTCTTTCCACTCAAACTTCTTGTCCTTTTGAGTTAACTTCGTCATTGGTTTAGCTATCTTGGAGAAACCCTCAATGAATCTCCTATAGTAACCAGCAAGACCTAAAAATTGGCGGATCTCCGTGGGTGTTGTAGGAGTCGCCCAATCTTTCACAGCCTCGATCTTAGCAGGATCAACATGAATACCACTGTTATCGATTACATGCCCAAGGAATTGCATCGTGTTTATCCAAAACTCACATTTGGAAAACTTTGCATATAACTTCTCCTTCCTCAGCAGCTCTAGTATGGTTTTCAAATGCTCTTTGTGTTCTTCTTCATTACGAGAGTAGATGAGAATATCATCGATAAATACAATCACAAACTTGTCCAAGTATGGTTTGCAAACTCGGTTCATGAGATCCATGAATACCGCGGGTGCGTTTGTCAAACCAAAAGGCATAACTTGGAACTCGTAGTGTCCGTACCGGGTTCTAAAAGCCGTCTTGTGAACGTCTTCTTCTCTAACCCTTAGCTGATGATATCCCGACCTTAAATCAATCTTCGAGTATATGCTAGATCCTTGCAGTTGGTCGAAAAGATCGTCAATTCTTGGCAATGGGTAGCGGTTCTTTATCGTCAGCTTATTCAACTCTCGGTAATCAATACACATCCTAAAGGATCCATCTTTCTTTTTGACGAATAGGACCGGTGCTCCCCATGGTGAGGAACTCGGTCTAATGAAACCCTTTCTAGAAAGTTCCTTTAGTTGTTCAGCTAGCTAGTTCATCTCTGCTGGTGCTAAGCGGTATGGGGCTCTAGCGACAGGTGCGGCTCCTGGTGTAAGCTCTATGTGAAACTCTACTTGTCGTGTTGGTGGTAATCCCGGTAAGTCTTCTGGGAATACGTCTTGAAAATCTCTAACGATCGGTACATCTTCAACCTTCTTCTCATGATCTTCTTCTTCCTCCTTTCGTGTTACTTGAACCAAGAACACTGGACATCCCTTCTCAGTGTATCTTTAAGTTCTAATACATGAGATGACTTCCAGTCTCGATCTATTCTTCACTCCACTTCTTTCGCCTTGTATGATTAGTACATCGTTTCCATAAGGAACACGGACGCACTTCTCATGACATACAATTTCCGCGTGATGCTTCGACATCCAATCCATTCCAATGATGATGTGACAATCCGTCAATTTACGATTGATATTTTATTCTCAATATTATTTAAAAACAAGTTACAATATGAACTCACATATTTTTGGGAAGAAATTTGGATTTACGTCTTGAAGTAGCATCGACTACGTCTAAACCGGAGGATTCAACGTTACGTGCTTACGTTTACGTACACCGTCTTTGGTGACAGTCCGACACTTCAGAAAATAAATTTATCCATGAATATTATTTTGGAGTTTTAAATTTGTGTTGGTTCATAAACTCACAAATTTACGAGAAGAGATTAGGACTTACAATTTTATTTTAACGTCCTTTACGACTAAACCGGAAACCTTAGGATTACGTATTTACGTTTTCAAACTCCGTTTTTGATGAAACAATTTTTATTGGATTCGTTTTATGACGTTGATTCATAATTTATAAAAACGTTTTTCGTAAAACGACCCGAGGGCACGCAAATCGAGGAAACTAGAATCGAGAAGTACCCGTAATTAAATGGGGATGAGACAAGATAAACTTGCCCCACCCCCACACCATGGACGGCTAAGACTTAGCCACATACCCTTGTGAGGTGTCAAAGCTTACTAAGTAAGCTAGGACACATGTCCTAGTTACTTACACCAAATGCATGCACCACAAAACCACCAAAAGCTAAACCATTAGCTTCATTATTCAACTCATGAAAACACACAATTCTCTCAACCCACTCTACATTTGCCGTCCATATACATCACCACCACCACCATCATTGATCAAAATCTAACCACAAAATCTTATGTTATACACACATATGTTGAAGCCCTTTTGAAACCCTATGGATTGGTGGTGCTTATAACATCCAAGGAGGAGTATTCATGGTGTCTTGAGGCTGATTTTCCACAAGGAGTTTATGAAGATTGGTGGTCATGAAGATGGTCTTGGTGCATCACAAGTTTCTCCATCCAAATCCATGTTTTGATCACAACCTACATCATCATGGTGGTATAAAGATTGTACTCCTCAACTTCTTGTTATTTTGATTATGTAAACATGTATTTTATTTCCTATTGTATATGTATATGATGATTATATGATGATAAAAATGTTATGTGGGGATTTGTTGTTGATAATCATGGATAAAAAGATGAAAAACTATAAGTAAAAATGGGTAAATCTTGTTTAAATGATAGGCTGTATAAAAACAGTAAAGAACCATATGGTAAACTGATAAAAAGATGAAGTAGAATGGATTTACAGTAAGCTATGGGTCTTGTAAACATGTGAGAGTTGGTCATGCAATGGAATCAAAATATTGAGTGAGATATGATCAAAACAAGTTTAGGATATAAATCTGAGGTTACTGTTTTGGACGATTTTTAGAAAATATTTAGAAGATGATTCAACAGTAGCTATAGAAGAGTTAATTGTAGCACATATCATTTAGTTTATGTGATAAAAATTTGAGCTTCTATCTCCATATAGAACTCAAGATATGGCAGTTTTGGTTAAAGTGAATTTAAAAATCAGATTTTTGGAAATAATGTTTATTACTATTATATAAGCACTCAAAATTTAATAGTATAAAATGTAAAATAAAAACCCACTAACTTATGGATTCTATTTATATAAATATATAAAAGGTGTAATAAGTGTATAAATGATAAAAATGGAAACTTGTTAAGTTTTATAAGTTATAAAACTATAAACATGATTTTTACGACTTTTTCGGCTATTGCCGTAAAATTAACGTTTTTGTTAAATAAAACATAGATGGTTGGACCCGTCTAATGAAAACTTTATAAAACTTATATACTGATATATAGACATGTATAACAAGTAAAAACCAATAAAACCCGAACTATAGGGCATACGGACATTAACGAGCTAAGTAAACATATTGGACTAATACTTGGGCTAATAATTGGACTAAATAAGATAAACACCCATAAAAAGAACT
Source organism: Glebionis coronaria (assembly GCA_025667525.1). Lineage (NCBI taxonomy): Eukaryota > Viridiplantae > Streptophyta > Magnoliopsida > Asterales > Asteraceae > Glebionis > Glebionis coronaria. The sequence continues at coordinate 486,532,468 of CM046876.1, read as the reverse complement.
TATTGGGATTAACCCATTTGGGCCCAACTTGAAAGTGTATGTACTGATAATAAAAGTACAAAATGGATTAAAATAAGTTAAATAACTTATAATAAGCTTGTTGTACCTAAAACACGTAAATAGGTAAGACGAGAAAACTAGTATAAAAGTTATCAACACATAACTCTAAAATGAGTAAACGAGAATATGTAAACCCACTTGATCATCATATGTATACATAATTGATATTTTTATAAAGTCATTGGACAAACGTCTAAGACCGAGTATTATTTGTCTAGGTTTCCGTGATTGAAGCACGTACCGTACATCCGAATTGCCGATAACCCGCCTTCCCATATCAACGTGAGTTCATAGCCTCGCACTCTTTTAAATATTTTTATAAATGTTTTATAAACCCGCGAGGGAGATAACATGTTAATTTTTATAAAATAGGACACCATTTGTCCTGATTGTTTGTTTATTGATTTTGGACCCGAATGATTGAATGACCCGATTGTATGACCCGATAAACAATTAAAGGACCCGATAGATGAAATTAAATGGATTATTAAAGTTAGGTTATGTCACTAAAAGTCCCATTAGCATGAATTGTGAACTACCGGGAGTTGGTAGACGCTTATGCATTTAATAGTACTATTTGGGGACGATCACCCCAGTTCGCGCCTTGACGGTTGATCCCCGTCGTGCCACATTGATTGGTAAGCGAATTTATGTATGAGAAGATTTCCATTGCGTGACCTTTGTGACGACACACTACTTTAGATGGTCAAAATTGGTATCGGGTTAGCTACCCGTTTTGGTTTAGTAAGGTAACAATGTCATGCGGCTTGTAATAATCCAAAAACTAACGAAATACTGTTAGACGCTCCGAATTACGATGTATTGCCTGACTAGCAATACTGGGTCATACTATTGATATTATGTTTATGTTTTGGTTTTCATAACCATATTCATATAACGGTTTTATTTAATATATACAACGTTGTAGAACGTATTGTATGGTGTTTTTACGACATTGGCTCGTATAATGATTTTTAAGGCAAATGCTTATATTATGATTTTCGATAAGGATTTGTATAAAATAATTTTGGCTATTTCATGGCCTATCAAAACGATTTGTACAAAATGATTTTCAGTAATACTTTTATACTGATATTATATTGATGGAATTTATTAAACTCTATGAATTCACTCGGCGTTATCGCTGACCTTTTCTTTTAACATGTTTTATCTCAGGTACTTGAAGGTAATTCTCAGGAAGACAACAAGAATTCATGGCCCGCACTTAAACAATATTTTTCCATTCAAATACTTGTAAAATTTTGTATGAAATATAATGACTTGGGACCGATGTATCTTTGATATTTATGAATGGAAATGCTTTTATTATTAAACGACGCGATTTTTATGCGTTGTCTATGATGTGAGTAATGTGCTATCCCGTAACACCAACGAGTCTTCCGCTGTACTGAGTTGTATAAATTTGGGGGTGTTACAGTTTGGTACCAGAGCTCTCGTTATAGAGAACGAAAGATTTTTAAAACTAAGGTTTTGAATAAAACATTTCGAAATCTTTTACCTATAAACATTTTTCTAAAATGTCTAAAAATCTTTTGACTATAATGGTGCCGAAGAATTCCCGAGTTACCGACAAGGCCAGACTGAGAAGTGTTATTTTAATATATATATAACTTGGATTATATATATATATATATATGATGTAATTTTATTACATGAATGTTTGATGATTATTTTGATATTTATACGAGGTATTTATACGACGTAGATTGTCACAAGTAACCCTAAATCCCCTTGTAAATTAATCGAAGCTATTCTCGTAGGAATTCTAGCTATCCTAGATCTAAACCAAGTTGTGGATATTTATGATCCCAACAAATGGTTGATATTCATAGAAATGTAGATATTAGTTGATTGTGATATTGAAAAAGAATTGGCGAGGTTAAATCCGATATCGATGTCATGACGATCTTTCCTTATAGAGTGGAGTTTGACAAAACGTTACCACCTAGAAAGATGTCATATGATTCGTTGTCATCCAATTCTTAAATTGAAATCGAAAGGGTGAATGTTGCACTTGAGGTTGTCATTGGAACCATTACCCAAAGGCCTCATGCCACTAGTACCTTTCCGAGGAGTCTAGTTGAATGATCAAGTCATTTCATACTAGTGACTCATTTGATAATTGTTGTTGTAAGAGATATAGGATTGAAATTAAGTATTGATCATATTGAGCTTTCATTGCCTTTACAAGGCCTAAGAAAAAAAAATGAAAGTATTGGAAAATGAGGTAGGATATCAAATTGACTATAAAAGTGGTTGAAACTTGAATAAATTAAAATTTAACCTGTATGGAATATGAGATTGTTAATAGAAGTCGTTAAGTTTTGTGATTGAATTATGAGGTTTTAAATGATTATTGATTCGTGTTAAGGGTTGTTCCTAGGCCATTGTCCACTAACGAGGATGCCCAGTGTCCAACAAATAAATTGAAGAAATCTTCTTCTGAATTGGGACCGATGGATCTTCCGGGACAGGCAGGACACCTAATGACTCTTGTAGATTAGTATTCATTGTGGTATCTTTTAAAAATAATCCCTAACTTAACTGAGACATCAGTTGGTAGGATGAGTTCTGAGAATTGTATGACATAGTGACATGTAATGTGTTACGGTACAATTTTGACTTGTTTGTGATTAATGAAAAGACTACCGTGGATTGCTAAATCCTACATGTATCGATGTTATCTATCTTTTCTTGCTTCATCCTAATGTTCGCATTAGTAATACAACCATTGAACAAGTACTCATCTCGATTTGAGTTACGTCGCGGATTATTCTTTTGAGTGCCATCGAGATCATGAACCTCATGATTAATTGGCTAAGCTCATTTCCTATCATATCATAGTTAATTCTTGGTGAACAAGCTTTCATCACTCTTCTGCAGATCACTCATTGTTTTTATAAAGTTAAAACGGTATCCTTTGAGAAAATTTAATTTTCATCACAATAAGGATTATTCAAAGTGAGATTTATAAGTAATTGATATCAAAATGAAGTTGTTTATGAAATACATTGGAAAGCTTAATTGTTTTCATAACAAGGAAAATCTTTGTAAATTTATTCTTGATTCTTATTTAAGAATTAAGCATGAAAATGTTTTCATTATAAACATGATGATAAAATTTTGACGAACTGAGTATTGCATCGTTAGTCTTGAAATTGTATATAGTTGCGCGCCTACATACAATTTGGAATGGACCTTGCAAGGCTGATTATTAGTCACCATAAAACTAATGAATAAACACTACATTTTCTTTGAAGATTGTGAAAGATTAAATTATATGAGATCTGCAAGAAGTGAAAAATAGGGACATAATGTTAGGGACACCTACATATGTGCCTATAGCATCTATTCTTCTGAGTTGAATTTACTCATCTGTGGAAATTGTCTTATTTAACAATTGACAATTCTTTCTTGTCCAATTCTCCCGTAGTGAGATTCTTAGGAAAAGTATCTGATTACCGAGTGTTGATACCCGACTGGATGTATCGACGTTCCTATCATTTATTTTGATTTGATTTCATTTGAATGACCTGGGTAACAATCCGAGGAGCTTTCGAATGTGTACTCAAATTATGAAAACATGGGATATATTCATATTCGTTAAATGTTTTCATCTGTATTTGATTTGAAATTCTCTCGCGTAGATTATGCGTTGACCTTACCCTTTTAAGGTTAGTTATGTATCCATATATCCTTGGATTTGTGAAGGATCGTGAGTTATTATTAGACTTTTGAGAAGTTCACATCTTATCGACGGCAATAAAACTGGAAAGTTGGTAATGCCAGTAGAATGGATTGATTGATTATGACATAACGACATTGTCTTAATTGATGGGAACTCGAATAGAATTCCCCTAAATGATGAGATGTTGATTATCAAAAGTGATCTAAATAATTCTTGATGGATGACCATATCCCGCATTTTGACTTGAAATTATACCGTAAACGGCTGTGAATTAGTCATAGATATTATAATCTAGAAGGAACTTAAAATGAATTTATTAAAAGATGTTTATATTATCTGAAACTTTAGTAAGTATTTGTTGGTAAATTACCTAGACTTTTGCCATTAAGGCAAGTTGAAATCGGTATTGATTATATTTCCGGTGCTGCACTTGTGGCTTGTGCATTGTACGTCAGCACCATCTGAATTTAAGGAATTTCCGTACAACTGAGAGAGTTGTCGGAGAAAGATTTTATTCTACCAAGCCTGTCATCATGAAGAGCTATGGTGTTATCATTCCTTATATTTATAGATTACTGTGACTGAGTAAATTGACAATCGAAATCCATAACTCGAAAAGGAAGATTTGTTCGATCATTTACAAGGTTCTAGCGTATGTTTTAAAGATTTGATCCACGACATGGTTATTATCAACTTCGCATCTGCGAAAGAGATTATCTATTCCAATCACTACATCTGGTGCTTGTAATGAACATTATGAGTTCCACGTGATGATGTTTGGATTGACCGATGCACATGTAGTATTCATAAATTTGGTGAATCACGTGTGTAGGCTGTAATTTGATAACTTCATGGTTGTGATCATTAGTGACCATTTGTTTGTTTACAAGAATAAGAATGAGTTAATAATTATTTATAAACTGCCCTGAATTGGCTAAACAATGAAAACCTATACCTTAAATATTTAACATGTGGTTAAGGACTTAATCCTTTATATGATTTAACCATGCGATTAATAGATAATGGAAGCTATATTGACTTTTCAAAGATTAGAACCATTAACGCTTAGGGATTAAAACTTAATCCTTTACATAAAATGACCGTTGGATTAATAACGGTAAGATATATGCATATAGACTCTTCAAAAATTAAGAGCCCTTTAAAGACTTTGGATTTTTCCAAAAAGAAATGGAAATATGTTTTGACAAATGTTTTAACAAAGGATTTTTAAAGGGATTATTCCCTTATACACAAACCATTTAACTAAACTTCTGTTTAGGGGTAAATGTTTGTGTATACCTCAAGATAACTTAAGAAGGACTAAGTAAAACCGTTTATACCATAACCTGAAAACTTAAAACAACAATTTTTGCTTTTCAAACTAAGAAAACTTTGACCAAAGTATAAACAAAGGTTTTTCGAACATTTACGAATCTTATTAAATATTCTTGATAAATCAACAAAAATCTTGTTAATTAAATCCAAATTTATTTTGAACATTTTATATAATTGGTCGAACTAAGAAATTTAAACTTTTAACGTTTACGTTTCATAAAAATTAAATAATTATTGTTAATTTACATATAATAATTATCGACGCTTTAGACGCCGGATTGAGAAAGACTGATAAAAATGATAGTTGAGACGAAACTGAAACATAAAAGATACGAAGAAAATTTTTTGAATAAATACGGTTATGATATTTATTTCATGAGGAAAGTGAACGAAATTTCTGACGCATAATATAGAAAGAATACCTGAGTAAATTGTGGACATGATAATTATTTATCTGGAAAAGTGAATGTAGATACTGACACATTATGTAGAAAAGGATAAGGAACCAATTAGGATATATTTCTTAATAATGAAGGTGCAAAATAAATTGCCAAACGATATAAAAATAAACGATGTTTGTAAAAAGGATAATATAGATAATAAAAAGGGGTTCACGGCTAATGTGAACCATCAGAATTGAGAAGCCGATAGTGTTAAATGTTTTAAAGGCCACTTGTGGTTGCCTAAATATGGAGAGTGTGAGATATAGTTATGTTGGAATTTGTAAGTATAAGCTTGGTTTAAAAATGCGTTTTGCGATCCATTGCGCTTAAGGCCCCAAAAGTGAATGCGTGATGCGTGATGCGATTGCGAGCGCAATTTAGACGCGATGCGTTTAGTATAAAAAAGGGAAAAAAAATATTTAAGTGCCAAGTAAATGCAATAAACTTACAAAAAAAGTTACTAGCATATTAAAATTAGGCCTATAATTCCCTTGTAGAACAAATAAATCGACAGTAAAACTTGACAAAAAACACTTAACAAAATACAAGATACTATATTTTTATTATTGTGTTCGTTTTAGACGTTTTTTTAACAAGTCTTAATTTTAAAAAGCCATTAAGATATATAGGCCTCTTTTAAATGGTTAAAATTTGACAAAAATGACTTAAATACTAGATTGCGACAATTGCTACCATTGCTAGCATTATACAAATGCGACAAATTGCGGTTTAATGCGAACGCATTCTGGGATGGCACTGCATTAGGCACCTTGATGCGAAATTTTGAATGCAACGCATTGATGCGTGCAATTTGCGCAATGATGCGCGCATTTTAAAACCAAGAGTATAAGTATTCTATTTATATCATTTATGACTAGAAGTATCTTTGTCTGAAGAAGTTGTACTAATGGCAAAATTATGAAGGCAGACATCGCCTCATACATTAGTAAACGTCTAGCTATTGCAAAGGTCATCATCTGAATTTGATTCGATTTGGGTCATCGTCGACAGACTGACCAAATCTGTTAATATCATTCTCGTTAATGATAAATGCAAAAGAGTTGTGTAAACATAGCGTGCCTGTATCGATCATCTATATCAAGATCCTCGCTTCGCATCGAATTTCTAGAGATTTTCTCAGAAATCATTGAGAACGAACCTTGATGAGAGTACTATGTACCACCCCAAATCGAAGGGACGAGGTAAAGTAACGATACAAAATACTATAAGTGTTGTCTTATGTTTGAATGATTGACCTTTGGTAATAGACCGTATAATCGTTTTCCTTTGGAAGGATTATCATTGATAATCATCATATTAGGATTGAGATTGAATCTTGTTAGGATCTAAATATTAGAGCATCTGTAAGCAGGAGTTGAGATAAAGACACCCGACATACACCCATTGTGAGTTGGACATGTCTTTTAGGTTTAAGGTTTCCTATGATGGCGAACCTAACCTTGCAAAGTACCCGACCCGCGAGATCTGAAATGATTGTTGAAATTAGGATCTGATTATTGACAGCCGGTAGTGGGCAAGAGGTTATGTGAATGTGAAATGTAGATCTTGAAGTGCCAAATGGGTAGCGAAGTTATGCCATAATTTTTAACCTTGGAAAAATGATTTCATGATCTGACAAATCATGGGATATAAGTCCCCGCTGTTTGGGACCATTGAGATGATGAGAAAGATTGGTTTGAAAGGCATATAAGCTGGATCTACCTTAGGACTTCAAGGACTACGTAAATTATGTTTTGTATATCGAACTTGATGGAATATCTATCAAGTAAGAATCTGATTGTTTCTTATTAGAGCTTAGATCGGTGAAACGTTGCATTCATCAAAAACCCGTGAACATCATGGATAGAGAAAGTAAGTCAACATTAAGCCTGATCTTATTCCCGTAGTTACGTTTGATAGAACTCGCGTATTGTAATGAATTGCACTTGTGAGAAAAGACCGAATGTGGAGGAAATACCCACATGGCTTTTAACTCTATAAGAAGCGAGTAGTAAGGTAAGATGATCTTTGAGGACAAAGATCCTGTTTAGGGGTAAATGCTGTGACAATCCGTCAATTTACGATCGATATTTTATTCTCAATATTATTTAAAAACAAGTTACAATATGAACTCACATATTTTTGGGAAGAAATTTGGATTTACCTCTTGAAGTAGCATCGACTACGTCTAAACCGGAGGATTTAACGTTACGTGCTTACGTTTACGTACACCGTCTTTGGTGACAGTCCGACACTTCAGAAAATAAATTTATCCATGAATATTATTTTGGAGTTTTAAATTTGTGTTGGTTCATAAACTCACAAATTTATGAGAAGAGATTAGGACTTACGATTTTATTTTAACGTCCTTTACGACTAAACCGGAAACCTTAGGATTACGTATTTACGTTTTCGAACTCCGTTTTTGATGAAACAATTTTTATTGGATTCGTTTTATGACGTTGATTCATAATTTATAAAAACGTTTTTCGTAAAACGACCCGAGGGCACGCAAATCGAGGAAACTAGAATCGAGAAGTACCCGTAATTAAATGGGGATGAGACAAGATAAACTTGCCCCACCCCCACACCATGGACGGCTAAGACTTAGCCACACACCCTTGTGAGGTGTCAAAGCTTACTAAGTAAGCTAGGACACATGTCCTAGTTACTTACACCAAATGCATGCACCACAAAACCACCAAAAGCTAAACCATTAGCTTCATTATTCAACTCATGAAAACACACAATTCTCTCAACCTACTCTACATTTGCCGTCTATATACATCACCACCACCACCATCATTGATCAAAATCTAACCACAAAATCCTATGTTATACACACATATGTTGAAGCCCTTTTGAAACCCTATGGATTGGTGGTGCTTATAACAGCCAAGGAGGAGTATTCATGGTGTCTTGGGGCTGATTTTCCACAAGGAGTTTATGAAGATTGGTGGTCATGAAGATGGTCTTGGTGCATCACAAGTTTCTCCATCCAAATCCATGTTTTGATCACAACCTACATCATCATGGTGGTATAAAGATTGTCCTCCTCAACTTCTTGTTATTTTGATTATGTAAACATGTATTTTATTTCCTATTGTATATGTATATGATGATAAAAATGTTATGTGGGGATTTGTTGTTGATAATCATGGATAAAAAGATGAAAAACTATAAGTAAAAATGGGTAAATCTTGTTTAAATGATAGGCTGTATAAAAACAGTAAAGAACCATATGGTAAACTGATAAAATGATGAAGTAGAATGGATTTACAGTAAGTTATGGGTCTTGTAAACATGTGAGAGTTGGCCATGCAATGGAATCAAAATAATGAGTGAGATATGATCAAAACAAGTTTAGGATATAAATCTGAGGTTACTGTTTTGGACGATTTTTAGAAAATATTTATAAGGTGATTCAACAGTAGCTATAGTAGAGTTAATTGTAGCACATATCATGTAGTTTATGTGATAAAAATTTGAGCTTCTATCTCCATATAGAACTCAAGATATGGCAGTTTTGGTGAAAGTGAAGTTAAAAATCAGATTTTTGGAAATAATGTTTATTACTATTATATAAGCACTCAAAATTTAATAGTATAAAATGTAAAATAAAAACCCACTAACTTATGGATTCTATTTATATAAATATATAAAAGGTGTAATAAGTGTATAAATGATAAAAATGGAAACTTGTTAAGTTTTATAAGTTATAAAACTATAAACATGATTTTTACGACTTTTTCGGCTATTGCCGTAAAATTAACGTTTTTGTTAAATAAAACTTAGATGGTTGGACCCGTCTAATGAAAACTTTATAAAACTTATATACTGATATATAGACATGTGTAACAAGTAAAAACCAATAAAACCCGAACTATAGGGCATACGAACATTAACGAGCTAAGTAAACATATTGGACTAATACTTGGGCTAATAATTGGACTAAATAAGATAAACACCCATAAAAAGAACTTATTGGGCTTAACCCATTTGGGCCCAACTTGAAAGTGTATGTACTGATAATAAAAGTACAAAATGGATTAAAATAAGTTAAATAACTTATAATAAGCTTGTTGGACCTAAAACACGTAAATAGGTAAGACGAGAAAACTAGTATAAAAGTTATCAACACATAACTCTAAAATGAGTAAACGAGAATATGTAAACCCACTTGATCATCATATATATAATCATCATATGTATACATAATTGATATTTTTATAAAGTCATTGGGCAAACGTCTAAGACCGAGTATTATTTGTCTAGGTTTCCGTGATTGAAGCACGTACCGTACATCCGAATTGCCGATAACCCGCCTTCCCATATCAACGTGAGTTCATAGCCTCGCACTCTTTTAAATGTTTTTATAAATGTTTTATAAACCCGCGAGGGAGATAACATGTTAGTTTTTATAAAATAGGACACCATTTGTCCTGTGTGTTTGTTTATTGATTTTGGACCCGAATGATTGAATGACCCGATTGTATGACCCGATAAATGATTAAAGGACCCGATAGATGAAATTAAATGGATTATTAAAGTTAGGTTATGTCACTAAAAGTCCCATTAGCATGAATTGTGAACTACCGGGAGTTGGTAGACGCTTATGCATTTAATAGTACTATTTGGGGACGATCACCCCAGTTCGCGCCTTGACGGTTGATCCCCGTCGTGCCACATTGATTGGTAAGCGAATTTATGTATGAGAAGATTTCCATAGTGTGACCTTTGTGACGACACGCTACTTTAGATGGGCAAAATTGGTATCGGGTTAGCTACCCGTTTTGGTTTAGTAAGGTAACAATGTCATGCGGCTTGTAATAATCTAAAAACTAACGAAATATTGCTAGACGCTCCGAATTACGATGTATTGCCTGACTAGCAATACTGGGTCATACTATTGATATTATGTTTGTGTTTTGGTTTTCATAACCATATTCATATAACGGTTTTATTTAATCTATACAACGTTGTAGAACGTATTGTATGGTGTTTTTACGACATTGGCTCGTATAATGATTTTTAAGGCAAATGCCTATATTATGATTTTCGATAAGGATTTGTATAAAATAATTTTGGCTATTTCATGGCCTATAAAAACGATTTGTACAAAATGATTTTCAGTAATACTTTTATACTGATATTATATTGATGGAATTTATTAAACTCTATGAATTCACTCGGCGTTATCGCTGACCTTTTCTTTTAACATGTTTTATCTCAGGTACTTGAAGGTAATTCTCGGGAAGACAACAAGAATTCATGGCCCGCACTTAAACAATATTTTTCCATTCAAATACTTGTAAAATTTTGTATGAAATATAATGACTTGGGACCGATGTATCTTTGATATTTATGAATGGAAATGCTTTTATTATTAAACGACGCGATTTTTATGCGTTGTCTATGATGTGAGTAATGTGCTATCCCGTAACACCAACGAGTCTTCCGCTGTACTGAGTTGTATAAATTTGGGGGTGTTACAGTTTGGTACCAGAGCTCTCGTTATAGAGAACGAAAGATTTTTAAAACTAAGGTTTTGAATAAAACATTTCGAAATCTTTTACCTATAAACATTTTTCTAAAATGTATAAAAATCTTTTGACTATAACGGTGCCGAAGAATTCCCGAGTTACCGACAAGGCCAGACTGAGAAGTGTTATTTTAATATATATATAACTTAGATTATATATATATATATATGATGTAATTTTATTACATGAATGTTTGATGATTATTTTGATATTTATACGAGGTATTTATACGACGTAGATTGTCACAAGTAACCCTAAATCCCCTAGTAAATTAATCGAAGCTATTCTCGTAGGAATTCTAGCTATCCTAGATCTAAACCAAGTTGTGGATATTTATGATCCCAACAAATGGTTGATATTCATAGAAATGTAGATATTAGTTGATTGTGATATTGAAAAAGAATTGGCGAGGTTAAATCCGATATCGATGTCATGACGATCTTTCCTTATAGAGTGGAGTTTGACAAAACGTTACCACCTAGAAAGATGTCATATGATTCGTTGTCATCCAATTCTTAAATTGAAATCGAAAGGGTGAATGTTGCACTTGAGGTTGTCATTGGAACCATTACCCAAAGGCCTCATGCCACTAGTACCTTTCCGAGGAGTCTAGTTGAATGATCAAGTCATTTCATACTAGTGACTCATTTGATAATTGTTGTTGTAAGAGCTATAGGATTGAAATTAAGTATTGATCATATTGAGATTTCATTGCCTTTACAAGGCCTAAGAAAAAAAATGAAAGTATTGGAAAATGAGGTAGGATATCAAATTGACAATAAAAGTGGTTGAAACTTGAATAAATTAAAATTTAACCTGTATGGAATATGAGATTGTTAATAGAAGTCGTTAAGTTTTGTGATTGAATTATGAGGTTTTAAATGATTATTGATTCATGTGGGTTGTTCCTAGGCCATTGTCCACTAACGAGGATGCCCAGTGTCCAACAAATAAATTGAAGAAATCTTCTTCTGAATTAGGACCGATGGATCTTCCGGGACAGGCAGGACACTTAATGACTCTTGTAGATTAGTATTCATTGTGGTATCTTTTAAAAATAATCCCTAACTTAACTGAGACATCAGTTGGTAGGATGAGTTCTGAGAATTGTATGACATAGTGACATGTAATGTGTTACGGTACAATTTTGACTTGTTTGTGATTAATGAAAAGACTACAGTGGATTGCTAAATCCTACATGTATCGATGTTATCTATCTTTTCTTGCTTCATCCTAATGTTCGCATTAGTAATGCAACCATTGAACAAGTACTCATCTCGATTTGAGTTACGTCGCGGATTATTCTTTTGAGTGCCATCGAGATCATGAACCTCATGATTAATTGGCTAAGCTCATTTCCTATCATATCGTAGTTAATTCTTGGTGAACAAGCTTTCATCACTCTTCTGCAAATCACTCATTGTTTTTATAAAGTTAAAACGGTATCCTTTGAGAAAATTTAATTTTCATCACAATAAGGATTATTCAAAGTGAGATTTATAAGTAATTGATATCAAAATGAAGTTGTTTATGAAATACATTGGAAAACTTAATTGTTTTCATAACAAGGAAAATCTTTGTAAATTTATTCTTGATTCTTATTTAAGAATTAAGCATGAAAATGTTTTCATTATAAACATGATGATAAAATTTTGAGGAACTGAGTATTGCATCGTTAATGTTGAAATTGTATATAGTTGCGCGCCTACATACAATTTGGAATGGACCATGCAAGGCTGATTAGTAGTCACCATAAAACTAATGAATAAACACTACATTTTCTTTGAAGATTGTGAAAGATTAAATTATATGAGATCTGCAAGAAGTGAAAAATAGGGACATAATGTTAGGGACACCTACATATGTGCCTATAGCATCTATTCTTCTGAGTTGAATTTACTCGTCTGTGGAAATTGTCTTATTTAACAATTGACAATTCTTTCTTGTCTAATTCTCCCGTAGTGAGATTCTTAGGAAAAGTATCTGATTACCGAGTGTTGATACCCGACTGGATGTATCGACGTTCCTATCATTTCTTTTGATTTGATTTCATTTGAATGACCTGGGTAACGATCCGAGGAGCTTTCGAATGCGTACTCAAATTATGAAAACATGGGATATATTCATATTCGTTAAATGTTTTCATCTGTATTTGATTTGAAAATCTCTCGCGAAGATTATGCGTTGACCTTACCCTTTTAAGGTTAGTTATGTATCCATATATCCTTGGATTTGTGAAGGATCGTGAGTTATTATTAGACTTTTGAGAAGTTCACATCTTATCGACGGCAATAAAACTGGAAAGTTGGTAATGCCAGTAGAATGGATTGATTGATTATGACATAACGACATTGTCTTAATTGATGGGAACTCGAATAGAATTCCCCTAAATGATGAGATGTTGATTATCAAAAGTGATCTAAATAATTCTTGATGGATGACCATATCCCGCATTTTGACTTGAAATTATACCGTAAACGGCTGTGAATTAGTCATAGATATTATAATCTAGAAGGAACTTAAAATGAATTTATTAAAAGATGTTTCTATTATCTGAAACTTTAGTAAGTATTTGTTGGTAAATTACCTATACTTTTGCCATTAAGGCAAGTTGAAATCGGTATTGATTATATTTCCGGTGCTGCACTTGTGGCTTGTGCACTGTACGTCAGCACCATCTAAATTTAAGGAATTTCCGTACAACTGAGAGAGTTGTCGGAGAAAGATTTTATTCTACCAAGCCTGTCATCATGAAGAGCTATGGTGTTATCATTCCTTATATTTATAGATTACTGTGACTGAGTAAATTGACAATCGAAAATGATATCCCTAACTCGAAATGGAAGATTTGTTCGATCATTTACAAGGTTTTAGCGTATGTTTTAATGATTTGATCCACAGCATGGTTATTATCAACTTCGCATCTGCGAAAGAGATTATCTATTCCAATCACTACATCCAGTGCTTGTAATGAACATTATGAGTTCCACGTGATGACGTTTGGATTGACCGATGCACATGTAGTATTCATAAATTTGGTGAATCACGTGTGTAGGCTGTAATTTGATAACTTCATGGTTGTGATCATTAGTGACCATTTGTTTGTTTACAAGAATAAGAATGAGTTAATAATTATTTATAAACTGCCCTGAATTGGCTAAACAATGAAAACCTATACCTTAAATATTTAACATGTGGTTAAGGACTTAATCCTTTATATGATTTAACCATGCGATTAATAGATAATGGAAGCTATATTGACTTTTCAAAGATTAGAACCATTAACTCTTAGGGATTAAAAACTTAATCCTTTACATAAAATGACCGTTGGATTAATAATGGTAAGATATATGCATATAGACTCTTCAAAAATTAAGAGCCCTTTTAAGACTTTGGATTTTTCCAAAAAGAAATGGAAATATGTTTTGACAAATGTTTTAACAAAGGATTTTTAAAGGTATTATTCCCTTATACACAAACCATTTAACTAAACTTCTGTTTAGGGGTAAATGTTTGTGTATACCTCAAGATAACTTAAGAAGGACTAAGTAAAACCATTTATACCATAACCTGAAAACTTAAAACGACAATTTTTGCTTTTCAAACTAAGAAAACTTTGACCAAAGTATAAACAAAGGTTTTTCGAACATTTACGAATCTTATTAAATATTCTCGATAAATCAACAAAAATCTTGTTAATTAAATCCAAATTTATTTTGAACATTTTATAAAATTGGTCGAACTAAGAAATTTAAACTTTTAACGTTTACGTTTCATAAAAATTAAATAATTATTGTTAATTTACATATAATAATTATCGATGCTTTAGACGCCGGATTGAGAAAGACTGATAAAAATGATAGTTGAGACGAAACTGAAACATAAAAGATATGAAGAAAATTTTTTGAATAAATACGGTTATGATATTTATTTCATGAGGAAAGTGAACGAAATTTCTGACGCATAATATAGAAAGAATACCTGAGTAAATTGTGGACATGATAATTATTTATCTGCAAAAGTGAATGTAGATACTGACACATTATGTAGAAAAGGATAAGGAACCAATTAGGATATATTTCTTAATAATGAAGGTGCAAAATAAATTGCCAAACGATATAAAAATAAACGATGTTTGTAAAAAGGATAATATAGATAATAAAAAGGGGTTCGCGGCTAATGTGAACCATCAGAATTGAGAAGCCGATAGTGTTAAATGTTTTAAAGGCCACTTGTGGTTGCCTAAATATGGAGATTGTGAGATATAGTTATGTTGGAATTTGTAAGTATAAGTATTCTATTTATATCATTTATGACTAGAAGTATCTTTGTCTGAAGAAGTTGTACAAATGGAAAAATTATGAAGGCAGACATCGCCTCATACATTAGTAAACGTCTAGCTATTGCAAAGGTCATCATCTGAATTTGATTCGATTTGGGTCATCGTCGACAGACTGACCAAATCTGCTAATTTCATTCTCGTTAATGATAAATGCAAAAGAGTTGTGTAAACATAGCGTGCCTGTATCGATCATCTATATCAAGATCCTCGCTTCGCATCGAATTTCTAGAGATTTGCTCAGAAATCATTGAGAACGAACCTTGATGAGAGTACTATGTACCACCCCAAATCGAAGGGACGAGGTAAAGTAACGATACAAAATACTATAAGTGTTATCTTATGTTTGAATGATTGACCTTTGGTAATAGACCGTATAATCGTTTTCCTTTGGAAGGATTATCATTGATAATCATCATATTAGGATTGAGATTGAATCTTGTTAGGATCTAAATATTGGAGCATCTGTAAGCAGGAGTTGAGATAAAGACACCCGACATACACCCATTGTGAGTTGGACATGTCTTTTAGGTTTAAGGTTTCCTATGATGGCGAACCTAACCTTGCAAAGTACCCGACCCGCGAGATCTGAAATGATTGTTGAAATTAGGATCTGATTATTGACAGCCGGTAGTGGGCAAGAGGTTATGTGAATGTGAAATGTAGATCTTGAAGTGCCAAATGGGTAGCGAAGTTATGCCATAATTTTTAACCTTGGAAAAATGAATTCATGATCTGACAAATCATGGGATATAAGTCCCCGCTGTTTGGGACCATTGAGATGACGAGAAAGATTGGTTTGAAAGGCATATAAGCTGGATCTACCTTAGGACTTCAAGGACTGCGTAAATTATGTTTCGTATATCGAACTTGATGGAATATCTATCAAGTAAGAATCTGATTGTTTCTTATTAGAGCTTAGATCGGCGAAAAGTTGCATTCATCAAAAACCCGTGAACATCATGGATAGAGAAAGTAAGTCAACATTAAGCTTGATCTTATTCCCGTAGTTACGTTTGATAGAACTCGCGTATTGTAATGAATTGCACTTGTGAGAAAAGACCGAATGTGGAGGAAATACCCACATGGCTTTTAACTCTATAAGAAGCGAGTAGTAAGGTAAGATGATCTTTGAGGACAAAGATCCTGTTTAGGGGTAAATGCTGTGACAATCCGTCAATTTACGATTGATATTTTATTCTCAATATTATTTAAAAACAAGTTACAATATGAACTCACATATTTTTGGGAAGAAATTTGGATTTACGTCTTGAAGTAGCATCGACTACGTCTAAACCGGAGGATTCAACATTACGTGCTTACGTTTACGTACACCGTCTTTGGTGACAGTCCGACACTTCAGAAAATAAATTTATCCATGAATATTATTTTGGAGTTTTAAATTTGTGTTGGTTCATAAACTCACAAATTTACGAGAAGAGATTAGGACTTACGATTTTATTTTAACGTCCTTTACGACTAAACCGGAAACCTTAGGATTACGTATTTACGTTTTCGAACTCCGTTTTTGATGAAACAATTTTTATTGGATTCGTTTTATGACGTTGATTCATAATTTATAAAAATGTTTTTCGTAAAACGACCCGAGGGCACGCAAATCGAGGAAACTAGAATCGAGAAGTACCCGTAATTAAATGGGGATGAGACAAGATAAACTTGCCCCACCCCCACACCATGGACGGCTAAGACTTAGCCACACACCCTTGTGAGGTGTCAAAGCTTACTAAGTAAGCTAGGACACATGTCCTAGTTACTTACACCAAATGCATGAACCACAAAACCACCAAAAGCTAAACCATTAGCTTCATTATTCAACTCATGAAAACACACAATTCTCTCAACCCACTCTACATTTTCCGTCCATATACATCACCACCACCACCATCATTGATCAAAATCTAACCACAAAATCCTATGTCATACACACATATGTTGAAGCCCTTTTGAAACCCTATGGATTGGTGGTGCTTATAACATCCAAGGAGGAGTATTCATGGTGTCTTGGGGCTGATTTTCCACAAGGAGTTTATGAAGATTGGTGGTCATGAAGATGGTCTTGGTGCATCACAAGTTTCTCCATCCAAATCCATGTTTTGATCACAACCTACATCATCATGGTGGTATAAAGATTGTCCTCCTCAACTTCTTGTTATTTTGATTATGTAAACATGTATTTTATTTCCTATTGTATATGTATATGATGATTATATGATGATAAAAATGTTATGTGGGGATTTGTTGTTGATAATCATGGATAAAAAGATGAAAAACTATAAGTAAAAATGGGTAAATCTTGTTTAAATGATAGGCTGTATAAAAACAGTAAAGAACCATATGGTAAAATGATAAAATGATGAAGTAGAATGGATTTACAGTAAGATATGGGTCTTGTAAACATGTGAGAGTTGGCCATGCAATGAAATCAAAATAATGAGTGAGATATGATCAAAACAAGTTTAGGATATAGATCTGAGGTTACTGTTTTGGACGATTTTTAGAAAATATTTAGAAGATGATTCAACAGTAGCTATAGAAGAGTTAATTGTAGAACATATCATGTAGTTTATGTAATAAAAATTTGAGCTTCTATCTCCATATAGAACTTAAGATATGGCAGTTTTGGTGAAAGTGAAGTTAAAAATCAGATTTTTGGAAATAATGTTTATTACTATTATATAAGCACTCAAAATTTAATAGTATAAAATGTAAATTAAAAACCCACTAACTTATGGATTCTATTTATATAAATATATAAAAGGTGTAATAAGTGTATAAATGATAAAAATGGAAACTTGTTAAGTTTTATAAGTTATAAAACTATAAACATGATTTTTACGACTTTTTCGGCTATTGCCGTAAAATTAACGTTTTTGTTAAATAAAACTTAGATGGTTGGACCCGTCTAATGAAAACTTTATAAAACTTATATACTGATATATAGACATGTATAACAAGTAAAAACCAATAAAACCCGAACTATAGGGCATACGGACATTAACGAGCTAAGTAAACACATTGGACTAATACTTGGGCTAATAATTGGACTAAATAAGATAAACACCCATAAAAAGAACTTATTGGGCTTAACCCATTTGGGCCCAACTTGAAAGTGTATGTACTGATAATAAAAGTACAAAATGGATTAAAATAAGTTAAATAACTTATAATAAGCTTGTTGGACCTAAAACACGTAAATAGGTAAGACGAGAAAACTAGTATAAAAGTTATCAACACATAACTCTAAAATGAGTAAACGAGAATATGTAAACCCACTTGATCATCATATATATATAATCATCATATGTATACATAATTGATATTTTTATAAAGTCATTGGACAAACGTCTAAGACCGAGTATTATTTGTCTAGGTTTCCGTGATTGAAGCACGTACCGTACATCCGAATTGCCGATAACCCGCCTTCCCATATCAACGTGAGTTCATAGCCTCGCACTCTTTTAAATGTTTTTATAAATGTTTTATAAACCCGCGAGGGAGATAACATGTTAGTTTTTATAAAATAGGACACCATTTGTCCTGATTGTTTGTTTATTGATTTTGGACCCGAATGATTGAATGACCCGATTGTATGACCCGATAAACGATTAAAGGACCCGATAGATGAAATTAAATGGATTATTAAAGTTAGGTTATGTCACTAAAAGTCCCATTAGCATGAATTGTGAACTACCGGGAGTTGGTAGACGCTTATGCATTTAATAGTACTATTTGGGGACGATCACCCCAGTTCGCGCCTTGACGGTTGATCCCCGTCGTGCCACATTGATTGGTAAGCGAATTTATGTATGAGAAGATTTCCATAGCGTGACCTTTGTGACGACACGCTACTTTAGATGGGCAAAATTGGTATCGGGTTAGCTACCCGTTTTGGTTTAGTAAGGTAACAATGTCATGCGGCTTGTAATAATCCAAAAACTAACGAAATACTGCTAGACGCTCCGAATTACGATGTATTGCCTGACTAGCAATACTGGGTCATACTATTGATATTATGTTTGTGTTTTGGTTTTCATAACCATATTCATATAACGGTTTTATTTAATCTATACAACGTTGTAGAACGTATTGTATGGTGTTTTTACGACATTGGCTCGTATAATGATTTTTAAGGCAAATGCCTATATTATGATTTTCGATAAGGATTTGTATAAAATAATTTTGGCTATTTCATGGCCTATCAAAACGATTTGTACAAAATGATTTTCAGTAATACTTTTATACTGATATTATATTGATGGAATTTATTAAACTCTATGAATTCACTCGGCGTTATCGCTGACCTTTTCTTTTAACGTGTTTTATCTCATGTACTTGAAGGTAATTCTCGGGAAGACAACAAGAATTCATGGCCCGCACTTAAACAATATTTTTCCATTCAAATACTTGTAAAATTTTGTATGAAATATAATGACTTGGGACCGATGTATCTTTGATATTTATGAATAGAAATGCTTTTATTATTAAACGACGCGATTTTTATGCGTTGTCTATGATGTGAGTAATGTGCTATCCCGTAACACCAACGAGTCTTCCGCTGTACTGAGTTGTATAAATTTGGGGGTGTTACAGATGACATCAAAACATCCCAATTATATGGGGAGTAAGTCGATACTGAATGAACGATCTTGTAACCTTAGACTACATCCTTTCAGAATAGCATCGGTGGTCACTGACTTCCCATCGGCTAGTTCTACATTATACTTAATATCTAACGCAGTATGGGTAATATTTAGGCGTTCACTAAATGCAGATGACACAAAACTCCTATCCGCACCAGAATCAAATAGTACTAAAGCATAGTTGTTATTGACTAGGAACGTACCAGTCACAACATTGTTGTCTTGCACCGCAGCCTCAGCACACAAATGATACACTTTGCTAGGTGCCGTGAGTCCACTTGGAGCACTGGTTGTGGCTCGGTTATTTCCTCCCCGATTCCCCTGGTTCTGCTTCTGGTTCACTTGGTTGTGGTTTTGGTTGCCTCGAATTTGATTACCACGACCTTGGTTCCCACTGCTTGGACACTTATTCTTTTAATGCCCTTTCTCTCCACACCCAAAACAAGTGACATTCGCTCCTTGACCACCTTGAGTTCCTGGTCCTCTTTGGTTAGCAGGACGGGGTGGTGCTCGACACTCCTTTGCCTTATGTCCAGCCTTTCCACAGTTGTAGCATGTAGGGGGACATGCTCCCTCGTGGTGTCGGCCACACTTTCCACAGAAAGGAAATCTACCAACATAGTTTCCAGCATTACTTTGCCCAGCAGTAAACACTCTAGCCACCTCTTGACGCTTGTTTTGACTGTAGTTATTAGTGTTGTTGTTGTTGTTGTTATTGTTGTTGTAGTGATTGCCAGACCACTTCCTCTTGTCTCCAGTATTCTCCCCCAACTCTTGCACCACTTGGTACATCAAACTCTGAGCCATATCGATTGCCTCATGCAAGTCATTTGGCTTTGATGAAGTCACATTCCCCTTGATGCTCAAAGGTAAGCCCTCAATGTATCGCTCCAACAATCGGTCATCGTTGGGCACCATTTCGGGACACAACAAGACTAGCTCTTGAAAGCGCTGATTGTAGGCAGTAAGAGCGGTACCCTTGACTTTCAAGTTCCATAGCTCAACCTCCATTTGCTTGACTTCATTTCGTGGGAAATACTTCCTAACAAACATAGCTTTGAACTCACTCCAAGGTGTTGCTTGGGCAACATCAATGGTCACTGCACGAGCATAGACATTCCACCAAGTCAAAGCACTATCCACCAATGTGCTTGATGCAAACTTCACCTTATCAGCTTCAGCAACGTTGCTAATCCCAAATTGAGATTCCAACTTCTCAAACCATCTAGTCAAACCTACTGCACCTTCAGTACAACGGAAACTCACTTGTGTAACCGCACGGAATTCCTTGTAGGTGCAGGTCCGCGCATTGGCAACAGTGGCCCCTTGGTTTGTCTCCTCTTGCGTGCTCGTTATACGGATCGCTTCAGCTGTTGCGAGTGCCTCAGCCACCCGTTCCGCGATCATTTGACTGAGCATGACAGGGTCAATCCCACCGGTAGCAGCTACTGGATTCTGTGTCTCAGATCTTCTAACTGGTGCCATAATCTAAAAGGTAAACAAGACAATGAGTTTTGCCAGACATAACATTCATGGCACGCACAATACAATTATGAAATGCTCAACGGTATAATAAACAATATATGATGATCTCACAAATTTTTGTAACCCAAATAAGATAATGTCATAACCTAACATTCATAGAAATGTTTTGAAATACATCACAATCCGACATACATAATAAGGAAAAATGGAAAATGCCAACTAGCTGAGATAAACCTCATATCTTAGTGGTCGTACAACAATGAGTCAACAGTACATGGTAAGTCTAACTAGTACCCTCACGACGCTGGTGAAGTGCTCTCTCAATCTCTGTCAGCCTCCTCTCAACCAAGTCCTCGCGAGCCTGGGCATCCCTAAGTCTGACCTCGGTATCATGGCAAGCGGCCCTAAACCTGCCCTCTAAGTCAGCAATAGGGTCCTCAACAGGTGCCTCTAGTCCACCCACCTCAACCTGTGGCTCCACTCCCCAATGGGTCATCAGGCTCTCGATCTCCTCGAGGCGAGCATTCGGCATTGTGTCCATCTGGTCGAGAACAGCATGGAGCTGTCCTCGAAGACGGGTCACGCAAACCGTCAACGTCGTCTCATCCTCAACTGGGCTCTTCTTTGTCAATGCCTCCAGCTTATCCTGCATCTCTTCATACTCCTCACCCAATGTCTCCACAGCATCCTCCAACCTATTCAAACGGGTCGTCACACATCCATCCGCTGCTCCAAGCATCACAACTGTTGATGTAGCTCTCCCAAGAATAGGGGTCGCAGCTCTCGGTCCAGTAGAGATACCAACATCGGCAAGCATCTCCTGATACACAGCAGGTATAGTCTCTAGCGGTGGTGGTGGTGGTAGTGACGCCTCTGGGGCAGGACTGGTAGATGTGCGGGCTGCACGCCTGTCAGTGGCAGAGAAAGGTATGAGGGGTCGGTAAGGTGAAGGTGGTGGTCGGGCGGCTCTCCCTCGGAGACGTCGCCTAACATAGTAGAAAGGCAGAGTGCCAGGTGCTGGGGTAGAGATGTCTGCCCCTTCCCCTTCGTCTTCAGACGAAGACGAGGAGATGAGTGCAATGGAAGCCTCAGGAGTAGCAGCATACGTAGCAGGTGGTTCCTCAGTGTCTGTGACCTCCATGGGTTCACCTTCTCCATCGGTGAACTCCATATCATCATTCTCAGTATCTTCCATTGATTCGCCCCTACTGACCGATGCCTGCCCTGGTGACTGCACCACATCAGCGGCTAGGTCTTCCTCTCCTCCGCCTTCTAGGCTAAGTACGTCATCCGCTGGTGCATCAGGGATATGGATCGGTGAATGGTAAACCTCCTCAGTCTCTCTCTCAGTCTCATCATCTGAAGTCATCTGGTACCACGGATATCCTGATGGTGATCCTCTAGGTAATCTCATCGATGAACTGATAGTCGACTGTGAACTACGGTTTTAGTATGCCCCTGTAGACGCTGAACCATCAGAAGAAGACATCGCTATAACATAAACAGAATAGATGTGGGTAAATATCTCATATAATTAGTCCGTGAAAGGGACATCGACATAACATATATCAATCATTGTTCAAACCACATGTATCCTATGTAACATAACTAAGATTTTGTTGTTGCACATGTACCCCATGTAATTATATCTCGTAATTGTTAAATCACATGTATCCCATTTATCATAAATTATATAATGTTGAATCACTCGACTCCAATAATAATTGTTCATTACATATATATATCCATGTATATATATATACTTAATACTTACAATCCGTATGATAATCAACTAAACACATAACAGTTATAGTCTATAGTTACTAAATGCAACCTAGTTCTCTATAACCATGGCTCTGATACCAATCTGTCACACTCCCAAAATATCAGAGTATAATGGCAACAAGGGAGTGGTGACGTCATGATTATCATACACACAGTTACAAAGAACGACCTCTAAATGAGACGTTCGGAAAATTGATCACTTGCATTTGATAAAATAAAGAGTTTTAACATAGTGCGGAAGCATAAAACTGGTCACAGATACAAAAACATAGTTTCCAAATAGTACAAATGATCTTTATTTTCAATAGAAATGACGGCAGTGCATGAGACCTCACATAGCATCTTCCTTCTTAATACTTGAGAAAAACATTGCTAAAGCGTCAACATAAAGTTGGTGAGTTCATAGGTTTAGTTAATTTGAAGTGTTTAATGAACCACAAGATTTTTCCCAAACATGATGACAATATAACAAATACAAAGTCATCATAAAAACATTTATTACAGTCTAAGCTCGTGACACCGAAGCGTTAACAACACCGGCAGTATAATCATATAAATGTAGCCCAACTGGATGCCTAAACCCACGACATCCTATCTCAGACTCAAATGAAACTGTGCCCGCTTGTCCCCTGTTGGACCAAGACGCACAGGGGCGTCAACCCCGATAGATCTATCCATAACATTTGCGCTTACACAAAGTAATTAACGGTTCACGATTCACGGGCCAAAGCAACTGGGTTTTTAGTGGGACTTAGACTAGTATATAAATCAGTAAATGCACTTGTGTTCATACGTTATATCAAGCAATGTCTCACCCCAAAAAGCAGTAAAAGCAGTTAAAAAGTGGGGCTATAAACTCACCTCGTAAATAAGCAAAGTGATGGGAATGCAAATGTAGCTCGAGAATATGATCACGTTATTCAAAACCTATTTGAATATAATGACCGTGTTACGACACCTAAAATTATACCAATAAAATGTGTAACACCCCCACAAATGCTATGCGCAGCGGAACTACAACATTGGGTGCTACACAGTATTCATTGCACACAAGATATATCAAACGACGCTAAAAAGACGTCAACTTAAAACTTGAAATTAAAAATTGTTAGATGATACATGTCCACGGTTTTTCCAACCCCAATTGGTACAACAGAGTTTAGCGTTTTCGGTCCCCATGAATCTCAACCCAAGAATTTCAGTTTCACAACAACATTACATTAACTTAAAAAATGTTTAAGTAGAAAAGGGAGGAAAAACAAGCGGACTCCAAGCCATACACACAACATCCATCCCATGCACGCTCCATCCTACACTTCAGCGGTTACCTGAAACACATGCCAAAATTTGGTCAACGAAAACGTTGAGTGGAATTCATAGGTTTTACAATTCATTTGAACGTATATAAAATAAAAACCATTCGTGATCATTTATAGACTTGTCGATCAAACAATCTATATTCAGGATACTGACAATTGTGTTTAAGCTCATGACACTAATCCGTTAACTCAATCACCCGCGTAATAATTACCGGCGTGATTCAGATGAAACCAGTGCCCCTTCTAAAGGCATCAGTTGCAATTATACCTTATTTCTCATACAAGATAATCTACCGCAGAACTTACTCAACGTACAGCTTCTCGGCTAGCATTGGGTCGTTAGCCCCGTAGTACTACAAATTGCATAAGCGGCTATTTCCCCCTACTCGAGGGCAGGACAATAGTTAATAGTTCATGATTTTAGGGACTTTTGCAACTTGGTACTCAACACAATTTCTAAGGCAACATTCGGGTCTAACAATCATTCATGATATACGTTCCTTTTAAAAACTAGCATGCATTTCCCTCGCGGGTAAAACAATTTGAAATAAATATAAGCGAGGCTATAAATTCACACCTTATATATTAAGTAGTCGGTAGTTCGAGAGATGATCACTGACGACGATACGGATGCCCGGGTAAATCAACACCTATCAACAAATAACGCGTAATGAGTAATCTCATTTTAAATATCTTACGGTACTGTATAAAATACATAAATAATAGTCACTTAGGACAATTATAACTCACGCCAAAAACAAAACAACAAGCATCACTCATTTTACATCATTCGTTCTTATTACTTACGTTATCCATTTTTACTCGTTTTCGCCGGTACTTACCGAAAGTACGGGCTGTTTTGCTCTACTTAACCATTCTTATAAAATTTGACAAAATTCTCAAAAATCCTATAAGACCTGTAGATAACATGTTTTTAATCCCAATAAAAGTTTTTACTTTTACGACTCGTTACTCAACGCTTTTCAAAAAAAACTACATTTTCCGGGCTGAAATTATACTTCGACCAACTTTGACCTCTTTGACCTATATGAAATTCACCTTTGACTTCTTTGACTCCTAAGTCAACTTATAGACTCATTTACACAGGTTTGTGACCAAAATTTGACCCTTGACCATTTACCAATTCATACTTGTGGTCCTCGGTATTTGACTAAAACTATGCATAAATTCGGATTATGAAAGTTCTCGTCTCCCGGTACTCGATCTTTAAAACCTCATAACTTTTAGCTCGTTTTGAGTCACGGGCTCTACCTTATACCAAATTAAAGATAAGAAGACCCTCTATAACTACATTTAGTTTTAAAGACCTGTAGGAAAAATAATTTTTATGAAATGACCTCAAAGTTTCTGCCTAAATTTGGCTACACCAAAATCATGCTTAAACTCGATTCCAATCCTACTAATCACCACTAGGCATCATCCTAAGCTTTCCCAAACATATCCAAACACAAATTTTCAGTCCTACCCCTATTGATCAACCAACCTCATAATCTAAAATCAAAGAAAACAAACATGCAACCACTTAAACCTATTTAAAACATCACTAAACACTAAACCAAACACAAGATAATGCTCAAAATTCATCAACCACCATGGCTCCCCAAACACCCCCTTGCGCCGTGGGGTTTGGGTGACCAAATCACCACAACCAAATGAATTTTGGTGGGTTTTATTGGTGATTATACTCACACTAGGCATGAATTTAACATGCATCCACACAATTAGCCTCAAAAACAAATTTGAATGATTCTTGAAAATTTTGGAAAATTTATGTTAATGCATGTTTAATTAAACCATGGATTAACACTCACCAATGGATTCTAAGAGGTGGTCTTAAGTTAGTTTTTGTGAAAACTCAAGAAAAAATGGTGGATTGTGGTGGGTTTGGGGGTGACCGTCGGCTAGAGGGAGAGAAAGAGAGTGGGTTTGATTTATTTTTGGTGAAATGTTCTATGTGTTTGTGTTTGTGCATTTTTGTGGTATTGGGAGGGACCAAATTACAAATAAAGGTTTCTTTTGGCCTTAAGTTAAAAACGTCCTTAAAACTTTGCGGGTTCGACTCACTAGTAAATTTTGAAAATTTTACGGGAGTCGGAAATCATCCCGAACACTCCAAAATATTTTTGGGATACTTTAAATGTACTCGGAAGGCTATAAAACTCACCCGACTCAACTTAACACGAACCGTAAATAAAATTCTCGAAAAATTACATTATCGATAAATCGTCAATAATTATAGAAATTGGGCATCCATCGGGATCGTAATCGTCATCGTCCTTCTTGAATCGTCAAACGTAAAAATTATAACCTCGAACATCGGTTTTAACCAATATACTTATATATATAGAAATTAAAATTTATTAAAAATTTCAAAAATTAGCGTAATTTAGGGTAACGTTAATGACCTCGGTTCTAGGGTGTCACATCCACCCCTCCTTAAAGAGAGCGACGTCCCGGCGCTCGCCTCTTCTTGTACTCACATTTCGTTCTACTGGAACAGATGAGGATACCTTTCCTTGAAAAAGTCCTCACGTTCCCAAGTGTATTCCGGTCCACGCTTAGAATTCCATCGGACTTTCACAATAGGAATTCTACTACGCTTCAGCCTCTTGACCTCTCGGTCCATAATTTCCACAGGTTCTTCCACAAAGTGCATTTTGTCGTCCAGTCGAATCTCGTCCAAAGGAATCACCAATTCCTTGTCCGCCAAACTCTTCTTCAGGTTCGATACGTGAAACGTGTCGTGAATAGCACCAAGTTCGCTCGGCAATTCTAATTTGTACGCTACTGGCCCAATTCGTTCAACGATCTTAAACGGTCCAATATACCTCGGACTCAACTTTCCTCTCTTCCCAAAACGAATTACACCCTTCCACGGCGATACCTTGAGCATAACCATATCTCCAACTTCAAACTCCAACGGTTTCCTTCTGTTATCGGCATAACTCTTCTGTCGGCTTCTCGCAGCAAGTAGTCGGTTCTTGATTTCCACAATCTTCTCTGTCGTTTCTAAAACCATTTCGGGTCCAGTCAATTGACTTTCTCCTACTTCACTCCAACACACAGGCGATCTACACTTCCTTCCATACAATGCTTCGAACGGTGCTGCCTTGATACTCGCATGATAACTATTATTATACGAAAATTCCACTAGAGGCAAGTGGCGTTCCCAACTTCCTCCAAAATCAATCACGCATGCTCGGAGCATGTCCTCCATCGTCTGAATAGTTCGTTCACTCTGGCCGTCAGTTTCCGGGTGATAAGCCGTGCTTAAACTCAATTCAGTGCCCATCGCACGTTGAAGCGATTTCCAAAATTCCGACGTAAATCTACTGTCGCGATCCGAAATGATCGATAACGGCACTCCATGTCTACAGACGATCTCTTTCACGTACACACTGGCGAGCTTTTCCATGCTGTCCGTCTTCTTCATAGGTAAAAAATGAGCAGATTTCGTTAATCTATCCACAATTACCCATATCATATCACATCCACTAGGAGTTCTAGGTAAACCCGTCACGAAATCCATAGCGATTTTCTCCCATTTCCATTATGGGATCTCTGGTTGTACCAACAATCCAGATGGTTTCTTATGTTCTGCTTGAACCTTCGCGCAAGTCAAACACTTACTAACGTAACGAGCAATATCCGCCTTCATATTCGGCCACCAATAAACTTTCTTCAGGTCGTGATACATTTTATCCGATCCGGGATGTATCGAATACTTCGACTTATGCGACTCGTTCATAACCAATTCTCGAACTCCAGGCTTTCCTTCCTCAGATGAACACAATGGTAACCAAATCCGATTCTCAAAATATCTCAGTCCGTCTGTCCTAATCACGAAAAGAGGTTTCAACATTCGTCCCAAATTCTCAGCTTCAACATTCCCTTTCATTAGTCCTCTTTCTTGAGCTTTCAGTATAGTTTCGGTCAAGTCAACGCTCTCGGTCATCACTAAAGCTCTAACCCTCAAAGGTTTCTCCCGTTCCTTCCTACTCAGTGCATCCGCTACAACATTCGCCTTGCCAGGGTGGTAGCGAATTTCGCAGTCATAATCACTCAGTAGTTCAACCCATCGTCTCTGTCGCATATTCAACTCCTTTTGATCTAAAATGTGCTGCAAACTCTTGTGGTCAGTGAATACAACACACTTCGTCCCATACAAATAGTGTCTCCACAACTTTAACGCAAAAACTACAGCTCCTAATTCTAAATCGTGCGTCGTGTAGTTCTCCTCATTCTTCCTCAGTTGCCTCGACGCGTAAGCTATCACCTTTTCACGTTGCATCAATACCGCTCCATAACCCTTACAAGATGCATCACAATACACTACGAAGTCTTCGGTTCCTTCAGGCAATCACAGTATCGGTGCGGAACATAACTTATCCTTGAGCGTTTTGAAAGCAAGTTCTTCCTCAATTCCCCATTCATACACCTTATTCTTTTCGGTAAGCCTTGTCAATGGTTTTGCAATCAACGAAAATCCTTCAATGAACCTTCGATAATATCCAGCTAAACCAAGGAATTGTCGAACTTCAGTCGGCGTTGTCGGTGTCGACCATTCCCTGATCGCTTCGACCTTGGCAGGATCCACACGAACTCCCTTACTATCAATCACGTGACCTAAGAACTGCACTGATTCCAACCAAAATTCACACTTCGAAAATTTTGCATACAGCTTCTCCTTCCTTAACAACTCCAAAATCTTTCTCAGGTGCTTCTCGTGCTCCTCCTTACTCTTAGAGTAAATAAGTATATCATCGATGAAAACAATAACAAACTTATCTAGATACGGCTTGCACACGCGATTCATAAGGTCCATGAATACAGCAGGCGCGTTCGTCAACCCAAACGGCATCACTCGAAATTCAAAGTGTCCATACCGCGTACGAAAGGCAGTTACAGGAATATCCTCCTCTCTTACACGCAGTTGATGATACCCTGATCTTAAATCGATCTTTGAGTATACACTGGAACCTTGCAATTGATCAAATAAATCGTTAATCCTCGGCAATGGGTACCGATTCTTAACCGTCAGCTTATTGAGTTCCCTATAGTCAATACACATCCGAAACGAACCATCTTTCTTCTTCACAAACAACACTGGCGCTCCCCAAGGTGATGAGCTCGGCCTAATAAATCCTTTGTCCATCAATTCCTTCAATTGATCCGATAACTCCTTTAACTCAGATGGTGCTAAGCGATAAGGTGCACGCGCAACCGGCGCAGCTCCTGGCACCAAATCAATTCGAAACTCGACCTCACGGGTAGGCGGTAAACCTGGCAACTCGTCTGGAAAAACTTCCGGATAATCGCAGATAACAGGTACCTCTTCAATCCTCGCCTCTAAATCACCATCACTCGACACTTGTGCCAAAAACACATCGCATCCGTTCTCTACATACTTCATCATTTTCAAACAGGAAATCACTTTCAAACGAGAAGTGCATTCGTCTCCCTTTACCGTCAAAACCCTATTCCTCAACGGAATCTGAACTAATCTCTCGCCACAGACGATCATAGCACTGTGCGCCATTAGCCAATCCATTCCCACAATCACGTCAAACGATCCTAGCTCTATAGGCATCAAGTCGATTTTAAAAGCGTAATTTCCTAACTTCAAGGTACACCCTTTCAGTATAAAATTCGTACTAACAATTTTTCCATCGGCTAACTCAACGTTATAACTAGTCGCTAACAACACCGGTTTTCTATCGATATGACGACTAAATTTAACATCTACAAAACTCTTGTCGGAGCCAGAATCAAACAAAATACTAGCATAACAAGCGTCTAGCAAAAACGTACCGGTAACCACATTAGGACCCTGTGGTTTATCAGCCGTTCCCACTTGATACACAGCAGCCGCATTGTTACCTCCCCGCTTATTTCCTGCCTTCGGGCAATTCACTTGCACATGGCCTCTCTCTCCACATCCATAACATCCCCTCATTCTGATAGCATTCGCCCCTGTGGCTACTCCTCCTGTTCGGCAACCAGATGTCCTATGACCTGCCTTTCCACACTTGTCGCATGCAGGCGGGCAATTCCCGACATGATACAAATTGCACCTACCACAATGGGGATTCACTTTTACTCCTCTAGGGTTCGTCACTGCCCTCATCCCTTCGTTCCTTCTTTGGTTAAACTGCTGGTTGCGGTTCTGACCATGGTTGTTTCGATTTCCACCTCGGTTCTGGCCTTGGGATTGATTGCTTTGTGCCGCTTCCCATTTCCTCTTGTTCCCTTCGGCAATGGAGTTCTGCTTATCCTGGAGCTTGACGTCCATCAATGCGTGAGCCATCTGAACCGCTTCATCAAACGATCCAGGTTTTGACGAAGTTGTTTCACCTTTGATATTGCTGGATAAACCCTTAATGTACTGCTTCATCTTCTTGGCATCATTGGCAAAAATGTCTGGACACAAAAGGCTTAATTCATTAAACCTCCTAGTGTAGGCAGCGATATCGTTGTTCTTCAAGGTCAAGTGCCTCAACTCATCCTCCAATTGCCCCAATTCCTCTTCCGGGCAAAACTTCTTAGTCAACAGAGCTTTTATCGCATTCCACGTCCTTGCATTCGCTACAGCCAATCCAACCGTAGCTACCTGGGTATTCCACCAACTTAACGCATCATCAAGAAACGTAGCAGCTGCAAACTTCACCTTATCCGCTTCTGCACATCCGCTGATTTCGAAAGTACTTTCAACCTTTTCCAACCATCGTCTAAGTTCTAAAGCTCCACCCGTTCCACGAGACTGCGTGGGACCGCATTTCATAAAACTAGAATAGGTACACACTCTCGGGGCTTGCTGTCTCCCCGCGTTCCTTCCCTGGTCCTGATTTCTCCCGGCTCGGTCCGCTTCTAACGCATTTGCTATAGCTTCCTGAATCATTGTGTTTACACGATCGGCGGTCAACTTTGGAGGCATGGTGTTATCGAATATCTCTTTCTGCAAGACAGGGAAAATAGAAAAACAATGTAAGTATACATATCAAGTTTCCCAGACATAATATACATACAACGACACATCACTACAGAGTTACTAATATTCATCAATTCACATCACAAAAGATCAAATTTAAGACATATCACAGATCATGAAAGGTAACATGGATTGTATTGATAATTAACCAAAATTGTGACAAGTATTGCCACTACAATCGTTCACCACAAAACTTAAGTCCTTAAGTTTCTCGTCATAATGCCATCATACAAAAGTCTAAAACAGTTCTATTACAATGATCAAAGAACAATACAAAACAAGCAACTAGGCATGTGGTGATCCACACGGCCTTTTGGATGGCGGTTCGTCATCATCTTCCTCGGGTTCCTCATCACTATCGTCCTCATCCACATCATCCATTTTTCTCTTTCCTTTATCATCCGGCCCACATTCCGTCTCCTTTTTCGTCCCTGATGTAGACCCACACTCAATCGCTACCTGACTTCCCACCGTAATACAAGCACCTCTAGTAGGCGGCTGAATCATGAAGTCATTTGCCTCCATCTCCAAATCGTCCACGAATCTCCAATCCGGGGGCAATGATGCTCTCACACGATGCTCCCAACTCTGCATCCTCGACAACCTCACTTGATCCTCCCTAACACGGTCAAGACTAGCGCTTAAATTTGCAACCATTGATTTTAGACTGTTGATGTCACTTTTGTCCACATTTCCATCATACTCAATTCTTGCAGTCCTTTCCAACAGTCTTTGGTCTGCCCTTTCATTCTCGTCGAATATACTGATCACCCTTGATTCCACTACGTACCGCATGCACATTGATTCATCCAAACCTCTCACAACACGTCGTACGTCATGATGAACTCTCGGTCCGGGGCAGCAAATTCTGGAGATGCCTTGATGAAGAGAATTTGCGCTCACTGCACCTTCGGCTCTTCTGGGGATACCTGGTGCACCAACCAGATGGGAAGTACGCATAGGCCTGGGGCAAGTAGTTCTCCTTTGGTCGGGGTCCTGGGCTTGCACATCGTTCGTCTCAGCTTGTCCTTCAGCTGCTGTTCCAACACTTCCCCCTTCGTGACCTACGACGTAATCGTTTCCATTATCATTAGGCGGTACCTCGGCCATTCCTGCAATAACAGCAAATTTCGGAGGGTACATAAGTAATTATACAATATTTATAAATACATGCATGCAAATGCAATGCAAAGGTGGTACATATGCCCAAAATGTAATAATATGATGCTCATGCATGATTAATACAAAAATTACGATGTCGGATACTCCACGTATAATTCAACGTCTACATATAGTAATCTCCATACTTACGTAATAATTCACATATATACTTCACTCAAAAGTATACGTCAAATGCCATAATTACAAAAATAAATCTTACCGGAGCCATGCAGGATAGTTGTGTGTGCTTGGACCATTTCTTACGACACCAAAAGTTATAGTTTAGGATTTTCAAAAACGACCTAGTTCTCTATAACTCATGGCTCTGATTACCAATCTGTAACACCCCCACAAATGCTATGCGCAGCGGAACTACAACATTGGGTGCTACACGGTATTCATTGCACACAAGATATATCAAACGACGCTAAAAAGACGTCAACTTAAAACTTGAAATTAAAAATTGTTAGATGATACATGTCCACGGTTTTTCCAACCCCAATTGGTACAACAGAGTTTAGCGTTTTCGGTCCCCATGAATCTCAACCCAAGAATTTTAGTTTCACAACAACATTACATTAACTTAAAAAATGTTTAAGTAGAAAAGGGAGGAAAAACAAGCGGACTCCAAGCCATACACACAACATCCATCCCATGCACGCTCCATCCTACACTTCAGCGGTTACCTGAAACACATGCCAAAATTTGGTCAACGAAAACGTTGAGTGGAATTCATAGGTTTTACAATTCATTTGAACGTATATAAAATAAAAACCATTCGTGATCATTTATAGACTTGTCGATCAAACAATCTATATTCAGGATACTGACAATTGTGTTTAAGCTCATGACACTAATCCGTTAACTCAATCACCCGCGTAATAATTACCGGCGTGATTCAGATGAAACCAGTGCCCCTTCTAAAGGCATCAGTTGCAATTATACCTTATTTCTCATACAAGATAATCTACCGCAGAACTTACTCAACGTACAGCTTCTCGGCTAGCATTGGGTCGTTAGCCCCGTAGTACTACAAATTGCATAAGCGGCTATTTCCCCCTACTCGAGGGCAGGACAATAGTTAATAGTTCATGATTTTAGGGACTTTTGCAACTTGGTACTCAACACAATTTCTAAGGCAACATTCGGGTCTAACAATCATTCATGATATACGTTCCTTTTAAAAACTAGCATGCATTTCCCTCGCGGGTAAAACAATTTGAAATAAATATAAGCGAGGCTATAAATTCACACCTTATATATTAAGTAGTCGGTAGTTCGAGAGATGATCACTGACGACGATACGGATGCCCGGGTAAATCAACACCTATCAACAAATAACGCGTAATGAGTAATCTCATTTTAAATATCTTACGGTACTGTATAAAATACATAAATAATAGTCACTTAGGACAATTATAACTCACGCCAAAAACAAAACAACAAGCATCACTCATTTTACATCATTCGTTCTTATTACTTACGTTATCCATTTTTACTCGTTTTCGCCGGTACTTACCGAAAGTACGGGCTGTTTTGCTCTACTTAACCATTCTTATAAAATTTGACAAAATTCTCAAAAATCCTATAAGACCTGTAGATAACATGTTTTTAATCCCAATAAAAGTTTTTACTTTTACGACTCGTTACTCAACGCTTTTAAAAAAAAAACTACATTTTCCGGGCTGAAATTGTACTTCGACCAACTTTGACCTCTTTGACCTATATGAAATTCACCTTTGACTTCTTTGACTCCTAAGTCAACTTATAGACTCGTTTACACAGGTTTGTGACCAAAATTTGACCCTTGACCATTTACCAATTCATACTTGTGGTCCTCGGTATTTGACTAAAACTATGCATAAATTCGGATTATGAAAGTTCTCGTCTCCCGGTACTCGATCTTTAAAACCTCATAACTTTTAGCTCGTTTTGAGTCACGGGCTCTACCTTATACCAAATTAAAGATAAGAAGACCCTCTATAACTACATTTAGTTTTAAAGACCTGTAGGAAAAATAATTTTTATGAAATGACCTCAAAGTTTCTGCCTAAATTTGGCTACACCAAAATCATGCTTAAACTCGATTCCAATCCTACTAATCACCACTAGGCATCATCCTAAGCTTTCCCAAACATATCCAAACACAAATTTTCAGTCCTACCCCTATTGATCAACCAACCTCATAATCCAAAATCAAAGAAACAAACATGCAACCACTTAAACCTATTTAAAACATCACTAAACACTAAACCAAACACAAGATAATGCTCAAAATTCATCAACCACCATGGCTCCCCAAACACCCCCTTGTGCCGTGGGGTTTGGGTGACCAAATCACCACAACCAAATGAATTTTGGTGGGTTTTATTGGTGATTATACTCACACTAGGCATGAATTTAACATGCATCCACACAATTAGCCTCAAAAACGAATTTGAATGATTCTTGAAAATTTTGGAAAATTTATGTTAATGCATGTTTAATTAAACCATGGATTAACACTCACCAATGGATTCTAAGAGGTGGTCTTAAGTTAGTTTTTGTGAAAACTCAAGAAAAAATGGTGGATTGTGGTGGGTTTGGGGGTGGACCGTCGGCTAGAGGGAGAGAAAGAGAGTGGGTTTGATTTATTTTTTGTGAAATGTTCTATGTGTTTGTGTTTGTGCATTTTTGTGGTATTGGGAGGGACCAAATTACAAATAAAGGTTTCTTTTGGCCTTAAGTTAAAAACGTCCTTAAAACTTTGCGGGTTCGACTCACTAGTAAATTTTGAAAATTTTACGGGAGTCGGAAATCATCCCGAACACTCCAAAATATTTTTGGGATACTTTGAATGTACTCGGAAGGCTATAAAACTCACCCGACTCAACTTAACACGAACCGTAAATAAAATTCTCGAAAAATTACATTATCGATAAATCGTCAATAATTATAGAAATTGGGCATCCATCGGGATCGTAATCGTCATCGTCCTTCTTGAATCGTCAAACGTAAAAATTATAACCTCGAACATCGGTTTTAACCAATATACTTATATATATAGAAATTAAAATTTATTAAAAATTTCAAAAATTAGCGTAATTTAGGGTAACGTTAATGACCTCGGTTTTAGGGTGTCACACATGACATCCTACTTGTGCTTGACGACACATTTTGTTTACGGAAAACACGACCTTATTACATGGTCATTTAATAAATGAGTTTTTGGGCTTAATAGTATAAGTTTATAACCAAATTTAGTTTTTGTGCTTACATAAACCCATCTAAACCGAACAGCCCAATGCCCTTAACAAACATGGGCTCGGCCCATTTGGCTTTCCTTACCCAACCCGGCCCTCAACCCAGGCGATACAAACAAAGTTGGGGGGAGGTATATATTTGTTTTATACGTGTTTTATTCTCCCCAAAACACAGTCAAAACACTCTCTCTCCCAGTTATAACTCTAGCCGCCCCATCTCCCTTCTCTCTCTCTTAGAAAATCGGATCTAGGGTTTTCCCTGGCTACAATTCATCCTAGACTAATTTATCATCATCACAACAAGAAACCTAGTTCGTGTATCATGCGTGGGATGTGGGATTTCATTCCCACATCAAAACCGATTCATTTTCGAGGTCTCCCAAGGGTGATTCGATGATGGTTATAAATCAAATATAAGTTTCTTTTACTCTTTTCAAAAAGGGGCGTTTTATATAATTGTTGATTACATTTTCAAACGAAAAGGGGTTTTACTGATTAAGTCATTTGGTTTGTTTATATAACACAAGGGTTTCAAAAATATATTGGGGTTTTTCTCTAAAACAGGTCCGATTACAATTAATTGGTGTTTTGTGGTATACAATTATGTTAATTTCATCATGCAACTTAATTGACAAAATTAGGGTTTCGTATAAATTAGGGGTTTTCAAATTCGATTGTTTATTTACAATTAAATAATGTTTTTGAGTATTAAATTGTGTTAATTTCATAAATAAAACGATTTACAAAATTAGAGTTTTGAAATAATTAGGGGTTTTTATACCCGCTTGTTTAATTACTGCTAATTCATGTTTCTGTGAAATAATTTGTATTAATTTCATGTTATGATTGATTTTTAGAAAAAAAAAAGGGTTTCTATCAGTTTATATATATGGTTCGATTAAGGGGGGGGGGGGGTTGTTTACTACAATTATTATTATTAATTGCTACCATTACTATATAAATCAATCCAAAAAGTAAAGATGGTCTCGGTATGGTCTCGGCAGATTATTTGGGTGTCGTGGGTTCATAAAAACTAGCTAGGGTCATTAGTTCAAGTCTCGAATAGGTCTAGCATTAAATTAGAATGGTTTTAAAAGACTAACTAGTTTGGTTTGTTTTCGCAGGTTGTTTTTAAAATGACAAGCACAGCTAAATGTAGCAGAAAATAAAAGAAAGGTGGGTAAAAGACTCACAATGAGGAAAGGATTTTTCGGCTTGGTGTATTCGGACAGGGTGGGGGATTTGGCTCGGCTGGTTCAAGGCCTTGTCACTACACTTTATATTTTTACAAAGAACTTGTAATTAAAACTGCTTGGATGAAAGCAGGAACAGACTTGTAATACTTAGATTGTGGATGTGTTTTGTTTTGTGCTTAAGGCTTGTGTTAAGGACAGCATATTTAACTTGGTACACATGGCATAGGGTTAGTCCTAATCCGATTTTGGAGGTCTTGTGATATACCCATATAAGGTATTTTTGGCATGTGTGTTGTCTTGATATGGTGAATGGACTAAAAAATATAATTTCCAGGTTTTGGGCATTGACAGTTGTTGACTGAGTGTGTTTCCAGGTTTTGAAATGCAAGTTTAAATTTCTTAAGTTTACTCATTTTTGGTTTTTGTTCAGTTCATACATATTTGGCCCAACAAGGGTCTTAGTGGGCTGTCCGTCCCATTAAGGTTGATAATACTCGGTCCATTTAGTTAGTAGTACTCGGCCCATTAAGGGTGAATGAACATGACACTCGGCACACAAAGGGTTTTATCAAAATGACTTAAGTTTTAGACGCGTATAAGCTTAACAACGTGAACAACATAATACAATCTCAACAACACAACTTAAGCAAGGATGGATACGTGTATTCTCGAAGGTTTAGTAAACATTCATAACCAGCACAAACCGTTAATACATAAAACGTTTACACGTGTGCACGTCTCCATTATAATAATAGGACGCGAAAATTCAAATTGTTACATTCGCTCTCCCTAAAGAGGGCTTTGTCCGCAAAGCAAAACAAGTAATATAATTTAAGTCGACACTACATTAGTAAACAAATGAGGATACTTCATAAATATGAGATAACTTCTCAATTTGTTAAATCCACAAGGTTCAAAGCTCACATTAAATAAATACATGGAAAAATAAAGATGAAAAATTGACGGATGTCACAATTTCCTTCAATTCCGATGGTGCTAACCGGTAGGGGACCTTAGCTACAAGTGCAGCCCCATGAATCAAATCAATTTGGAATTCTATTTGTCGCACTGGAGGCATACTCGGCAATTCATCAGGAAATTCTTTAGGAAAGTCTCGGAAAATTGGTACGTCCTCGATTCGTTTTTCCTCGGGTTTGTCTTCTTCATCAATTCGGGAGAGGTGTGATAGGAAGATGGGGCATCCTTTGACCAAGTATTTCTGGACTTTGTTGCAAGAAATGACACTAAGTCTAGTGTTGATTAAATCGGGGTTACCGTGCCCTCGTATAATCAAGGTTTCATCTCCCTAAGGTATACGAACCAGTTTTTGATCGCATATGATTACTTCATGATACTTTTCTAGCCAATCGATGCCAATAATGACATCAAAGCTACCAAGACCTACTGGAATCAGGTCGATATTAAACGGCTGATTGGAAAGGTTTAAGGTACAACCTCGAATGATGGTGTCAATCGCAACAACTTTCCATCGGCTAGTTCTACAGTATAATAGGGGTCTAAAACTAATGGAGTGACTTCCAATAATTTACTAAATTCAGTAGATATAAAGCTTCGGTCTGCCCCGGTGTCAAACAAGACAGATGCATATCGTTGGTTTAGTAAAAATGTACCGGTGACGATGTTGGAATCCGGATTGGCTTGGGCATTGCCAACCATGTACACTTGTGATGGAGTTCCCTTGTTGTCCTTCTTCTTGTTGGCCAACTTGGGACAATCGGGTCTCACATGTCCAGGGGTTCCGCACTCGTAACACACTACGGTTCTCTTTGGTCCACTATTGTTTCCACCTGTGGGGTTTCGGTTTCCCTTTTACCCACTTCCGCTTCCACGAGCATTGGACTTGCCCTTGTTGCTGTTTCCGGGGTTGTTATTGGGTCAAACCGAGGTAACAGAATTTGCTTGACATTCACGGGCAAAATGGCCTTGTTGGCCACACTTATAGCATCCCTGGCATTGACCTCTAACAAAGTGGTGACAGTTTCACTTTAGACACTTAGGCTTGGAACCTGAGTAGTTCTTGGTACGTGCTGTGGGAGTAGTATCATAGTTTTGCCCAACGTCTTGTCTTTTGGGAGGCTGTTGGTGCCGGCTGCGGGAACTTTCATCTGACTTTCTCTTGTTATCCGTTTGCTTTTAAGACAAATTGTGGGCTCGCTTGTTGATCAGCTCAGTCGCGAATTCCATAACACTTTCAACGGTAGTGGGTCGTGATGCTAGCATACTTGCATGAATGTTGTCAGGGAGTCCGCTGACATACTTCTCAATCTTGTCGCTTCTTTGAGGAAACATTCTGGTACACATCATGCTTAACTCTTGAAATCTTTGGTTTTACCAAAGGATGTCATTGTTTTTTGCATTTTAGATCCCATAGTTTGATTTCCAACTTCTTCATTTCTCCTCTAGGACAGTACTTCTCAGTCATCCTCTCCTTAAGGTTGGCCCATGTAATAGTATAAGCAGTGTCATGTCCAAGGGTAGCGACAACAGAGTTCCACCAGGTAAGGGCGCTCTCAAGTAGTGTGCATGTGGCAAACTTGACTCTGTTCTCGTCAGCACAACCGCTGATTAATACAAGGCTTTTGTATGTAAAAAGTTATCGTCTCGTCTCGATTCAAATTAACAATAGTTAACGTGCGACTCAGTCGTCTTTTGGTGAAAAATAATAGATTGGTCGTTGTAGTAAAATTAAATTGCGAAACTTTAAAGTAAATGACAAGGAAAATAAAGCTAAAACTAACTAAAACGTAAATGGTGCAAGATTAAAGCTTTTAAAAAGTAAATTAATTAAATGACAAGAATTAAAACTCGACGAAAAGTAAATTTGACAATGTAATAAAATGTAAACTTGAAATTTAAAATAAAGAAGAACAATTAAAATAACACTTAAAGAAAAATGGCGGGAAAAATAAATGATTGAAAATAAAACAGGAATAAACAAACCTAAGTCAGAACCCGAGATACTGTCACTATCCGGAATACCAAACTTACTCTTATCCTGAATAACAAACCTTGCCTTATCCGGAATGTGAAAAATGCAAGCTATCCGGAATACCTTGTTCAAGTATCAATCCGGAATAAGGCTGTCACTCTTATCCGGAATACACCCTGACTTACTATCCGGAATACCCTTTCTTCACTATATCTGGAATGTGCCATAGCCACCTTATCCGGAATCCAAAAGAAGAGAACAATCCGGAATCACCAACTGCTGCTTATCCGGAATCAGGTTGTAACCTTTATCCGGAATCCTTGTTAAGCTCTTTATTCGGAATCCCCTTCGAAGCCTTATCCGGAATGAACACAACCCACACTATCCGGAATGTACCTGCTTAAGATTATCCGGAATTACCTTCTGAGCGTTATCCGGAATCCACTTCTGACCACTATCTGGAATAAAGGAAAACTCCAATCTGGAATAATGTTATCCGGAATCTAGATTTTGTCCACTATCCAGAATAACGATAACTTCGTTATATCCGGAATCTTGGTTAGAAGCTTTATCCGGAATTCGACTTATAATGATTATCCGGAATATTAATTCAAGCTAGCTATCCGGGATGTAGATGATGCTTATATGGAATACAAGGGTTTTAAGGAAAACCCGGATAACAGTAGAAATGCAAATAAGCTAAAAACTAAAATTAAGCTAAAAACAATTAAGCACTTAACTAAAACTTTAACTAAATAAGATTTAAGAAAGAGCAAATAAGCCAAAATTTAAAAACTTTTAAAAACACTAAATAATAAAAATATTTAAAATCAACTTTTTATAAAAATTAACTAATAAGCACTTAATTAAAAATAGGAAAAGCACACAATAAGCTATAAAATCAATAAGCAAACACAATCAAAAACATAAAAACATAACAGTTAATCAAATAAGCATAACAATAAGACAATAAGCATAAAGATTAAGCAAAACAAGAAAGGTAGAATGAGAGATTAATTAAAACTTGATTAAAAATAAGATTTAACAATAAAAGTAAAAGAAAGAATTAAAGAAACTTACAAATTTAAGGTGCAAGACAAGGTAATTAAATGATAATTAAGTAAATGACATTAAGAAAGTGCAAGTAATTAAAATGGAAGAACTATTTTGTCAAGATAGTCAACACCTCCTAATGTGTCATTAGGAGGGTATTTATAGGTGATTAGGGAGGTTAGCATGTGTTGCTCCTTTCTTTCTTCTCTCGTCTTTTCGTCTTCTAAATTCTTCGACTTTTTCGACTTTGTCTCGAGATTAATTAAACTCTTCTTGTAATTTCTTCATTAATTTAGACTTGAGTTCTTCGGCTTTATTACACTTTTGTCTTTAGACTTTTTCTTCGATAAATATTCAGAATAGACCTTGGACTTCCGTTCTTTTTGCACTCTTGATCTTTCGACTTCGTCTTTTGTCTTTTTCTTCGATAAAAGCCAGTGAAAGCCCATGTTTTCTTCCCTTATCACATTTTGATCCTAAATCACAACAAAAACACAAACCACGCATAATTTCGACATTTACGACATAAAATACACGTTTTGGCTTGGTTATTATTATAATTAAGTGGTAAAAGGATAAGCGTTTTCACACTTATTAAATCCCCTACACTTGACCGTTGCAATGTCCTCATGCAATGCATTAATTACAAAGCAAGTTTTACATTTTTCATCATAATCAATCTACATTGGCCTTTATTAGAGAGACAAAATATTTAAAGGAAGAAAACAAGTAAAAAGATCAAAAACTTACCTTAGGGTTTTGAAATGTCATGAATGATTATCACCCTCAAGTTTCAAGTTCCCCATACAAAGCTTAAAAACGAGATCATTGTTATTATAAGTTAGCAAACTATCACTAACTCATGTGGGCCAATTATTTACTTAGACTCCCTTATTCCTAGGTGTATCTCTTATATTTTATTGTTGTCTTGAATGATCACGAGGATGCATTGTTGACTTATTTGGATAGTTATATAGGCTGAAAATAAATTGGGACGATTTAATCAATAGTTAGCTAAAGAACAAAATCTTTTAAAACTGCTTCTCGGGACCTCATAAAGTTCATATCTTGGCATAACTCGCTTCACGATTTGAGACCTTTCTCGAACCGATATTTGGCAGTGACTTCATACTTCAATACTTGAGAGACGTTCAGGAAATAATGTTCTTCTCTTCATAATAGGAATTTCTTCACTTGAACTTTTTGAGAGATTCTTCATATTTGGACCACGACTTCTTCATTTTTCTCCAATCTTTATTTGGGATTTTGATATACAATGATCCGCCTTCTTTTAGGACTTGGATCTATTTATCCTCATACCTTGTTAGGGCCTTTTTGGATAGACTTCTCCATGATCTTTACGGGAGTATTTGCTTTTCGTCGTGTGTCTCGATCCTTCATATTGATTTTTGATAAATGATTCTTCACACCACTTTGGATCTTTAGCAACAAAATGTAGCCCTCACGTCTTGTTAGGACCTTTTCGAACTCGCCAATCTTTGCATCCCGCTTCAATAAGTTATGCCTTGGCTATGAACTCTAATTAATACCGAGCAACTTTTAAACGATCTTGGGCTAGAAGCTAACTAACTTTTCAAATCGTACAACCTTATTTATTGAAATTAAATTTATTAGCAAGCGATGGGAGAAAAATCTTATAATCAACTCAGATAAATTCATGAAAGAATACCAAACTTATAATTGACTCTATCATCTCTCGTTCTCCATAATTTAAAATCTCAAGGAATGAGACTTGTGGATGCTTAGCCTATTAAATCAAAGTTTTGGGTTTTCAAGTCATCTATAGGATCTTGCAACTTCTTAGACTTTTTCAAGTTTTAGAATTCGCGTTTTAAAGTTCCCTTGATAAACGACTTTCTAGGATCACTTATAGGAACTTGCGAAAAGTTCTCGTTCTTAACCCGTAAGAGTTAAGACTTTCGCGTTTTAAAGCTCCCTATATAAAAGCCTAGCAAAACTTGACTTAAACACGTTAAGGATACTAGCTAGAGTAAACT
Source organism: Glebionis coronaria (assembly GCA_025667525.1). Classification (NCBI taxonomy): domain Eukaryota; kingdom Viridiplantae; phylum Streptophyta; class Magnoliopsida; order Asterales; family Asteraceae; genus Glebionis; species Glebionis coronaria. Next base: position 486,489,160 of record CM046876.1, on the reverse strand, counting down.
TGGATAAGTAAACTCGGGTTGAGTCAAAAGATTCACAACGTTTAAAAATTAAAACCACTTTATTAAAATTTATTCTAGCAAAGAAAGAAAATAACTATAACAAAGGTAAATACAACTAGGCCAAAATAGATCAAAAATTTTGAAAAATGTCGAAAAATCAATTTTCCGGTTAAAATGAGGACAAAAACAAGGAAAAGGCCACTTAACTTCGATAGAAGTCCCCCCTACACTTAATATAAACATTGTCCTCAATGTTTAAGCATGTGGGAGTAAACTCCCCTACACTTAGGACATTGTGCACGTTGTTTAAATCTTGCTAAGGAAAGGACAACTAAAGTGATTCCTATTTTAATATTCAAAAATATAAAATAGAGAATCAAAAGAGTTTAGGATAGAACCGGGAAGACAGGAACATGGGATCACGGTTCGTCAAAAGTCATCAAGAATGGATCTTTGAAAGCTCGAATCCCTGCACATGATAAGAAAGAAAACAACAAACACATATAGGGTCTCCCCTACACTTATTATAAAAACGGATAAAAAGGATAGATACTGCGGGTTGCCTCCCGAGAAGCACTTGTTTTTGTTAACCGAGTCGTGAGCCTGACTCGACCTTGATTAGCATAGGAAGAAGCTTGAAACATATCCAACGGGATCAAATACATGGTTTTCATCCATCAAATAGCAAAGGCTTAAGGTGAAGCCAAAGAAGAGTAGTCAAGATTCCCTTAAGCAGTTGTTGAGCACGGTGGTAGCAAGGGTGATGAAGTGTAAGCATATCTCTATTGTTTCCAAACATCTTTCCTTTTATTTCATCAGATGGATACTGAGATGGCTTAAGAATTGCAATACCGGGATCAAACACCTTTTCCTTTAGGGGAAAATAACACTCAGGCTCAGTGGACCTTGAAGAACATACGCTCATAAATTGCACAATCTCATCCTTAGAAGGTGGATAGAGAGGTGTCAAGACATAAGTACTGCGGATATCGGTGTCTTCCGGCTTCTTCTCCTTTGAAACGGGTTTCTTCATATCCGAAGGAGGATAAAGACCAAAATCATCAAAGTCCAAAGGAGGAGAATCACTCTCATTTGGGAAGTAAGTGTTGAGAAAAGTAGCAAAATCTTCCTCAAATGAGTAGTCATCCAAAGTAGGATCAAGTGTTGTTGGTGGAGGATCTTCATCAAAAGTAGGTGTAAGGTCATCATGTGAAGAATCACTCGAAAGAGTATCGACATCCTTAAAATCATCATATGTTGGCATGTCTTTATACTCAGAAGAAAAATCATCAGAATCATCCATATTAGAACTATAATCGTCATCATAGTCATCATAGATCGGTGGAGACTCAAATATTGGTGAAGGATCTCAATTGGAGAGAGAATCATCCACATCATCTTGGAAAAGTGGATTATTGATAGGTGTGTAAACACCCATCCTTTTACCATTTAATTCGGGCTAAAACAAGACCAAAACACGTATTTAATATCATTTGTTTGGAATTATGCGTGGTTTTTGTGTTTATTGTGTTTTCAGAGCCAACCGGATAAATATTAAAGAAAACATGGGATTGCACGGGTTTTATCAAGGAAAAAGACTCAAGATAAAGTCTATTGTCCAAGACGTGCAAAAGATTTGAAGTCACTAGGCCTATTCGAAGATTTATCGAAGAAAAGGACTAAAGACGGAAGATTTTCATAAGTCGAAGAAACTCAAATCTATTTAACGAAGAAATTAAAAGACGAGTTGGAATTAATCGACAGCAAATCCCGAATCAGAATCGAAAACGTCAACTTTTCTGAAAAGACGAGAAGACAAGAAGAAAGGGAGAAAGCCCACTCACCAACCAACCACTAGGAGTATAAATAGTCTTTCCCTTCACACAATTAGGGAGTTAGCTTCATATTTTTTCTTTCCCAGTTTCTTTGTAGTTCGTTCCATCACCAACTCCATTAGGGAGTTTGGTGATTTTCATCTTTTTATTTTTCATCTTGTAATCTTCAGTCATTAACCTTGTTACTTTTTCATTAATCAATCCATTCCATCTTTCTATTTATTTTGTTCTTCATCATCATCTATTACAAGTTCTTGAGTTTTTATTTGATTTTAGTTTGATCTTAAAAAGTTGTTGATTTAGTGTTTTTATTAGTGGGATTTGTTCCTTATGGTATGTTAATGATTATTGGATAGTTTGGTAAAACCTTTTTAAGTATTTAGTTTGATTTGGAGTAAAATCCGTGTCCCCTGGTATATCACTGCTGTTACTGTTCTTCATCTTCCAGAAATTCCGAATAGCCTAGTTTAAGTTTCCCTTATTCGGAACTTTTGATATTCCGAATAGGGGTGTTGCAATTTCTTTTACTCGGAATAATCTTTCCGAATAGCTCTTTTTCATTTTCCTTATTCGGAACTTTTCAGTTTTCCGAATTGATCGTTTTTTTTCAGCCTTATTCGGAATATTTTATATATTCCGAATGGTCCTAATTTTCCGCATAGAACTTTTATTCCGAATGGTCCTTTCTTTCCGAATAGGCATGTTTTTCCGAATGGGAGTATTTTCCGCATAGACAATATTTTCCGAATAGCATCATTTTTTCCGAGTAAGCTAATTTTTCCGCATAGCCATTTCTCAGTTCCCTTATTCGGAACATTTTTTCCGAATAGCCATCTTTCCGCATAGAGACCATTTTCCGCATAGGGCTAGTTTTCCGAATAAGACAATTATTCCGCATAGATGCCAACATTCCGAATGGTGTTTTATTCCGCATAGGGTATTTTTCAGTAAGAGTTATTTTTCAGCTTATTATTTGTTGCTCGTTTTAAGTTTATTTCATTACCATTTTATTCGCTTACCCGTTAATAGAATAGAAAACCAAATCCACTTTTTGTCACCAAGAACAAATCATTCCACTTTTAACTGAGATCAATTCGAGAGGATTCCGAGAATCGAACTTTTCATCATAGAAAAACCTTGTATCAAATGGCGCCGCTGCCGGCTCTTCTCGTTAAGATCAAAAGTTTTTTGTGAGAATTTGGATTTTGGGATCCGTTCCCCGTGAACGTTACTTTTTTATAAAAATTTTCAAAATCACTAAAAATATAAAATTTTCAAAAATCCTAAAAAGTAAAAAACAATAAAAACCAAAAATATTTTTGCTTTGCTTTTCTTTGTTCGTTCTTTTGCAGGTGTATGCGCACTCGATCCACGTCCTATCAAGAGCCCGAGCCTTTCGATAACTTAGACATGGCTGGTGTACAAAACAACAATAACATACCACCTCCGAACAACAATAATAACAACAACAACCCGCCTTTCAACAACATGAATAACAACAACAATGAGCCACTTCCGGATAATCGCCCAATGATTGAACTGCTGCAAGCTCATGTTGATGGCAACACGGATCCAATTGTCATTCCTCCAATTGCCGCCAACAATTTCGAGCTCAAGTCAGGCTTTATCCAGATGGTCTCCGCTCAGCCGTTCTTGGGACGCACCATTGATGACCCACACGACCATATCAAGAGATTTCTACAACTCACCAACACGGTCAAGTTCAATGGGGTTCCACAGGAGGTTATAAGGTTACAACTTTTTCCCTTTTCTTTAGAGGGACAAGCCCGGCATTGGCTTGCTAAGGAACCGCCACAGAGTATTCTCTCGTGGACGGATTTGGAAACAAAGTTTATCAACTACTTTTTTCCACCCTCTCGTACTACCGCTTTGCGGAATGAGATTATAAACTTTGAACAAAAGTACCATGAGTCATTCAGTGAATCTTGGGATCGTTTCAAAGATCTTTTAAGAAAATGCCCACAACATGGTTTTACCAAAGTACATCAAATTAATACTTTTTACAATGGTTTAAGCATGAATGATCAAGATTCACTGAATAGTGCCTCGGGGGGTAATTTATTGGCTAAGACTTCCAATGCTGCTTGGGATATCATTGAGAACAAATCTCGTGTGCAAACCAAGAGTGTTAGGACCAATGTTGCTAGTGCTAGCACTAATGACAGCGACAAGCGATTAGACAAAATCACTACTCTTCTTGAATCGCTTGTCACCCACACCGTCAGCAACAACAACAGCAACAACGCCAAAAATGCACAAGTCAACGCTGTCAGCCAACCTTGTGAGATATGCGGTGGTCCCCACTCCTACACAACTTGTACCGCCACCCAAGATTACCCTGCTGAGAATGTGAATGCGGCATATGGCACCTACCAACAACCCGCTTATCAAGCAAAACCTCAAGGTGACCGTAACTTGCTTAGCTACCGCAGCAACAACTATCTTTCACCACCTGGTTTCCCTCCTACCAACCCAAACCAACAACAAAACCTTAACCGTCCTCCTTCACAACAACAACAACCTCGACAACCATACATCCCACCTCACAAGCAACAACAACCACCTCAACGAAACAACCAAGTCTACCAACAACCTGCTTACCAACCACCTGCATACAATGCTCCTCCCAACCAACCCAACGCTCTTCACCAAGAAGTGGAAACGTATATGAGGACTAATGATGCGATAGTGGGAAATCTTCAGAGAGAGGTGCTCAACCTGAAAGCCGATTTGGTAAAGCAAGGAAATGATTTGAGAGCCGATATGCGAAACACGTTGGATAGTCAGACGAATGACTTGAGGAACATGATGGCTAGTTTCTTCCAAAGTAGTCAACCCTCTTCTTCGGGTACTCTTCCGAGTAACACCGTTGCGAACCCAAGAGGGGAGATGAAAGCAATCACCACTCGAAGTGGTAAAGGTACCAAGGAACCCGAGCTTCCTATACCTCCACCGGTGATTGTGACTCAGGAGAACGAGTCGCCTGCTCCTATTCCTCCTCCTTCTCCTTCCCCAATTTCTCCACCTCTTCTATCTACCCCTCCTCCACCCGTGGTTGTGAGTGACCCTATTCCTCTAAAGCCTTCATCTTCTTCCAATATACCTTATCCTTCAAGGTTGAGGAAAGAGAAGCAAAAGAGCAAGGACGATATTCAGGTTTCGAACTTTCTTAAAATGTTTAAACAACTGAATTTTAATATCTCCTTCGCTGAGGCTCTCGCTCACATGCCCAAGTATGCTAAAATGTTTAAAGATCTTTTGAGCGACAAGGAAAAGCTCCTCGACATTGCCAACACCCAACTTAATGAGAACTGCTCTGCAGTGCTCTTAAGGAAATTGCCAACTAAGCTTGGTGATCCGGGTCGTTTTCTTATCCCTTGCAATTTCCCGGGAGTAGAGAATTGCATGGCCCTAGCCGATCTAGGTGCCAGTATTAATCTCATGCCTCTAAGTGTTTGGAAGCAATTATCTCTCCCAGAGCTAGTCCCCACTAAAATGACTTTGGAATTGGCCAACCGTACGGTTGCTTATCCAGTGGGGATAGCCGAAGATGTCATTGTAGGAGTCGACAAATTCACCTTTCCTGCTGATTTTGTTGTCGTCGACTACGAGATGGACCCTCGTGTACCACTGATTGTTGGTCGTCCATTCTTAAGGACCGGTCGCACTCTCATTGATGTTGAAGCCGGTGAGCTTATCATGAGAGTGGGTGACGATAAAGTAGTCTTCAACATGGGAAAGTTGTCCAAACAACCTTATTCATATGAGAGTGTTAATTGTATTGACGTTCTCGATGAGGCTTGTGAAGAACACTTTAATGATGCTTGCAAAAGTATTCCTACCTCTCTTCCCAATGTTGAGACCGTGTCCTCTATTGATTCATCGTTGTCTCTATTTGGAGATAGTGATTTATTCTGGAACAATCTTGAAGCTACCATGGGAGATGTGAATTTAGCTACTAATGATTCTCCCACCGAGGGGGATGAAGACATGAATTTCTTTGACAATCTTCTCACCGAAGACAATCCTTCGCCTCCATCTCCCACGGTCATTGCTATCGATACTCCGACTTTGAAAACGCCTTCCGTCGAAAATCCTCCGGATTTGGAACTTAAGGAGTTGCCGCCACATCTCGAGTACGTGTTCCTTGACGACAACAAGAAGTCGCCCGTCATTATTGCGAAGGATTTGAAAGATGAAGAAAAGACTCGCCTCGTTGCTGTGTTGAAGGATCATAAGAAGGCTATCGCTTGGAAGATTTCCGATATTCGTGGAATTGATCCTCACTTCTGCACACACAAAATTCTCATGGAGGACGACTTCAAGCCCACTATTCAAAGCCAACGAAGGGTGAATCCAAAAATACATGAAGTCATCAAAACAGAGGTTATTAAACTTCTTGATGCGGGTATGATTTACCCTATTTCGGATTCACCATGGGTAAGTCCAATCCATTGTGTGCCCAAGAAGGGCGGAATAACCGTTGTTCCCAATGAACACAACGAGTTGATTCCCACTCGTCTCGTTACTGGGTGGAGAGTTTGTATAGACTACCGCAAACTCAATGATGCCACGAGAAAGGATCATTTCCCTCTACCTTTTATGGACCAAATGCTTGAACGTCTAGCCGGTAATGAATATTACTGCTTTATGGATGGTTTCTCGGGTTATTTTCAAATACCCATCGATCCCCAAGATCAAGAGAAGACTACATTCACTTGTCCCTATGGCACTTTCGCTTACAAAAGAATGCCTTTTGGCTTATGTAATGCGCCCGGGACATTCCAAAGGTGTATGTTAGCTATCTTCCATGATATGGTTGAACAAACCATGGAAGTCTTCATGGATGATTTCTCGGTCTTCGGGGATTCCTTCTCTGCTTGCCTTGCCAATTTAGAACGTATGCTAAAGCGGTGCGAAGACACTCGCCTTGTTCTAAATTGGGAAAAATGCCATTTTATGGTAAAAGAAGGCGTCGTGCTTGGCCATAAGATTTCGAAAGCCGGTCTTGAAGTTGACCGTGCTAAAGTCGATGTAATCGCTAAGTTGCCTCCACCTTCAACCGTGAAGGGTGTGAGAAGTTTTCTGGGTCATGCGGGCTTCTATCGTCGATTCATTAAAGATTTTTCTCAAATCGCTCGCCCGATGACCCACCTCTTGGAAAAAGATACTCCTTTTATCTTTTCCAAAGAGTGCCTTGAAGCCTTTAACTCACTTAAGGATAAGCTAACTAAGGCACCCGTCTTGGTTACCCCTAATTGGGAGCTGCCCTTTGAGTTGATGTGTGATGCTAGCGATTTTGCTATTGGAGCGGTTCTTGGACAAAGAGTGAACAAACACTTCCAACCGATCCATTACGCTAGCAAGACAATGACAGGGGCACAATTGCATTATACGACAACCGAAAAAGAGCTTTTAGCTGTTGTCTATGCTTTTGAAAAATTCCGCCCCTATCTTGTCCTTTCTACCACCATTGTGTACACCGATCATTCCGCGCCGAAGTACTTGTTGACAAAGCAAGATTCCAAACCAAGACTTCTTCGCTGGGTTTTGCTGCTCCAGGAATTTAAAATCGACATCCGCGATAAAAAAGGAGCAGAAAACTTAGCCGCGGACCATCTTAGTAGACTTGAGGATCCATACCAAGGGGATCATCCGACCAAAGAAATCAATGATTCTTTTCCCTTGGAGACCTTAATGTCTATAAACTCGAAGCCGAATGAAACCCCGTGGTTTGCGGACTTTGCAAACTACTTGGCGGGTGGAATTCTCAAGGAAGGGTTGACGTCCCAGCAAAAGAAAAAGTTCTTCACCGACATCAAGACTTACTTTTGGGACGACCCTTACCTATTCAAACAATGTGCTGATCTGATAATTCGCCGATGTGTTGATGGACCGGCAGCGTCGGACATCCTTGATGCTTGCCACAAAGGACCCACCGGTGGTCACTTTGGTCCCAACTACACCGCAAAGAAAGTGTTTGATTCGGGATTTTATTGGCCCTCCATATACCGTGACGCTCACGATATGGTCAAACGATGTGATGTTTGCCAAAAGCAAGGCAAAATCACACATAAAGACGAGATGCCTCAGAATTTTATTCAAGAGTGTGAAATTTTTGATGTTTGGGGTATCGACTTTATGGGGCCATTCCCTTCATCTAAAGGTAACAAATACATCCTTGTAGCCGTTGACTACGTTTCAAAGTGGGTTGAAGCCAAAGCTTTACCTACTAATGACGCAAGGGTGGTTTGTAACTTTTTGAAAGCTCTATTCGCTCGCTTCGGTGTGCCTCGCGCCATTATTAGTGATCGTGGGACTCATTTCTGCAATGACCAATTTGCTAGAGTCATGGCTAAGTACGGTGTAAATCATCGTCTTTCCACAGCCTACCACCCACAAACTAATGGCCAGGCCGAAATATCCAACCGAGGTCTTAAGCGAATTCTTGAACGAACCGTGGGAGAGCATCGCGCCGCATGGGCTGATAAACTTGATGATGCTTTGTGGGCTTTCCGTACTGCTTACAAGACCCCAATCGGCTGTACGCCTTATCGTCTTGTGTACGGGAAAGCGTGTCACCTCCCCATTGAGTTGGAGCACAAGGCTTATTGGGCCTTGAAGTGGGCTGATTTTGATATCAACAAAGCCGGTGACCTACGCAAGCTCCAACTCAATGAGCTCAATGAACTCCGGAATGAGGCTTATGAAAACTCTTTGATCTATAAGGAAAGAACTAAGCTCATTCACGACTCCAAGATCAAAAACCGAGAGTTCCATGTTGGAGACAAAGTCTTACTTTTTAACTCTCGGTTGAAAATCTTTTCGGGCAAGCTCAAATCTCGTTGGTCCGGCCCATTCACCATCGCCCAAATTTTTCCATATGGTACTCTCGAGCTCGCTCAACCTAATGGACCAAATTTTAAGGTGAATGGCCAACGAGTGAAGTTGTACTTTGGTGAGGACACCTCTCAGGAGGTGATTCCATCCCTCACCACGTTCCCCATGAACTAAATTTGGGTCGAGTCAGGCTCGTGACTCGGTTATCAAAAACAAGCGCTCCTCGGGAGGCAGCCCGAGTATCTATCCCTTTAACCCCCTAAGTGTAGGGGAGGACCTATTTAGGTCATTTGTGTTTGTGTGGTGATGTGATTACAGGGATAAGTGCACTCTTGGAATCTTTGAAGAACCGTGCTCCCGTGTTTATCCGAAATCCGGTTCTATCTCTCAACTATCGTGATTCAATTTTCTTCATACTCACATTTGAAATTGATCACTTTAGTCGTCTCTTCCTTAACTCGAGTTAACCAACGTGCACAATGTCCTAAGTGTAGGGGAGACTTTTCCCACATGCTTAAACATTGAGGACAATGTTTATCTTAAGTGTAGGGGAGACTTCTAACGAAGTTTTAAGTGGACTTTTCCATGAAAATGCCTTCATTTAACCAGAAAATCCTATTTTTCAACATTTTTCAAATTTTTTATTAACTTTGGCCATTTAGTTGTAATTTTTAAATTTTTATCGTTGCTTTCATATGTATATATCCCGCAATAAAGTCAAAAATATTAATAAAATGGTGTAGCTAGTTTTGAAATCTTAGATCTATTAGGCCCGTTGCGTTTATTTTGACTCAACCCGAGTAGACTTATCCTAGTTTATTCTAGCTAGTATCCTTAACCATGTAGACCTTAATTGGTTTATTAGGCTAAGTGTCCACGAGTCTCATTACTTGAGATTTTAAATTGTGGAGGACGAGAAATGATAGAGTCAATTATAAGTCGGTATTCTTGCGCAAGCTCACTTGGTGTAATTATGTGCCTATTCTCCCATCACTTGCTAATAATTTATCTGCAATAAGTAAGGTCTTACGATTTGAAAAGTTACTTAGCTTCTAGCCCAAGATCGTTTAAAAGTTGCTCGGTAATGATAAGAGTTCATAGCCAAGGCATAACTTATGAAGCGGGGCGCGAAGATTGGCGAGTCCGAAAAGGCCCTAACAAGGCATGAGGATTCAATTTTATTGCTGAAGATCCAAAGTGATGTGAAAAGCATTATTCCTAAAGTCAATATGAAGGATCAAGACTCACGACGAAAAGCAATCAACTCCCATAAAGATCATGGAGAAGTCTATCCGAAAAGACCCTAACAAGGTATGAGGATAAATAGATCCAAGTCCGAAAAGGAGGCGGATCGTTGTATCTCAAAATCCCAATTAGAGATTGAAGAAATAATCATGAAGTCGTGGTCAACAAAGTTGGAGTACCCCTCAAAAGTCTCCAAGTGAAGAAACTCTATTATGATGAGAAGACCATTATCTCAAGAACGTCTCTCGAAGATATGAAGTATGAAGTACATGCCAAATATCGGCCCGAGAAAGGTCTCAAATCGTGAACCAAGTTATGCCAAGATATGAACTTTTTGATATCCCGAGAAGCAGTTTTAAGAGATTTTGTCCTTTAGCTAACTATTGATCAAATCGTCCTACTTTGCTTTCAGCCCTAATAAACTATCGAAATAAGTCCAAAAATGCATCTTCATGATCATTCTAAGACAAAAATAAAATATAAGAGATACACCTAGGAATAAGGGAGTTTAAGCATTTAATTAAGCCATGTGTGTAAGTGTTTGATTTACTAACTTATAATAACAATGATCTCGTTTTTAAGCTTAGTTTGGGGAACGTGAAACTTGAGGGTGATAAATCTTCGCAACACCAAAGCCCTAATGTAAGTCTTTGATTTCTTTACAAGTAATTTCATTTCTTTTTGTTTATCTTAAAGTTTTTATTTCTCTTAGTTATTTGATTCTTAATTAGTAGTATTTGAATAAGGCCAAGGTTGATTAATTATAAGAAAAATGTAAAATTGCTTTATCACTAAGCATTGCATGAGGGCATGGCAATGGTTAAGTGTAGGGGATTTGATAGGTGTGTAAACACCCATCCTTTTACCACTTAATTCGGGCTAAAACAAGACCAAAACACGTATTTAATATCATTTGTTTGGAATTATGCGTGGTTTTTGTGTTTATTGTGTTTTCAGAGCCAACCGGATAAATATTAAAGAAAACATGGGATTGCACGGGTTTTATCAAGGAAAAAGACTCAAGATAAAGTCTATTGTCCAAGACGTGCAAAAGATTTGAAGTCACTAGGCCTATTCGAAGATTTATCGAAGAAAAGGACTAAAGACGGAAGATTTTCATAAGTCGAAGAAACTCAAATCTATTTAACGAAGAAATTAAAAGACGAGTTGGAATTAATCGACAGCAAATCCCGAATCAGAATCGAAAACGTCAACTTTTCTGAAAAGACGAGAAGACAAGAAGAAAGGGAGAAAGCCCACTCACCAACCAACCACTAGGAGTATAAATAGTCTTTCCCTTCACACAATTAGGGAGTTAGCTTCATATTTTTTCTTTCCCAATTTCTTTGTAGTTCGTTCCATCACCAACTCCATTAGGGAGTTTGGTGATTTTCATCTTTTTATTTTTCATCTTGTAATCTTCAATCATTAACCTTGTTACTTTTTCATTAATCAATCCATTCCATCTTTCTATTTATTTTGTTCTTCATCATCATCTATTACAAGTTCTTGAGTTTTTATTTGATTTTAGTTTGATCTTAAAAAGTTGTTGATTTAGTGTTTTTATTAGTGGGATTTGTTCCTTATGGTATGTTAATGATTATTGGATAGTTTGGTAAAACCTTTTTAAGTATTTAGTTTGATTTGGAGTAAAATCCGTGTCCCCTGGTATATCACTGCTGTTACTGTTCTTCATCTTCCAGAAATTCCGAATAGCCTAGTTTAAGTTTCCCTTATTCGGAACTTTTGATATTCCGAATAGGGGTGTTGCAATTTCTTTTACTCGGAATAATCTTTCCGAATAGCTCTTTTTCATTTTCCTTATTCGGAACTTTTCAGTTTTCCGAATTGATCGTTTTTTTTCAGCCTTATTCGGAATATTTTATATATTCCGAATGGTCCTAATTTTCCGCATAGAACTTTTATTCCGAATGGTCCTTTCTTTCCGAATAGGCATGTTTTTCCGAATGGGAGTATTTTCCGCATAGACAATATTTTCCGAATAGCATCATTTTTTCCGAGTAAGCTAATTTTTCCGCATAGCCATTTCTCAGTTCCCTTATTCGGAACATTTTTTCCGAATAGCCATCTTTCCGCATAGAGACCATTTTCCGCATAGGGCTAGTTTTCCGAATAAGACAATTATTCCGCATAGATGCCAACATTCCGAATGGTGTTTTATTCCGCATAGGGTATTTTTCAGTAAGAGTTATTTTTCAGCTTATTATTTGTTGCTCGTTTTAAGTTTATTTCATTACCATTTTATTCGCTTACCCGTTAATAGAATAGAAAACCAAATCCACTTTTTGTCACCAAGAACAAATCATTCCACTTTTAACTGAGATCAATTCGAGAGGATTCCGAGAATCGAACTTTTCATCATAGAAAAACCTTGTATCAATTATCGTAGCAAGAATCGAAAAGAGGATTGTTGTAGACAACAAAATCATCAAGCACATTAATCATATTCGCTGATTCTCTTCCATTTGATTTGGTTGTGATCTTCCCCATTGTAAACACTTGTGCATCATTCCCGACCCGTAAGATTAATTCACCTTCGGCAACATCGACTAATGCTTTTCCGATTCTCAAGAATGGCCGACCAAGTATTAATGGAATACGAGGGTCCATTTTATAATCAACAACAACAAAGTCGACCAGAAAAGTGAAGGTGCCAACTTTAGTAAACACATCTTCAGCAATACCAAAGGGGTAAGCGAGAGTGCGATTTGCTAGCTCAAGAGTCATTTTTGTTGGAGTAAAGTTGGGTAACGATAACTTTTTCCAAACACTTAAAGGCATCAAATTTATACTTGCCCCGAGATCGGCTAAGGCAGTAAATTCTTTGGTTTGGTGAAAAGTACATGGTAACACAAAACGACCGGGATCTCTAAGTTTCTCCGGAAGTTCTTTAAGAAGGATTGCAGAACAGTTTTCATTCAATCGAGTCTAACACCCCCAATTTACATTGCGCAGCGGAAATACACAATTGGGTGCTAGACACAAGCATCATCACACAAGGTATATTGAACGACTCAAAAGTGAGACGTTTACACAAAATATAAACACGATTTTCATAATTGGTCTAAAACATAGATTTCAACCCATAAATGTACTGACACGATACCAGAGTAAAGTGTTTTGTCCCCATGGATCTCGACCAACAACCAACAAGTTTAGTACAGTACATCAACATAAAGTAAATTGTTCAACATTAAAAGGTAGAAAACGGTTTAGACCAACATTCTTCCAAAAGCCAAGCCACAACCTCCACAGCAAAGCTCCATGCTCCATCACTTCCTATTACCTGAAATACATGCATAAAACGAGTCAACAATAATGTTGAGCGAGACTATAGGTTTATCAAATCACATTTGAACACAAGAACAAAATCAATCATAATCATTTATAGAATTGCCGTACACACAATCTATATTCAAGGCAGTAATAATAATGATATTATTAAACAAACATTGTATTTAAGCTCATGACACCGACCCCTTAACCAAATAGTCACCCACGCCAAATGCCGACATGACTAGAATAAAACCATTGCCCCTCTAGGGTATCATTTTCTAGAATACCACAATCTTATTCACGTAAAATTATCCTTCCCAGCGGGTTACTCAACATAATGCCCTGGTCTCAAATAGGGTGGTCAACCCAATAGTACTACCATTAGAATAAGCGGCTATTCCCGACTCACAACATCAAGTCAGAAGATAGTTAACGGCGCATAAATTTAGAGTCTTTAGCAACCAGTTACTCAATACAATGAAATCAACTTAGGCAACATTCGGTTCTAACAATTACACATGACTTGTGTTCATTTATTTTCAAATTGCATGTATCCCCCTCGCGGGTATTAAAATTATTAAAACAGTAGAAAGCGAGGCTATAGACTCACCTTAGTATAAGAGATCTAGCGAGATGATCGTCGACGGTAATGGATGCCTTTCAAACACGAGAACCGCTACCTATCAAATAAGGCGCGTTCATTAATAATGACTCGAGAAATAAATCATACATAACAACATCAAACTCAAACTCATAAAGTCACGATAAAATCGAGAGAAAACGATATAAATATCTTCATTTTAATTTACTACACATTTACTTAACCATTTATACTTTTTACAAAGTCCACCGGTACATACTACATGTACTAGCTTATTTACCACTTTAAAACTCGTCAACCGTTTATGAAACGACTCGATAAACTAACTTACTATATATAGAAATTCCTCTTACAAGTTTATCAAATGAAATTACTTTTAAAGTACTTTACCCAACTTATTTTCAAACTACAAAATCCGGACAGATTTACGTTAATTTTTCATACAACCGTTTTAACTTATTTAAACGACTCCGTTTACAAAACCGACACTCGGGTTTTAAAGTAAACTCAACCTATAAAATAATCACCTCATTATCAGTAGGTTACATTTTTCAAAACATCAATTTAGAGTCCCCGAGATTCGATCCAAATATCGACAACAACTACATGTAGTGTCGATACTCGTCTCCCGGTACACGATCATTCAAAACATCATAACTTCGCGCTCGTTTTGAGCTAGAAGCTCTACCTTATATCAAATCGAAGATAAGGAAATTATCTACAACCCTAGGCTATAAGTTAAGCCATTTTCAAAACATAAAAATTCGGATTTTACCTTTTACTTACTGTTATAAAATGACTACTCAAAACTTGTACAAAATTAACTTTTTGATAAAAACCAACCATGGAAATGATCATTACTATGCCCTAATATCATCATAAATCAACCATAACACCAAAATCATAATCAAAATAAAAATCATAAGATCAAAATAAAGTTTCTAACAAGAATTTTAGCACAAACCACCATGGATCATCATGATAATGCCATGCATGATCATATCTCCTACCTACCAACATCAAGAAAAAAAAGTTGCTTGCATGTAAGAAATTCTTACACCAAAGTGATCCTAGATCAAAAGTAAGATTGGGTCTAGTGTTAGTTTAGCTTGAATCAACCTCAAACTCAAGTAAAAATTAAATTTGTATGTGTTTGTGTGGTGGTTTGATGTTTCGGCAAACACAAGAGAGAGAAAGAAATGGAAGTGAAAATTTTAAAATAGAAAATAAGAGTGTGTGTGTTTGTTTCAAGTTTTTATATAGTGGAGTAGGGACCAAGTTGCAATTTAGTAAAAGTTGTGGCTAAAAATGAAAATAGTTAGCTAAAAAGCGGGAAATAACTATTAGTCAATTTTCAAAATATTTACGGGGCTCGGGTTTCATAAAGATACTGCTTAAAATTTAAAACGTACCTCAAAAATAATAATATCGACTCTCGACTCGACTTAACACATCATTTAAAATAAAACCTCAAAAATAATAAAAATCGAACAACCGACAACAAAACGTAAAATATTTGGCATCCATCGACATCACGCTTGCTAATACTCCTTATACTTAATAAATATTAAATATAGACCTTCCAACATCGGTTAAACTTAAACCTCTAAAAATAAATATCGTTCAAACTCATCCAAACATTTCAAAAATAACCGTAAAATAAGATTAAGTAATGACCTCGATTTTGGGTTGTCACATCCCCCTTCTTAAAAGAAGCGACGTCCTCGACGCTTAATCCTTCCTAAACAAATGAGGATACTTGTCCTTAAAGAAATCCTCACGTTCCCACGTAAACTCTGGCCCACGTCTAGAGTTCCATCTCACCTTCACAATCGGAATTCTACTATGTTTCAACTTCTTTACTTCCCTATCCATTATCTCTACAGGTTCTTTATAAAATGCAACTTATCATCAAGTTGAATCTCCTCCAATGGAATCACCACATCCCTTTTAGCTAAACACTTCTTCAAATTAGACACATGAAAAGTATTATGATTAGCCTTAAGCTCATCAGGCAATTCTAACTTATAAGCCACCAATCCAATCCTTTGGATAATCTTAAATGGTCCAATATATCTCGGGCTCAACTTTCCTCTCTTTCTAAAACGTATTACTCCTTTCCATGGAGATACTTTCAACATAACCATGTCTCCTACTTCAAACTCCAACGGTTTCCTTCTGTTATCAGCATAACTCTTTTGTCTACTTCTGGCAGATAACAAACGCTTCTTGATTTGCACAATCTTCTCAGTCGTCTTAAATATCATTTCAGGCCCATTCAATTGACTTTCTTCTACCTCACTCCAACACAGTGGAGATCTACACTTACGTCCATACAAAGCTTCAAATGGAGCGGCTTTAATACTTGCATGATAACTATTATTGTACGAAAATTCAACCAATGGCAAATGCTTATCACAACCATTTCCAAAGTCTATCATACATGCACGAAGCATATCCTCTAACGTTTGAATCGTTCTTTCACTTTGTCCATCAGTTTCCAGATGATATGCTGTACTTAAACATAACTCCGTTCACATCGCTTTCTGCAAAGACTTCCAAAATTCTGAAGTAAACCTACTATCACGATCAGAAATTATCGACAAAGGCACACCATGTCGACAAACAATCTCCTTCACATACACTATTGTTAACCTCTCCTTACTATTTGTCTTCTTCATCGGCAAAAAGTGAGCAGACTTAGTCAATCTATCTACTATCACCCATATCATATCACTACCATTTGCAGTCCTTGGCAAACCTGTCACAAAATCCATTGTAATCTTCTCCCATTTCCACTCAGGAATCTCAGGTTGCACTAATAATCCTGACGGTTTCTTATGTTCAGCCTTCACCTTCGCACAAGTTAAACACTTATTAACATACTGTGCTATATCTGCCTTCATATTCGGCCACCAGTAAACTTTCTTAAGATCTTGATACATCTTGTCCGATCCAGGATGTATTGAATACTTCGACTTATGAGATTCATTCATCACCAAATCTCGCACCCCTAACGAATCTTTCTCAGGCGGACACAACGGTAACCAAATCCTATTCTTAAAATACCTCAATCCATTCAACCTCACTTCAAACAACGGCTTCAACATTCTACCCAAATTTTCTGCCTCAACGTTCTCTTTCTTCAAACTATTAGTTTGGGCTTTCAATATCTCTTCTGTCAAATCAACACTTTCCAACATCGTCAAAGCTCTAACTCTTATAGGCTTATCTCTTTCCTTTCTACTAAGTGCATCAGCTACCACATTCGCTTTACCAGGATGGTAACGAATCTCGCAGTCATAATCACTCAGCAACTCAACCCATCTCCTTTGCCTCATATTCGATTCATTTTGATCCAAAATATACTGCAAACTCTTATGATCAGTGAAAACAACACACTTGGTTCCATACAAGTAGTGTCTCCACAGCTTCAAAGCAAAAAAAACAGCCCCAAGTTCTAATTCATGCGTAGTGTAATTCTCTTCATGCTTCTTTAATTGTCTCGACGCATACGCTATTACTTTCTCCCTTTGCATCAATACAGCTCCAAATCCTTTATGAGACGCGTCACAGTACACTACAAAATCCTCAGATCCTTCTGGAAAAGACAATATCGGCGCAGAACACAACTTATCCTTCAACATACTAAATGCAGATTCCTCTTCCAATCCTCATTCAAACACTCGATTCTTCTCCGTAAACTTAGTCAACGGCTTAGAAATTAATGAAAACTTCTCAATAAACCTTCTATAATACCCAGCCAAACCAAGAAATTGGCGAACTTCAGTCGGCGTCTTTGGCATTGACCAATCCTTAATTGCCTCAACCTTAGTAGGATCCACACGAACACCTTCACTATCAATCACGTGCCCCAAAAATTGCACTGATTTCAACCAAAATTCACACTTAGAGAATTTCGCATACAGCTTCTCCTTCTTCAACAATTCCAAAATTGTTCTCAAATGCTTCTCATGTTCCTCCTCACTCTTGGAGTAAACGAGAATATCATCAATGAATACGATAACAAACTCATCCAAATACGGCTTACATACACGATTCATCAAATCCATAAATACAGCAGGCGCATTTGTTAACCCAAAAGGCATCACTTGAAATTCGAAATGTCCATATCGAGTACGGAAAGCTGTTATAGGAATATCTTTTTCCCTAACTCTCAGTAGATGATACCCAGATCTCAAATCGATCTTTGAGTATACACAAGAACCTTGTAACTGATCAAAAAAATCATCAATCCTCGGTAGTGGATACCGATTCTTGACAGTCAATTTGTTAAGCTCTCTATAATCAATACACATTCTAAAAGAACCATCTTTCTTCCTAAAAAACAAAACAGGCGCACCCCATGGAAACGAACTTGGTCTAATAAATCCCTTATCCATCAATTCCTTTAATTGATCAGATAATTCTTTCATCTCAGATGGAGCTAAACGATACGGTGCACGAGCAACAGGCACAGCACCCGGCACTAAACCAATACGAAACTCCACTTCACGATGCGGCGGTAATCCTGGCAATTCCTCAGGGAAACCTCAGGATACTCTCTAATCACAGGCACATCCTCCAATTTCCTTTCATTCACACCATCATTACTTATTTGTGCAAGAAACACATCACAACCTGCTTCTATATACCTCATCATCTTTAAACAAGAAACAACTCTCAAACGAGACGTACATTCATCACCTTTCACAGTCAACACCCTATTCCTTAGCGGTATCTGAACTAATCTTTCTCCACAAACAATTACTGCACCATTACCAACTAACTAATCCATTCCAACAATCACGTCAAAAGATCCTAATTATATAGGCATCAAATCAATACTAAACACATAATTACCTAACTTCAAGGAACTACCTTTCAGTATAGAACTAGTGCTTACAACCTTACCATCAGCTAACTCCACATTATAACTAGTTGTCAATCTCACTGGTTCTCTATCCAATAGCTGACTAAATCTAACATCTATTAAACTTCTATTGGATCCAAAATCAAATAACACACTAGCATAACAAGCATCAAGTAAGAACGTACCAGTCACCACGTTCAGGCCTTGAGGTTTGTCAGCATCTCCCACGACATAGGCTGGAGCAGCAATCCCAGCAGCAATAGCAGCAACATTGCCTCCTTGTCGTATGCCAACCCTCGGACAGTTCCCTTGCTTATGTCCACGTCCTCCACATCCAGAACAGTAAACTACCTTGACAGCATTAGCCCCAGTGGCTACACCCTTGTTTCTACAATCTGCCATCTTATGTCCGGCCTTCCCACACTTGTTGCAAGTAGGTGGACAATTTCCAATATGATACAGATTACACCAACCACACTTTGGATTCACCTTGTTACCTTGATTTCCTGTAGCAGCACGAACACCATCATTCCTTCTCAAATTGTATTGATGATTCCTATTTGGTCCTTGGTTATTGTTATTACGATAACCACCTCGATTCTGCCCTTGACTTGAGTGTGCAGCTTCCCACTTTCTCTTATTCCCTTCAGCAATACTATCCTTTCAATCCTGCAGCTTTACATCCATTAAATCATGAGCCATTTGAACAGCTTCATCAAATGACTTGGGTTTCGACGAAGTAGTTTCTCCCTTGATATTACTAGATAAACCTCTAATATACTGCTTCATCTTCTTTCGGTCATCAGCAAACGCATCAGGACACAACTAACATAAATCAGAAAACCTCCTTGTATAAGCTACAATATCATTGTTTCTCAACACCAAATGCCTCAATTCATCTTCCAACTGACCTAACTCTTCCTCAGGACAAAACTTAGCAGTCGACAGTCCCTTGGTCACAGTCCATGTTCTAGCATTAGCTTCAACCAACCCCACAGTAGCTACTTGACTATTCCACCAACTCAACGCATTATCCGGAAAAGTAGTTGCAGCAAATTTCACCTTACTGGCTTTTGAACATCCACTGATTTCAAAAGTACTTTCAACCTTCTCAATCCACCTCCTCAATTCCAATGAACCACCAGTACCACAAAATTGGGTAGGTCCACATTTCATGAAACTAGCATATGAACATTCCTTCTGAACCTGCTGAACAGCAGCATTATCTCCAACTTGTCATGCAGCATTTCCTCCTGCTTGTTCATCAGCATTACCTCCAGCCTGATTTCCAACATTCCCTCCAACATGACAAGCAACATTCCTATTCTCAGCCTCTTGGTTCCTCGCAGCACGTTCAGCTTCTAAAG
The DNA here is from genome assembly GCA_025667525.1 of Glebionis coronaria. NCBI lineage: Eukaryota > Viridiplantae > Streptophyta > Magnoliopsida > Asterales > Asteraceae > Glebionis > Glebionis coronaria. Next base: position 486,469,081 of record CM046876.1, on the reverse strand, counting down.
CTCTAGCGATAGCTTGCTCAATCATGGTATTAACAGTAGCAGTCGCCAATTTAGGCGGCATGTTTACAGGAAAATAACCAAACAATAATTTAGTAAAGTCAGAAAAATGCCTCCCAATTCCTTCCTGTCACCATAACAGAAAAAGAACAAGTAAGTAATCATATCAAGATAAGAAGGATTTCTCTATCAAGATGTAACATGGATACTACATGCACCAACAACACGATTCACAATGAATCGTTAACCAATCACACAAAAGAACTAATAAGACAAACCATAAGTCATGAAGGTAATTTTGGATTGCCTTGGAAAATCTCCACAAAATTGTGACAAGTAATGTAACTACAATCCTTCATCACAACAACTTAAAGTCATTAAGTTTCATCACAATTTAGAGTACGAGTCTACATAAGTTCTATTACAACAAGACCAACTAAAAACAACATAAAGAACTAAACATCAGATCCTCGCAGCTTCTTGTACATCGGCTCGTCATCACTGCTGCTATCATCATCATCATCAGATTCTTCCTCTACTTTTTCCTTCACTTTACGACTACCTCCTTCACTTGGATTCACCAACACTTGAGCTTTAACCTGATTCGGCACATCACGAATCACAACACCATGACTAGGAAAAGATCTCACCGGCAAATCCCACGCACTCAACCTAGCATTCCTTTCTTGCTCCCTACGCAACCTTTCAACTTGCCCACTCAAATTCAACAACATAGATCTCAATCTAACAACTTCATCCATTTCAAACTTTTTCTCATTCATCTCAAACCTCCTAATCATACGAGTCTCAACCAAATACCTCTCAAACAAAGACCGATCAAATTTCTTAAGAAACCAGAAAATATCACCCTTTCTGATAGCTGCGCCTCAAGGGGAGAACCTGCTAGCTCAGGAGTGGCATTTCACCTGGACTTGGATAATAAACCTTAGGAATACCATCATGAATAGATCGAGCACTACTCGACTCAACAGGAACATCACCCCTAGCAAATGCAATCCCAGGCAAACTACTAATATAAGCATCACAAGTAGGAGTCGAAGAACGAACAACCGTTCGCTGACAATCTGGAACAGTCTGTGGTACAACATTGACCCTTGAAACATAACTACCTTGTATTAACTCAGGCTCTGTCTGACCAACTACAGTAAGTGGAATCCCATCATCTAAAAACTCAAAAGGCTCTTCATCGTCACTAGCACCAAAGTTATCTACTTCTTCACCATCCACTACATTAGTCAAATCAATCCATCCATCCACACGAGGTAAACCAGCCATTTTCTACAATTATAAGGGTTAAGGATACTTAAGGTCATCGTTAATAAAATAATAATTAGTATGCAATGCTTTTGCAAATGTCATATATAATCCATGCTATGCAACACAATGCAAATGATGTTTATGTAATGCTCGCAAAAAAATATGATACTGACAAGCACTCAGCGTACTTTCAATAATTCCAATACAATATCTTATTATTTACTTAATAAATACTCGGGAAATCATTTCAGTTATGAGGGATACATCTACAATGCAAAACAAAACTAAAAGTGATCTTACCGGAGCGTTGCAGAGGAGTTGTGTGCTTTTGAAGAATAAATACTTTCGACACCAAAGTTATAGGTTAGGACAATTTTCAAAATTGACCCAGTTCTCTATAACTTGCAGCTCTAATTACCAATCTCTAACACCCCCAATTTACATTGCGTAGTGGAAATACACAATTGGGTGCTAGACACAAGCATCATCACACAAGGTATATTGAACGACTCAAAAGTGAGACGTTTACACAAAATATAAACATGATTTTCATAATTGGTCTAAAACATAGATTTCAACCCATAAATGTACTGACACGATACCAGAGTAAAGCGTTTTGTCCCCATGGATCTCGACCAACAACCAACAAGTTTAGTACAATACATCAACATAAAGTAAATAGTTCAACATTAAAAGGTAGAAAACGGTTTAGACCAACATTCTTCCAAAAGCCAAGCCACAACCTCCACAGCAAAGCTCCATGCTCTATCACTTCCTATTACCTGAAATACATGCATAAAACGAGTCAACAATAATGTTGAGCGAGACTATAGGTTTATCAAATCACATTTGAACACAAGAAGAAAATCAATCATAATCATTTATAGAATTGTCGTACACACAATCTATATTCAAGGCAGTAATAATAATGATATTAGTAAACAAACATTGTATTTAAGCTCATGACACCGACTCCTTAACCAAATAGTCACCCACGCCAAATGCCGGCATGACTAGAATAAAACCATTGCCCCTCTAGGGTATCAGTTGCTAGAATACCACAATCTTATTCACGTAAAATTATCCTTCCCAGCGGGTTACTCAACGTAATGCCCTGGTCTCAGATAGGGTGGTCAACCCAATAGTACTACCATTAGAATAAGCGGCTATTCCCGACTCACAACATCAAGTCAGAAGATAGTTAGCGGCTCATAAATTTAGGGTCTTTAGCAACAAGTTACTCAATACAATGAAATCAACTTAGGCAACATTCGGGTCTAACAATTACTCATGACTTGTGTTCATTTATTTTCAAATTGCATGTATCCCCCTCGCGGGTATTAAAATCATTAAAACAGTAGAAAGCGAGGCTATAGACTCACCTTAGTATAAGAGATCTAGCGGGATGATCGTCGACGGTAATGGATGCCTTTCAAACACGAGAACCGCTACCTATCAAATAAGGCGCGTTCATTAATAATGACTCAAGAAATAAATCATACACAACATCTAACTCAAACTCATAAAGTCACAATAAAATCAAGAGAAAACGATATAAATATCTTCATTATACTTTACTACACATTTACTTAACTATTTTATACTTTTTATAAAGTCCACTGGTACATACTACATGTACTAGCTTATTTACCCCTTTAAAACTCGTCAACCGTTTATGAAACGACTCTATAAACTAACTTACTATATATAGAAAGTCCTCTTACAATTTTATCAAATGAAATTACTTTTAAAGTACTTTACCCAACTCATTTTCAAACTACAAAATCCGGACAGATTTACGTTAATTTTTCATACAACCGTTTTAACTTATTTAAACGACTCCGTTTACAAAACCGACACTCGGGTTTTAAAGTAAACTCAACCTATAAAATAATCACCTCATTATCAGTAGGTTACATTTTTCAAAACATCAATTTAGAGTCCCCGAGATTCGATCCAAATATCGACAACAACTACATGTAGTGCCGATACTCGTCTCTCGGTACACGATCATTCAAAACATCATAACTTCGCGCTCGTTTTGAGCTAGAAGCTCTACCTTATATCAAATCGAAGCTAAGAAAATTATCTACAAACCTAGGCTATAAGTTAAGCCATTTTCAAAACATAAAACTTCGGATTTTACCTTTTACTTACTGTTATAAAATGACTACTCAAAACTTGTACAAAATCAACTTTTTGATAAAAACCAACCATGGAAATGATCATTACTATGTCCTAATATCATCATACATCAACCATAACATCAAAATCATAATCAAAATAAAAATCATAAGATCAAAATAAAGTTTCTAACAAGATTTTTAGCACAAACCACCATGGATCATCATGATAATGCCATGCATGATCATATCTCCTACCTACCAACATCAAGAAAAAAAAAGTTGCTTGCATGTAAGAAATTCTTACACCAATGTGATCCTTGTTCAAAAATAAGATTGGGTCTAGTGTTAGTTTAGCTTGAATCAACCTCAAACTCAAGTAAAAATTAAATTCGTATGTGTTTGTGTGGTGGTTTGATGTTTCGGCAAACACAAGAGAGAGAAAGAAATGAAAGTGAAATTTTTAAAATAGAAAATAAGAGTGTGTGTGTTTGTTTCAAGTTTTTATATAATGGAGTAGGGACCAAGTTGCAATTTAGTAAAAGTTGTGGCTAAAAATGAAAATATTTACGGGGCTCGGGTTTCATAAAGATTCTTTTAAAAATTTAAGACGTACCTCAAAAATTATAATATCGACTCTCGACTCGACTTAACACGTCATTTAAAATAAAACCTCAAAAATAATAAAAATCTAACAACCGATAATAAAACGTAAAATATTTGGCATCCATCGACATCACGCTTGCTAATACTCCTTATATTTAATAAATATTAAATATAGACCTTCCAACATCGGTTTAAACTTAAACCTCCAAAAATAAATATCGTTCAAACTCATCAAAAAATTTCAAAAATAATCGTAAAATAAGATTAAGTAATGACCTTGATTTTGGGTTGTCACATCGAGTATTAACAAACTCGGCCATCTTCTCTAATGAGATGGCATTTATACATGATCTCATCGTTCTTTTCGGGCTTTAAATGCATAAAAATGTCATAAAATACCATATATATATGCTTGTGTTTGTTTAATTGTGTATTTTAGGTATGGATATCGTGAAAAAGACATAAGATCACAAGATACAAGGAAAAACGGACACGAGAAACGAAGCCGTACAAAGAACCGGGCCCTAAATCATGAAATATTCAACAAATACCCTTGAAGACTTGAAGACAAATAAGATTGATCCTCAATGAATGAAGAATTGACACTTAAAACCCTTGTATATTGATAATTACAAGTTTGGTCCCTTAAGTTTGTCAAACTTGCAAAATGATCCTTCAACTTTGAAGAATTGGCAAGTTTAGTCCCTCAACTATTCTAAATTGTCAATAATGGTCCCTCATAATGCCAAAGATACATTGAAGACCTTTGAAGATCAAGAATGTCCAAGATCAGCCCTTGAAATATCTCAAAATGGCAAAAATAATCCTTTGAAACCTTTTTCCAAAGTTTTGTGCCAAATCTGCCAAAGTGTGAAACTTATTAACAAAGGGATATGAGTTTTTAGGCTGAAAAACGTGTTATACATGTTTCATCAAAATACAAGGACCAAAGTTGCTAAGGTTAAACATTCAAACCTGAAAAATGCGCCAAACAACTCCACTTCCCCCAATTTCAGATCAAAGTCACTACTATTCACCTTTTACCAACCCAGAATTTACACCACTTAAACTTAGGGTAATTTTCAATTACCTTTGCACATGAGTGATTCACATGTGCAAAAATCCATCCCAACCCAAAAACCCTTATTCCCACTCACAATGGACCCCACCCCCAAATACCCGTCTACCAATCATGTGACTACTTGCCCTCCAAGTCATCCAACGTGGCAAAATCAACAACTAAGACTCATTGCTTCATCACAAAACTAAAATGAACGTTTGGGATCACTTTGGACAGCTCATCAACAACAAACAGCCTCAAGGACTCAAGGGTATTTTATAGAATTCACTTCTAGGGTTTGTGAATAGTGTAGCCAGGCATTTGCCTATAAAAGGAGACCTCAACATGTGAGAGTCCCTTTGTTCCAGTTTTAGGCTATCTATCTTTGTAATTCCTTTTTAAGTTTAATAAAATTTGAATTTCTGAAAATTTTGAATTCTCTGTTTGATTTGATTAAAAGTTGGTATTAGAATAGCCTAAATCTGAGTTCCATTTGATTGTTAAGACCTTCCTTAATCTTGTGGTTAAGGCACGTCTTGGTTCATAAGGTTTTCAAGGTTCAAAGGCCTTGAAATCCTAGTTTCTGATTTTGCTATATTTGTGTACTAACCCTTAGCCATAAGCTATAAGCTCTTGCAAGCTTGTTGATACCAAGCTTGTGAAGGGATTAGAGCCCTTGGTTGAGTTGTTTACTGCTTGTGTTGAAGACATCAAGTCCTTGAGGTTCTACTTTGAACCATCAACCAAGGCAGTCTTGCATCTCCTTTGTTGAAGTGCCTTGGTCTTGTTCTAGTTGTTGAACAAGGTCCACGGAGCATAGCTGGCCTTCCTAGGATGTTGTGGAGGGCAGGTATAATCTATTGTTAAGATTCCTCTCAAAAATTCCATGTTTATGCCTGTTTTGGATTTTGAGCTTTGATTTTGTGTTCTTGTGTTTGTGCTGTTGATTTTTGAGTTTAATTCTGTTAGTTGGTGCCTAGTAGGTGTTTTTGATCATTAAAATCAGTAGGTTATTAGAAGAAATCACAAGTTTCTTTGTTAAGTAGTTGATTAAGGGGTGTTTGGGTCTACTGCTTGAATTGGATTTGTGGTTTGCTAAGAGGTGGTTTATTGTTTGCAAGTGTTGGTATCTGTTTGTTAGGTACTATTGTTCATCTGTTTGCAGGTTTGAAGGTTTGAAACACATAGATTCACAAATAGGGCATAAAATCTTGAATACTTGGTAAAATTGGCTAGGATTTTGAGGACACCTAGATCTAAGCCTAGGCTAGGGCTAACAAGTGCTAAACCTTAGTTCATTACACCAGGGAAAGAGATTTGACTGCATAAAATTGGATCTAGTGTCAAATATATCAGCAATCTTGTTTCTGCATATGTTCATTGTTCATCAGTAACTTTTCATGCTTTGATCTTGTTGTTTACTTTGATTCAGTGTTTGATTCAAGTTGATTTGTGCTTATTTAGAGTTTATATAGCTTGTGTATGCATCCTGTTTCATCAGTAACTTTTCATGCTTTGATCTTGTTGTTTACTTTGATTCAGTGTTTGATTCAAGTTGATTTGTGCTTATTTAGAGTTTATATAGCTTGTGTATGCATCCTGTTAAGTTTGGTTGGCTTATTCTTGCTGAATCTGCTTATTAAGTGCATAACTGCTTATTTCCATATCTGGGCTATATTTTGTAACTGTTTGATCATTTGTGGCTTATTGTGTGAACCAAATTGTGATTTTCTTGTTTCTATTGACTCCTTTTGATTCACTGATCACAAGGGTGCCTTTGTTTCCAATTGAATCCAACTAGAACTCTCTAAAAAGCTCAGTCAAATAGTCAAAGTAGTGGGAACTCCTTTCCCCTGCTAGTTACCACTGCTAGTGTTAAATTGGTTTCAGCTTATCAATAAGCTAAAATAGCTTATTTTAACCAGAAACAACTTGGATTTTGTATTAGGTGCTCATTATTTGACCCATTTGTTCATACTGGAGCATTTGGTGGGTTGACTTTTAGGTTTGACTAGAAAACCAACTTAATTGACTTTTTCATAAGTGCTTATTGGCTTATTCTGGCTTATTTGTTTTGCTTATTGGAATTTTGTTGATTGATTTTACTTATTGAGTTCATTTGTCACCTTTTGCAAGTTGAATCAAGTCTTGAGGTGCCTTATTTCTCTAAAACGACTATTTTGTCCTTTAGTAAAATTTCACTTTGCTTATTTCTGGCTTATTGAGTGTGCTTTTTCAAAATTTCTTTTGATAGATCTCTTAAGCATCCCAAAAGAAGGTTGTGTGTCAAATTAGAGCTTATGGCATTAGCTTATTGCTTAATGGGCTTATTGGCCCAATAAGGATAAGTTGTTTGCTTATTAAGCTGTGATAAGCTCACTTTCAGCTTTTGGGCCTTCAGAGTTTTGTTTTTAGAATTAAACTTTGAGTCAGATAGGGCTTTTCCAAGTCAATTGGGCCAAGTTTGACTTTTTGGGCCCATTAAGCCCATTTGGTTGACTGTTTTGGGTTTTGGCCCATTTTGAGGCCCAATAGGGGTATTCTTGTCATTTCACTTTGATTTTCTGTTTATTTAGGTAAAAATAATCTAGTTTGCAAATTTTTAGAATTTTTGGATTTTTATTATTATTTTAATATTATTTTATTATTATTTTTCAAGTTTCACATTTTTCAACTTTTTATATTTTTCTTAGCTTAATTACATTAAAATAGGATTTTTACAACTTTTAGAATAATTTTATCACTTTTAGTTTAATTTTTATAATTATTTTAAGTTTTATTAGTTTTTAAATCATTTTTAATAGATTTACTTAGATTAAAAATTTCTAAAAATAGTTTTAAATCTTTTTAGGTCATTTTGGAGGTTTACCAATTTAAAAATCTTTGTTTGGGCTTTTTGATAATTTATTTGATTTTTAGGGCTTTAATTAGCATTTAAAAATTGAATATTTAATTATTTAAAAGGTTTGGAAAAGTTTTGATTATTGGTAAACTCTTAGTTTATTTATTTTGATTTTTGGTGATTTTTTGGTAATTTTTAGAATTAATTTTTATTTTTGTAGATTTTATGGTTTTACGTGTTTTCGTCGTAGTAGTAATTTCACGTCTTCGTCATTTTCTTTTCTCATCCCCTTCTAAACAAATCATTAATCACAAACATTTAACAAGTTTTTCACACACATATACCTCCTTGGGAAACGAACTTTTCATCACACACCATTTGGGTCATTTGTACACGGTTTTCCTAAACCGTCGTATTTAATACTTACCCTATTTACCCTCTTTTCCTAAAGAGTGGTAAAACACTGCAACCATTTTGGCGCCGCTTCCGGGGAGGTGTGTCGTGATTAATTTGCATTGTTGTTTTTAATATTAACCAAATAGTATTTGTATTAGTAGAACTCTACTAATACGTATTATCGGTTTTCTTGGTTTTTCTTGTGAGATTATTATTAATATATTGTATTAAGTATCACAACAAATAAACAATATCTCCAAAAGTGTGAAAACACAACCTTAATTGGGATTTCATCTCCTAATTATTGTATTCGAATCTCAAACAAAAAGAAAAAGGCAAAAATAGATAAATACTTTCGTGAAGCTCGATTTTGAAAAATACAAACTATAAGGTGGGTATAAGGCGGGTATTATAAAATATACCCTAAGGAAAAAGGCTCTTAAGTGCTTCGCGCCGCCTCGTTTCCCCGCTTGCTTGTGAGTATTTTGAGATTGAAGGCTAATCGAGGGTTTTACCGCCCAAAGTATTATTACGTATAATATATTTGCTTGGTTTCTTTGTGATTAAACCCTCTTGAACAATTTGGTTTTCACCAAAGTTCTAAAGTCATTCGAAGGCGTTCACTCCGCGTGATCGTTTTCATTCCTTTGAGGCTTCTTTAATCAAAAGTTTGATTCGAGGAGAGATTTTGTAGATTGTTGTCTACGAAGATACACCAAAATCCAAAAAAATTAAAAACAATCAAAAAACAAAAAAAAATTGAAAATCCACAAAACACCCAAAAAGAGTCTTCTTTGCTCACCTCCCATTCTTCGTGAAGTTTATGATCACTCGTAATCAAGCTAAACGAGCTCGTAAACGTCTTCAAAAGCAAGCCAATCAAGAGTCGTTGATTAAGGAACAAACTCCAATTGTTGAACCTATTGTAGAACAAGAAGTCGTCATGGCTAATCGTACTATGATGGAGTTGCTACAAGCACCCACCGAGGGTTTTGGAGAGGCCATTGTGATTCCCGCCATCCTTGCGGAGAATTTCGAAATTAAGACGGGTTTAATGTCGATGTTGCAAGCAAATAAGTTTCGAGGTCATGAGAAAGACAACCAGCATTATCACATAAGGAATTTTAATCGTATCACCGCTACTAGCAAGTTTAAGGATGTTCCACATGACGCTATTAAGATGATGTTGTTTCCATACTCGTTAGATGGACCCGCTAAAATTTGGCTTGAGAAAGAACCGCCAAATTCGATTTTGACATGGGGTGATCTCGTTTCTAAGTTTGTGAACAAATTTTTCCCACCATCTAAGACAACACATTTGAAAAATGATATTTCACGATTTGTGCAACGTAATAATGAAAGTTTTTCAATGGCATGGGAATGCTTTAAAGAGATGTTACATGAATGTCCACACCATGATTTTACGGAATTACATCAAGTTGATACTTTTTATAATGGGCTTAATGATCATGAACGAGATTATTTGAATGCCGCCGCGGGTGGTAATTTTTTGTGTAAGACGACCAATGAGGCTTTACAAATCATCGAGAATAGATCTAAAGTTTATAGCCATCGTAACACACCGAGTGTTGCCAATTTGGGTTCGTCGTCATCGTCATCGTCTCGTAGCATTAATGCCTTACATGATGAAGCTAATGAGGAAAATCGGTTTTTGATAGATTTGCTAATCTTATGTCCCATTGGAAAGCTCAAGAAGCTTCAAATTCCGCTTCGGTTAAAGCGGTTGCTAAGAGTTGTTTATCTTGTGGTGGAGCTCATGATCTTTCCGAGTGCATTACCGCGGATGGTAACACTTCGAGTGCTTATGTAGCAACGGGAACTTACAACCAAAACGGCCAAGGTTCTCGTCCAAATCAAGCTCCACCAAATCAAAATGCTAATACTTATCGAAACAACAACCAAGGTGGTAATTACCAAGGCAATTCTCGTAACTACAACAAGGGAAATTATCAAAATGGGAATGGACAAGTTTCAAATCAAAACCAAAACCGTGATTTTCAAAACAATACACAAGGTTTTCAAAATGCTCACACTAAAAATCTTCAAGGAGAATTTTTGGATTATGCTAAAGCAAATGATGCTAAATTTGATAGCATGCAACGTGAGATGATTAGCTTAAGATCCGAGTTGAAAAACGAGCTTAAAAGTGAACTTGCTAATAAACTTAAAAATCATGCCAATAAAATGGAAGGAAATGTTCTACGTCTTCAACAAAACCAACAAAAGATGGAATTAGGACAACATGAGATTAAGCAAGAGTTACTAAAAGCGGATGCTAGGCAATCAAAATTTGAGGACCGTATGGCTAAGATGTTTGAAGCAATCATGTGTAAACCCTCTTCCTCGGGTGGTCTTTCTAGTGATACCATTGCAAACCCGAAAGGAGAAATGAAGGTTATTACTACACGAAGTGGTAAAACTTTCAAGTAACCAATCTCTCGTCCAAGTACTTATACGGAGAAGGAAATCGAGAAAGAACCCGAGGTGATGGTAGAAAAGGAGCACATTACAATCCCACGAAGTACCGTTCAAACCACACCTACGGTTTTACCAATACCAATTGTGGAACCCGAGATTCCAAGGCCGTTGCCTAATGACCAACCCACACCACCTTTACCCTACCCTTCGAGACGAAACAAAGAGAAAATGCAAGAACGTAACAAACAACAAATCGAGCTTTTTATTAAGATGTTTCAACAAGTGCATTTTGATGTGAGTATAGCCGACGCGTTGTTATATATGCCTCGTTTCGCTTCCACTTTTAAAAGTATGATGAGCGATAAGGAAAAGCTTTCAAAGCTTGCTAATTGTTCTTCGGTTTATCTTAACCGCATACCGGAAAAAGTTGGTGACCCCGGAAAATTTCTCATTCCTTGTAACATACAAGATATGAAAGAATGCCTCGCCTTGGCCGATCTTGGTGCAGCATTAATTTGATGCCATTTTCCATTTGGAAATCGCTTTCGCTTCCGGCTCTTATTCCTTCGAACATGTCTATCGAGATGGCCGATCATTCTATGATTTTAGCATGTGGAGTAGCCGAAGATGTTTTCGTGAAAGTGGGGAAGTTCTACTATCCCGTTGATTTTATAGTAGTTGACATCCCCGCGGATCCTCAAGTTCCTCTAATATTAGGTCGTTCATTTTTAGACACTTCGAGATCGCTTATCGATGTTCATGCGAGGACTATTACTTTGAGATTCAACGAAGAGTAACTTGTTATAAACGCTACTCAAAACTCGAAACCTTCTCATGTTTATGCAATCGCTACCATCAATCACGTTGACATCGTTGATGTGGTTTGCGATGATTTTTCACAAGAAGTGTTAGGTTTTTCCGATAGTTCGTCAAATGGCAATCCCACTATTTTGGATCCGATTCTTGCTAATTCCACACCAAATCTCACTCCATTCCAAGGAGGCGATCTCACTTCAAATGAAATCGACAATGAAGATGAGGTGTTGATTAGTGATGATACTTCTATTCCACCATTTCTTCCGCCGATGGTAGTTATGAGTGTTGAACCTAAATCTTCAATCGAGGAACCACCTATCCTTGAATTGAAATATCTTCCATCTCACCTTGAATACACATTCTTGGAAGGTGATGACAAGTTGCCGGTTATTATTGCAAAAGGTCTTGCTAATGATGAAAAAACCGCGCTCTTGAAAGTTCTTAAAGCTCATAAAGGGGCAATTGCGTGGAAAATTTCCGACATTAAGGGTATTGACCCAAAATTTTGTACTCACAAGATTTTAATGGAGGAGGACTACAAACACGTAATTCAAAGTCAAAGAAGGGTGAATCCCAAAATTTACGATGTCATTAAAAATGAGGTTCTTAAACTCCTTTACGCGGGAATTATTTATCCTATATCTGATAGCCCATGGGTGAGCCCAATCCATTGTGTCCCTAAAAAGGGAGGAATGACCGTTGTGCCTAATGAAAACAACGAGTTAATTACCACTCGTGTTGTGACCGGTTGGAGGGTGTGTATTGACTACCGAAAGTTAAATGACGCCACTCGTAAAGACCACTTTCCTTTGCCCTTCATGGATCAAATATTGGAGCGACTTGCGGGAAATGAATTCTATTTCTTTTTAGATGGTTTTTCCGGTTACTTTCAAATCCCTATCAACCCTCGTGATCAAGAGAAGACTACATTTACGTGTCCTTATGGAACGTTCGCTTATCGTAGGATGCCTTTCGGACTTTGTAATGCACCGGGTACGTTTCAACGGTGTATGATGGCAATTTTTCACGATATGATCGAGAAGTCGATGGAAGTGTTTATGGATGACTTTTTGGTGTTTGGTAATTTGTTCACGTCATGTTTATCTAATCTCGAGAAAATGTTAAAACGTTGTGAAGAAACCAATCTTGTGCTTAATTGGGAAAAATGTCATTTCATGTGTAAACAAGGTATCGTCTTAGGACATAAGGTCTCGAAAGCGGGGATTGAGGTCGATAAAGCTAAGGTAGACGTCATCGCCAAGTGACCTCATCCCAAAACCGTTAAGGGAGTTCGTAGTTTCCTAGGCCACGCGGGCTTTTATCGTCGTTTCATCAAGGACTTTTCGAAAATCTCTCGACCTATGACACACCTTCTCGAGAAGGATGCTCCTTTTAACTTTAACGAGGATTGTGTTAGAGATTTCGAAACTCTCAAAAGGAAACTTACCGAAACTCCCATCCTTGTTGCTCCTAATTAAGAATTACCCTTCGAAATCATGTGCGATGCAAGTGATTATGCTATAGGGGCCGTCTTAGGGCAACGTTATGACAAGCATTTCCGTCCTATCCACTATGCTAGTAAGACGATGACCGAGGCTCAATTAAAGTACACCACAACGGAAAAGGAATTCCTTGCCGTGGTCTATGCTTTTGAGAAATTCCAACCTTATCTCGTCTTAACTAAAAGCATTGTGTATACCGACCATTCGGCTATTAAGTATCTCTTAGCTAAGTAAGATGCTAAGCCGAGATTGCTTCGTTGGATGCTCCTCCTCCAAGAATTTGATGTCACCGTGCTTGACAAAAAAGGAGCCGAGAATCTAGCGGCCGATCATCTCTCTCGTCTAGAAGATCCTCGCAAAGATGTTTTCGAGAACAAGGAAATCACCGAAACATTTCCTCTTGAGACTCTCGGTGTAGTGAATTCTAAAGACACCACCCCATGGTTTGCCGACATTGAAAATTACCATGCGGGCAATTTCATAATCAAGGGTATGACGACACAACAAAAACTAAAATTCTTTCGTGACGTCAAGTTCTATTTTTGGGACGACCCTTATCTCTTTCGGGTTTGTGCGGATCAACTCGTTCGACGTTGTGTTTTTGGTGCCGAAGCTTCTAATATCCTTAGAGCTTGTCACGAGGGACCCACGGGTGGTCACCACGGTGCTAATCTCACGGCTAAGAAAGTGTTCGATGCCGGCTTCTTTTGGCCTTCTATCTATCGTGATGCACACGCACTTGTAAAGTCGTGTGATTCGTGCCAACGTCAAGGAAAATTGTCTCAACGTGATGAAATGCCGCAAAACATAATTCAAGTGTGTGAGATTTTCGACATATGGGGAATAGACTTTATGGGGCCGTTCCCATCGTCTCATGGCAAGAAATATATCCTCGTCGCGGTGGACTACCTTTCTAAGTGGGTGGAAGCTAAGGCTTTACCTACTAATTATGCTCGTGTGGTAGTGAAGTTTTTGAAGCAATTATTCTCTCGGTTCGGAACCCCTCGTGCTATTATAAGCGATCGTGGAACCCATTTTTGTAATGACCAATTCGAAAAGGTTCTAAAGAAATATGGAGTTACTCATCGTCTTTCTACGGCTTATCACCGGCAAACGAGTGGGAAAGTCGAGGTTTCGAACCGAGCTTTGAAGAGGATTTTAGAGAGGTCGATTGGAAAAGACCGTGCTTCATGGTCTGACAAACTCGATGACGCTTTATGGGCCTTTAGGACCGCTTATAAGACACCTATCGGTTGCACTCCTTATAAGTTAGTCTATGGGAAGAATTGTCATTTTCCCATTGAATTGGAGCATAAGGCATATTGGGCCCTTAAGCATGCAAATTTTGACTTGAAGACCGCGGGAGATCACCGGAAAATACAATTGAATGAATTGGATGAACTTAGAGACAATGCTTATGAAAATTCATTGATTTTTAAAGATAAAACTAAAAAGTTTCATGATTCAAAGATTAAAAACCGTGTTTTTAACGTTGGTGATCAAGTGTTACTTTTTAACTCAAGACTTAAGATATTTTCCGGGAAATTGAAATCTCGTTGGTCGGGTCCTTTCACCGTTACACAAGTGTTTCCTTATGGGACCATCGAGCTAGCTCAAGATGATGGTCCTAACTTCAAGGTGAATGGACATAGGCTTAAGCACTACTTTGGTGGGGAAATTCCTTTAATGGTTGACCTCGACAAAGTAACCTTCCCCAATGATAATTAGCATTGAGGGGATCGAGTCGAGCTCATGACTCGGTAATCAAAAACGAGGTGCCTCGTGGGGGAGATCCCATGCTTATCCTTTATGCGTACTATTCACTAATAAGGGGACTTGTACCCTTCCAACTAGTTGTCTCGTGGTTGTTTGTGATTGTGTTATCTAGATATTCATCATCATCTACGATTGAAGACTCTCGTGTTTGTTTACGTGAGCCTCCATCGTTTGCTTGAAGAAGTTTTTCACGAATCTATGACATATCCTTTATTGTTCTAACAATTATCTTTTAGCATAATTCATAAACGTCTTTAGATATATTGTTGATCACCCTTTCCATGCTAGATCCTAAGCATTCGATTCTTCGTCTCTAGTATGGGGGTGCTCCACCTTTAGACTCGAAACATTGAGGACAATGTTTACTTTTAGTATGGGGGGTGAATAGGTACTTGCTTTGCTACGCCCTCACGTGCTCCATCTTTCATATGTTTTGTTTTGTTGCTAATAAGGCTAAAAATGGCCCAATTTTAAAATTTTTCTTAGTTTTCATAAGTGTTTTTGAGACACGAATGTATATTTTCCGTTGGGTAGAATAAGAGCTAATTTTTGACTTGATGGGCATTTGGAGCCCTTTACATTCCTTAACCCGCTCAATTCAAGTTTTGCTAGACTTTTATATAGGGAACTTTAAAACGCGAAAGTCTTAGCTCATTCGGGTTAAGAACAAGAACTTTTCGCAAGTTCCTATAATTGATCCTAGAAAGTCACTTATCAAGGGAACTATAAAACGCATTCTCTAAACTTGAAAAAGTCCAAGAAAGTGCAAGATCCTATAGGTGGCTTGAAAACCCAAAAATTTGATTTGATATAGTCTTAATGAAAGCTAATCCAAATTTGGCTTAATTATGACTTGCATGGCTAAGTATTCACGAGTCTCTTTAATTAGAGGTCTTTATATAGTGAAGAATGAGAAATGATAGAGTTAGACAAGTGATCATGCTAAACATAGAACATGAAAATGTTCTTTCAAAAACTCATATGTCTTTAATTGTGTCTTTTTCTTCCCATAAGATCAATGCATTAGGAATAAACAATAATTGCAATAAGTAAGGTCGTACGATTTAAAAGGTTACCTAGCTTCTAGCCCAAGATCGTTTAAAAGTTGCTCGTGGTTGAATAGAGTTCATAGCCAAGGCATAACTTATTGAAACGGGATGCGAAGATTGGTGAAGATTCAAAAAGGCCCTTACAAGGCATGAGGAGCTCTATTTTGTTGCTAAAGATCCAAGATGATGTGAAGTATCATTGTTCCAAAATCAATATGAAGGATCGAGACACACGACGAAAAGCAATTACTCCCCTAAAGATCATGGAGAAAGTCTGTCCAAAAAGACCCTTACAAAGTATGAGGATAAATATATCCAAGTCCGAAAAGGAGGCGGATCGTTGTATATCAAAATCCAAAGTAAAGATTGAAGAAAAATGATGAAGTCGTGGTCCTAATATGAAGAATCTCTCAAAAATGTCAAGTGAAGAAATTCCAAATATATGAAGAGAAGACCATAATTTCAAGAACGTCTTCCCAAGATTTGAAGTATGAAGTACATGCCAAATATCGGTCCGAGAAAGGTCTCAAATCGTGAAACGAGTTATGCCAAGATATGAACTTAAGGAGATACACGAGAAGCCGTTTTAAAAGATTTTGTCCTTCGGCTAACTATCGATTAAATCGTGCTACTTTGCTTTCGGACTAATAACTACTCAAATAAGTCAATATGAATCACTTGTGATCCATGACAATTAGTTAAAAAATGCTAGTAACCCATTTCCTTTCATAATAACTAGGATTGCGGGGAGAAAAAGTATTAAACAATTTGGACGTATGAGTAGTGTTAGCATTGTGACTTGTACCAACAATGATCTCGTTTTTGCACATAGCATGGAATGTATGACAATCAAGGATGACGAAGTTTACTCTAAGGGATATTTGCTTGTTTCTATTCTTTAACCCTAAAAGTCACTTTCGTGATGAAAATCATACATTATGTCTTTATACATTCTCGTAGTATGTTGCAAGTCTTTACTCTTCAATAAAGGTTAATAAAATTGAACTTTGGTGATGCTTAGATGCTTTATTCTAGCATTGCGTGAGGGCACGGCAATGGCTTAGTATGGGGGAGTGATGAGATGGCATTTATACATGATCTCATCGTTCTTTTCGGGCTTTAAATGCATAAAAATGTCATAAAATACCATATATATGCTTGTGTTTGTTTACTTGTGTATTTTAGGTATGGATATCGTGAAAAAGACATAAGATCACAAGATACAAGGAAAAACGGACACGAGAAACGAAGCCGTACAAAGAACCGGGCCCTAAATCATGAAATATTCAACAAATACCCTTGAAGACTTGAAGACAAACAAGATTGATCCTCAATGAATGAAGAATTGACACTTAAAACCCTTGTATATTCATACTTACAAGTTTGGTCCCTTAAGTTTGTCAAAATGGCAAAATGATCCTTCACCTTTGAAGAATTGGCAAGTTTAGTCTCTCAACTATTCTAAATTGTCAATAATGGTCCCTCATAATGCCAAAGATACATTGAAGACCTTTGAAGATCAAGAATGTCCAAGATCAGCCCTTGAAATATCTCAAAATGGCAAAAAATAATCCTTTGAAACCTTTTTCCAAAGTTTTGTGCCAAATCTGCCAAAGTGTGAAACTTATGAACAAAGGGATATGAGTTTTTAGGCTGAAAAACGTGTTATACATGTTTCATCAAAATACAAGGACCAAAGTTGCCAAGGTTAAACATTGAAACCTGAAAATGCGCCAAACAACTCCACTTCCCCTAATTTCGGATCAAAGTCACTACTATTCACCTTTCACCAACCCAGAATTTACACCACTTAAACTTAGGGTAATTTTCAATTACCTTTGCACATGAGTGATTCACATGTGCAGAAATCCATCCCAACCCAAAAACCCTTATTCCCACTCACAATGGACCCCACCACCAAATACCCGTCCACCAATCATGTGACTACTTTCCCTCCAAGTCATCCAACGTGGCAAAATCAACAACTAAGACTCATTGCTTCATCACAAAGCTAAAATGAACGTTTAGGATCACTTTGGACAGCTCATCAACAACAAACAGCCTCAAGGACTCAAGGGCATTTTAGAGAATTCACTTCTAGGGTTTGTGAATAGTGTAGCCAGGCATTTGCCTATAAAAGGAGACCTCAACATGTGAGAGTCCCTTTGTTCCAGTTTTAGGCTATCAATCTTTGTAATTCCTTTTTAAGTTTAATAAAATTTAAATTTATGAAAATTTTGAATTCTCTTTTTGATTTGATTAAAAGTTGGTGTTAGAATAGCCTAAATCTGAGTTCCATTTGATTGTTAAGACCTTCCTTAATCTTTTGGTTAAGGCATGTCTTGGTTCATAAGGTTTTCAAGGTTCAAAGGCCTTGAAATCCTAGTTTCTGATTTTGCTATATTTGTGTACTAACCCTTAGCCATAAGCTATAAGCTCTTGCAAGCTTGTTGATACCAAGCTTGTGAAGGGATTAGAGCCCTTGGTTGAGTTGTTTGCTGCTTGTGTTGAAGACATCAAGTCCTTGAGGTTCTACTTTGAACCATCAACCAAGGCAGTCTTGCATCTCCTTTGTTGAAGTACCTTGGTCTTGTTCTAGTTGTTGAACAAGGTCCAAGGAGCATAGCTGGCCTTCCTAGGATGTTGTGGAGGGCAGGTATAATCTCTTGTTAAGATTCTTCTAAAAAATTCCATGTTTATGCATGTTTTGGATTTTGAGCTTTGATTTTGTGTTCTTGTGTTTGTGCTGGTGATTTTTGAGTTTAATTATGTTAGTTGGTGCCTAGTAAGTGTTTTTTATCATTAAAATCAGTAGGTTATTAGAAGAAATCACAAGTTTCTTTGTTAAGTAGTTGATTAAGGGGTGTTTGGGTCTACTGCTTGAATTGGATTTGTGGTTTGCTAAGAGGTGGTTTATTGTTTGTAAGTGTTGGTATCTGTTTGTTAGGTACTATTGTTCATCTGTTTGCAGGTTTGAAGGTTTGAAACACATAGATTCACAAATAGGGCATAAAATCTTAAATACTTGGTAAAATTGGCTAGGATTTTGAGGACACCTAGATCTAAGCTTAGGCTAGGGCTAACAAGTGCTAAACCTTATTTCATTACACCAGGGAAAGATATTTGACTGCTTAAAATTGGATCTAGTGTCAAATAGATCAGCAAACTTGTTTCTGCATATGTTCATTGTTCATCAGTAACTTTTCATGCTTTGATCTTGTTGTTTACTTTGATTCAGTGTTTGATTCAAGTTGATTTGTGCTTATTTAGAGTTTATATAGCTTGTGTATGCATCCTGTTAAGTTTGGTTGGCTTATTCTTGCTAAATCTGCTTATTAAGTGCATAACTGCTTATTTCCATATCTGGGCTATATCTGGTAACTGTTTGATCATTTGTGGCTTATTGTGTGAACCAAATTGTGATTTTCTTGTTGCTATTGACTCCTTATGATTCACTAATCACAAGGGTGCCTTTGTTTCCAATTGAATCCAACTAGAACTCTCTAAAAAGCTCAGTCAAATAGTCAAAGCAGTGGGAACACCTTTCCCCTACTAGTTACCACTGCTAGTGTTAAATTGGTTTCAGCTTATCAATAAGCTAAAATAGCTTATTTTAACCAGCAACAACTTGGATTTTTTCATTAGGTGCTCATTATTTGACCCATTTGTTCATACTGGAGCATTTGGTGGGTTGACTTTTAGGTTTGACAAGAAAACCAACTTAATTGACTTTTTCATAAGTGCTTATTGGCTTATTCTGGCTTATTTGTTTTGCTTACTGGAATTTTGTTGATTGATTTTACTTATTGAGTTCATTTGTCACCTTTTGCAAGTTGAATCAAGTCCTGAGGTGCCTTATTTTTCTAAAACGACTATTTTGTCCTTTAGTGAAATTTCACTTTGCTTATTTCTGGCTTATTGAGTGTGCTTTTTCAAAATTTATTTTGACAGATCTCTTAAGCATCCCAAAATAAGTTTGTGTGTCAAATTAGAGCTTATGGCATTAGCTTATTGCTTAATGGGCTTATTGGCCCAATAAGGATAAGCTGTTTGCTTATTAAGCTGTGATAAGCTCACTTTTAGCTTTTGAGCCTTCAGAGTTTTGTTTTTAGAATTAAATTTTGAGTCAGATAGGGCTTTTCCA
This sequence comes from Glebionis coronaria, assembly GCA_025667525.1. NCBI lineage: Eukaryota > Viridiplantae > Streptophyta > Magnoliopsida > Asterales > Asteraceae > Glebionis > Glebionis coronaria. The sequence continues at coordinate 486,449,053 of CM046876.1, read as the reverse complement.
AGTCAATTGGGCCAAGTTTGACTTTTTGGGCCCATTAAGCCCATTTGGTTGACTGTTTTGGGTTTTGGCCCATTTTGAGGCCCAATAGGGGTATTCTGGTCATTTCAATTTGATTTTCTGTTTATTTAGGTAAAAATAATCTAGTTTGCAAATTTTTAGAACTTTTTATAATTTTTGGATTTCTATTATTATTTTAATATTATTTTATTATTATTTTTCAAATTTCACATTTTTCAACTTTTTATATTTTTCTTAGCTTAATTACATTAAAATAGGATTTTTACAACTTTTTGAATAATTTTATCACTTTTAGTTTAATTTTTATAATTATTTTAAGTTTTATTAGTTTTTAAATCATTTTTAATAGATTTACTTAGTTTAAAAATTTCTAAAAATAGTTTTTAATCTTTTTAGGTCATTTTAGAGGTTTACCAATTTAAAAATCTTTGTTTTGGCTTTTTGATAATTTATTTGATTTTTAGGGCTTTAATTAGCATTTAAAAATTGAATATTTAATTATTTAAAAGGTTTGGAAAAGTTTTGATTATCGGTAAACTCTAAGTTTATTTATTTTGATTTTTGGTGAATTTTTGGTAATTTTTAGAATTAATTTTTAGTTTTGTTGATTTTACGGTTTTACGTGTTTTCGTCGTAGTAGTAATTTCACGTCTTCGTCATTTTCTTTTCTCATCCCCTTCTAAACCAATCATTAATCACAAACGTTTAACAAGTTTTTCACACACATATACCTCCTTGGGAAACGAACTTTTCAGCACACACCATTTGGGTCATTTGTACACGGTTTTCCTAAACCGTCGTATTTAATACTTACCCTATTTACCCTCTTTTCCTAAAGAGTGGTAAAACACTGCAACCATTCTCCTTCTTATTAAGTAATTCCTTAAACATCTTAACGAATGTCGGTATTTGGGCAAGAGCTTCAACAAGGCTAAGGATGATGGTCACTCCTGAAATCTTCTTCAAAAAGTTTGACACTTGAATGTCATCCTTTGTGAGCAATTTGCCCTTGTCTAAGCGAGAAGGATAAGGAATGTTAGGTTTATAGGTGGAAGGTGGGGTTGGTGAAGGGTGTTTCTTGGGTACTTCAGTAAGAAGTGGAGACGGTAATGGAGAACTAATACTAGGCGTGGGAGTAGGAGGGATAAATGGTGGTGGAAGAGGTATAGATGGAGTAACTGGGGGAGGGATAGATGGTCCTACTAAGGTTTCTCCACTGCGTGTAGTAATAGCACTCACATTCGCTCTTGGGTTGGTGACGGTATTTGAAGGAAGAGAGCCCGAAGTAGAGGGTTGAGTAGTTGGTAAGAAACTAGCCAGCATATTCTTCAAATCATTTGTTTGATTGCTAAAAGAGGTTTGTATATCATTTCGAAGCTCGGTTGTAATATCATTACCTTGCTTAGTGATATCTCCTTTCAAGTTGATGATTTGGCTTTGTAGATTCTTGATTTGCTCTCCTTGGGTCCTCATGAAAGCTTCAACATCTTGATTAATGGGTGGAGCTTGTTGAGCGGGTGGGTGATAAGGATTAGAAGCTCGAGGTGGGTTTGGATTGCTTCTATTGTATTTGTTTGGGTTGTGGTTTTGAGAAGAAAAACCGGGTGAAAGAAATTTGTTAGAACGGTAACTTAGCAAGTTACGATCACCTTGAGGTCGGGCTTGATAGTTTTCCGTTGAATAGTTACCATAAGCCGCATACACGTTTTCTGGATTGTCATGAGTAGAAGGACAATCAGTTTATGAATGAGGACCCCCGCAAATCTCACAAGAAGTTGCAACATCTTTAACGTGTTGTTGTTGATTTGTAGCCAAAAGTTGCATGTTTTTGCTCATTTCGACCATTGCGCGGGTCAATTCGATGATATCAGGGTTTGAATAAGTAGAAGAAACATTGACTCTCGGGTTTGATCTTGAGGATGCGGATGAATCCTAATTTTTGTGATGAGTAGTCATGTTCTCGATAAGCTCTCTACACTCCTCAGGTCTTGTTTTCATAAATGTGCCACCGGCGGCTGCATTAATCGTATCACGATCACGAAAAGTTAAACCATTGTAGAAAGTATCAATCAAAGTAACGGGGAGCATGTTGTGGTTTGGACACAGATCGATCAAAACATTATATCGTTCCCAAGCATCAAAAAGTGATTCATCGGGTTCTTGAGTAAATCTACTAATTTGATTTCGAACGCTCGTGACCATGGATGGTGGAAAGTAGCGCGACAAAAATCGTTGAGTCATCTCATCCCAAGTATGAATTGAATTCTTCGGAAGACGATCAAACCATTTTTCGGCATGGTGGGATAAGGTGTATGGAAATAGGTGAAGGCGAAGAAAATCCATAGTAACACCTGGCAACTTCATGCTTTGAGTAACGGTAATGAACTTGTCGAGGTGTTTGTTGGCATCATCATCCGGCAATCCGCGAAATGGACAAGTGTTTTGAACTTGTTGGATCATGTGATGCTTCAGCGAAAACTCTGGAGCCGTGATTTGCATCGGCGCAATCGGTCCTCCGCGTCCATTCATTGTGGGTTGACACAACTCCTCCATCGTTCGAAGATCGGGTGCGGGAACATTGTTGTTGTTAATCATGGTGGGGTGGATTATTGTTGTTGTGCACGCCAGCCATATCTAAATCTTCACGAGTCTCGGGCTCAGAATAAGATGAAGATCTAGTACGCATATACCTGAAAAAGTAAAAGAAAAAGATACCAAAGAAATAGAGAATATATATGTACTTGTAAAAATAAAAATAAAAATAAAATCTTTTTGGTGCAAAACTTTGAAAAAGAAATGCATTTTATAAGTTTTTAATTGTTTTTGTATTTTTTAAAATTTTTAACTTTTATGATTTTTTGAAAATTTTTTAAGCAAGGAAAATAACACTCACGAGTGAACGGATCCCAAAATTCAACGCGTCTCTTATAGAAAACCGTTAATCTTCACGAAAAGAGCCAGCAGCGGTGCCATTTAATACAAGGCGTTTGTATGTAAAAAGTTATCCTCTCGTCTAGATTCGAATTGACAATAGTTAACGTGTGACTCAGTTGTCTTTTGGTGGAAAATAATAGATTGGTCGTTGTAGTAAAATTAAATTGCGAAACTTTATTGTAAATGACAAGGAAAATAAAGTTAAAACTAATTAAAACGTAAATGGTGCAAGATTAAAGCTTTTAAAAAGTAAATTAATAAAATGACAAGAATTAAAACTCGACGAAAAGTAAATTTGACAATGTAATAAAAATGTAAACTTGAAATTTAAAATAAAGAAGAACAATTAAAATAACACTTAAAGAAAAATGGCGGGAAAAATAAATGCTTGAAAATAAAACATGGAATAAACAAACCTAAGTCGGAACCCGAGATACTGTCACTATCCGGAATACCAAACTTACTCTTATCCTGAATAGCAAACCTTGCCTTATCCAGAATGTGAAAAATGCAAGCTATTCGGAATACCTTGTTCAGGTATCAATCCGAAATAAGGTTGTCACTCTTATCCGGAATAAACCTTAACTTACTATCTGGAATACCATTTCTTCACTATATCCGGAATGTGCAATAGCCACCTTATCCGGAATCCAAAATAAGAGAACAATCTGGAATCACCAACTGCTGCTTATCCGGAATCAGGTTGTAACCTTTATCCGGAATCCTTGTTAAGTTCTTTTTCCGGAATCCCCTTCGAAGCCTTATCCGGAATGAACACAACCCACACTATCCGGAATGTACCTACTTAAGATTATCCGGAATTGCCTTCTGAGCGTTATCCGGAATCCGCTTCTGACCACTATCCGGAATAAAGGAAAACTCCAATCCGGAATAATGTTATCCGGAATCTAGATTTTGTCCACTATCCGGAATAACGATAACTTTGTTATATCCGGAATCTTGGTTCGAAGCTTTATCCGGAATTCGGCTTATAATGCTTATCCGGAATATTAATTCAAGTTAGCTGTTCGGAATGTAGATGATGCTTATACGGGATACAAGGGTTTTAAGGAAAACCCGGATAACAGTAGAAATGTAAATAAGCTAAAAACTAGAATTAAGCTAAAAACAAATAAGCACTTAACTAAAACTTTAACTAAATCAGATTTAAGAAAAAACAAATAAGCCAAAATTTAAAAACTTTTAAAAACACTAAATAATAAAAATATTTAAAATCAACTTTTTATAAAAATTAACTAATAAGAACTTAATTAAAAATAGGAAAAGCACACAATAAGCTATAAAATCAATAAGCAAACACAATCAAAAACATAAAAACATAACAATTAATCAAATAAGCATAAAAATAAGATAATAAGCATAAAGATTAAGCAAAACAAGAAAGGTAGAATGAGAGATTAATTAAAACTTGATTAAAAATAAGATTCAACAATAAAAGTAAAAGCAAGAATTAAAGAAACTTACAAATTTAAGGTGCAAGACAAGGTAATTAAAGGACAATTAAGTGAATGACATTAAGAAAGTGCAAGTAATTAAAATGGAAGAACTATTTTGTCAAGATAGTCAACACCTCCTAATGTGTCATTAGGAGGGTATTTATAGGTGATTAGGGAGGTTGATAACTTGATTTTACTCAGGTTAAAAATTATCGTTGTACCAATCTAATCTAATTGATCTAGGTTCTATGTGCGACTCAGCTGTCTTTGGTGAAACAAAAATGTGTCGTTGTAGTATATTAAAAGTGCAAAAACAATTAAAGTAAAAGGCATGTAAAATAAATCTAAGTCTAATTAAAATAAAAGGGCAAGTAATTAAAAGCGTGACTAAAAATAAAAGGCACTAAAGTAAATGACGCAAACTTAAAACTATCTAAGGCGAACTTAAAACGCAACTAAAACTTAAACTAAGGCAAGGCTAAAATAAATCTAAGGCAAAACTAACTTAAAGTGCGACTAAGGAAAAAGGCGGGAAAAATAAAGCTTGAAATTAAAAGTCAAAGAAAAAAACTAAAAAGAACCTGAATACAGCTCATTCGGAACAATCCTTCATTCGGAACAATCACTCATCCGGAATGTCACCTTCTTTCGGAATGATTCTTCTTCGCTCGGAATATTACCAAAATCCTTGATCCGGAACAAATTTTCTATTCTGAATATGTCACTTATCCAGAATAATTCTTCGTTCGGAACTTTACTGATTCGGAACTCAACTGGAACAAAACCTTGGCTCGGAAGACTGGTTCGGAACTTCTTTATCCGGAACTCTTCCGAATGAACAAGAAAACCTGGTCCGGAACTTTTGATTCGGAAGTCTTGATCCGAAACTTTTCTGATTCGGAAGTTTCCTTGATACGGATGTTTTCTGTTCGGAACTTTTTAATCCCAAACCTTCGTTCGGAACTTCTTGGTTCTGAACTTTTGCTTGGTTCCGAACTTTTGCTTGGTTCTGAACTTTTTCTTGGTTCTGAACTTTTGCTTGGTTCTGAACTTTTGCTTGGTTCTGAACTTTTGCTTGGTTCTGAAATTTTGCTTGGTTCTGAACTTTTGCTTGGTTCTGAACTTTTGCTTGGTTCCGAACTTTTGCTTGGTTCTGAACTTTTGCTTGGTTCTGAACTTTTGCTTGGTTCTGAACTTTGGCTTGGTTCTGAACTTTGGCTTGGTTCTGAACTTTTGCTTGGTTCTGAACTTTTGCTTGGTTCTGAACTTTTGCTTGGTTCTGAACTTTGGCTTGGTTCTAAACTTTGGCTTGGTTTTGAACTTACCTGGGAAAGATCAGAAACAGGAAAACAAACACCCCCGAAGAACAGGGAACACAATAACACACGAATCTAATCACAATCTAACTAAATCAAACACAAGATTAAACAAAACTAATAACAAAACATCCAATAATCATAAACAAACTATCCAAATCAATAAAACTAACAAATCTAACCACAATAATCAAAACCCACTTTGATCAAAATAAGAACATGAACATGAACATAAACATAAACATAAAAATCAAAGATCAAGAAAGATAGATAGGAGATTAACAAGATAAAGTAAAGATTGACAAGAATTAAATGGAAACTTACTTGAAATTAAAGGAATTTAAGGTGCAAGACAAGGTAATTAAATTTGAAAAGTATTTAAATGACAAGGTAATTAAAGGTGGAAGAACTAATTGTCACTATTAGCCAACAAAATGAAAATGATTAACATCTAATCTATATATAGGGGAGGATTAGGAAGCTTCCTCCCCTCTTTCCTTTTCTCTTAATTGCATCATTAGGCCATTCCTTCTTAATCTCTTTGTTAATTGCATGCTTAGTCCTTTTCTTCTTATCTTCTTTAATCTTGGACTTTTAATGACTTTTGGCAGGGGATTTCTTTGAACTCGTCTTTTAATTCTTCAATAAAGTAGACTTGAGTTCTTCGGCTTTAAGTAAACTTCCGTCTTTTGACTTTTTCTTCGATAAATCTTTAGAATTGGTCTTGGACTTCCGTTCTTTATGCACTCTTGACTTCGTCTTTCATTTTTTCTTCAATAAAAGCCCGTGAATGCCCGTTTTTTATCCACTTTTCACCTTTTCGTCCTAAATCACAACAAAAACACAAACCACGCATAATTCCGACATAAAAGACATAAAATACACGTTTTGGATCGGTTATTATTGTAATTAAGTGGTAAAACGGATGGGTGTTTACACACCTATCAAATCCCCTACACTTGACCATTGCAATGTCCTCATGCAATGCATTAGTTACAAAGCACGTTTACATTTTTCATCAAAATCAATCCATAGTGGCCTTTATTAAAGAGATAGAAAATTATAAATAATTAAAGTAAAGAAATCAAAAGCATACCTTGGGTTTTGGAAATGTCATGAATAATCATCATCCTCAAGTTTTCACTTTCTCCAAACCAAGCTTAAAAACGAGATCATTGTTATTATAAGTTAGTAAACTAACACGAACTCATGTGGGCCAATTATTCACTTAGACTCCCTTATTCCTAGGTGTATCTCTTATATTTTATTGTTGTCTTGAATGATCACGAGGATACATTGTTTGACTTATTTCGATAGTTTATTAGGCCGAAAATAAAGTGAACGATTTAATCAATAGTTAGCTAAAGGACAAAATCTTTTAAAACTGCTTCTCGGGACCTCATAAAGTTCATATCTTGGCATAACTCGCTTCGCGATTTGAGACCTTTCTCGGACCGATATGTGGCAGGGACTTCATACTTCAAACCTTGAGAGACGTTCATGAAATTATGGTCTTCTCTTCACAATGGAATTTCTTCATTTTGAAGTTTTGAGAGATTCATACTTGGACCAAGACTTCTTCATTTTTCTCCAATCTTTATTTTGGACTTTGATATACAACGATCCGCCTCCTTTTATGACTTGGATCTATTTATCCTCATACCTTGCTAGGGCCTTTTCGGATACACTTCTCCATGACTTTTGGGGAATTTTTGCTTTACGTCGTGTGTCTCGATCCTTCATATTGATTTTTGATAAATGATTCTTCACATCACTTGGGATCTTTAGCAACAAAATATAGCCCTCATGCCTTGTTAGGTCCTTTTCGGACTCGCCAATCTTCGCATCCCGCTTCAATAAGTTATGCCTTGGCTATGAACTCTAATCCATATCGAGTAAATTTTAAACGATCTTGGGCTAGAAGCTAAGTAACTTTTCAAATCGTACAACCTTATTTATTGCAGATCAATTTATTAGCAAGCGATGGGAGAATAGGCTTATAATTAACTCACATAAATTCACGAAAGAATACCGAACTTATAATTGGCTCTATCATCTCTCGTTCTCCACAGTTTAAAATCTCAAGGAATGAGACTCGTGGATGCTTCTTAGCCTATTAAATCAAAGTTTTGGGTTTTTGAGTCGCCTATAGGATCTTGCAAACTGTTAGACTTTTTCAAGGTTAGAAATCGCATTTTAAAGTTCCCTTGATAAACGACTCTCTAGGATTAACTATAGGAACTTGCGAAAAGTTCTTGTTCTTAACCCGTGAGAGTTAAGACTTTTGCGTTTTATAGCTCCCTAAATAAAAGCCTAGCAAAACTTGACTTAAACACGTTAAGGATACTAGCTAGAGTAACTTAGATAAGTAGACTCGGGTTGACTCAAAAGATTCATAACGTTTGAAAATTAAAACCACTTTATTAAAAATTTATTCTCGCAAGGAAAGAAAATAACTATACAAAGGGAAAAACTAATAGGCCAAAATAGATCAAAAATTTTGAAAAATGTCGTAAAATTGATTTTCCGGTTAAAATGAGGACAAATACAAGGAAAAGGCCACATAACTTCGATAGAAGTCCCCCCCTACACTTAAGATAAACATTGTCCTCAATGTTTAAGCATGTGGGAGTAAACTCCCCTACACTTAGGACATTGTGCACGTTGTTTAAATCTTGCTAAGGAAAAGACAACTAAAGAGATTCCTATTTTAATATTGAGAAATATAAAATAGTGAATCGAAAAGAGTTTAGGATAGAACCGGGAAGAAGTGAACACGGAATCACGGGTCGTCAAGAATCATCAGGAGTGGATCATTGAAGCTCGAATCCCTGATTAAGAAGGGAGAGGAGAGGAAATAGCAAACCAAAGGGTCTCCCCTACACTTAGGATAAAGAAAGCTAAAAGATAGATGCATGGGTTGCCTCCCAAGAAGCGCTTGGTTTTTGTTAACCGAGTCGTGAGCCTGACTCGACCTTGATCATCATAGGAAGAAGCATAAAACATATCCACCGGGATCAAAGACATAGTTTTCGTCCATCAAATAGCATAAGCTTAAGGCGAACAAGGCAAGCCAAAGAAGAGTAGGCAAGGTTCCCTTAAGCATCGATGGAGCACGGTGGAAGCAAGGGTGAGGTGCAAGCATGTCTTCAAAATTTCCAAAGATTTTTCCTTTTATTTCATCAGGTGGATACTAAGATGGCTGCAGAATATCAATACCGGGGTCGAACACCTTTTCCTTTAGGGGAAAATAGCACTCAGGCTCAGCAGAGTGTGAAGAAGATCCACGAAGAAGCACAACCTCGTCCTCAGAAGGGGGACAAAGAGGTGTTAACTCATACGTGCTGTGGATATTGGTGTCGACCGGTTTCTTCTCCTTTGAAAGAATGTTCTTCAAATCCAAAGTAGGATCAAGACGATAATCTTCAAAATCATAAGGAGGAGCATCACTCTCACGAGGGAAGTAAGTGTTGAGAAACGTAGAGAAGTCTTCCTCAAATGAGTAATCGTCCAAAGTAGGATCGAGTGATGGCAGAGGATCTTCATCATGTGAAGAATCGCTCGAAAGAGTATCGGCCTCATCAAAATCATCATATGTGGGCAGGTCGGGATACTCGAAAGTAAGGTCATTATAATCATCCGAATCTGAGCTAGAATCATCATCATAAGCATCAAAGATCGGTGGAGAATCATAAATGGGTGAAGATTCCAAATTGGAGAGAGAATCATCCACATCATCTTCAAAAAGTGGATTATCAATGGGAGAATCGAATAGAGGATTGTTGTAGATGACAAAATCATCATGCACATTAATCGTATTCACTGATTCTCGGCCTCCAAAGGATTTGCCTATAAGCTTTCCCATTTTAAAAACTTGTGCATCATCCCCGACTCTTAAGATTAACTCACCTTCGGCCACATCCACTAAAGCTCGTCCGGTTCTCAAGAATGGCCGACCAAGTATTAAAGGAATACAAGGGTCCATTTCATAATCAACTACGACAAAATCGACCGGGAAAGTAAATGTGCCAACTTTAATGAACACATCTTCGGCTATACCAACGGGGTAAGCGAGAGTGCGATTTGCAAGTTCAAGAGTCATCTTCCTTGGTGTGAGGTCGGGTAATGATAGTGTTTTCCAAACACTCAATGGCATCAAATTAATACTGGCTCCGAGATCAGCAAGGGCAGTAAATTCTTCAGTTTTGTTGAACACGCAAGGCAACACAAAACGACCGGGATCTCCAAGCTTTTCCGGAAGTTCTCTAAGAATAACTGAAGAGCAGTTTTCATTTAAGCGTGTGTTGGCGAGTTCAATCAGCTTCTCCTTCTTGTTAAGCAATTCCTTAAATGATTTAACAAATTTCGGCATGTGGACAAGTGCTTCAAGAAAGCTAATGTCGAAGTTCATTTGAGAGATCATCTTCACATAGCGTGACACTTCAGAGTCATCCTTGGTTAGCAGTTTGGTCTTGCCTAAACGAGAAGGATAAGGGATATTGGGTTTGGGTGGTGAAGGTGAAGGCGTAGCAGGTAAAGGTTGAGATGTTGAAGGGTCCTTCCTAGAGACATCGTCATGGCGAGACAGAGACGGTAATGGTGCACTAATACTAGGTGTAGGAGTAGTAGGGATAAATGGTGGTGGAGGAGGTGTAGATGATGGGGGCGGGATAGGTGGATCGACAATGGTAATTCCACTACGAGTAGTAATAGCACTCACATTTTCTCGTGGATTGGTGACAGTGTTTGAAGGTAGAGAACTCGAAGTAGAAGGTTGAGCGGCGGGCAAGAAACTAGCAAGCATATTCTTTAAATCAATGGTTTGATTGCTAAAGGAGGATTGAATGTTATCTCGAAGCTCGGATCTAATCTCATTTCCTTGCTTTGTGATATCTCCTTTCAGATTGATAATTTGGCTCTGAAGATTCTTGATTTGCTCACCTTGGGTTCTCATGATGTCTTCAACATCGGGGTTAATGAGTGGGGTTTGTTGAGCGGGTGGGTGATAAGGATTAGAAGCTCTTGGTGGGATTTGGTTGCTTCTATTGTAGTTGTTGGCGGGGTTTTGGTTTTGAGGAGAAAAACCGGGTGAAAGGTAATTGTTGGATCGGTAACTCAGCAAATTTCTATCCCCTTGAGGTCAAGCTTGGTAATTTTCCGATGAATAATTACCATAAGCTGCATACACATATTCCGGGTTTCCTTGAGTAGAATGACAATCGGTGTATGAGTGAGGACCGCCGCATGTTTCACAAGGATTGGCAACCTCTTTAACTTGTTGTTGTTGTTGGTTTGAAGTGAGAAGCGTAATACTTTTGCTCATTTCAGTGATCATGCGGGTGAGTTCGGTCATATCAGGGTTTGCGGAAGTGGAAGAGACATTGACTCTCGGGTTGTTCCTTGAAGAAGCGGAGGAATCCCAGTTTTTATGATGAGTAGTCATGTTCTCAATTAGCTCCCAGTTTCATAAATGTGCCACCGACGGCTGCATTAATCGTATCACGATCACGAAAAGTCAAACCGTTGTAGAAAGTATCTATTAAGGTCACAGGGAGCATGTTGTGGTTTGGACAACGATCAATCAAGACATTATATCTTTCCCAAGCATCAAAAAGAGATTCATCGGGTTCTTGCATGAAACCGCTGATTTGATTGCGAAGGCTCGTGACCATGGATGGTGGAAAGTAGCGCGACAAAAAGCGTTGAGTCATGTCATCCCAAGTATGAATTGAATTCTTTGGAAGACGATCAAACCATTTCTCGGCATGGTGTGATAAAGTATGTGGGAAGAGTTGTAGGCGAAGAACATCCATTGTGCACCAGGCAACTTCATGCTTTGGGTGATTGTAATGAACTTGTCGAGGTGTTTGTTGGCATCATCATCAGGCAGTCCTCTAAAAGGATTTGTTTGCACTTACTGAATCATGTGGTGCTTCAACGAAAACTCAGGAGCCGTGATTTGCATCGGCCCAATCGGTCCTCCTCGTCCAAACATGGTGGGTTGACAAAGCTCTTCCATTGTCCGAAGATCGGGCTGTGGAAGAACATTGTTGTTATTGTTGAGGTGCGGTGGATTATTGTTGTTGTTAACACCGGACATAGCTAAATCTTCTTGAGTCTCGGGCTCTTGATAATTAGAAGATCTAGTACGCATACACCTGAATATGCAAAAGAAAAAGAAACCAAACACAAAGACAATATATATACACAATAAAGATAAAAAAAATTTTGGAATTTTTAAATTTTTAATTTTTATGGATTTTTATCAATTTTTAATTTTTATGGTTTTTTGAATTTTTTAAGCAAGAAAAATAACGCTCACAAGTGAACGGATCCCAAAAAGCAACGCGTATCTCACAGAAAACCGTTAATCTTTACAAAAAGAGCCGGCAGCGCCGCCATTTGATAACTTGATTTTACTCAGGTTAAAAATTATCGTTTTACCAATCTAATTGAGTTGATCTAGGTTCTATGTGCGACTCAGCTGTCTTTGGTGAAAAAAAATGTGTCGTTGTAGTATATTAAAAGTGCAAAAACAATTAATGTAAAAGGCAGGTAAAATAAATCTAAGTCTAATTAAAATAAAAGGGCAAGTAATTAAAAGCGTGACTAAAAATAAAAGGCACTAAAGTAAATGACGTAAACTTAAAACTATCTAAGGCGAACTTAAAACGCAACTAAAACTTAAACTAAGGCAAGGCTAAAATAAATCTAAGGCAAAACTAACTTAAAGTGCGACTAAGGAAAAAGGCGGGAAAAATAAAGCTTGAAATTAAAAGTCAAAGACAAAAACTAAAAAGAACCTGAATACAGCTCATTCGGAACAATCCTTCAGTCGGAACAATCACTTATCCGGAATGTCACCTTCTTTCGGATTGATTCTTCTTCGCTCGAAATATTACCAAAATCCTTGATCCGGAACAAATTTTCTATTCTGAATATGTCACTTATCCAGAATAATTCTTCGTTCGGAACTTTACTGATTCGGAACTCAACTGGAACAAAACCTTGGCTCGGAAGACTGGTTCGGAACTTCTTTATCCGGAACTCTTCCGAATGAACAAGAAAACCTGGTCTGGAACTTTTGATTCGGAAGTCTTGATCCGGAACTTTTCTAATTCGGAAGTTTCCTTGATCCGGAAGTTTTCTGTTCGGAACTTTTTAATCCCAAACCTTCGTTCGGAACTTCTTGGTTCTGAACTTTTCCTTGGTTCCGAACTTTTGCTTGGTTCTGAACTTTTGCTTGGTTCTGAACTTTGGCTTGGTTCTAAACTTTGGCATGGTTCTGAACTTTGGATTGGTTCTGAACTTTGGCTTGGTTCTGAACTTACCTGGGAAAGATCAGAAACAGGAAAACAAACACCCCTGAAGAACAGGGAACACAATAACACACGAATCTAATCACAATCTAACTAAATCAAACACAAGATTAAACCAAACAAATAACAAAACATCCAATAATCATAAACAAACTATCCAAACCAATAAAACTAACAAATCTAACCACAATAATCAAAACCCACTTTGATCAAAATAAGAACATGAACATGAACATAAACATAAACATAAAAATCAAAGATCAAGAAAGGTAGATAGGAGATTAAAAAGATAAAGTAAAGATTGACAAGAATTAAATGGAAACTTACTTGAAATTAAAGGAATTTAAGGTGCAAGACAAGGTAATTAAATTTGACAAGTATTTAAATGACAAGGTAATTAAAGGTGGAAGAACTAATTGTCACTATTAGCCAACAAAATGAAAATGATTAACATCTAATCTATATATAGGGGAGGATTAGGAAGCTTCCTCCCCTCTTTCCTTTTCTCTTAATTGCATCATTAGGTCCTTCCTTCCTAATCTCTTTGTTAATTGCATGCTTAGTCCTTTTCTTCTTATCTTCTTTAATCTTGAACTTTTAATGACTTTTGACACGAGATTTCTTTGAACTCGTCTTTTAATTCTTTAATAAAGTAGACTTGAGTTCTTCGGCTTTAAGTAAACTTCCGTCTTTTGACTTTTTCTTCGATAAATCTTCAGAATTGGTCTTGGACTTCCGTTCTTTATGCACTCTTGACTTCTTGACTTCGTCTTTCATCTTTTTCTTCAATAAAAGCCCGTGAATGCCCGTGTTTTATCCACTTTTCACCTTTTCGTCCTAAATCACAACAAAAACACAAACCACGCATAATTCTGACATAAACGACATAAAATACACGTTTTGGCTCGGTTATTATTGTAATTAAGTGGTAAAAAAGATGGGTGTTTACACACCTATCAGAGGTTAGCATGTGTTGCTCCTTTCTTTCTTCTCTCCTCTTTTCCTCTTCTAAATTCTTCGACTTTTTCGACTTTGTCTCAGGATTAATTAAACTCGTCTTGTATTTTCTTCATTAATTTAGACTTGAGTTCTTCGGCTTTATTAAACTTTCGTCTTTAGACTTTTTCTTCGATAAATCTTCAGAATAGGCCTTGGACTTCCGTTCTTTTTGCACTCTTGATCTTTCGACTTCGTCTTTTGTCTTTTTCTTCGATAAAAGCCCGTGAAAGCCCAAGTTTTCTTCCCTATTCATATTTTTATCCTAAATCACAACAAAAACACAAACCACGCATACTTCCGACATTTACGACATAAAATACACGTTTTGGCTTGGTTATTATTATAATTAAGTGGTAAAAGGATAAGTGTTCTCACACTTATTACTGATGCGGAAAACTGCCTCTAGTCTTTCAAATCATTGCATCAATTCAACAACTCCTTCCTTTCCTCGGTAGTATGAGGGTTTGCACTTCAAGAAGTCGGGGTAAGAACAACCCCTATTAGCGTTGTTTCTACGCAGGTTGAGGTTTGGATCATTGTACACATTTGGATCAGCTTCTCTGGCTGCCATAGTTGCTATAATGCCCTCATTTATCATTTCCCTGAGTTGAGCAGCAGAGACGTTTTGAGTAGCTTCAGGAAGTTCGGTATTAGTGGCGTTTGAAGTGGTTGCATTATTGGGATTTGATCGAGTAATCACCATTTGTCTATAATCATACACAAAATGAGATTATTAGTTCAAGTGTTAGTACAGTTTTTATATTATTTGCAAGGGGAAAATTCATGCATTGATTTCATAACAAATTGGATAACCTATCAAGATTTCATAATATAATACATTGCACAAAAGATATAACATAAGAAAATGATTACATGCAAATTTACATACAGAATTAAACATTCATCGAGCATAGAAAATCCGAGACAAAGGCTTAGCTAGCCGTGTCCTAGGTAGTGGTACACATTGTCTTAAGTACATCATATCCAAAAACACATGTCCAAAAGAAAATATATAGTATAGGATTACATCACAAAAACTGAAAAAAAATAAAAGTACAAAAGTCCTATACCATGATAGCTAGGGTACAACACATAAGCTGATCATGATGTACAAGAAATCTAGTACATCTACTCTACTCCTGCCTAGGTGGTCTGCTAGATGAGGCTGGTGCTGGTGGGGCTGATGAAGCTGCAGATGCTCTCCTGGTACTCCATAATGTCTGAACTGTCGCTTGAGCCTCCTTAAGCATACGGAATGCTGTCAGCAGCTGGGTCCTAAGTCTGTCGACGGCCCCTCGGAGATAAGCCATCTCTGCAGTAACCCCATCGTTTCAGACGGTGTCAAGGTCAAAGAAAATAGACAGGGACTGCTCCTGAGCAGATAGAGCAGTATGGGTCTGATGCTGAAGACTCTCCATAACCTGAATACGCTGCTAGAGACGGTAGTTCTCCTCTAATAGCCACTGTAATGCCTCGTCAGTCCTAGCCTGAACACCTTTGGCTTCCTGGGCTTCTCCCCTCATAGAGTGAGTGAGAGAGTCGATACGCTCATGGATGGCAGTGTAGCCCAATTGACCTGCTGTCAACAGGCTGCGAAGGTCTGTTATCTCCCGCTCCTGGCGTGTGGCCAGTGCGGCGATCTGGGCTTGGACAGGATTGGCATGTCCCGCCCCGGAGCCCTCCCCGATCTCGAAAGTGGAGTCGTGTATAGACTCAGAAAAATAGCTCGGTGGTAATGATGAAGGTGCAGAAGATGGTAGGTCAGGAGATACCCGGTTTTCCTCCATAACAGTGGAGACCAGTATAGATGATGCTGGAGAAGAAAAAGGGTCCTCGGGAAGTACAGCTTCGATAGTCTGGTCATCCTCTAAATTCGAGGCCGATAACCATCCACACTGTACTGATCGTAGAGATGAAGGGATAGCTGGAACAGGGGCTACCACTGGTAGGAGAGTCGGAGGTGTAGTAGGCGGAGTCATGATTCTCTAAAAATAATATTATTTTAAATTTGAAGTAAGTATAAGCTTACAAACAAAATAAAAATAAATATTACTATTTTTGATTACAAGTTTTATGAAGTATATCCCTTCTAAACAATATCGCAATGTTTTAAGGTTATATATTATATATATATAATCATTTAACCAGTTTATTTAACAATCAAAACATACTTAATTCACATAGCACAAAATGCCCTACGATCTACATGCTTAACTAATACGGTCCCAAAAAAATCCCAAAAGATTTTTATAAAGTTATAGTCCAGTTTTAAATAAAAGAAAAATTACTTTATTTTTATTTAAAAATTTATCTGGTTCTCTATAACTAATGCTCTGATACCATTCTCTGTGACACCCCGGGTAGGGTCAAAATATGCGGAATTATCAACGAAGATGTCACAAGGGTGGATCGATAGCACATAGTTCATAGAGCATAAGATAAGAGATTATTCAAAACATTTTACATGATCATTGTACAAATTTATAAAAATTGTCTTCAACATGATAAAAGTAGATGTTTATTTTTCCCAAATAGAACCCTTGACGAGTCCTACAATACAGATTACAACGATGCTTGAGTCCATGCACACACCACGTACTAACTTCATTTTACTAAGAAAAACTTGCTTAGAGGGTCAACATAAAGTTGGTGAATTTACAGGTTTAACAATAATTAATTTTGACATACAACAATCATAATAGTAACAATGCACAACGCATTTTTACTAAAAGGTAGATTACATTTTCTATTACTCGAAACTGAAGCTTAACCTTCCATAGTCCTCAACCGATGAGAACGTAGTGTCCTACAAAAAGACACCCAAACACAGTTCCAACATGGTATACATCTGTTGTCCCGGCCAAGGCACAGTGAGCATGACTCACCCAGATGGGGATGGTCAATCCCAAATAGATCTATTTATAACTTTCGGGCAATTTACAACAATTTAACAGTTTCTATAATAGTCAATTGTAGTCAAGTTTATACAATTCTGTTATGTCCAATAATATAGTTGCATGTTTTCTCCCCCGTAGAGGAAACGTTTATCAATAGTTTATATGGGCTGTAAACTCACCTAGGAGTTGGCAATAGCTGTATAATATGAATATCCAAATAATGCTCACGCCACAAGCTATGCCTAATCAAACAGTACAGTCTTAATAGATAATACAAGGAACGTAGGTGTATGCATATACAGATTTTTAATCAGTTTATTAATGCTACAGTATTTATCTGAATGGCTGTAGTACAAGTATTAACAATATCCATTTAAACTTGTATTTAAGTTTCATATTTAAGTAAACATAAAATGTCTTACTTATAATATTAGTTTACGCCCGTAGTACATGTGTTAATAATAACCATTTAAACTTACAATTAAGTTTTATATTTAAGTAAATATAAAATGATTTACTTATATTATTAGTATACATACTTGTATTCAATTTATCTTACGTTCATATAATTTTATTTTCCTAAAAGTATATGAGTACATGTATTAATAATTCATATCCATATTGTTTATACAATTTATTTCATAAAGCAAAATATAAATATTTTATTTTTGTAAAGTAAAAATATATATATATTATGTAACTTTAAAGTTCCCATAAATTATTTAACATTTATAAAAAATTGCAAGTTTAAAAGTTTACCACTTAAATCCTTTTAGTTTAGGATTTATTAAAATAGAATAAGGGTGAGGGTTTTTTAAAGTTTCATAATATGGCAAAACTAGTCCCTCCATATTTTAAGTAAAGTAAAACTTTCGGATTTTACATATTTAGTACCTAGGGCTTGTTAAACTTTCGGGTTATGGCAGTTTTAGTCCTCCTAGTTATAACTAGGTTTTATATCTTTCATAAAATGACAAAAACAGTCCCTAGGGCTTCTTTATGCTTCGGATTATTACAAAAGTGGTCCTATTTTCTTTTATGTCTTGTTTTCTTTATTTTGGTGAAATGAAGTTTACAAATTCCTTGGTGTAGTTTCAAGACGGGCTGGGCTTGAGGCCCAGTGCCTTTTTTGTGTCGCAACTCAAACAAACACATGCATACTCTTTTTTTATTCTTCGTTTCGCGTTTATAAAACTTACGTGATTGTCTTACATTCTCGTGATATATTCTGACATAGATTATTTATTTCTGAATAAATAATAATTACATAATACTTGAATTATTTATTATCTGATAAATAATTACGCAACGCTTAAATTGAAGTTGTGATTGTACATACTTAATGTTCGTGGACTTTTTAAAGCGGGTTTTACAAGTCGCCCATCGTTATCTGTATTATGTTTGATCCGTATTATATACCAGCAGTATTTTTGCTCCTTGGTGATTACCCAATTTAAAGATTCGGAAAAGATAGATGTATCATCAATTGATTATCAAACTTAAACAAGGACCGTTTTAGATACAAAATGACTAAAATATGAATAAAATTAAGATCTTATTATCACATGGATATGATGCCAAGAAGGTTGCACGAGAAGTGGTTACTGAGTACATTGTCTGTGCTTCTCAACGAACCATGCATACTTTTGCCCAACCTGTCGTGTTTTATCGGATGGTCAGAGTGAGGAAGAGATAACTTTTAACCTCAATGCCATGGCTTTGCAGGCCACGTTTTTTATGACTCAAATGGATATAGAAGCCTCACAAGCTTGCATCAAAAACTAGGGCTGACCCGTATCAAATATCACCCACTTGCTCTACGTTTCCTCGAGTGAAGCCCGACTTCCAAAAGGCGACTTTTACTTAGCCAAAGGGCTTGGAATAAGTACAGACACTAACCGTGTGATGCTTTACTTACCAGGCTGATCAGGAGGAGTAATCGGGCTTCGTGTAGCCAAAGATATAGCAGAAAACAATCTAGGAAGCAGAGTTTTGCTAGCATCATCAGAAACCACTATCATCGGATACAAACCACCAAAGGTCGACACGGTGGCTGAACCTGTCACCCGATGGTCAAACCCATGCTGTAATGGCTAATACACTTGTCTTCTATTTAGGTATTATGTTTATATATGGAAATGTTGAATTTTTTAGTCTTTCAACTTTTAAAAGAGCTCTTTATATATTAGTAAAGAAAAATAGATATAATGAAAAAGATGAGAAGTAAAGAAGATGAAAATAGATTTACAAGGGACAAGATTTGGACCCGTTTTACATTAGCCCTTGACGAATCTTTTTGCAAACCTTATTTAAATAATGTGAAATTGTTCAAAATATTATACCTAAGACAGCGTGAGAATCACCTCAGAAAGTCTCTGACAACGTTGTCATGAATCATACCCTTTAAATTGCAGCAAAAGATAGATTTAAAAAATTTGTACCTTATGTATGCCACTTTATATTAATATTTCGATGCATGAACTATAAGAAGTACTTCCTGATGGTTTATATAGTTCCTGACAATTATTCAAAAAACCCTAAAATGGATCAAAGCACACATATAGCAGAAGCAAATTAACAAGATCATAATTAACACAATTATAATTAATCAAGATTAGGTTTACATACCTTTATCCTAGCAAGATCCACAAGACGACGGAACAAACGACAACTAAGGTTAATCACGAACACCACCAAGATATAGTCTAAAGTAAGACTATATCACGTTCTTGTACACACGTAATACGGCGAGTTAACCGTGATTCTAGCACGAACAAATCGGGCTTCAACGCTTATGGAATATCTACCCAACAACCCTAGAGAGGGTCTAGGACTAGATAAAATAAATTTAATCGAAAACTAAACGAAACCCTAAGTTGGATGTTGTGTGGCCAGCGATCAAAGGAGAAGAAAAGAGAGAGGGATAAAAATTATGAGGGCTAGGGGTTTGTTTATGTAGTCTTGGCAACCTTGGGCTCCAAGTTATAAACGAAAAAGGAAACAAAATCTTTCCCTTTGCCCCCCCCCCCCCCTGTAGCCGCCAGTCGACACACCCCAAGGGGTGTTTGTGTAATTTTTGTCTTCTTCTTTTCCCTTCTATTTGATTCCATAACGGTCGTTTAAACTTAACTTTTATTTATCAACGATTGTTAGTTAAGCCTTGGTTTGATTTAATAAATATATATAAAATATATATTTAATAAATAAATTAACCCTTTACGTTATGTGTGCAATCCCGTGATCCCAAGTTCGATCTTATCACGCGACTATTAATTTTAAGTCCATAAACTTTTAGCTCACACTTGGACAAAATCCTAATATCGTGATTACATTGACTAGCGTTAGTTACACTAGCAATGTCACTAGTACAAACCGGGTAAGGTCTCCTGGACAAGAACCTTTTAATGATTATATCATTATTATTATCCTTTCATTTCAAATACATTGTTAATAAGGATATGGATCTCAGCCATTCCTTTCATTAACTATTCTGTTTCTCGTTTACGGATATAGCAAGATTACGAAAACACATTTGGGTGTGGCCACACAAACATCTTACTACTCCCCCGAGGGGCCCAGCTGTATTTATACTTCAAAATAATTTGAAGGAAACAAATCCCATTTTGACTACAAGCAAAACACATGAACTTTGCAACACTTCTGAAAATAACCCTTATAACTACCAGTTACGTTTAGCTTTAGGTTACCTTACAGAAATGCACTACATTCAATGCAGTTTTCTGGTATCTCAGGTCTAAGGATAACTATTTATGATTTAGTTAATGACAAAGATCCATAAAGCAAAATCATATAGTTGGGATAAGTCCAATATTTGATCCATCAAATACCATCCAAAATTGACCAATATACTTTCAAGTATACTCTGTCACTATTTTGAATTGTCTTAGTTTAATAATACTCCCATATTATTAATCGACAACGGACATTTAGAAACATCATAATGCTCATGGATTAAAACATGTAAAATAGGATACATTATCAGATAACAGAAAAATAAACGAAATCGAATCTTTATTTCATCAATTCAATAATGTCTTACATCCTTTATCCAAATACTAATCAATAGATTTATTGCAGGAATTAGCTAGCTAGTTGAAGCCCAATTGCCTTGGCATGCTTAACTACCTTTGGCCAAGATAAAGCCTTAGTAAAAGGATCGGCTACGTTATCAACTGTGTGAACTTTTATTAATTTTATTTCTCGAGCTTCCACTTGTTCTCGAACGTAGTGATATCTACGTTTAAAGTGTCTGGCGCCTTTCATAACTCTAGGGTCATTGGCGAATATTATTGCAGCAGAATTGTCACAATATATATATCAATAGGTTCTTTAATTGAAGGCATCACTCCAAGATCTTCAATAAACTTCCTAATTCAAACAGCTTCCATTGAAGCTTCTGAAGCAGCCATGTACTCAGATTGAGTTGCATGCATAGTAATGGATTTCTAGTTACTGCTCTTCCAGTCAACTGCTCCTCCATTGATGACAAATAGGTAACCCGTCTGAGACTTCATATCGTCTTTATCAGATTGCTAGGACGCATCACAGAATCCTGTTACATTCAATTCTATGACTGGTTTACCCCCGAATACCAAAAACATATCTTTCGTATTCCTGAAATACTTTAGAATATGCTTAACATCAGTCCAGTGGAACTTTCCTGGATTCTGTTGGTATCTACTGACCAAGTTCGGAGCAAATGCCACATCAGGCCTTGTGCATCATACAGCATACATAATAGATCCTACAGTCGAAGCATAAGGCACCTTCTGCATGTAAGCCACCTCTTCAGGTGTTGATGCATCTTTCTCATGACTTAATTCATCCTTAACTTCCATCAATAGAAAACCTTTCTTAGAGTTATGCATGTTATACTTCTTCAATATCTTATCAATATAAGTATCTTGACTAAGACCAGTTAACCGTCTACTCCTATCTCGATAGATTTTAATTCCCAGAATATATGCAGCATCTCCCAAATCCTTCATAGAAAAACATTTACCAAGATAATCCTTAACTTCCTTAAGTCTTGGAATGTTACTTCCCATGATTAATATTTCATCGACATATAAAATTAGGAACACTACATTACTCCCACTAGCTTTGTGATATACACATGGCTCATCACGATTTTGAATGAATCTGAACTTTTTGATTTCTTCATCAAATCGCTTATTCCATTGACGTGATGCTTGATTCAAACCATAAATAGATCTTTGAAGTTTGCACACGCGCTTTGGATATTTAGGATCAACGTACCCTTCCGGTTGTTGCATATATATGTCTTCATCCAAGCGACCATTCAAGAAGGCAGTTTTAACATCCATTTGTCATATCTCATAGTCATAGTATGCTGCTATAGCTATGAGAATCCTAATAGCTCGTAAGTCTGCTACAGGAGAAAACGTCTCCTCGTAGTCTATGCCAAAAGTTTGAGTAAAACCTTTAGCTACTAAACGTGCTTTATAGGATTGTATTTCACCATCATGTCGGTTTTCTTCTTGAAGATCAACCTATTTTTCACTACTTTAGCATTTTTAGGCGCGCCTACAATAATCCAAACATCGTTGATTTCCATGGATTTCATTTCCTCATTCATCGCAACTATCCATTTTGACTTTTCTGGATCAGACATTGCGGATCGATAGTTAGCAGGTTCACCAAGATCCCCTACTTCCTCCTCATCATCCTCTATGTAAAGACATAGTTTGTCTGGCGCACGTATGGTTCTTTGAGACCTACGTGGAGGAATTTATTCCGGTGGAACACTCAGACTTTCTGGTTCTATAGGAATTTCTTCGCTACTATTTTCAGAAGGCAATGTATCTTCTTGAATTTCTTCAAGATCATAATTTCTCCCACTGAATTCTTGATTTACAAGATCACGTTCAAGGAAATCTACATACCGAGACACAACTACTTTGTTCTCAGCCGGATAATAAAAGTAGTAACCCATAGTTTCCTTAGGGTAACCTACAAATATATATTTTACTGAGCGTTGTTGGAGTTTATCTCTAGAGTCGCGTTTTACATACGCCTCACAACCCCAGATTTTCAAATAAGACAAATATGGCTTCTTGCCATGCCATAGTTCATATGGTGTCTTATCAACCTTCTTTGTGGGAACCATATTCAGAATACGAACAGCAGATTCAAGAGCATAATCCCAAAAGGATAATGGTAAAGTTGTAAGATTAAACATAGATCGCACCATATCTAATAATGTACGATTTCTCTTTTCAGATACACCATTTTGTTGTGGAGTATATGGAGAAGTTAGTTTCTAAACAATTCCATTCTTACTTAAATAATCTTTAAACTCTTGACTTAAATATTCACCACCTCGATCAGAACGAAGAGCTTTAATCTTCTTTCCTAGTTGTAACTCTACTTCTACTTTAAACGTTTTGAATGTTTCAAACACCTCATGTTTATTCTTAAGTAAATAAACATAACCATAACGGCTATAATCATCCGTAAACGTTAAGAAGTAGCTAGCACCTTTCCTTGACACATGTCTAAGTGGTCCACACACATCAGTATGTATTAAACCAAGTAGTTCAGTAGCCCTTTCAATATTGCTATTAAAAGGTTTCTTGGTCATCTTTCCATAGATACAAGACTCACATTTATCAAATGATTCATCAATGATATTTTCCAAAAGACCATCACGTTGAAGCTTTTGTATGCGAGTCTTCCTAATATGGGCAATCCTACAATGCCAAAGATAAGAAGAGTTCTTGTCTAACTTACTCTTCTTATTCATGCTAAAAACAAAATTATTTTTTCTTTTGGAATTATTATTATGCATGTTAATTTCAAAAACACCATTCACAGAAATTGCATCAAAATAGAATAGACCATCTTTGAAAACAGAAATTCTATTATTATCAATTGTGTGATCAAATCCAAGATCCAACATACAAGAAAAGGAAATAACACCCGTAACAATTGTAGGTGCATAATGACAATTATTTAAAAATAGTACTAAACCCGAAGGTAAAACTAATTTAAATATTCCTATAGCTTCAACTGCTTCTTGTGCGCCATTGCCCACTTGCAGAAATTATTCCCCATAGGTAAGCTTCCTCTTCAACTCAAATCCCTGCAGGGTATTACAAATATTAATACCACATCCCGTATCATATACCCAGGAGTTTGATTTGTATGTAAGATTAAATAACTCTATCATAAATAAGTTACCCGAAGATGATGCTGCAGCAGCTAGCTCAGCCTTCTTCTTATGTTCTTGCAACTCATGGAGGTAGAGAGAGCAATTCCTCTTCCAGTGTCCAGTCATCTTGCAGTGGTGAAAAGTCTCATCTTTCTGAGATTGACCTTTCTTGACAAAGTTCTGCTTTGGTTTTGATGGAGTCGCAACTTGTTTGCTCTTATCAAACTTTCCTTTGCCTTTCTGCTTCTTATTCACTTGTGGTTTTGGTTTAGTGACTCTACCCTTTTGTACATAAAGTACTTGAGGAGTAGCAGTGGATGCCTTATCTTTTAAACCCTTTTCAAAGTCAATGAGAATTGCATGTAGATCATTAACTGTCTTCCCCTTGTAATGCATATTATATTTACGAACGAAATCATTGAAGTCCTTATTAAGGGACCTGTTGATCAAGTTAATAGCCATATTATGATCATAGGGTTGTTCTAGTGCGATGAGCTGTTCCATATAACCCCTCATCTCCATATAATGAGCACTTATGGACTTTCCAGGAGCTTGCTTGCAACTATGTAGAGCATCAACCAAATCATAGATCTCTACAGCTTGCGGCGTTTCATACATAGCCTTGAGTTCCTCAAGCATTCGCTGAGATGAAAATAGCTCATACTTCCTTCGAAGTGTTGGAGCCATTCTCCCTAACATTACAACAGCCACCTCAAAGTGCTTCATAACGTTAGCAGCGTGTTGAAGCCTTTCCACATCAGATGCTCCTTCAACAAGATTCTCCAGAAAAGGAGTTTCCAAGATATCAATAGTAACAGCTGCTCTTAGAACAATTCTTAGTGAGCGATACCAGTCATTGAAATTAGGGCCAATAAGTTCAGGCCGTTCAAAGAAAGCTTTCAACGCCGAGCTTATTGTCAGATTGTTTTCGGGTTGAGCCATTTCTACATAAATAAGTTCGAACATTAGTATTTTTGATAATACAATTCAAGAAAATAAAATTACCCCTATAATAAAACCATAGTATTTTCCTTGAAACTAGAATCCATATTGACATAGATTTATCACATCAGTTGATCTGCTAGTGACAAATGTATTCAACACAGTAACTTGTCGAACAATAATTGACAAACAAATTTGCAATTTCTAGATATGTTAGGGATTTACATTGCCAAAGTCATTTGCATTGTAAACATGTTTCATCCCTACTTTACGCCTTAAGTTTCCAGTTCTTACTGAGTAACTCAATTAAGTCGACTAATTTAAAGAACGTAAAACCTTCATGTGCAATCTTATTCAGTCATGAAGTTTTCTCTCCACTACAACATCGTCCAATATCTTGTATGACGATAATTGTAACATTAAGTGTTCGTCAATTAGAGGGCATAAGACTTAAATTTTTAGGGTATAGATTTTGGTGTCAAAATCATGTATGGAGAAGCATGCATACATCTCCATCACATAAGTTTAATAAAAACGTTTAGTAAACTTTTTGGTGAGACTAAAAGTTCATCATATATTTGCAAGTTGAGGTATTGGTTAAACCAATTAAAGATTTTACACACAACTAAATTCACATCGTACTTTTTCTAGAACTCAGCTAAAGCACAAAGCAATAACCTTATTCATTGTGTTTCGGATGTGAATTAATGTCGTTAAATCAACCTTAAAGAATTATACAAATAACAACCGTAGGTAATTCTAATTTTGACGCACAGGCGAGCCGGGAATTTGGTCAGCACTGAAGGATAACACCTCCTTCCTTTACCGGGTACATGACCAGCAGTGCGTTATACCCACTTTATAGTTTGTCAAAATGAGTAGGCCGTTAAGTTTCTATTGCAATTCTAATCAACACAAATCATATGTAATTTAGACCTCAAAACAATTCATTAATTTTGATAAGATTTAGTCCATATTATTTTCCTTGGATAAAATTATCCTTGTTTACAACATACAATATCTCTACTCCTTTATAAAGGAAAAATAGAGATGGTTAAAAATTTCTAATTTTGGAAATGTTGAAATATATGATGGTTGAAAATGTAGTAATTTAGGAAAATGTAGTAATTTAAATGTCTGGTGAGCTGGCGTCCACTATATGCAAATTTAATATCACAAACACCCAATATCTCTCACTCCCCTCTCTCTCTAAACAAAAACCCTACCCCATTTGCAGCCGCCACCAAAACTCTCCACCATACCCGTCTCTCACAGTTGTGTTTTCCCCTTTATCACTCGCCTTATTAAACAAATCATTCCCTCTCCCAGTTACGTCCTCTCACAAAAAACTTGATCTGATATACAGTAGAAGAATAGCTCAACACCTGTCCCTCCACGTGTCTACACACACTCCTTTACACCATTTTTAAATTGGGTGCGCTACTTTGTAGTTGATGACGATGGAGAAAAAACATTCGGATTCAACAACTTATAATCAAGGTATGTTTTTTCTGTCTAACTCATGTGTATCAACCTAATTGGGATTTTGTGGTTCTGAAATGACTATTAACCTAATTGAATCGGTTAATTGGGGTTTAAATCAAGTTGGGATTTGGTGGTTCTGAATAATCAGGAGTTTTTGTTTGTGATTTTTCCTATTTTTGTCAGAATTTAGTGTCTTCTTTATTTGTTCCTCCTGATAATAAGCTTGATATTCTAAGTAAGCAAATACAAAACACCTTTTAACTGGTGTTTTTGTTTCTTTACAGACTTTTCAATGTCACTGATCAAGAAGGAAACAAGGTTATAGACGAAGAAGTGTTGGGATATGTTTGCAAGGTAAGATTTTTGCACACATGGGTCGTTTATCCCACTGTCAGCACTTCTGTCATTTGTCAAGTTTATTTTAGACTCTTGGTTTGGTAATTATGTCTTATATTCAGGTTGTAGATGTGGTTAGATTATAAGATTGTTTGAGTGAGGTGGTTCATTCTCCATTTAGGTAAAGTTCTTTTAATTTTTTTGGTTCTATTGATTTTATTTTTTATGATTTATTTATGGCTTCTTTGAAGGTCGTTTGAGGTTTTCAGTTAAGGTAATTGCTTTAAGTTTTGTGATTATGTTCTTTGGGATTGCTTAATTGGTTTTTGTTAATGGTATTAGATTAGGTGTTTGCGATTCGTCTCATGGGGATGGTGGTGGTGATGAAGCAGCAAAGATGGTGGTTCAGCATAACTCGATGACAACAGGTAAACGTGTCATAAGATAGAATGCATTATTTTTAGCGGCCAAACGTGTCATAAGATAACACAAAATAATGAGAGTATTTTTGGATGTAGGAACAATGATTATATGGTCGAACATTAGAAAGTCTAATTGGATGTAGGAACAATGTAACCCTGATTTATGAAAAATAATCAAAGATAAATGGAATTAGAAAAAAGAAAAGAGGAGTCAAAGCAAATCACTTCGCGATGCTATTAGGATAGGCACGATAGGTAGTCATGTAATTCTTTGCTCTTGATTCTAACACGTTAATTATAAATGGACCGACTCGGGTTCGGTTGGTTGGGTCTTAAACGGATTCAATGTTATGATGTATTATACGCATGCTCCAGATTCAATGTTATGATGTATTATGTTACATGAGCTCACTTTTCGTGGTTTATTTTCAAACTTTTCATGTTATATAAGCCGAAAGGTTTCAAAATAATCCACAAAAAGTGAGCTTATGAAACATAAGATGAAAACCAAATGAGCCATAAGCCCTCTGTATAAGCCGAAACAAAGCGTATAGCTTATGTGGTTTTCGGCCTATATTTCCTAAGCTTAATATTTATGGCTTATTATTGAAACTTCCCAGCTTAGATAAAGTTATTATGACATGATAACCTTGTAGAATCCGGAAGGTTTCAAAATAAGCGACAAAAAATCAGCTTATGAAACATAAGTCCAAAACCAAATAAGCCATAAGTCCGCTACCACTTAGGTCTGATGCACCCTAGCCAACAACATAGAATCCTTTTGATGAAAACCAAAACTCTGTGCAACTAGACTAACAAGCAAAACATAAAGCACAATTTTAATTGTGTGTAATGATTTTTAGAGCAAATGAGGAACTGCCCATATTGAGTCTTTCTTTACTTACTGCAATTAGTATTTGCTGATGTTTCAGATGCGGCTATATTGAAATCCAAGCTCTGTGACGGCATGGCTTCAGGTCAAGAAATTGATGACTCCTCGAATACTCCCAGCTCGTAAGCTTCTGTTTCTAATTTAAGCTTACTATGTCTATGTGTCCTATTTGTTTGCTTGAAGTTCATAAATTAGCAATTGAGGTGAGTATAAATAAGTACTGGTGACAATAGTGTTTGTACTGGAAATAGTTCTTGATTTGATTGTTATGAGTTATAATTTTTTGCTAAATTAGTCGTTGATTTGATTATTATGTTAAGCTGATTAATTGATAAGCGTATTTGATAGGCTTATTTGATATGATTATTTGATAGGCTTATTGGATACACATTATGTATTCCCAGGTAGTTTAGGCTTATATAAGCTTATTATGATATGATAAACTTATATAAGCTGATAAGTCTCAACATAAGCCAGAAAATTAGGGCGGAATCAAATAAGCTAATAAGCCCAAATATAAGCTTAAACAAACACCTATTGACTGTCGCAAACGGTTTTGTAAAGGTGCAATTCCTAATTACACTGTCAACCAATAAGATTCTATATGTACTTTAAAGATCTATCTGATTGGTTGAAATTTGAAAGTTCAGTACAAATCAAACAAACCACGTAAATTTGACACAGTTTAGAAAAGTGTCATTATTAAATTATAGGATGTTATCTTTGCTTATTAGTTTTTTTTATTGGTTATAGTAATTTGTTACAGTAATATAGAAGAGATAGGAATGGAAAGTTAAAAGGATGTTTGGAATTTGGTAATTTGTTACAGGTGTTGAAAGGCGGAGAATTTACGATATTGTCAACATATTGGAAAGTGTAGGGGTAAGGTGGTTTGTTATTTGAGAATTTGGGTGGTTATAGGTGATTCGAAGTTTGTTAAATATCTTGCTTTTGTTATTAGGTTTTGACTAAGAGAGCCAAGAATCAGTATAATTGGAAGGGGTTTCGTGCAATTCCACATGCTTTAGAGGCGCTGAAGGTTTGTTTGTTTGTTTTGTCTCAATCACTTTTTATTGGTATAATTTGTTAACGATGAAAATTGATATTTATGTGTATATTTACTTGTAGAAACAAGCGTTTAACCAGAATCCTAAAGACTTGAAGATGTGCAGCTACCTGAATGTAAGTTCTTCATGTGTTTTTATTCGACTTTTTTTGTATTTGAAGTATTTAGTACATGTTATAGGAAACTAGGAACTTATGGAACTTGTTGCATGATAGTATAATACTGTAAGATAAAAAACAATTGCTGTTTTTGGTAAAATGGTTCTAACAGTAGATTATGATGATGGTTTTGTGTAATTTACTTAAAGCCGGAAATTGTTTCACCAGGTTTCAGACGAAAATGATTCTCGTGGACCTTCTAATTCGTATAACTCAAACACTGACGGGTATACCAAATCATCTGGATCTTCTAAAAGTGGTAAGCGGAGTTTGTTTTGAGTTCTGTATGTCGATTTAGCTTCTCATTCATATATACCATGCTGCTAGCAAGTTTTCACGTTGCAAGTGTCAGATACTGTACTAAATTTGCAACTGGTTTTATGTTTTTCGTCTCAGAAAATAACAGGAAAGAAAAATCATTTGGACTTCTGACACAGAATTTCATCAAGCTATTCATTACTTCTCATGTGAGTAAACTTGCCTGTAGAAGCTGATATTTATACTTTGTGAAATAGCTTTTTACCCTCAACTTAGACTACACGTAAACAAACTCTCTATATCCTACAGGACGAGTTCATCTCGTTGGATACTGCAGCAACAGCATTGTTGGGCGATGCACACGACCCAACAGCCATGAGAAGTAATTTCTTATCCTATTGTCCTTCAAGAAAAAGTAATTTCTTTTCCTACTTGATGTATGGATTTTCTTATGTTACATTGGGAAAGGATAAGTAGATCCCCATTAGACCCAACTTAATTGCGGCTTCATGCTGAGATGGGAAGTAATCAAACTTCCCATGATCTTTATGATATTTGCTTTATTTTTAAAGATGACACAGACCCCATACTTAGATTGAGATTTTGTTTGTGCAGCAAAAGTCAGCCGTTTATATGATATTGCAAACGTCTTCCAGTCTATGGATCTCCTTGAGAAGGTAACTTCTATTGTAAAAATATTCACTGGTTATCTATAAAATCTGTGGCCTGAATGGTTCTCTGCCTGTACATTATAGATACGTCATCCTGAGAATGGGAAACCAGCGTTCAGATGGTTGGGAGTTAATGGACACCCGAATACTAGATCCCTAGCTTTAGATACAAGCAACTTAAAAAGGAGAGCTTTTGGAACAGACATTACAAACTATACTGATTCAAAAAGATACCGGATGGATTCTTCTTCAGATTGGAGTTCAAAAGGCGTGACAGTGGCAATGCATAGAAACATTGACGGCTTGAAGTTTGAACACGATGAGAACATTACTATGCTGCAGCAGCCTCAACGCAACTCAAAGGAATTTGTCTTTGGCCCGTTCACGCCTGCCACTGCACACAGGGCAGGAACCTCTGGGAAAAAAGGTGTAACCCAGGCTCAAGACTGGGAGAATTTGGCTGATAGTTATCGCCCCCAATATCACAATAAAGGTACATTTCTGAATCTTCGATTTACGAGGTTCTGTAATTTAAAAATATATATTGACTTCAACCCGTTTGACCCATTTTGCTGGTTTTATTTACTTTATGGTTCCTGTTAGAGGTAAAACATAACCTGCAATCAACCCCTTAATGTGTCAAAGTTGCCACATTTAATGAATCTTATTACCTTCCTGACCTGCTGCTAAGTGGACATATATTTATTCCATATATCCACTTAGCACTTTATTAAAAACATAACCCGCTAGGCAATTCCGTCGCTATGCGCGGGTACTCGCCTAGTATAAGAAAACGCATGAAAACAAGTAGTACAAAAAAACTAAATCAAATAGCCACATGCATAACAATTTATTCAAAGAACATCAAATCTAGGGTTTTTATAAACATAAAAAGTCTTCCCTAATTTTAAACCTTTGAATCAAATAAAGCAAATAGCATACAAAATTATATGATCCGTAAAAAAACAAGCACGTTCATTAAGGATCTCCCACATTCTCTTAACAATTAAAAAACTACGGATTGTAACCACACATGACATAACAATTAATTCATGCAAAACATCTAAAGCTAATTACCATGTATTTTTAGGGTTTACAAAAAAAAAACTTTTTTTTTATAAAAAATTCGGCAATAGCCGATTTTTAACAATAAAAAAACAAAACCCTAATTTTTATAAAACCTAAAAAACGACAGGTAATTTTTAACACAAATCAATATTAGTTAAAAAAAACTTTAGATCTTGATAATTATAATCATGTTAAAACGACTCTCGATGCCACTGACGGTTTATATAATTTATAACAATTATTTAAAAAAATCCTAATATGGATCAAAGCACACATATAGCGGAAGCAAATTAACAAGATCATAATTAACACAATTATAATTAATTAAGATTAGGGTTACATACCTTTATCCTAGAAAGATCCACAAGACGACGGAACAAACGGCAACTAGGGTTAATCACGAGCACCACCGAGATATAGTCTAAAGTAAGACTATATCACGTTCTTTTACACACGTAATACGACGAGTTAATCGTGAGTCTAGCACGAACAAACCGAGCTTCAACGCTTATGGATTATCTACCCAACAACCCTATAGAGGGGCTAGGACTAGATAAAATAGATTTAATCGGAAACCAAACGAAACCCTAAGTTGGGTGTTGTGTGGCCGGCGATCAAAGGAGAAGAAAAGAGAGAGGGATAAAAATTATGAGGGCTAAGGGTTTGTTTATATACGCGTGGCAAACCTTGTGCTCCAAGTTATAAACGAAAAAGGAAACAAAATCTTTCTCTTTGCCCCCCCCCCCCCCCCCCCCCCCCCCCTTGTAGCCGCCAGTCGACACACCCTAAGGGGTGTTTGTGTAATTTTTGTCTTCTTCTTTTCCCTTCTATTTGATTCCATAACGGTCGTTTAAACTTAACTTTTATTTATTAACGATCGTTAGTTAAGTTTTGGTTTGATTTAATAAATATATTTAAAATATATATTTAATAAATAAATTAACCCTTTACGTTATGTGTGCAATCCCGTAATCCCGAGTTCGATCCTATCACACAACTATTAATTTTAAGTCCATAAACTTTTACTTTCAATATATATTTAAAACTATATGATATCCCTTTTTTTTCCTGTTAATCAACTAGCAAGTAGCTAGAGACTTAAGATTACAATGAAGTATCCATTGAGTGACATATGTACAGAATTGGGAAAAATAATAAAGAGATTCTAGACACTAGGTTGTCGATCATCGATCACATGCTCAAAGAAAAGGGTTAAATACTTATAACAAAAAAAGGTGAAATAACTACACTTAAAAGTTTTAGCTAGACATAATCTTTAAACGTTGAAAATCTAGCTAGCAGAATCAGTCGTCTTCGTACCTGAATGCATTTGTTTGTACTCATTAATAATGCATAATTATCAAACGATAATGCTTTCCACGCACATTTTCATCGACAGCAATATCAGCAGCTTCTTTAGTAGCCATGACAACAATCGCCTCTACTGTCGGGAAGCTCTTATCAATAATAACCACATCTTCGACGTCACCAAATGTTTCAAATATCTTCCTGAATGTTTTTTCATTACAATCCAAACCAATTTGTCGTAGTGCAAATCCCCTCCCACAATCAACCCTAAGCATTTTTTCCTTGTCATAAAGTGTATAATCCGTTTGAAAAAACCTTGCTCGCTCTTTTTCTTCTTGGGACATCGTTCCCCTTTCATATTTTTCTTCTAGATGAGACTTCATCTTCTTACGTTTTCTTTCCTTGTCATCATAAAGATCAGCCAGCTTTCTTTCTGCTTCTTCTTCTACAAGATCAGACGACATCTTTTTACGTTTCATCGTCTCTCTATGATGCATTTGTTCGAGACTATAATCAAATGCTTTCTTAGCATTGTCATCGTTGAGGATTTCATAAGATGTTTGCAACTGTTGAAACGCGGAGACAGCATCAGGGTCGCCGAGTCTCTTGTCTGGATGAAATTTCAAAGCTTTTAATCGATACGCTTTCTTGATTTCTTCCTTTGAAACTATGGATCCGGGCGAAAAACCAAGAACTGTGTAATGGTTAATAAAAACAGTAGCCATGGAACAAAAAATTTAATTATTGTCGACTATGGTTAATGATCAGTGAAGGATTTAATGACAAAAAAATCGATAGAGGATTGAATGAAGTGTACCTTTGGGTATTGTTCCTATATAAGCATCCTTTAGGTCGGTCGGTGCCTTGAAAAACGAATTCATGTCGGTGACAAATAAGGAAAAACGCTATACCATATATATAGTGTATCTTTGATATTTTTTCTATATACTACATAGGTGCGGTAATCAAGTCAAACTTTTATCAAATTACTTGGGCTCGAATTTGAGCTTAGCTCGATCAAACCAAGTTTTTATCAAGCTCAAGTTCAAATTCAAGCTAAAAAATAGTTCGAAACTATATCAAACTCTAACTCAAGATTTTAATAACTCGGCTCGAGTTCTTATAAAAGGGCCTGTTTATTTACTTTTCTTAATAAATCTTTTTAATTCTAATGTATCTTTTTCAACCTTTTCTTATCTTGTGTGGACAACATCACAACATGCATGAGGTATCATGTTACGTTGAGACATGCAGTTTTATTGATGTGTGTCAATTTTATTTTAAATAATTCGTATATAGAGAGTACATAGTACAACTATGTAGATATCATTATTAAATGGCTAAGAATAAAAATTGGGTACCCTATTGGTACTCCCCTACCCCACTCAAAAAGTACAAAAAGTACATTATTTGTGTACTTTTTGTCTCTCATTCTTTTTCTGGGCAGTTTTTTTATCAGTTTTTGTTCCGTATTTTTGATTGTTTAACAGTTTTAACCTGTTAAACTTTATTGTTATGATTCCGTATTTTCCGATTCACAGTTTTATAACAAAACCAAAATTATAAAAATTAAAAAAAATTAAAAAAAAATAAAAAAAAATTAAAAAAATTTAAAAATCAGAGGTATATATGGGGGGTCTTTATAACACTGTAACAGTGTATATTTGGTATCATTTGAATTAATTTTATTTTTTAATTTTATATCATTTAACATAAAGTCTTGTAAAATATTTTTAACATGTGTCAGTTACGATGGGTATGAATTCTCGGATTCAAACGCTAGATGGTTGTGTATTCAGACTAAATGTATCAGTTTTTTTATCCATGGTATGTGTACCAACAATATTTGTGGCAACTATGGTGCATATGTTAATTTGTACCATCAGTTTTTGATGATTTTCTAAATATTGGGTATTTTCGTGGGGTCTAGAAAGGTCACACATATGTGCTATCGATGGCAATATTGTAACAGTGTATGTGTTGATTAAGATTAATAATATATCATGTGTTATGTGATTTTCAAGATTAAAAAATATTATAATAATGTGTCATGTGCTTTAATATAATTATATATTTTTACGGTA
Organism: Glebionis coronaria; assembly: GCA_025667525.1. Lineage (NCBI taxonomy): Eukaryota > Viridiplantae > Streptophyta > Magnoliopsida > Asterales > Asteraceae > Glebionis > Glebionis coronaria. The sequence continues at coordinate 486,414,228 of CM046876.1, read as the reverse complement.
AAATAAATTCCTTAGATCATAATAAGGCTATTAATTTTGTATGTGTCACATTAATAAAAGTATATATAAAGGTGGAATTGAATTTGTGCTACGGAGTATTATAATAGGTGTAAATCAACCTGCACAAACTTTAGTCGTCTAGTTTTTAGGACATTACATATATAAAAAGTCTCAAGACATAGTAAAACAATGAATAATTGGGTTTGTAATCATTATTAGGATGCTACGCAATGCCCCTAGTTATTTTTTTAATTACAATTATGCCATTATTAATTGTAGATCTCATATTAATTCAGATCAATAGATCCAATGGTCCACAAGTGTACCTATTATAATGCATTTTAAAACTGTTTACCACGATAACGTCTCCCTCTATATATATATATATATATATATATATATATATATATATATATATATATATATATATATATATATATATGGGCATTTTCAAGTGAGAAGCGTGTTTTTTGTGAAATGATAAGATGTCATCCCAGCACTCCATTCATTCCTTCTTTATTTCTAAATCTAACGGTCTAAATTAATCCTCAAATTACACTAACTATTAAAGACTACTATATAAAGAAAAAACACACACACTTCACAATTTTAACGAAACATATCCAAATTCTCTGGACACAACTTCATCTCCCGTCAACCACCACCTTTCACCGGCGACCACCAACCACCCTTCAACCACCATAATCATCACCTTTCACCGGTGACCATCAACCACCCTTCAACCACCATAACAATCACCTTTCACCGGCGAACACCAACCACCCTTCAACCACCATAATCATCACCTTTCACCGGTGACCACCTCCCTTCACCGGCGACCACCACCTTTCACCGGCGACAACCTCCCTTCACCGGCGACAACCTCCCTTCACCGGCAACCACCAACCACCCTTCAACCACTATAATCATCATCAAAAACGAAAAACCACTAATCAATGAAGAAGATGATCTTTCCAAATCATATTACAAATAAATTTCAAGTAATTTTTTTTTTCATTTCTGATTTGATTAATTATAGTATTCTGAATTATTATGCATTTGAAGTTATTGTCATTGTTTAAATTGTAAATATGTTACGTGTGAATAATCACGAATTAGGTCTTGGTTGTTATATGTGACTTAATTAGTTTGTGTAAAGTATAATATAACAGAAATTAACGTTAGTAGAGTGTATCCGTACGTGAAAAGTATAATAACAGTATTACACTAAACTAAGTTTTGATTTTGATGATTGAAGTATATTAGAAGCATCTTCGCGCGCGAAGAAGTTTAATTAGAAGCATCTTCACGCGCGAAGGAGTTTTATTAGAAGCATCTACACGCGCGCAAAGGAGTTTAATTAGAAGCATCTTCACGCGCGAAGGAGTTTTATTAGAAGCATCTTCATGTGCGAAGGAGTTTTATTAGAAGCATCTTCGCGCGCGAAGGAGTTTTATTAGAAGCATCTTCACGCGCGAAGGATTTTTATTTGAGTATTGTCACTTATGAAAATATCACAAGGAATCAAATGTTTTGATTTTATTAGAAGAGATTCTATTGATTGGAACTAAAAGCCTCTTCGTGCGTGAAAAAGTTTTTAAGAGATTGCTCTAAGGAATTGAGTGAGGGAATAATTTCTTACAATTTTTAGTTTCCACTCTTGATCAACGAAATTACCCGACATTCGTAAATTTGGTTCCAAACTTATCTTTGGTATGGGTGTAAACTGGTGGCCTTTGCAACGTTATGGGTCAATTTATTTTCTATGGGTCAATACAGACTCAGTTTCTGTTAAGAGATGAGGCTGTAACCATCGCAAGTTTGTATTACTGGTCTCTGTTTCTCTTAACACCTGTATAGACCACGACCCTTTGAACCAATTCTAAGCTCTATGAAACTCTTTATTTTCAAAGGTCCATTTTTTAAATTGTCATTTTTGTTGTTGTAAGTGAATCTGTTTCTCTTAACACATGCATAAACCACGACCCCTTGAACTATTTCTGAGCTCTATACACTCTTCATTGCTAAATATCCAGTCTCCAAACCGTCATTGTTGTTATTGCAAGCGAACCTGAGTATAACAAACACACGCATTATCTGCCTTGTTGCTTGTTATTACAGCGAAGTTTCTCATAAAGTAGACTGCGTAATAGTCTTAAAAATATTGTACATACTAAGATAAGACTCTTGGCAAAGCCAAAACACATGTTTCAAAAGAACCCTTTCAAACATTACATCTTAGGAAAAGCTAGCTGAAGTACAACAGCCAATGTTTGGCATGTTCCTTGGTTTGACCCATCTTGTAGATCTTCAATTCAATAGAAAAAGAGTTATTGATGTACATAGGCAGATAGGCACAAAGCCATTATTTTGGGAGTTTAAGACACATATGTGTGAATCACATCTTTGTTATAAAATTGGTATTGGAACCATGTTCATAGCTGACGTTTGAATTGCTTGAAGCATATGTGATGCTGAATTAAGAATCCCATTGTTGCTGAAAATGTGTAGTATCACCATGTCAGTGTTTCGGTTGGTGTCATGTCTTGTAGACATCTGTTGAGGATGTTGTTGCCTAATCAGACATCAACTGAAAGGTTTGAGCAGACCCCAAATCCGGCTATCAGCACCTGTACTTTATGGTGTCATAAGGTTGTAGTACTTTATGGTTTAAGGCTTCTTGTTCTTTTAGTTTCTCAAATGACCTTGATGATTCACATTTTTGAGCTAGAATTTGATAGGATATGCTGACAATTGAATCTTTTGGATTATCCCCTGCAATGTTGACTAGCTGTTCTCTGTAGGTTTTAACGTAAATAGAAGAAGTCTATATTACCTTGTTGTGTATGTTGTTTGTTAGATTATGTGTTAGTAGTAGTCATAGATTTGCACTGAAATTTTGGATGATCTAATTATCTTCAATAGTCAAAAACCAAAGTACCTATTTAAGAGTAGCTCTTTGATACAGTCCCGCCTTTAAAAAATTTAGCAAGTGAGTCTTTTTTCAGCCTTTTTCACCAAAATATTCATCCATACCAAACTTCTGATCCCGTACGTCATTATAGTATCATAATTTTTGGCACATATGACATGTGTCTTCCAACACACCATATAGATGCTCACAATAATGAATTAATGATTTCAAAACCTTCTGCACCTAATTTAGTCCTAGATTGCTAAAAACGCACATTTCTAATAATGAAGAACATAAAAGTATTAGTAGTGAGTTTTAGCTTTATTATGTTCTATATCCTACTGTATTTGTGAAGTCAGTTCGTAAGTATCTGTTTAGACCAAATGCAAAAGTTCCTGGTTCTATTCACTATAACCATTAAATGTATTTGTGATATTATATCTGATGCGTGGTAGAACCAACCTTGTTGTATGAATTTGTATCAATAGACCTTGTCAATGTAAGCAATTATTCATGTTTCTAAGAACCATTGCTTATGTTTGTATAAATATATTGAATGTAGCAACAGCAAAACATAGCTCAAAGCTCACCACATATTGACGATGACCATGTATTAGTTATGGAGCTCTCTGAAAAAGACATTCTTTTCGAGAAAAAGAAGGTTAGGAGCTCTGATATTTTCTACATGATAGTTATGCTTCTTCAAAGTTTTTATTCGTTCTTAAACCTCTTTTTTCTTGATAGAAACTATTAGAAGTCAAGGGTTTTGACCCCACGGGAAAAGTCAAAATAAAGAGCAATTGTAGCATCGAATTGGTGAAATCCGTATTGGAAGGAATGCTCCAAAGAGCAAGAATCCTAAACTCTGATGAGGTAAATTGATAAGTTTATCAGTACATTTTATTGTCAACTGTAAATAGATTAAATAATATCCCCATGTTATTAGGTTGATCTTTACTTTGGAGGCATTGATGCTTCTCGACCAGCGGGGTTTTGCAGTCCAAGAAACGAACTAGGTTCTCTTCATCTGATCTTATCACTCGTCGACAAGTCAAAGTCAAAGGATCAACAAATGCATCCACAAGTATTGCAAGATCTTAGGAATGCAACTTTAGATATGATTCACGAATTTGGGAACAACATTAAAGAGGACGTTAAAATTGTACCCAGCTGGAATCTGGAGAAGGAAAAATGTTTACTACAATGGGGTGAAAACAATGGCGCGAAGGCTAGAATTGATGTAGCTTGTAAGTAGCTTAATAGAGTAGCATTTTAATTACAAAAAAGGTACATAATAAGTTTTTACTAAAGTTTACTCAGTCTGACATCTTATTGCATACTTTATACTCAGTTTGACAGCTTATCGCATATTGTTAATATGAGTTAAGGGGGAAGATTAATAAGGGGAATTCTCAGTAATCAAAATGTGCCTCATCTTCAGGAGATGTAGTTGTATAATTGATATACCAACTATTGGTGAATCTTTTGTGCCAGAATTGCTACTTAAGGTTCTAGGGCCTTACTAGAGAGAAGGTGAGGTTCCGGGTATATGTCATGAAGTTTATATTCTGATGTATACTACTGTTCATAGAAAAAACATTGGAGTTCTGCTTTTCTTATTTTGTATTTGGTTACATCAGGTTTCATACTTGATGGTGAGAGGGTTCGACAATATGCTACCATACTCGATAAAGATTATGCAGCAAGATTCTCTTTGGTGGAACATTGGAGGCATACTTGTGGTTGCAGTTGCCTCATGCATTTAAACACTTGATGAACAATTTGTCTAACAAGTCCTTGCAAAAAGTTTTCGAGAAATCATCATCTTCAAAAGCTGATGATACGTCTTTGCTGAGTAGGATATCCTCAAATGGGAAATCAACAACTACATCAAGTAAAAGGAACACAGTGGTATGTTTTTTGGCTCCTTTAAATTTTGAGCATATACGTATTTGCCACATACAACGTAACATTCAAAGTCATGTCCACTTTTTGTTAACATATCTAAAAAAGCCTCTTTCTGTTGTTTTCTTACCATACTCTCAGGCCGTACCACTGGTTCAATGCATATTGTGAAAGAACTACCTATGTTTTCACGAACATCTTCGATTGATAACAAGTTACTTGTAATATTACTTAATGTTTTGCTTCAATGCATGTTTTGAGAAAGTTCTTTATAATAGGATAAACTTATTGGATAAATAAGCTATTTTAGTTATCTTAAAAAATTAATTTTGTTGCAGCCTATATAAACTGATCCTACTCAGATAATTCGAATAAATGAGACTTAATTTGAAGATCAAGGAATCAAGCTACTAATAAAGTTGGTTACTTGCTGTTTTCTGGAGTGTCTAGAACTCTAGATGCATTTTTCTGTTTTAAGGAAAATTCTCCAAAATATGTAAATATGATGGGTAAATAAGTAACTTTAGTTTTGTTGACTACTTAGCTACTTTGTTGATTTCTGGTAGGTTTTTTTGTTTATAGTTATGAACTGCAGCCATGAAATGCGAGTTGTTATACTTTCTAGGCATTCATCTCTTCACCAAAACATGGTTTCTCAAGAAAGTCATCTGGTTCACGTACCTACACGCCAGTGCTGTCGGTGCATCTTTATCTCTCCCGAACCTCGATTAATTGACAGATTTTCCTGTCCTCGTGTATCTACTGTTGTAGCATAAAGGAAACAATTCATCAGCTGACTTTCACTAATGACATCAATCTATAAAATACTTTCTTCTACAAACTATCCAAGGTACACTCTATAGAAACAATTCTTTTTAACTGTCGTGTGTCAGTTAGTTTTTAGTTCAGTTCAGACTTTTGCTTGTAACTTTCAGCAAAATACATTGGAATATTTAAAGAATATACTCTTGCTATCATCTCCGTAGGTATTTACTATTCCTTTTTAGATACTGTTCGTTTAATGTTTCCATTCTTTTGCCAAAAGATTATATACTCGTAAATGATTTTTGCAGCATGGTTATGTTCCTTATCATTCTGCTAGAATGGAGATGTGCCAAGCGTCGTCATGGGAAAACTGCTTGGACCCAATGGGTGCACCATCCTCTGAGAAACGCATGTTTATGCGGTGTGATGTAAACTTTGATATCTCAGTACAGGGACGAAGCTTGAATATTATAACTGAACGAACTGCGCCCAGGGTTCTTGGAAATTGATATTATTGCAAAGTTCATCATGTCGTCTTTCCTAGAACTTTTCAGCTAATCCATCAGGTAGACGAAGGTTCCCAAAATCACAAGTGTTCCTGATGGTCAGAGATGGTCAATGTGAACGCCCTTTATACACAAAGGGTCATACGAAAGTGTGTTATATGCATTTGCACTATGAGTTGGTTTTATATGGTACATAAACTTTACTGATAAAGTAAGATCAGTGACCAATAAGCTACATTGTTGCTATAAAGTGTCAATTCAATTAAGGTATTGTCTGAATGTTTTGCATCTTCTTTAAAATGGTCACCATGTGTCGGAGTGTTTCAATTGATAATGTTACATATATGAAGAATATATGTTGTTCGAAACTGCATCCGCACAAGCTATGATATGTTAGACCTGCCGTAATAAGGCAGGACGATAGAGTCTTAGCAACCTTGGCGGCATGCAAGAACACATTGTTCTTTCATAGTGACTGTGAGGACAAGTCTTTTATGGCAAATTTAAAAAACTGAGTCTTGGTCAAGACCAAGTCGTGTAGTGTGTTTTTGTGTGTCTTTTGTCTTTTTCATATTTCTGCTGGTATAAAAATATGATAATAAACTCAAACTTATAATTCTTGCTCATAGTTTTAATGTGTTAAGCTATTTTAAAAAAAATATATAATCATTTATTAAACACCAATATCTCATATTTTTACAACGTTAGTAAGATAATAGAGCTAAAGCTTCAGTGATTGTTCATAAATTATACGCGTAAAGATACATTCTCTCAAAACCTAAATAATCGTGTATTAAACATCAATATCACCAATTTCTGCACTTATGTATAAAAGATACTAGCAAGATCAAAGTTTCTATAATTGTTCATCATCTTCAATCGCGAATAGATTCTTACAAACCCTAAATAATCTATAAACATTAATAAACCATGTTTTTGCACTTTTAGTATAAAAGTTACACAACTAATATCAAAGCTTATACCTTGCTCAAAATTTGCACGTACGAAGAGATCCTTATAAACTTAAATAATTGTCTATTAAACATGAATATATCATTTTTTGCGCCTCTAGTATATAAAATACTCTAATTATATCAAAGCTTCAACATTTCACACGTGAAGATGCTTTTACTAAACTCTTCACGGGTGAAGAGAATATATCTCAAATATTTTTACTAAACTCTTCACGCGTGAAGATGCTTTTACTAAACTCTTCACGGGTTAAGAGAAAATTCTCAAATTATTTCACGCGTGAAGATGATTTTACTAAACTCTTCACGTGCAAAGAAATTTTACTAAACTCTTCACGGTGAAGAAAAATATCACGCGCGTGAAGATGCTTTTACTAAACTCTTCATTGGTGAAGAGAAAATACCTCAAATATTTTCATGCTTGAAGACCTTTTTACTAAACTTTCCATGGGTGAAGAGAAAATATCTCAAATATTTTTACATGCGAAGATGCTTTTACTAACCTCTTTATGGGTAAAGAGAAAATATCTCAAACATTTCACACGTGAAGATGCTTTTACTAAACTCTTCACGGGTGAAGAGAATATATCAAAATAATTTTACTAAACTCTTCACGCATGAAGATGATTTTACTAAAACCTTCACGGGTTAAGAGAAAATTCTCAAATTATTTCACGCGTGAAGATACTTTTACTAAACTCTTCACGTGCAAAGAAATTTTACTAAACTCTTCACGGTGAAGAAAAAATATCACGCGCGTGAAGATGCTTTTACTAAACTCTTCATTGGTGAAGTGAAAATACCTCAAATATTTTCATGCTTGAAGACCTTTTTACTAAACTTTCCAGGTGAAGAGAAAATATCTCAAATATTTTCGCGTGCGAAGATGCTTTTACTAACCTTTTTATGGTTAAAGAGAAAATATCTCAAACATTTCACACGTGAAGATGCTTTTACTAAACTCTTCACGGGTGAAGAGAATATATCTCAAATACTTTTACTAAACTCTTCACGCGTGAAGATGATTTTACTAAACTCTTCACGGGTTAAGAAAAAATTCTCAAATTATTTCACGCATGAAGATGCTTTTACTAAACTCTTCACGTGCAAAGAAATTTTACTAAACTCTTCACGATGAAGAAAAAATATCACGCGCGTGAAGATGCTTTTACTAAACTCTTCATTGGTGAAGAGAAAATACCTCAAATATTTTCATGCTTGAAGACCTTTTTACTAAACTTTCCATGGGTGAAGAGAAAATATCTCAAATATTTTCACGTGCGAATATGCTTTTACTAACCTCTTTATGGGCAAAGAGAAAATATCTTAAACATTTCCCACGTGAAGATGCTTTTACTAAACTCTTCACGGGTGAAGAGAATATATCTCTAATATTTTTACTAAACTCTTCACGCGTGAAGATGCTTTTACTAAACTCTTCACGTGCAAAGAAATATTTTACTAAACTCTTCACGGTGAAGAAAAAATATCACGCGCATGAAGATGCTTTTACTAAACTCTTCATTAGTGAACAGAAAATACCTCAAATATTTTCATGCTTGAAGACCTTTTTACTAAACTTTCTATGGGTGAAGAGAAAATGTCTCAAATATTTTCACGTGCGAAGATGCTTTTACTAACCTCTTTATGGGTAAAGAGAAAATATCTCAAACATTTCATACGTGAAGATGCTTTTACTAAACTCTTCACGCGTGAAGAGAATATATCTCAAATATTTTTACTAAACTATTCACGCGTGAAGATGATTGTACTAAACTCTTCACGGGTTAAGAGAAAATTCTCAAATTATATCACGCATGAAGATGCTTTTACTAAACTCTTCACGTGCAAAGAAATTTTACTTAACTCTTCACGGTGAAGAAAAAATATCACGCGCGTGAAGATGCTTTTACTAAACTCTTCATTGGTGAAGAGAAAATACCTCAAATATTTTCATGCTTGAAGACCTTTTTACTAAACTTTCCATGGGTGAAGAGAAAATATCTCAAATATTTTCACGTACGAAGATGCTTTTACTAACCTCTTTATGGGTAAAGAGAAAATATCTCAAACATTTCACACGTGAAGATGCTTTTACTAAACTCTTCACGGGTGAAGAGAATATATCTCAAATAATTTTACTAAACTCTTCACGCGTGAAGATGATTTTACTAAACTCTTCACGGGTTAAGAGAAAATTCTCAAATTATTTCACGCGTGAAATGCTTTTACTAAACTCTTCACGTGCAAAGAAATTTTACTAAACTCTTCACGGAGAAGAAAAAATATCACGCGCGTGAAGATGCTTTTACTAAACTCTTCATTGGTGAAGAGAAAATACCTCAAATATTTTCATGCTTGAAGACCTTTTTACTAAACTTTCCATGGGTGAAGAGAAAATATCTCAAATATTTTCACGTACGAAGATGCTTTTACTAACCTCTTTATGGGTAAAGAGAAAATATCTTAAACATTTCACACGTGAAGATGCTTTTACTAAACTCTTCACGCGTGAAGAGAATATATCTCTAATATTTTTACTAAACTCTTCACGCGTGAAGATGCTTTTACTAAACTCTTCACGTGCAAAGAAATTTTACTAAATTCTTCACGGTGAAGAAAATATATCATGCGCATGAAGATGCTTTTACTAAACTCTTCATTGGTGAACAGAAAATACCTCTAATATTTCCATGCTTGAAGACCTTTTTACTAAACTTTCTATGGGTGAAGAGAAAATATCTCAAATATTTTCACGTGCGAAGATTCTTTTACTAACCTCTTTATGGGTAAAGAGAAAATATCTCAAACATTTCACACGTGAAGATGCTTTTACTAAACTCTTCACGGGTGAAGAGAATATATCTCAAATATTTTTACTAAACTCTTCACGCGTGAAGATGCTTTTACTAAACTCTTCACGGGTTAAGAGAAAATTCTCAAATTATATGACGCATGAAGATGCTTTTACTAAACTCTTCACGTGCAAAGAAATTTTACTTAACTCTTCACGGTGAAGAAAAAATATCACGCGCGTGAAGATGCTTTTACTAAACTCTTCATTGGTGAAGAGAAAATACCTCAAATATTTCATGCTTGAAGACCTTTTTACTAAACTTTCCATGGGTGAAGAGAAAATATCTCAAATATTTTCACGTGCGAAGATGCTTTTACTAACCTCTTTATGTGTAAAGAGAAAATATCTCAAACATTTCACACGTGAAGATGCTTTTACTAAACTCTTCACGGGTGAAGAGAATATATCTCAAATATTTTTACTAAACTCTTCACGCGTGAAGGTGCTTTTACTAAACTCTTCACGGGTTAAGAGAAAATTCTCAAATTATTTCACGCGTGAAGATGCTTTTACTAAACTCTTCATGTGCAAAGAAATTTACTAAACTCTTCACGGTGAAGAAAAAGTTATCACGCGCGTGAAGATGCTTTTACTAAACTCTTCATTGGTGAAGAGAAAATACCTCAAATATTTTCATGCTTGAAGACCTTTTTACTAAACTTTCCATGGGTGAAGAGAAAATATCTCTAATATTTTCACGTGCGAAAATATTTTTACTAACCACTTTATAGAATTGGAAGTAGCATAGTACGATTGTGATCTCGGCACATGTCATAATTAAGATGAAAAACACGAGGAAAAGGAAACCGAATATATAATAAAACTATTGTAACCAAATAGAGGTAAGTATGACAAAGAGCTCGATAAAGAATGCACTGAATGGAATAATATCAATGATCAGGATAGAGAAATCTGAGCTCGCGTACCAAGCTTGTTCGGGTATATGTCTTGGGATCTTGTTGGTTTTCACTAGTTTTTCAATTGCAGGCTTTTTGAACCGAATATAACTTCTAACAAAAATGAGTGGAACATAAAAACCTAACCATAAGAACACCAAAGCAAACATGCTACTAAATGGCACTGCACCAGAAGATTTCTCACCTCAGATTAGAGCATTAAGTACAAAAATAATGGCAAAGGCGATTCCCGGTTACATGAAGGCGGTTTTATGGGTGATTGATTACCATTTAGTTCCTTTGTTATTTTCGGTTAACACATAAGCACACACCCTCATTCCTTGCAAGGCCGGAGGTCCTTTTCTACCTTGGTAGAACCGAACCAGTCTCTCTACCTTAGGTAGGGGTATGACTGTCTACGTCTCAACCTCCCCCATACACTGTTTTAGACGGTATTGGGACTCATAACCCGTGGAAGACGGCATTGGGTGTTACCTTACCTTTTTTTTTACATAAGCACACACACACTTCATATTGATTGGGGTCTAACTTATAGTTACCATATCAGAAACAAATGGGTGATCAGAAAGCACCAAGAAGTTCATGAAATATGTTTGTTTATTTCTACATTTATAACATTATATGCAAAAAAATTAGTTTTACAGATAGAATAGTTGAGCGATACCTCTACTACTTGTAGTTTTTCCTAGAAGCATAATAGTCTTTATTACTAGGTTTCTTCGATACATCCATTTTATCTTGTTGTGACAATAAATCCTATCAAAGATCTTTCGCGAAAGTGGTGTGTTAGCAATTCACGAGGTCCAAACAGAGTATACTCCAGGTTTAAGAACTCGGTCTGCCTCAATCAGATGTACACCATCTAATAATTGACAAAACAAAAGATACGTTAGTCCTTTTACGTGCAAAGAGCCAAAAGAAGCAAGAAATAGCAAATGGAAGTGATCGTGTAGTAATACAAGAGAGCATATAGTTCTGGATCATTCAATGATTAAATGCAAGCGTACCAATATCTAACGAAACTGCACCTTCAGGTAGTTGATATTGTTTAAAAGGAGTACTCTGACAGTGCACTAAAGATAATCAAAAATAAAACAATAAAAATCATAATAAGAACAATTTCAACTAAAAGTAAATTAATATACAGTTTATTTTGGTGCTTAAGAAAGCATTTGGAAACATACATGCCAGCATAAGAACTAAAAAGGGTGTACTTTTATCGAATAACTATGTAAATCAAACAATATATTTGCATATAAGGACATCACAGTAACAAAACTTACTTAAATATATCACCATGGCCCACTAACCAGGAGAAATATAAGCATCAATTAGCATGAGAGAAAGGCGTATCTATAACCCATAACACCCTCACTTTTGACTAGAAACATTTGGATCACTGAAAGACAAAGTCAAACATAAAAAAGATGCAGGTTGAATAACATCTACCCCATCTGTATGCAGGTTGTATTTTTTCACCTTCACCAGATTGTAATAACTATAACCAACGAACATAAAAATAAAGGCATAAATGTACTTTTGAAGAACTCCAGTTATTTAATTTCATGTTTTCACTATATCTACACAGATACTAGATTTCACGTATTCAAACATGACCATTTGTAGTTACTTTCAATTATTCACATTTGAACAACTATGGATAAGTTCCATACAAATAACTAGAGTATCCTGACAACACATTGTTTTTTCTACTTCTACAACCGCGCTATAGAAACAGACATTCTTGAAACACATTTTCCCTCGATGGGAAAAACGGCCACAGACTTACAAGGTCAAACAATTCTACCACTTACTTTTTCACAAATGTAGGACTAGTGTGAAATTTTGGTCGAGATACAAGGGTAATGTCCAAGGTCCCAAAAAGGTACTTTTCCTGACCCTCGAGTGATTTGGTATGCATCCGTCTGCATGTAAAATGAAACAAAAACAAAAGAACAAACTACCTTAATAACACTATGAGCGGCAAACCTCGATCTACTATTGTGAAAACTGACAATCTACTTTTTCCCATGATACACGGCACTTCTCTGCACACACAAAATAGAATAAAAATCCATATGAAGATGAAGATGCATTAACAATGTTTCTAAATATTCGCAAATGAGGTATTCACCTTCAATCTGTAAAGTTTAATGACTAGTTTCAAATTCAAATTTGAATATCTTAGAATATAGTATAAAGAATCTTGTTCTAAGAATGTAAAGAGAATATATTATGTTGAAGTGCTTAGCATCGGGTCAAACCCGGACCGGAGTGAAGACCGAAAAGACCATATTATTAGGAACGAGACTGGACCAATAGCCACTCGGGTAAGGCGGTCTTACATCGGGTCTAACGGTCCGGACCTCGGTTTTGGACCTGACGGACCGACAAGTAGAAAAGACCTATTAAATACTTAAATCTACAAAGGCAAAATGTTATTTAGAGGCTACGTAACATCACATAGCTGGAAAAATGTTAATGTAGCTTGAAAATGTCATAGTATTTTACTAGTAATTCTTAAATCTCTTAGAAAGGCAAAATAGTATCCACATAACGAAAAGGCATATTTGCAAGACTTAAATCTATAGATAGCAAATGTCATAATATTTTATTGATTGCATATTTGCATGTATGTGAGTGTGTGCTACTTTTTAGTATACTACTTGAATAATTTAAGTCTCAAATCTACAATAACAATGTCATTGAAGACTGTCACGGCATTGCTTTTGTATTGGTTTCATTAAAGGTTGCAAGTCTGTATATGTCACAGTAATGTACTGTATGTATTTAAGTCTTATATATACAACCACAATGCCATATACAAATTTCAAAGGCAAAGAAATGTGCTTGTGTTGGCACTTGGCAATAAGAATGTCATAAGTCAGTTCAAAATCCGTAGTAGTTCACTTCCAGTTTCATACAGTTGGCAACAAGGTTACAAGAATGTCACACTAGTACAGTAGCAAAAGAAGATAAATGAAATGACTACAGTAGCAAAAGAAGAAACATAAAATGACTAAAACCAGACTTTTCCAAGATACATGAAATGACCATAGTAACATATTTCAGAGAAATTAGCTTAAGGCAAAATGACATCTATGCTTTTACCTACAGAAATATAGAGCAATGTATTCATGTCATCAGGAATCCAAGAAGTCTAGGAGGTATCAAGATTGTCTTATTGATGAAAAGGAATCATAATATTATTGAAGTCAAGTTTCAAAGTCAAAGAGCTTCCAGGTCATCACTAGATAGTAAACAAAATTACAACTCCATGAATGAATCAATAAGAAGCATACCAATGAAACAAGTTCAAAGCGGTGTTGAGACCGAGACCTCCCACGAGCCAGTAAGTAACAAGAGGTCGTCATCAGGTGTTGTCGCCCGATTGATGGGTCTGGCACTTATTTCATCAAACACACTTCCTCAAAACTGAATGTTTTGAAGATTAAATAAGGGATAATGCTATAACCATTCTGAAGTATTTTCGAGACATCTCTAACCTGCAATTGCCACATATGATAAGCAGTTAATAATTTTAAGAGTATATACTTCGATGTAGCTGCATCATTATGTCTATTACGTATTTTGTTAAAAGAGATGCTTTTGAATAGAAAATAAAATGATAGGTTATGCTTCATGTTCACTGCATAAGTTATGCAGTTAGATAGATGGTTGACACCTATGTGTATGTCCCTACGCATATAAGTTTGGCCAGGAAATAATATCATAACATTTTATACATGTTCCTATGCGTAGGATGGAGTTATGCAAACATATGAGGAAGCAACAATAGTTTTTCCAACATTTATAGGATTACTATGTGTAATCACCGTGTTATGCAAGCGATAAGCTTAGAATTTTCAAGCAACATGCATGTTTCACACTTTATACGATGTCCTAGTGATTACATATTCAGAATATTTTATATTCGGATTTATATTTAGACTGTTAATTGCTAGTGTGTCTTTCGCCAAAACTATTAGAATTTCCAAAATCTATGTACCAATCTCATTGAATCATTTTTGTACCTTAAGTATGATCATTATCAGCAATTTCAAGAACTAAGTTAGCGTAACCAAGTCTAAAGGGGTTAGGAAGTTTTGTAACTTGTCCATAGTCAAGCAATGCAACCTAAGCAACAGAATTATAGAACATAAAGGACTATAGACCAAGAAAATGTTGTAATTTGCAGGTGATTCAAAATAGGCGATGAGGCCATTTTTCGAGACACGAGAAAACATATTTAACTTTTGGTTTCCAGCAGAAGTTCGCAACCTATCCTTCATTTGTCATATTCCATAACTGCTGCAATTAGTTAAGGGGTGTTTGGGAATGCATGAATTTATGCTTTACTGATTAGATGGTTATATAAAATCTGAATTGTTAGCACAGCAATATATACATGAATATAGCATATACATTAGGTCTCGAGGAACAAATGGCAGTAACCTCATAACTATTACCTTCATTTATAGTATAATATTCTTTTAATAGATATAACTTGTGGTTAAGACTAATTACCTTACGCGTGCATGATCCCTTGCTCTAAGCCTCAACTTCTAATCTAATGTCTAAAATTTTAAGATATGTATACTATATCTTGCTTTCTAAATGGGTTGCACATGCAGCTTATTATTAGTTAGAATCTGATCATTCCCTCTTGGCTTTTCAACATCTGAAGAAGAGCTACATTTCCATTTGTTTCACATCTGTAAAGAAGCATCTGTCGGAATTTAGGAGGCTCTCATCCAGCTTAAAGTTGCAGTGTGCTTTATTGTAACTTGAACTCCTATTTCTCCCTTTTTTTATTTGAGAATGTAACAGTACATCCCCTAGGTACCAAGGTGAAACTTTATCCGGGAGTCATAATGATGGCGGTTCATCCCATTGAACCTGCAGTAGATGGAAACATTGTTAGGTTATAAATATGCATATTTTAATATAAAATATGTGCATTGTAAGAACTGCTTATGCACCTTCAGGGGATCTCCATTCTGACTTCATCTACTTAGATGATGTAGAATCTTCGACGCCAACTATGGTCCCACTAAACCTGCAGAAGGACAGTCAAATAATTAAGTTGAGGAATCAAGCAATCCGTTTTGATGGACTAAATAATTACTAGCTATAAGCCTAAATGATGTTGGATTACTAACCAAATATCTTGATTGTCATTCATGGGTATATTTTTTAGATCCTAGTACTTCAGTCTAAATACGACACTAAAGCGGGTCTAAAGCCTAGATGAAAACATGATGGTGGTGCTCAAGTATGGTACAGACACATATAGAACAAACCATCATAACCTTGCATTCTATTCTTTATAACCTTGCTATCTATTCTAACAACCTGAATGCAGGTTATCAATCGAATCTCGCTAACTTTAAACATGCCACATGCTAGAACCATGTCAGTCATTTTCATTGATGACCTTAGGCATGCTTTGAACACAAGATTAGCATAGGCTACTGCTATTATCAACAAACAAAAATTTACCATGAAATCTATTTCCGCATTTTCATAAAGATAGATTTGGATGACTTTGCTTTCATATGTACACATATGTATGCATTTGCCCTACAAACTATAGTAATAATAACTTGGCGAGTTACTAAGGATCGTGAAAGCTTTTTATGAAACATATAAGCCGACTATATAAGCTAAAACAAACACCCTTATGTCGACTATATAAGCTAAAACAAACACCCCTATGTCAGGTACCAATATAAAGCAAAGTAAAAAGAACACCTTACTGACCATTTGAATCTACCATAGTGAATAAGGTTTCTTGTAGATCTATCCCGATACTTACAATTGACTCATCACAAGACCAGTAAAGTAGAATTCACGAACAACAATGAGAATCGCAATACACAGACTTCAATTTTTTATCCGAATTTTTTCATTTAGCAAAAAGAGAAGCTTTGATGAGAGCATGGTAACGAATTGTTAGCACTCAATTGAAAGGTCATAGATAATATTTTCACGAGCACATATCTTTGATTAACATCTAATGAAACAGGCAAAACTCAACTAAGATGTGTACAAAGCACATAACTTTCAAATCACTCTATTAACAATAAAGTAGATAACTAACCATTTACAAAACTCAAAACAAACTTGTTCACGCGTGCAGATGCTTGTAATTAAACTTGTTCACACGTGCAGATGCTTCTAATTAAACTTGTTCGCGCGTGCAGATGCTCGTAATTAAACTTGTTCGCACGTGCAGATGCTTCTAATTAAACTTGTTCGCGCGTGCAGATACTTGTAACTAAACTTGTTCACGCGTGTATATGCTTCTAATTAAACTTGTTCATGCGTCTAGACCCTACTAATTAAACTTGTTCACGCGTGCAGATACTTCTAATTAATTTGTGTTATATTCTTCTACTTTACGAAAACTAATTAAGTCGCACAATCAAAACCTAATTCTTCGTGATATGTACATTCACCCGTGACATATTTACAATTTCAAAATGAGCATAACATCAAATCCATAATAAAATTCCAATTCGATAATTAATTAAATCAGAATTAAAAAAATAAAACTTACTTTTAAATTTTATGTGTAATCTGATTATGGTGCTTTTTGGTGAAGGTTGGTGGTCTCCGGTCAAGTTTGGTGGTGGCTGGTGGGGTGGTGAAGGCTCACGGTGGCCTGTAAGGCTGGTGTCGGTGGTGGCTGGTGGGGGTGGTGAAACCTTCATGGTCTCCGGTGGTCGGGGAAAAGGGGGTCGCCGGAAATGAAGGCGGTGAGGGTGGTGAAGCTTCATGGTCGTCGATGGTCGGAGATGAAGGGGTTGTCGGAGATGAAGGGGTCGTCGGAGACTAAGGCGGTGGGATGGTGAAGGTTGTTGGTCGCCGGTCATCGGAGATGAAGACGGTGGTTATGTTCAGAGAGTTTTAAGTGATTTCACCATAAAAAAATGAAATGTGTGTGTTTTTTGTTTTTATAGTAGTTTAAAATAAGAACTGTTATTTGTGGATCAATTCTGTCCGTTGGATTAAAAAAAAGAAGGGGGACTATTGAAGGGCTAGGATCTCATCTCACCATTTCACAAAAAAATCCCTTTTCACATGAACGTCCATCTATATATATATATATATATATATATATATATATATATATATATATATATATATATATATATATATATATATACTAGTGGCAAAACCCGTCCGATGGACGGGTATGCTTTCTGATTGTCGCTTAACGTTTTTATATTTGATAAATATTTGTTGTGTATATCGTTTATGAAAACTTAACTAAAGATATATTAGTTAGTTTAAAAATTTATATATAGAAGGCATGAGTTGTAATTATCATTCACGGTTCTCTGCTAAATATTTGTGTTAATAAATCTAAACTGATAAGAACATAAATAATGAATAACAAAAAGTATGTTAAACACTTGGATTGGAAACAAAAATAAAGCGGCGTCAAGAGTATTTTTGTAGGTTAAGAAATTGATTCAAAAAGGTAATATGATAAATAATTGAAACTTATAAAAAAAATATCATATCTTAGCGTAATACATTAAAAATCCTTATCATGTATACCGAACAAATTTTCAAAAGATATTAGTGTAAAGTAATTAAATTAGTAACAAAACATAATAAGATAATATTAAAACAAAATTAAATATTATTGTAAAAAATAAGATCATGTTATTAATAAACTTCTAATAAATAGACACTATTAGAGTACATAGAACACTGAAGTCATAAAAGTGATGTCACAAGCAAAAAGTCGTGTCACGTCAACAAAATAAGTTATACCACAAGAAATGTTATAACACCAATTTTTAGAAGGAGTGGTGATTTTTGGTGTCATATGAGTATTTTTGGTGCCATAGAGGGTATATACCCTTTAGATTCTAATAAAAAGTCAAAAACCAACGGCGTTGGCTGGTAGCCACGGCGCGAGACCATTGGCGCCAACCCACTGAGTCCTGTGCCGTTCTTTTTTTTCGCGCCATGGCTCGGCGTCAATGAATGGCACGACGGTTCCAAGTGCTCTTATTTATAAAAGCAAACAAAAACATCACTTGTAGCTAGGTGTTGGAATTGTGTTGGGTTAGTCGGGTTTGAATCAAACAGGTCTGGTTTAAGTAGGTTCGGGTCAACCTGAATATAAGTAAAATATTAACTATAAACTTATTTTACTCTTATTAAAAACAAACCTCTAAATGTATCATAGTTTTTACGATTTCCTTTTATATGTAGCGAACTATTATTTTTGCTGTTTCATGTACTAAACTTGCATTTTTGGGCATTTTAGTGTATTTTATGACCTATTTTCCCCTCTTAAGTTAATAAAATGAAGGGTAAAATGGTCATAAAGTACACTAATATGCCCAAAAATGCAAGTTTAATACATGGAGTAGAAAAAATAGTTCACTACATATAGAAAGAAATCGTGATAACTATGATACATTATCAAGCTTTTAACCCTAAATAAAATTTACATAAAATTTATATTAAAATTCTAAAATTATATAGCTCGAAAGACTTGTATCAAGTGTGTGAAGCTAACTATCATGTTGTGTCTCTACATATATAAGATATTGCAGCACTAAGTTCGTAACAACAACATGTTCTGACTGTTTTGCAAACAGGTATCACACAGATCAACGTTAAGTCTGCGTTACACATTGAACGCAAGCTATATATATTCAAGCTTTTGCAATATGATTTTGGTAAGTTTTCTATATGCGATGTAAAAATCATTTGATAGTTTCATCACATTCTCTAAATTAAATTTACATACTACGCCAGACTTCTTTTTAGACAACTTTTGTTGTATAACTGTAGTATTTGGACATTTTGTCACAACACAACACCTTAAGATAATTCTTGCCATTAACCTTTAAAATAGTGTTTTACAAAGTAAATAAATTTTAAACCTACGAATAAGTAAATGGGAAGTTTTTTTCTCCTTTTCAATCAATAAGTAAAAGTTAATCCATTTATAACTGGCATGGATTTTTATAGACCTATATCAGCAGCTCCATCATGTGTTTTAACCTTCTGGGCTAATGACTACATGACAAAACATATAGTATGATCCTAAATGTTTGTACATTTCTTATGTCAGACACAATGGTTAGAGGTGGTAAATTTTGCCCATTTTAATATATATGAGTATTTTTTTAATATTTTTCAAAAAAGGATGTGGCATTTTTGCCCATTTTTTTATTATGGATGAGCTAAATATACACACATGTAAGAAACTAAATAAGCTTAATGGACACACATGTAATATACTAATTAGGCTACTCGGTGGATATTTTATATTTATTTTTTATCCCCGGCTTACAAACAAGTATTTTTATTTTTTAATTCTAGGTTTTTATATGTTTTTTCCCTTTTTAGCTTGTGCTCGTTTAGTCCGTCTATTTCATCCGCCCATTTCGCCTGTGCCCATTTTACCCGCACCTGTTTGGCCCGCCGCCCGTGCCCGCCCGTCCGTTTTGCCACCTCTAAATGGTGAATGGTGATGAAAATGATATGTTTAGAACGAAAAGTTGAAATGTACTAACGAGAACCACATATGGTATACATATCCTTAAAGCACTCGATCTTAGTAATGAAACCACATAGGACTTTGTAGCGAAATCACATAGGAGTTCAGTTCAAAAAAAATCACATAGGACTTTTTAGATGAGGAATGCTAGGGCCACAAAAAGTTTACAAAATGTTTTCCACAAAATAATGTGTCATGTAATAGTTGGATACAAATTTTTTATCTCTTATCTTTTTATTGGCCAATGATATACAAATCATGCCACATCATTTTGTGGAAAATATCTCGTAAACTCTTTGTGATCCTAGCATTTCTCTTTTTAGATATTGTTCATCTTAAGTCAGACAGAATGGTGACCAAATTGAAAATTGAAAAGTACTAACGGGAACCACTTATGCTCATATATATCGTTAAAATGAAATTTGTGTAATAATTATTATAATATTTATCTAAGAGATCATAAACAATCTAATAGGCCAATATAAGTAATGTCATTAAGATAACACCAAACATTCATTATGAAAATCCTAAATATACCATGTTATGCATATAGATAACAATGACCAAAATGGCATAAATAATGAACTATGTTGATATCTAATGCGAAAGTCACTAAAATTTATCCATAACTTACAGATTTAAAGGTTCACTTAATCTCTATAACTTGTATACATTGCTTCTCTATTACATACGTGCACACTTCACTTTCATTTACTTCACCATCAGATCCATTACAGCATGCAACCTTAACTAACCTTGCAAAATCCTAAATCCCATGAATTCTTCTATATGCAATGTGCTTCCCATCTTCTGATGTGTAGGCATCAAGGATAGAATATAGCAAAAATCTGCATGTATGTTGAGAGTTCCACAAGTAATTTTCGCTTCAGTTGAATGATACCCTTCGGATGTTCTAACATTGACTTACTACATGATCTTGATCCAAAAATCGATAAGGGTGGTTGCCATCTTCAAAAATATTTTCCCTGAATTTATGCATAAAATGTTGATATACAAAGAGATTAAAGGCAGTTAAAGTACTCACTCAAGAACATGTTGGAAAAAAACTCATTAGCAACACTGTCAACGCGCCACTGTTATTTCACCACCTTCTAAAGTTATGTCAACCTCAGATAGTCTAAAATAGGAGTTATCTGAACTCGGCTCCCTGCAATCAAACACACAAATAAAAACAAAAGATGACCAGCATTAAAGTAACAGAATGAAAGTAACAGATAGTCAGATATATTACGAATGGATGTACAAAGCAGTGAGAACTACGAGTCTACAACATATAATCCCTAGGAACACAAATGAGTATAAATTCTTGCTGCTCTATTCCCATCTTCAGAAGATAAGCTGTGTGCATCTGAGCAACGTAAAATCAAATTTAAAAGTGTGTTTGTTAAAGTTGGAAAAAGGGGCATGTCAGCTGGCTAAAATATTAATACTCAATTTTTACCATGTCAGTTTCTGCGAGAGCTGTTACATTATCGACTCTCGAGGCCAAAGACGCCATCCCTTCATCATTGTTCATATATGGTTAATTGATTAATTTTAGCTTGTAAATTCTTTTGCTTACCTTTGGATTGAGTTTTGGCATTTGATGGCTAATCAAGCTATTAGTAACTTTGTCATTGTATTCCTCCCTCATATCCTGAAACCAAACTCAAGTAAAAACACAATTAATCAAAAGTGACTGGGTATTGATGTGGTTTTCTCCTCGGAATGATTTTAAGTTTCAGTTGATAACAACAAAAATATAGATTTATTAGATAAATATTAAGAACTTTTGAGGGTTCACAATCCCACAGGTGATTAAACTCTCATGTTGCAATATTCAAGTACCTTGATTACACCTATTATCAAGGGAATGCAAAATTGATAGCATAATCTTGACCGCCTTGTAGCTAATTGTAACATAGAAGTTTAACCCGTTGTATATATTGTAGAGCATGAACAGACCCAATGTACATGTATGGAAAGGACACCTAGAAATTTAGTACAACTGAACATACCATATAGGGTTGTGATGGTGCATTATTTGACGACATTTCTAGATTGTTTCTCAATATTTTTATTTGAGCTTTTAATTGAGAAAGTATAATTGTATAGTAAGGTGTTTATCTTGCCTTTAAATGTATGAAAGGCTATTACTTACCTTTAAATATGAAGAACCTATCTATGTAATTCTCTCAGGCGAGTCTTGAGGTATGTTATGCACAGAGCTGGTAGTCTGAACAGGTTGTGGGTGAATTACAACCTCGATGCCACAATTAGCTACAATGGACAGTTCAGTTGTTGGATTATCATTGGAGCCAGAAATTGAAGCAACTGACACAGGTACATGTTGCTCAGCCACATCCACATCCTTTAACATGTCTTCAAATTGACTAAAATACTTGTAGAGTTTTAGTTTAGCGTGAACTCAAATTGACCAGGTTTTAGTACCAGAACTGATTTAGATAATAACAAAGGTGGTATTCTAACCTCCTTTGCGGACAGTCAACTGCCTGAAATACCACAAGTATCAAAACAGGTAGTGATTGAAACACAATAAATGCATATCCTTTTAAAAATTTATCATCGCAATTAAAGTATTTCAATAATAATAATATAATGAATTTAGCACACCGCTTTGACCTGTTAACTTGAACAACAAATGGGTCTAGATTGATACCTCTAGAATAATGTTACAGTGAAAATCAAGAAGCTTGTGTAGTGACAAATGAGCAAGAAAGTTTTCATCCTTAAACTAAGCTTCCAAAACATAAATATTTCCTCATTAGTGATGTCATGTGAATATGTTGGATGATCTACAGGACTTAAAAGGCATCTATTGCCGATAAGGCCCATTCAGCTTTCATTAGTTTTTTGTTAGCATGCAACAAAGTGCTGATGTGTATTACGATGAATATATGAAAGGAAAATGCACACATATTTTCTTTTTGCTAACAGAGACAAAAGCCAGAGTTTCATTTTATATAAATATAAGTTAACACGTGGAATACTATATTATCTTATACATACCTTTATCATCTTTAGACCTTAATGGCATGCTGGTTATAGAAATAAGTGTAGACTCAATGTCGTTTAATGGGACTGAAATGTTGCACTACCGGATATAATTTAGACCAAGAACTGGATCAACATGTTCTAGAGTTTAAATAGTCTGCATTTGGAAAAAGGATTAGCTAAAAGATTATAAGAGCAAATACATTGATACTCAAATTAAGAAAATATTGAAGAATAGTTTATACTCATCCTGCTCAACGATCTTAATAGTGAACTACTTGGACTCAAAAGTAGCTACTACTTCCGCTTCTTCTCAGTGTGCAATAAACACACCCCAAGTATAGGTGATCTTGGCTGGTCTTTAGTAACACTGTCCATCCGTAGCAACAATACCAGCAAGTGTGTACACGCAACTCTCTGTGTCAGAGGATGATATTTTATTCAAACATTTGTAAACTTCGACCCATTTACTTTCCACCAGGTTGATTCTGGTTATTTTCCAACTCTAACATGATTAAAAATTGCTAAAAAGTAACTCGTCAAATTGATCAAATGTTCTAAACCCAATAAAGTTGCAACATATGTAATTTTGATTGACATTGCATTTATCTACAAACTATAGATTCGAACCAAGAATTCATTTACAATAGTACCTACAAACAAAACTTCGCTAATATCCAACTTCAGAGTTTCAGATTCACAGTTTACAAAGTACAACAACTGTGAATCAGAGGTGGTATATTAAAACAGCTGATTAGGCAATAGCTTTATTTGTAATATAAGAGAATTTCAAAACAAAGAGTTTCAACTTGCATTTATTGGTAAATTTATATGTTCTCGGTCCTCGGGAGGAATCTGAAGAAACAAAAAGAGCATCTGGATTTCTCATAACTTCATTTTTGAAAATTCTTGCTTTAGAATTCCTGGTTGAATGATGAGTAGTACCATATCACGTAGTTACAATAATGGTAAGCACATAGTCACATATTATTAATTAAGCTAATTAAAAAGTGTAAATATAATATGGCATTACCTTATAGAAGTTTTGTATTTTTTGATCAAGTTGAAGTCATTTGCACTTAAGACACCAGTTGTAAATGTCGTGATATCAGAGAGAGAGACATTATGTCCAAGATTGGGTGCGAAGCAGCCAAGGGACAAGGACTTCGACTGCTCTAACTGCCCTAATGCCACTATTGACATCACACATAACCACTTTTCCATGGATATGACTTTTTCTAAGAACCACATATAGCAACTCCCATAAGATAAAATTTAGCTAATTAGACCATACAGCTTGACATTTTACCCACTATGTAGTATGCACTGCAACCTTCGTTACCATGTTCTCATCACTACTAAAATAAATCCTAATTTCAACAAAAAAGTAAAAAAAAAATCAGCAAACCTCATTTGTTTATGTAACACATACGTGAAATACTTATCTGAGTGGATCCAAAACCTGAAGATTAATTAGAGGGTTAAAGCACATGAGAGCATATAAAACAGCAGTGACAACTAAGAATCTGTATGTTAAGGCTATAAACACAGCAACACATGTTTAGAACAAATAATTCAGGTAAGAGCGTATGCGAAGATAGTTAGTTGGAATTACCTCCGTCAAAACACCGTGTATGTTCTACAATCCACACCTATGCTGCTCAGGTGTTGGCTACCCTTACTATCATTATCAGAATTAAGGGCTTTGGTATGACATCTTTTTGCGTTATGCCAATTTCCAAATATAATTTGCATGATAACTTACTATATTCCTTCAGATATTTGTTTGACTGTAGTCATAATCTCCTCCAACAACTCCTTATACTACACCAAATAATGCAAAAATATTTCACAAGTCATCAAAGAAAAAAGAAACTACAAAAAGGCTATGAGAACAAACTACAAACCTGCCCTCTTATCAATTTTGTTTGAGACCAATGTAGAACTCATTGTACTACAATTTAAGCTTGATTTTTAACAGAAAAAGGGAGCACCACAGCATTTGTTAAAGATCAACTGCGACTTAGCATGAAAATCAAAGTTTCAAGTGCTCAATAAGCCACGACCACCATTAGGTAAGTAATAAATCAAATAAGATTCCAGCAATATAATGGAATGCAAACTATTTGCGTAAAGAGGTTCCTTCATGCAAAGTATTCAATCAAAACTTTTTAGTCCATTTCCTCTAAAAGTATCATTCTTAGTTGATATTATTACTAATTCATTAAATATTTTATGATACCGTTAAACGCTGATTTTGAAGCCTTTAGCAGTCCCCCACTTTGCTCGCCCTCAAATACGCAATGCTGACGGCTTCCTTATGGAACTTGCAGACATTGGCTATAAAGGTGTAAACATCTGTTATCAGAACCATCCTCATGTAGTGTAATTCTGTTATTTACACATTGATTTAGTATTATGTTAACTTTGTAATAATACCTCTAAATAATAGTAGCATACCTAATTAATCTTAGAATAGCATCACTTTTAGTTATCTAGCATTGCAAGCTTTTTAGTATTTACAGTTTCATTATTATTATGGAGCTTTTGAAAACTAAGGAATATATAATTTGGTTATTATATCATAAATGATTTTCTTTATGGGAAAGAAAGACCTGAAGCTCTCCAAACATGTTTCGAGCCAGAATAAAAGAAAACCTGGTGTCTCCTCACTAAAAAATGTTATTTTTTGGCTTGTTTTCCCAAACATTTGTGAGACACTTGATTGGTGCATTTAAATTTTGTTTTGACCCTATCTCTAAGTGTACATGTCAATGTTAACTGGTTAGGAAAGGCCGCTATGAGAAACTAACCCACTGGTCCAGACTGACGGGTCCCACACAACCGTATGAGAGGTAAATTGCATAACCTGTAATCTTCAAAGTTCTGGAGTTACGAACTCTACAATGAGACCAACATAAATGAAGTTCAGATCTGCAATTAATACACATTTGATTCCACGTTTTATGACCTTTATAGCTACATCCACGTGCGATCCTTGAATGCTTCTTGCACCGCTTCTAATGCATCTGTGTGAATAACCCAATTTCTTAGATAATAAAACTTAAGAAATAAATTTTTTGTAGATACTGATAAGTCTCTGCAAGTATTTACCTTTTTCGGATTTTGTTGGTTTTGCACTTGAGCTTACATCTGAAATAATAGGCAGAAATTAGATGTTATGGTTTAAACTTTTGCTCAGAAAAATCTTCTATTAATTGAACTTTTTTACGGTGGCAGAAAACCCAAACACTTTGCCCTATACGGCAAGATAGCAATGTTGAAAACCTAATAAAATGAGGAAAAAAAGGAAAGCTCAAATGGTTTAGCAGGGTAAAAGTTTTTATATCCGTCATCTCTGCACCTCTAAGAGAACCATTAGGTTCCATAGCAATGAAACCCAAAATCACCCGCACTTGCGTAGGCACTCTCAAGCACAATAAGCAACTTTGCCAAATCTAGTCAATCGGTTTAGACAACATTATAACGGCGCATGTCAAGTTAGGTACATAGAACATATTGCATGCTTGTAATCTATTCAACACCTGCAGTGTTCACAGATCATGTATAAAAAGTCAAATGAGTTAAAAAAACACATCTCCTTTATGGCATTACTGTAGTAGAACACCAAGAACAACCAGACCTTTGACACACCAGCCCTTGTTCTAGCTGCATTTGCTTGCCCCCAATTCCGAGTAGCAAGTGAATATTTAAGCCCACTGGTTACGGTTTTGGCCTTAATTGCAAATTCAAGATTAACATCTTTTCAATTATCTATACACTGCAAATTTAGGTAAGATAATAATATTTGTCTTGCTAAACATAATAGAATAATATGATATCAAAGAAACTGGAAACTATAGATACTTTTTGTACATATCCTCTTACAACTCTTTTTAACTTCTGGAAAAGCTACATAAACACAGGAAACAACAACTTCATAAACCTGATATGTACAAATAAAACAATCCAGTATCCAATAAAAAATTAAAAAATACCATTCTTAATAGGTCTCCAAGCAATGATCCAGCAAAATCAAGGCTCTTATTTCCATGACGATCTCTATGCTTAAACCTACAAAAAATGTCCAATCAATTGTAAACCTCAAGGGTAATTCGAACAAAAAGTTGGTTTTCGAATGTAATCAAATGTAATTCATAGGTAAACCTGTAGAACCAATGTTAGTATATAATTTTTTTTTGAAAGGCAAAAATATATACGTAATTGATTTGGAAGCTTAAATTGTGTGACTAACACATTTGATCAAACACCTTATAAGCACATGAATGAGTAGAATCTAAAAAAAAATCCAAACTTTATCACACGGGATTATAGTTATTTGATTAGCGATAATT
This sequence comes from Glebionis coronaria, assembly GCA_025667525.1. Taxonomy (NCBI): domain Eukaryota; kingdom Viridiplantae; phylum Streptophyta; class Magnoliopsida; order Asterales; family Asteraceae; genus Glebionis; species Glebionis coronaria. The sequence continues at coordinate 486,386,488 of CM046876.1, read as the reverse complement.
AAACTAAAATCAATTTACAATCAAATCGAATGACTTGTAATACCTGACATAGGATTGGAATGGTGGGTTATGTGCATCAACTGGGGATTATCACACCATTATTTACTCTTTCAAGCATTAACTTGATGCTTAAACCTACATGATTCGATGGTTTTTATACAGCTACTGATGTCGATACAGATATTATAATCTGCACAAAATTTGTTTCAAGCATACTGTAAAGATTAGTTCATAATAGCATAATTAATAAAAGTAAAATCGATCATCACCTCTACAATGTAGAGGTGATTAAGGCTGTGATAATATCAATTTCGATAATAGTGTTTGGTTTAATCAATCGGTCTGTTTTTGTGGAGTGTAAGATTTGAAGTCTGGTTTTATAGGGTGCGATTAAGTTTTTTGGGTTCGAGAATTTGTAAGCCCAAAACCTAAGCCTGTGCTGACTGGGATTAGTGCCCTGATTGATGACGTGGCAAATCCCTCCTCTTATATATATATTAAGATATATATATATATATATATAGGGGAGAGTTAAAATAAAAAGACTTTTTTGGTGAGAAGGATAAGAAGGATTCTCAACCATTGATTTAAAATCAATGGATGATATCACTTCATACTTCTAACTAACTAACTAACCATATAAACATGATTTTAAAAAAGTTTTCAAAAAAATCTGAAAAAATTCCACCATGTCGGCTATGTTGGTGCAAAAAAAAGTTGTGAAGAAATTTTTTTTTAATTTTGATTTTTTTACGCTTTTTTAATGCACAAAAAATGAAATTTGATGCACAAAAAGGTGAAATTTGGTATACAAATTTTTTTCATGCACAAAAATTTCAAGTTGTTTTAGTTTGATGGGGCATTAAATTTTAAAGAAAAAGTCAAAAGAAGTTGGGCATAAAAATGAATTCTTGATGTACAAAAAACGTATAAAGCTTAAAAAATATCGTTTTTGTGCATCAAAATTTCGTTTTTGTGCATTAAAAAAACATAAAAACCTTCGAATTAAAAAAACTTTTTTTACAAAAGTTTTTTGCACCAAAATACCTGATCTACTGGATTTTTTTCAGAATTTTTGAAAAACTTTTTAAAAATCATGTTTAGATGGTTAGTTAGTTAGTTAGTTAGGATTATGGTTTGATCTCATCCATTGATTTTAAATCAATGGATGAAAATTCTTCTTATCCTTCTCACCAAAAAAAGTCTTTTTATTTGATCTCTCCCCTATATATATATATATATATATATATATATATATATATATATATATATATATATATATATATATATATATATATATATATATATATATATATATATATATATATATATATATATATATATATATATATATATATATATATATATATATATATATATATATATATATATATATATATATATATATATATATATATATATATATCTTTACATTATATATAACAGGAGGGAAATGCCACATAAGCATGCTTTTAATCCACCTCAGCAATATTGTGACGTCACCACTTAGACCCACGAAAATTCGAATTTTATTAAAAAACCTGTCTGCTGTGAGATTCGAACTCGGGACACTGTGCCCAGCATGCAATATACTAAACTACTGGAGCAGGCCGATGATTTTGATATAGCATTCAAAATCAAATTCAAAAACCCTCGAAATCATTCATTGCATCAAATACCCACCGTTTCAATCAATCCATCAGTAGTCACAGCATCATTCGGGTGGTAATCATGAATTGGGTCGTGTCACTCTACCCAGCTTATATTCATATCCAACCGAGATCTTCCCCCATCTTTGTATTTGTTTTTCAAAACCCTAATCATTAACCCCTAATCAATAAATCAATCACATATTTTTAAACTATGTATTGTATCTCGCAAATTGCTTCGGTCATGGTGGCTAGAATGATGCCAGAGGCTTCAGGTAAACTATATAATCTACAATTCACATCTTTTAAATCATCATTAGGTGGAAATTCGATGTTCAATTAGATAGTTACCCTTATTGTTTAAAATTTAAAGGGAAAGAACAATTTGGGAGGAAATTGGTATGTAAGTTTTATTCATTAATAGTTATGCTAATTTAAGTTGTAATTCCATATTTATATATCTGATCAAAAAATAGAATACAATTCGAATATGTATTAATGTTAGGATGGCTTCGATTTGGCAGCCCCAATACCAGATATATAAGAAGATGAAGATAGACAAAAAGTTTTTCATTGTTTTTTTTATGTTAATTAAGGCTTATTTTTTTTTTGAAGTTGAAAGTGATAAAATTTATCTATGTATATTGTCTAACAGTTGCAGAAGTTACCCAAAATCAATGTTGTATATGTCCCCATTGGATGCTTGGAAGATGCTTGGGAAATAAGAAGATCATAAAAGTGGTCGATTTGGTGAATCTTTTGGAATAAGTATTTGAAGCTAGAGTAGCAATCAGAATACCCAATTGTGTATAAATGAAAGCGTTAGTTCAGTTTGTTGGTCAGAACATGGAACTAATCTTGCCATTGGTACCATATGTGGTAATATTTAGGTAATGTTAATCATCGATAATGCTGCCAAACTCATGCTATATACCTTTTTCTTATAGAATATATTTGTTTCAGTTAGAGGATGCAATTTATGGATGGAGATACCATTCTTGGAACCTTGGCTTGGAGTTAGTCAATGTTATATTCAGGAAGCCATGATACAAGTATTCTTCAACGTGACCCACGTGCACATGGATGTTTTGTTAGTAAGTTAAATGGTCGCAAGTCAGAGGTGTGCGAACTTCATTGGTGTGTGATAACTGTCAATTATAGCATCAACTGGGAGTGATAAGGAGGTACGCAGTTAATTTATTTTGATATAAATACATATATACATTAACAAGTCTATTGGCTATGATTCAACTAAGTTAGAGGATATTAAACAATAACTTAATATATATATGAAAAAATATTTTTTCATTGTTGCACAGGACCTTGTGGCAACACTGGAAGCCAAATATGGTGTGAAGCTTGATGAAAAATAAAACAGTTCTGGCTCAGATCTTGAAAAATTACAGGTAACTAAAATTAAAATAAAATATTCTTCTATTAAATTACTTATGCACATCTTTTGTATATTGTGACAGATATGCACACCCGATAAACAGTTAAGAATGTCCTTTTGTCATTACTACACAGCCCCCAGTCATGGCCAAAATGATTATATAACCAAATTAAAATACGGTTTTCCTTTAGTATCCCCATTGGACGATGAAGGATAGTTCACTGAATATGTGTTTCTTTGAGCGTATTTGTCAACTAATTGTCTTTCTTTGTCTTTCCTAAAAACCTGTGAAACAAAGTTTACTTCATAGGGGATGCTAGATATAGCATTTTCTGGGTGCAAAATATTTTAAGGTGAAACTAATTTCAAAGACTTGATACCACCAACGATGGAAGGTCTGGATGCGTTTTTAGCTGTACATCTATAGGCAAGTTTGCAGGCGCAACTTTCAAGGATGGATCATCACATGGGCCTGGGAAACCCTCTGGCTTAGAAGATAGGCGAGTTTGCCTATAGAATCCAAGGTCCAGTTGGTGGAACCATTAGCAGAGATACATATATAGGTGTTTGCCTATAGAATCCAAGATCCAGTAACCCCAATGATTATCAAATGGAGGTGATATATTATGTTGCATTGAGATGTACAGTTACCTCTTTTGACAACGTTAATCCTTTTCTATGCATAAAAGAATCAAACAACAAAGAAGACCAAGTTTATGGTTTTGGACAATGAAGAGGAAAAGGATGACAGTGATTATCAGGAAGATGAAGTTATGTTTGTCACTATTTGTGCATTATGTGACGATGGCGTCGACGTTCTGCTGTAAGTTTATAACTCATTTATATATTTTTTGGGTAGATAAATGTGAAATGATGTCAATGAATTGGTAGCTAGGATGAGTGACCTTCCACGCCGCTTAAATTCAATGCATTATTATTTTTGTACTGAATTTTGTTACTCAAATTTACAATGTGCCTGTGTATAGCTGTGTTCTTGAAAGCAGCTCAAGAAGCGCCTTTGAAAAAAAATCGTTGTAACTTTCATTCCGAAATACGACCACCACATCCTTCACAAGCCAAAAACAAACGACCATCATTTCTGAACTTAGGACCACCATGTTATGAAACCAAGAAAACTGTATCAGATGTCACAAAAGAAAACGTATGAGAAAAGAGATACAGAACTGGATATATTACAGCGTAAAGGATTAAACAAGCAAAGAATATGAAAGGGGATCTTTTAGCGGAACTATATGAGGTAACTACACTTAATGATTCTTTTCTTCTAAACATATTAACTATAAGCCTATTTTTGAACGTGTAGAGGCATAATAGGAGACCCCGACCAAACTCTGAGCCATTATAAGTAGGGTATGCCCGAAGCTGATTATGAAAATTAAAGAACTGCACGTTCAAAAAAAAAACTGCACGTGCAACTTATATTCTGTAACAAGGCTATGGTGTACATGGGTTTGATGGAATCATTGAGTGTGGTGTCTCTGTAACTTTTATGGGCCCATTTTGCTAAACTAATTTGCTGGATGTGACCTTATTTAAAAACAAATCGTTCGAACCTATCTCCTTGCCACTTTTATACCATTCGTTGGACGAACCATATAGGCCGAGGGTAACTGATTATACATTTGCATTATACCAGGATGCATAGTAGCATTTTTTTCCTATAATACAATAATACGTCACAAAGCTTTAAGGTTTATCTTTCTGGGCATATATGGGTCTGCCACCATGTCGAAAGTGTAGGTCCATCGAAGTCGCCTTCATGATAATCCATCACGATCCCAACTCTTACGTTTGTCATCATCAAACACACATAAGGCCAGTGGTAGCTACATGGGTGCACAAGTTCCATACGGAGATTGGTCAGAATCCACAATGGAATTTGCACTACGTTTTTGTTTCTCTAACTGAGAACATTGTAAGCGTGATTGAAAAAAGTGGTGTGATTATTAAGAAAATAAGGCAAGAAGCTGGTGCGTCTACATTTTGTTTTCCAAATGTATCTGCAAAGGAGGTATTTGAAGAAGTTTCACCAACAATTGATGCAGCAGTACGCATTTATGTAAATTGGATGTTTCATTGTCGACTGCAGGTATTTGGTGCAAAGATATCTAACACTCTATACTATTTTATTTGTTTTTTACAGCATTTGGAAACCATCATTAAGTCACAAATTTTAGGCCTTCAATCACTAATAAACAATACATAATTGAACTTGATCCAAAATTGAGTTGTCTTAGGAAGCCCATTGCTACTGATGTCCGAGTTAGCACATCCTTTTTATTTTTATATACATATTGAATAAAAGGTGCTCTACAGAAATGAGGATCTGAGTGCATAGCTTTCTTTTTCATATTTCTTTCATTTGAAATGAAATCTCAAACCATTTGTTTGTGACTGGGTTGCTTTAGAGGGTGTTTGGATTAGCTTATTTTTTTTACTGTAAGCTTATTTGAAAAACTCAAAAGGTAGGTTTTTTGGATGGACTTATCAGATTATCAACTTGAGCTAATTGGTTATATAATCTCATGACCTTAATTAATAAGCTTACAATCTTGAAGTTATTTGTTTAGTTCAACCAACTTATATCACTTAAGATCCTTCTACTTCTTGAAAAAATGCCTCAAAATGCAAGCCAATTATTTCTAAATCTACTGAAATCTCAAAATATACTTTTTTCTTATAACCTTAGTTTATTTGAGTGCCCTTTTTTTTATTTCATAGGAATTTCAGGTTGCTATTTTGTCATTTTAGGTTTGTCACGTGTTATTTGTATTGACTTACACGCACTAGAAAACAGAAGTCACCCTAAAGGTTTCAATCCAAAAATCTTCATATTATCGAAAGTACCTTAAAGTTCAATATTGATAGTTGCCTTGGATTTTATCAAATAAATAATGTATCCACCAATTCATCAGAATATACATTTGATGAGCTTACAACTACAGTCTTTTCACTAAGTATCAAATAAGGCTTAATGAGAACCTGATGAAAGACACATGAAAGACAGGTTAACATTTTAGTAACCAAATAAAGACAAAAAAAAACAAATTAGCTTTTACTCTAGCTAGATAGTAACAAAAAAAGGATGAGCATTAATAACAGCTGCAAGTACGGACTTATTATGCGGACTTATTATATAACTTTTTACCTTAGTACTATACTACTATGTGTGTTTCTCATGTTTGATATTCATTTGTGTTTTGCAGCCGGTGTGGAGCTTTTGAAACCTCTAGATATGGAAGGTTTGGATTCAATTCCGCTAGAATTTTTTAGCAACAGTTTCCTAATGGTAAGAAAGCTGTCTTACAAGATTAAATCTCATAGCTAAAAATATGTACATGGATTATTATTGAGTGTCCATTGTGTTTTAGAAATGGCCAACATGGATTCAACAAAAGAAATTGTTGAAGCAGATGACACCGTACCCATAACCACTTCAGTTAACGACAATGATATGAAGCTACTTAAATTGGTCGTTGCCTGGCAGTGGGCGGATCTAGGATTCTGTAATAGGGTATGCTCTTATAATGCAATTTATATAGTAGTAGTGGACCGGCAGGACATAATGTTATATAGTAGTATGATTTTTCCTTGTAAGACTTCAGCTTGAGATTTCCTATTTTGATTTAAGCAGAACAAAATCAATGTTGTAATTCTTTAAAATCACTAGAACTGAATACGGTTCTTTACACATCTATCCATCTATGCTTAATAAGGAACTTTTCAAAGGAACATGATAAGGCAAAAGGAGCAGATCTGACTACTGAGTCTAAACAGCCAAATGGACATGGATCGAAGTAGGACGTATTTGATGAAGCTGAGCGTAAATTCGGAGTAATCAAGAAGACGATGTGAAGAATACGAAGCGGAGAACATGAATATATGGAAATGCAGAAAGGAAACTGAAACCGAATACACCTTTACTTTATATTCTGAAGAAAGCAATAATGAGGATGGTACTTGTGATCAACATTAACTTCAGCTATCCATGGATACAATGCCGTCACTAGAGATCGCACTTGTGCTTACCGATTCCATTGACAAACAGTAAAGTCTATAATACTTTCTAATAAAGAATCATTGACTTTTGTTCTTAATTCATTTTTTAAGTTAGGGCTAGAAATCACACTAAATATTCACATCGTAATTTATGTGTATGTGAAAATCAGATTGTTACTCTGTTTAGCACTTATTATACTTACAGTGTCAAATTTATTTGTTGTTGTCAGGGTTGTGCTAAAGAGGTGAAAATGAGGTTATGAGGATCATGTATAGGGTGTGGCATAAATGGAGAAGATATATTGCTTTGCTTACTAATAAGCCTTCAAGAATTGTGGATTACTTGATACAGTGATTAATCTCTTGAAATAGCTTCAATTGAAAACCAAACATAAAATACGTTAAGGGAAATACAAATGTAACTGGCTTCAGTAATAATGTATGTTTACGTGTTCATGGAGCTGATTTTGAAGCCAAAGTTATAAAGCTTATTGAACTGGGGTTCAGTAGAGATGTAGGCCATGCGAAACTATAGTGTATTTTTTCGTTAATTTTGAGCGTTTTTTTTAATGTGCCCCCACTCGAAACTCAAACTGCCCCCCATTTACATATTAAAATCCAATATTCAACACTCTAAAACTTAAAAATCTCTCATTTTTAAGTTAAAATACTTGATTTTTATTCGGATTTTAAGTTTTTCATCTTGCTATTGTAAAAAAAAAATTTGCCCCCCCACAGTAGGATTTTCTGCGTCCGCCAATGGATGTAGCTAGATACCTTTTTGGTGGACAAACCTGGTATATGTACTTTCAATTTTCGAGTTTATTTGCAATCACACTTTTTTGTTTTTGGCAATTTAAAATGTACTCCTTTTTACACATCCAAATTTGTACTTTAATTATAACATTAATTTGCTGGTCAATGGCCAGCTTAATATTTCCAGTTTATACATGTAGACATATAATTGAAGTTCATCATTGTGAGTAAACAGCTATATATGGTTCTTAATTATTGTTTATCTCTTCAGAGTATACTACTACAGTACTTTTTACACATCCAAATTTGTACTTTAATTATAACATTAATTTGCTGGTCCATGGCCAGCTTAATATTTCCAGTTTATACATGTAGACATATAATTGAAGTTCATCATTGTGAGTAAACAACTATATATGGTTCTTAATTATTGTTTATCTCTTTAGAGTATACTACTATAGTACTATGTATGTTTAAGTGGGTAACGAAAGGTAAGATTTTAAATAGTTGATTGTAGGTAAAAATACGACTCTTGTTTAGGGAAACAAAAGCGTAAAAGCGGTAAGTATTGAATACACGTTTAGGAAAACGAGTATTAATGACCCAATCAAATAAAAAGAGAGAAAGTTCGTTTCCCAAGGAGGTATATGTGTGTGAATTAACTTGTAGTTATTTGAGATTAATATTGAGAAGAATGGGGATGAAAGGATGAAAAGACGGTTACGTTAAAATTACACTACGACGTAGAAAAAACGAAAACGTAAAGTCGTGAAAAACTACCCAAATTAAAAATTTACTAAAAGCAAAAACAAAATATTAAAAGATTAAAAGGGCTAAAAAGAAGTCTAAAATAATATAAATAAAGATAAAAATCCAACAAAGATATTTTAAAACCCTTTTATTAATTAAATATTTAATTTTAAATGCTAATTAAAGCCCTAAAATTAAATACAACTAATAAAATGTCCAAAATATGATTTTATTGAACTAATACTTAACTTATATTATATAAGACTAAAAAGTATTTTTCTAAAAATTAAAAGCTATTAAAACTATTTTTAAAACTTTAAAAATGATTTAAAATGATTTAAAACTAATGAAACTTAAAATAATTATAAAAATTAATCTAAAAGCTATAAAATTATTCTAAAAATGGTAAGAGTCCTAATTAATGATAAAGAACCTAAGAAAAATGAAAAAGAAATAAAAATAAAACTTTTTAATTTTAATAATAAAATAATATTAAAATAATAAGAAAAATAAAAAGTTTGTAAAATTAATTCTAAAAAAAATTCTAAAATCTTAAAATAATCTAACTAAGATAAAAAAGTAAATTAAAGTTCCTAAACCCTTTTTTATAATTTTATAAAAATAATTAAAGTTTATAAAAAACCTTAAAATAATATAAAATTAAAAATTAAAGATTTTGAAACCAAAACTAGATGTAAACCTCAAAAAGATTATTTAAAAACTAAAAATTATTTTTCCTAAATTAAAAACTACTTTTTTCTATTTATTAATGATTTAATAAAAACCGGCTAATAAATAAATGATAAAAAATTAATGAAGAAAAGGAAAAATATAAAACCAAGCTAAAAAAATCTTAAACCCTACTATAACCCTAAGAAAAATGAGAAGAACCAAATTCGCTTATTAAATAAGCCCAAAATACAAGAAATAAGCTACGGATTTATTTATTCAGCTAATGTTAAAAAGGGGTTAAATAGAGTTTGAAATCAAACTCTAACGTAAAAAAGCATCTAGATCACCGGTAAGCACGTTACTCCTCCTTCGAGAGGTCGCGTGTTCGAGTCCGGTGCGGGTGACTTTTTTGCTACCTTTTTCTTTTTTTATTTTTTTACTTTTTAACACAAATCAGTTAACCTTTATGCTCAATAACACGACCCAATTCACTTTTTTAACAAAGATTATACCACAACTAAGATCAAAAACGTGCCAGTACTAAATTTAAGAACACAAGGAGTTGCTTGTTTCTTCACAGATGAACAAACACCAAGAGGAGCTTGGCTGTGGATTTTTGTGGATGTCTTTTGGATGACAAGGCACCCTTGTGCTCTTTGGAGCACAAGGAGTCAAGACAGGTAGAAAACAAGCACTCAACACAATCAAAAATCACAAACAAAGCATACACTAGCAATTTTAAGTTGCTGTGATCCTATGAGAGGTCTGGTGGTCTGTTTAAGCTTATGACTTGCACAAAACTCAACTTCAAATGTTCAAATTTAGCACACAATCTCACAATCCAGTAATCAAACAAAATCAAGTCCTATATATCCCTAATACTCAACAGGTTTTCCAGAATCAAACCAAAAGTTCATGAAAACAAGCAAATATTGGCATATGCAGATTTTATACTATGCTATTCACCTTTAAAGCACACAAACTTGCTTCAATCCTCTATCAAACTAATACCAAAGCTAACTTACAACTTTTCTTAACCCTAATGAAGCTTTCTAACAAGTTTATACTACACAAATCTCTTAAAATCTCCCTGCAACACTTAAATCCAAACACCCTTTTTAGAAACTTTTATCCAACTTTTTCAAAACAAAATACTTTAAAACTCAATCAATCTGATCCTATTCTAATCTAGCATGCATAAGAACACACAAGAACTCAAATCCAACAGTTTAAACAAACATCCAACACTTAATCAAACAAGATCACACAAACCTCAATTTTTTTGAAATTTCAAAAAGGAAAAAGGGATTTACCTTAGAGCCTTACATCCAAGGCTCTAGTGGATGTAAATCCACCTCCTTATACACCCGGGTGTATGCAGAAACCTTGATCAATACCAATCTTAAACCTGTTTAAGAAATTCAACAAAGAAAAACAAGAACAAGCACAAGTATATATTCTGTTTTTACTTTTATCCTTCTTAAAAACTTTTTCAAAACCTTCCAAGCTTTATCAAACACGTTTTCTTTTCAATAAACTTTACTCAAACAAACTACAACCCTAAAAATCCAATCTTCTAAACACTTCTTCCAAAAAATTCTCAGATTTAAGAAAAATTGAAATAACTTTGAAATTTCCAAAATTACTTAACCAAATTAGTGGAACTCAGAATTTAGCATAAAAAAATCACCAACTTTTTATAACATTAAAAAGGAATTATAATTGCTTCATAAACAAACACCAACTTTTAATTTAAATAAAAAAGGAATTACACGGTTTTATGCTAAAAACTGGAACAAGGAAGAATGAACAGGCTCATCTCCTTTTATACAACTCTAATGAACTATCTAGAACCTAAAAATACAAACCCTAATCAGTGAAAATTCCTAATAAGCCCTTGAATCCTTCTAGACGATTTTGAGGTGTGAGTTGTCATATTTGATCTCAATCGTTCCTTTTTGCGTTGGGAGGAAGCATTAAATCACAGCTGTTGATTCTGGACACGTCACAATACTTGGAGGCCAAGTAGTATTTTGATTGGTGGAAAAGGAATTGGGGGTAGGGTCCATAGTGAGTGGGTTTACAGGTTTTAGGGTTGGGATGGGTTCCTGCGTGTGTGAATCAAACGTGTGCAAAAGTAATCGAAAATTACCCTAGGTTTAAGTGAGGTAAAATCTGGGTGGTGAAAAAGGTAAACAGTGCTTTGTTTGATCCGAAATTGGGGGAAAAGGTTTGTTTGGCGCGTGTTTGTTGTTTAAAAGTTTGAAATAGACACATTTGGTCCTTGTTCTTTGGGAATTTTGGCAAACAAAGTCTTTTAGCCCACAAAACCGTTTTCCCTTTATATTAACTTTCACCACTTGTCACTTTTGGCACCAAACTTTGGAAAAAGGTTATCAAGGGTTATTTTTGATACTTTTTCATATTTCAAGGGCTGATCTTGGACAATCTTGATCTTCAAAGGTCTTCTTTGTATCTTTGACTTCATGAGGGACCATAATTGACAAATTGATTTTGTTGAGGGACCAATCTTGTCATTTCTTCAAAGTTGAAGGACCTTTTTGCAATTTTGACAAACTTAAGGGACCAAACTTGTAATTATTAATATACAAGGGTTTTAAGTGTCATTTCTTCAATAAATGAGGATCAATATTGTTTGTCTTCAAGTCTTCAAGGTATTTTGTTGAGAATTCCATGATTAGGGCCCGGTTCTTTGTACGGCTTCGTTTCTCGTGTCCGTTTTTCCTTGTAACTTGTGATCTTTTGTCTTTTTCACGATATCCATACCTAAAATACACAAGTAAACAAACACAAGCATATATATGGTATTTTATGACATTTTTGTGCATTTAAAGCCCGAAAAGAACGATGAGATCATGTATAAATGCCATCTCATCACTCCTCCATACTAAGCCATTGCCGTGCCCTCACGCAATGCTAGAATAAAGTATCTAAGCATCACCAAAGTTCAAATTTTATTAACCTTTATTGAAAAGTAAAAAGACTTGTAACATACTATGATGATGTGTAAAGACATAATGTATGATTTTCATCACAAAAAGTGACTTTTAGGGTCAAAGAATAGAAACAAGTAAATGTCCCTTAGAGTAAACTTCGTCATCCTTGATTGTCGTACATTCCATGCTAAGTGCAAAAACAAGATCATTGTTGGTACAAGTCACAATGCTAACACTACTCATACGTTCAAATTGTGTAATACTTTTTCTTCCCGCAATCCTAGTTATTATGAAAGAAATGGGTTACTAGCATTTTTTTATCTATTTGTCATGGATCACAAGTGATTCATATTGACTTATTTGAGTATTTATTAGTCCGAAAGCAAAGTAGCACGATTTGATCAATAGTTAGCCGAAGGACAAAATCTTTTAAAACGGCTTCTCGTGTATCTCCTTAAGTTCATATCTTGGCATAACTCGTTTCACGATTTGAGACCTTTCTTGGACCGATATTTGGCATGTACTTCATACTTCAAATCTTGGGAAGATGTTCTTGAAATTATGGTCTTCTCTTCATATATTTGGAATTTCTTCACTTGACGTTTTTGAGAGATTCTTCATATTGGACCACGACTTCATCATTTTTCTTCAATCTTTACTTTGGATTTTGATATACAACGATCCGCCTCCTTTTCGGACTTGGATATATTTATCCTCATACCTTGTTAGGGCCTTTTTGGATAGACTTTCTCCATTCTTTAGGGGAGTAATAGCTTCTCGTCGTGTGTCTCGATCCTTCATATTAATTTAGGAATAATGATACTTCACATCATCTTTGGATCTTTAGCAAAAAAATAGAGCTCCTCATGCCTTGTTAGGGCCTTTTTGGATGATCGCTGATGAGACTGTATTTATACATAGTCTCATCGTCCAAAATAGGCTTAAAACGCTTAAAATATCGTCAAAATACCCATATATGTGCCTATGTTTGTTCATTGTGTATTTTAGGTATGGATATCGTGAATTCACCAAAAGATCAAAGGAATCAAGCAAAAACGAACACGGGAAACGAAGCCGCACAAAGAACCGGACCCGAATCATGAATTTCTATTCAAGTCCTTGAAGTTTGAAGATTTGGCAAGAATGGTCCCTCAACATTTGAAGACTTGTCACTTTTGACCCTTGTAAATCTCTATTATTACAAGATTGGTCCTTAAGTTTCAAGAAAATACCATTTAAGCCCTTGAAGAATGCATTAAATGCATAAAATGTCCTTGATAAAAGTTTGGAATAAACATGTGCCAAATATGACAAGTTGCTGAAAGTCATAACAAAGGGATTTGGACTTTTGATGTTTAAATACAAAATGAAGGAAGAATGAAACATGGGGGGCCAAAACTATCAAACAGCTAAACCTACCTAGCCACTCAAAACGTGACACCTCACTTTTACCCACCCATATTACCACCTTAACCCGACCAGCCCACTATCCATACCCAACCGGCCCAAGTCAACCCAACCCAAGTCAAACCTTAAAACCCGGTTATTAAACTAAACAGAAAGTGGGGGAAACACTTAATTTCAAAAATTAACTCCCCAAACCAGGATTAAACTTCCTAATTCATTTCTCCCCTTTCACATAAACCCTAACTCAAACCCAATTTAAACCAAGGGGGTTTAAGCCCTAAATCTCCAGAAACATAATTAAGATGTCCCTAACCTAAACCCAACACTCAAAACACCACCCCGTGACTTCCTTGTGGGTCCCCCGTCCTCCCCTGTTGGTTCAAAAATGGCAAATAACGAATCCTTTGACCTAATCCACGGCTAAAATCATCTCCTTGGTCCCTAAGGAGTTTTTGAACGTATGGGATTCATTCAAGCAGCTGGCAAACTTCACATGGGCCATTTGACCAAAGAATCAAGACCAAGACAAAGGGCAGAATTGGGAATTCGTCCAGCTAGGGTTTTTAGTATCTAGAATCATCTTTCAAGTAGTATAAATAGCTTATTTCATTGTAACTTTCAGCTTGTTCCAGTTTTTGTATTAATTTTAAAAGATTAATGAAAATGAAATTTTGAATTTATGCAAGAATTGAGTTCCCTTTTATCAGTTTTCTAGTTTAAGTTCAAATTAGTTTAAAAAGTTTTCAAGGTTTTAGCTTATAAACACGTTTTATCAGGAATTTGGTTTTAAGGTTTTGTTGAGAAATTATTTTATAAGCTTGGATGAATCTTTTTTGAGAAAGTGAAAGTGGACTCAAAAAAGTTCAATCCAAGGTGTTGTTTAAATAGTATCAAAGATTTTCAAGTTCATTGGTTTCAAAGATTTATCATTTTCAGAAAAAGGATTTCAGAAAGTTTTTCAAGGGTTGTTCATTTTTTTTATCTCACCCTTACTGTAGCATAAGCTACTTCAAAAGCTTCTGACAAAAGCTCTTGAGGTGCTTTGCTACAAGAATTTGTTTCTTGTTGGTTATTTATGTGCAGGTTACAAAATACAAGTACCCCTTCCATTCCCATCTTTTTTTGAAGACATTTGAAGACCCCTGGTTCTGTTGTTGAACCTCAGCAGGGGTCCACCACTTCACATAAGCTCTTAATAAGCTCTCAAAACATCCAAATTGGAAGGCATCAGCTTGGTATGGCTTGAACCCCACTTGGCTCTTTTTTTGAAGTTTTATAAGAATTTATGTGATTTTGTGTTTAAGTGCTACATGTTGGATTTTTCTGTTTGACTAGGGTTATATAAGTATTTGATGCATGCTAGAATAGGATTTAGTCCATTTTAATCTGTTTATTTAGCACTTGTTTTGTTAATTTTTGATTTTCAGAAGATAAGGGTGTGTTTGGGACTGCTATGTTTCAGGATTTGGTGTTACAATTGCATGATTATATCAGCTGAAATATACCCCATTTAGGTTTAAGTAGTTGTTAGTGTGATAAAACATTGAGTTGGTAGTATAAACATTGAAGTTTGTATGCTTAAAATTGGTTTTCATAGCACAAATCTGTTAAGTGCATTAATCTGCCTAGTTTTAAGCTTTTCTTGCCTTTCATTTTTTGCAATCTGTTAGATATAGGTAGCTTCTAGGGTAGAAGTTGATTTGTGAGTGTTTGTGCAAGAATTGAGCAAGAAATCTAGCTTTAAAAATCATCCTAGTGCCACTTGCATCAGCAAACAAACACCCTCAGGCCTATGCTCCATTTACAGTAACTGATAAGTGCTTTTGTGTGTGATTTTTGTGTTAAGCTTGCTGATTTTATTGCATATCCTGACTCCCCACACTCCACTGAGTGTGGGGGTGCCTTTGATTCCAAGTAAAACCAACAAATGAGCAAGACACAAGCTTAATTACCACCAGATCCGTTTTTTAACACAAGCAGTGGGAACTCCTTTCCCACTGCTAGCACTTGAGTTCCCACTGCTGGGCTAAAAGACAGAAAACAAGAAAGTGTCACTTTCAGAAGCTAATATTTTTGTCTTTTGTGATCTATTTTAAGAATTAGGACTCCTTTCTTTTTGCATTATTTTTCTTTTTTAATTCTTGATTTTTTAGTATAATTTAATTTCCAGTTACTGTTCATTTAGTATTTTTTAGGGTTTATTGCTATTTTTAATTACTTTTTAATTAAACTGTTTTTGGAATTTAGTGTAAAAAATTAATATTTTTCATTTTTAAAATTTTTCTTAGTCTTAGAATATTAATTTAAGATTTTCAGTTTTAAAATTAGTCACTGTTCACTTTTTAATTATTTTTTATAATTAAATTAAGTTAATTAGTGTTTAATTAATAAACTGTTTTGTCTTTTAGTGAAAAATTTTATATTTTTCAAACTTTTTCATTTTTCTACTGTTCATTAGAGTATTTTAGGATTTTTAAAATTGTTAAATTAATTTTGTCATTATTTAATTATTTTTTATGATTATTTTAATATAAAAATAGTTTTTAGCCATTTAAAAATAGAAAAATAGTTTTTAAAATTCAAGAAAAATAGTTTTTAGTCTTTAAATAATATAAGTTAGTTATTAGTTCAATAAATTAATATTTTGGGCATTTTGTTAATTATATTTAATTTTTGGGCTTTAATTAGCATTAAAAATTGAATATTTAATTAATAAAAGGTTTTAAAATATATTTGTTGGATTTTTATTCTTATTTATATTATTTAAGACTTAGTTTAATATTTTAATTAATTTTTAGGTTTAATTTTTAATTTCGTCACGTTTTACGTATTTACGTTCGTGTTTTACGTTAATTCGTCGTAGTTTAAACGTAGTCGTAGCTCGTCTTTACTTTTTCTCTCTTTACACCAAAAACGTCACTAATCCAAACATTGTTATTTTATTAATTGGCATACACAATATACACCTCCTTCGAGAACGAACTTGGAATTTATTCGATTTGTCGGTTTTTCATTAAATCGTCAAGTTTAATACTTGCCGCGTTTATATTTGCTTTTTCCTAAAAGTAAATATATACTAAAACACTACATCAATTTTTGGCGCCGCTGCCGGGGAGGTGTGTTGCCATTATTAGTATCGTGTTTGTGTGAGTAGTGCGTTTTAGCTTTTCAATTTTTGGAAAGCGTGAATATCGTACATACTCATTTTTGTTATTTTTTTTATCTATTATAGTATAATATCCAAATAAATCGTGTTTAGTTTTCCTAAATTAAACACAAATCAATCTTTACTATATTGTAGATATATTGGTTTTCGTTTTTTCTTGTGAATATTATTATTACTATATTGTATTTACGTAAGAACAAATAAATATACAAGTACTCCAAATACGTGAGAAATCACAACCTTGATTCGAGATTTCATCACTCGATCATTGTATTCGAATCCAAAGCAAAAGTTTAAAGGCAAAATAGATAAATACTTTCGTGAGGCTTAATTTCAATTAACACAAACTATAAGGTGGGTATAAGGCGGTTGTATTTCACGACCTAAAGGAAAAAGGCTCTTAAGTGCTTCGCGCCGCCTCGTTTCCTCCGCTTGCTTGTGCGTGTTTTGAGAAAGAAGGCTAATCGAGGGTTTGCCGCCCAAGTATTATCTACGTATATTATATTTGCTTGTTTTCAAGATTAAACCCTCTTGAACGTTTTGGTGTTCCACCAACGTTCTAAAGTCATCGAGAACGTTCACTCCACGTGATCGTTTTCATTCTTTGAGGCTCCTTTAATCGAGAAAGTCGATTCGAGGGGAGATTTGTAGATTTGTGTCTACGTAATACATTCAAAAATCCAAAAAAATTAAAAAACCAATCAAAAACCAAAAAATTGAAAAAACAAAAAGCCGCAAAAAGAATCTTCTTTGCTACCACCCATTCTACGCTTAGTGCATGCGCACTCGATCGAAGGACTATTCCAATTCTAGTGAAGCTTCGAATCGACGCAATCGTAATCGAAGGAATCGACGACGTAGACGAGAATTAGAAACCGACGTTCCTAATATCGTTGTTGAAGAAACCTTAGACGAGATGGCCGACAATCGTTCTATGATGGAATTGCTCCAAGCGCCCACCGAGGGTTATGGAGACGCGATCGTAATTCTCGCTATCGAGGCGGAGAATTTTGAGATCAAGAGCGGAATGCTTTCGTTGATCCAAGCTACGAAGTTTCGAGGTCGTGAAGCCGATAATCCTCACGACCATATTCGGAATTTTGATCGTCTTTTAGCCACGAGCAAGTTTAAGAATGTCGACACCGATGTCGTCAAGCTTATGCTTTTTCTGTACTCGCTCGATGGTGCCGCCAAGGATTGGTACGAGAAAGAGCCACCTAATTCCATTACTACGTGGAAGGATCTCGTTTCCAAGTTCGTTAATTATTTTTTCCCACCGTCTAAGACAACGTTTTTCAAAAACGAGATTACAAAATTTGAGCAAAAATCGAATGAATCTTTTAGAGACGCGTGGGATCGTTTTAAGGAATTGCTTAGGCAATGTCCTCACCATGGTTTTTCCGAGTTGCACCAAATCGATACGTTTTACAACGGTCTTAATTTTCACGAACAAGACTCATTGAATTCCGCCGCCGGTGGCAACTTTTTGTGTAAGACTCCGAGAGAAGCTTTGATAATTATCGAGAACCGATCCAAGGTTTACCAACTCCGCAACGCACCGAGTGTTGCCAATGTCGCCAATGTTAGTAGTTCTAATCGCGACATTGAGAGAGTTGATGCAAAAGTCGATAAGTTGACGAATGTGTTCACGTCTTATCTCATTGAGATGCAAAAGAAAGACGCTCCCGCTACGGTGAAAGCGGTTGAGGTTTCATGTACGTTTTGTGGTGGACCTCATAATTATTACGAGTGTGCGGCTACGGATGGCCAAACGTCGAATGTGAGTGCGTTAAACAACAATTTTTCTAATCAAAATCAAAATAACGCCGGTCCATCACAACAAGGCAATTATAACCAAGGCAACAATTTTCAAAATCGAAACAATTTTCAAGGAAATAATCAACAAGGAAATTTTTCGAATCAAAATCAAGGTGGTTATAATCAAGGTCGTAATATAACTTGGCAAAATAGAGACAACAATCAAGGGAACAATTTTTCAAGTGGGAATCAAAACAATTTTCAAAGAAGTAATCAAAACCAAGGGAACTTTAATTCTAATCAAAATAGTTCGTCAAACGATTTTCAAAATTATATGAAAACGAATGAGGCTAACATGAGACGATTAGAGGGAGAAATTGGTACTTTGAAAAACGACTTTACTAATACTTTGAAATTGCAAAACACGAAGATTGAGCAAGGGCAAATTGATATAAAAAAGATGTTTTCGGCCATAATGAACAAAGCCTCGGGTTCGTCATCGAGTTCGTTACCTAGTGACACCGTTGCTAATCCGAAAGAACAATGTAAAGCCGCCTCGTCTCGTGAGAAAGGTCGTGTGATTACCCCTAACCTTGAAGGATTCCGTGTTGTTTATCCCTCTCAACCCTCGACTTCTAAGACTTCCTCTTGTTCTAAAGTCGATGGGGTGAACGTGGCGACCAAGGAAAAGAGTGCACACCCTCGTGTACCTCAAATTCCATCCACGGTTCGAAAAGAGAGCTTTGTCGACCTTACAAAAGTAACCCTTGAAGAAACTTGTGCATCGATCCTTCTTAAAAAACCCAAAAGGCGTATGCCGAGAAAGGAAAAGGATCCGGGCCAATTTCTACTACCTTGTGATTTTTCCGAGATTGAGGGATGTTTAGCCCTTGCCGATTTAGGTGCTAGCATCAATCTTATGCCTCATTCTCTATGGAAATTGATGCGATTGCCTTCGCTTACCCCCACAAACATGACAATCGAGCTTGCAAATTGCACACCTTTAATACCAATTGGAATAGCCGAGGATGTCTATGTCAAAGTTGGAAAGTTCGTTTTTCCCGCGGATTTCGTTATATCCGATTACGAGTGTGACCCTAAATGTCCCATTATTTTAGGCCGACCATTCTTATCAACGGCTCGAACCGTAATCGACGTTCACGAGGGGAGACTTACTATGAGATATGGGGATGAGAAAATAGACTTTTTCGCTAGAAAATCCCAAGGATTTTATGAGAATGAAAAAACCGAGGTTTCAAAACCTAATGATTCAAATTCTAATGATTTCAAAATGTTTACTTTTAGCGGAAAGAATGAAGCTTGATGCATGTTTTGAAAGAATTAAGAAAAACGGTTTTAAGGATGATGATTTTAATGACAAAGAATACGTGTACCAAATTCAAAAGGGTATGTGTAAATTTATGGATGAAAACTCACTTTGGGATGTTTTTTGCGAAACAAGTGAAACACCAATTCCGAAGGGTGACGTTAATGCCACCACGACAATGACCAAAATGGATTCGTCTTCACCACCTTCGAAGGACCACGTCTTTGAGGCTTCAACTTCTAACTCCATCGAAGTGCCTCCTTTGCCTAGCCCAACACCCGTTGAGGCTAAAGGGTTTATCGACATCGATCCTCTCGTCTTAGAAAAGTCACCTAAGCATAGCCCTAGTGCTTGTAAGTCCATGGTTGTGAGTGCTCACATCGACTCTTTCTTTGACGATGACGATGGCGATTTTGCCGAGCTTGATCACGTACTTCGACATCCACATGCTATTTTTGATTCTCCTAAGAAGAATCATGTGAAGTACGATGATTATGAGTTTGATCCCGAGATTGAGGAAATCATTGAACGAGAGCTAGCTCTTATGCCTTCACTTCCACCTACGAGTGAGGTCGACCTTTCCAAGATCGAGGATGAACTTAATGAGTTGGAACGTCTTATTTTCGATAACGAACCAACTCATGTGACCACTAAAAATCCCATTCTCGAGGAGTTACCTAATCAACACTCCTCATTTGAGAATGACGTTTACCACATTCGTGAGGATCTAACTTATCAACGATCCCTACAAAAGAATGATGGTTTCGTGCTTGATCGTGATCTTTTCGAGAGAGTTTCTAAGATACTCAAGGAGGGGAATGACAAACCGTGGTTTGACAAGCCTATCTTTGATGAAGAAATCGATGAGATCGACGTTCATGAGGATGACGAGTATGTAGACCCCGAGGGGGCGGTGTTCTTTATTGACAAACGTTTTGAGAACTTATATAATCCGCCACCCCCTCCCGCCAAAGACTTAAATGTGAGGATTTTTAGCGCGACTAATTTTCAATTTGACACGCCAAATATTTTCAACATTATTCAATCGGGTTTTCATAAAGAGTTTTTGAACGATGCAAAAGGAAAAGATTTTAAAAATGTTTTAAAAGATTTTTCTACATGTTTAACTCCGTCATCACCGCGTTTTATGAGTGCTACCACCTCGTCTACTCCTTTTAACGATGGTGTGTGTGGTCTTAGTATGGGGGAAGCCCCAAATGTTCGCTCACACTTTACCACCGAGGACGAGATTTACGATCCCGGAATTGCTTGTAAAGGGAAATCTCGGTCTTCCACCGATGCAATAAATGGAAAACTTATCTATTTGCTTGGCGTGAGTCTACCTCGAGTAGCTCATAATTTTGACTTACCATTTGCCCCACCTTTCTACTTCTTATCTCTTTTCTTCTACCCCATTGGGGTTTATGTTGGAGTAGCGTTGTTTCGTCTTTCATCCGAAAACGAAGACGCTATCTTTGACCCCGGTATACGTTTATCGGGTTTTTAAAAGTACTCCATGTACTTTTGGGCCTTGTTTATCATGTAAGCCCCACTAAAAATGACCATACCAAGATTATCCCTAAATGATCACATTTATGGGGATTCGAGTCGAGCTTTTGACTCGGTTATCAAAAACAAGGTGCCTCGTGGGGGATTCTCATGCTTATCCTTGTATATATTATCGCTTTATTAATGTAACGAGGGGACTTGTGCTCTTCCTACCTTTGTTCCGTGGTTGTTTGTGATTGTGATTTATTAGGTTCATCGTCATCATTGAAGCCTCTCGTGTTCGTTTTACGTAGCACTCGAGCTTCGATCGTTGCCTTTGGAGATTCCGATATCCGATGATATCCTTTTATGTTCTAACGTTTATCTTATTAGCATAATTCATAAACGGCTTATAGGTTATTCGTTTTACCCTTTCCATGCTCGAGATTAAGCATTCGACTTCGTCTCTAGTATGGGGGTGTTTTCACCCCTAGACTCGAAACATTGAGGACAATGTTTAGTTTTAGTATGGGGGGGTGAGTAGATACTTCACCTTGCTTACGTCAACACGCAATCCAAAATTCATCTTTTTGTTATCGTTTTGTTGCAAATAAGGCTAAAAATGGCCAAATTTTAAAATTTGTCTTGTTTTTCATAAGTGTTTAAGACACGAATGTAGGTTTTCTGATGGTGAGAACGAGAGTAATTTTTGACTCGACCGTGCGTGTTGAGCACTTAGCTCGATTCCTTAACTTTTTTAGGCTAAGTCTCTTTAATGAGGACGAGAAATGATAGAGTTATTTATAAGTCTCGTAATCGTCACGATCTTATGTGTAGTAATTATTAGCTTATTCTCCCAACGCTTTTGCATAAATAAATTGTTAATAAATATTGATTTGGCGGTTTAGTCACTATTGTTGGGTTTCTAATTTGTTTTGGTAGCTTCCATGTAATTAAATTGGGAAAACATTAAGGTTTCGCCAGCGTCACGGTTTTGAAGTATTGGCACCCGAATAATCGAAAGCTTCACCTAATAATAAGATTTCAAGTGCTCACCTAAATTAAGCAAAAATTTGAAGCTCACAAGGCCGAAAAATCTATGCCCAAATTGAAAGTGAATCAAGCCTTAATCTTCGAAGCTTTAAAGATCCAAAATTCGCTTTAGCGTGAGGATATACGTCTTTGGCTAATAAAACCACCGATGAGGCGGATAATAAAAGGCAAGGCAAGACCGAAGTCATAATAAAAGCTTCATGGCAAAGTTGAATAAAAGATGGAGGTAAACCAAAGATAATAAGGCCCTTCCGTTAGGGGGCGTATAAAAGTCTTGGTAATAAGTCTCATGTTCAAAACCGTTATAAAACCGTGTTTATCGATCCTTCTTGTTGACTTAATTTTTTAACATCGTTGTCTATTGGGGTGAATTATTGATTTGATGATTTTGGTTACACCGTTAAGTTTCTATTTTTAGACTTAATCTCTATTCACACATAAGTCGATGATGTATCCTCGTGATCATTAAGACAAAATAAAATATAAGAGATACCAAGTAGGAATAAGGGAGTTTAGGTTCGTAATTAACACTCATAAGATGTGTACGTGTTGCTAACTTATAATAACAATGATGTCGTTACACGCTTAGCATGGAATTGGGTGAAAATCGAGGACGACGAAATTATTTCTAACGAAGCATTCACGTGTTCTTGTTCTATGATCCCAAAAGTCACGTTCTCGTGATGAAAACAATACATTATGTCTAAAACGCGTGTAGTAGTTTAATTAAATTTATGGCTTCAATAAATGTCATCATAAAATGAATTTTGGAAGTGCTAAGATACTTAATTCTAGCATTGCGTGGGGACACGGCAATGGTTTAGTATGGGGGAGTGATGAGACTGTATTTATACATAGTCTCATCGTCCAAAATAGGCTTAAAACGCTTAAAATATCGTCAAAATACCCATATATGTGCCTATGTTTGTTCATTGTGTATTTTAGGTATGGATATCGTGAATTCACCAAAAGATCAAAGGAATCAAGCAAAAACGAACACGGGAAACGAAGCCGCACAAAGAACCAGACCCGAATCATGAATTTCTATTCAAGTCCTTGAAGTTTGAAGATTTGGCAAGAATGGTCCCTCAACATTTGAAGACTTGTCACTTTTGACCCTTGTAAATCTCTATTATTACAAGATTGGTCCTTAAGTTTCAAGAAAATACCATTTAAGCCCTTGAAGAATGCATTATATGCATAAAATGTCCTTGATAAAAGTTTGGAATAAACATGTGCCAAATATGACAAGTTGCTGAAAGTCATAACAAAGGGATTTGGACTTTTGATGTTTAAATACAAAATGAAGGAAGAATGAAACATGGGGGGCCAAAACTATCAAACAGCTAAACCTACCTAGCCACTCAAAACGTGACACCTCACTTTTACCCACCCATATTACCACCTTAACCCGACCAGCCCACTATCCATACCCAACCGGCCCAAGTCAACCCAACCCAAGTCAAACCTTAAAACCCGGTTATTAAACTAAACAGAAAGTAGGGGAAACACTTAATTTCAAAAATTAACTCCCCAAACCAGGATTAAACTTCCTAATTCATTTCTCCCCTTTCACATAAACCCTAACTCAAACCCAATTTAAACCAAGGGGGTTTAAGCCCTAAATCTCCAGAAACATAATTAAGATGTCCCTAACCTAAACCCAACACTCAAAACACCACCCCGTGACTTCCTTGTGGGTCCCCCGTCCTCCCCTGTTGGTTCAAAAATGGCAAATAACGAATCCTTTGACCTAATCCACGGCTAAAATCATCTCCTTGGTCCCTAAGGAGTTTTTGAACGTATGGGATTCATTCAAGCAGCTGGCAAACTTCACATGGGCCATTTGACCAAAGAATCAAGACCAAGACAAAGGGCAGAATTGGGAATTCGTCCAGCTAGGGTTTTTAGTATCTAGAATCATCTTTCAAGTAGTATAAATAGCTTATTTCATTGTAACTTTTAGCTTGTTCCAGTTTTTGTATTAATTTTAAAAGATTAATGAAAATGAAATTTTGAATTTATGCAAGAATTGAGTTCCCTTTTATCAGTTTTCTAGTTTAAGTTCAAATTAGTTTAAAAAGTTTTCAAGGTTTTAGCTTATAAACACGTTTTATCAGGAATTTGGTTTTAAGGTTTTGTTGAGAAATTATTTTATAAGCTTGGATGAATCTTTTTTGAGAAAGTGAAAGTGGACTCAAAAAAGTTCAATCCAAGGTGTTGTTTAAATAGTATCAAAGATTTTCAAGTTCATTGGTTTCAAAGATTTATCATTTTCAAAAAAAGGATTTCAGAAAGTTTTTCAAGGGTTGTTCATTTTTTTTATCTCACCCTTACTGTAGCATAAGCTACTTCAAAAGCTTCTGACAAAAGCTCTTGAGGTGCTTTGCTACAAGAATTTGTTTCTTGTTGGTTGTTTATGTGCAGGTTACAAAATACAAGTACCCCTTCCATTCCCATCTTTTTTTGAAGACATTTGAAGACCCCTGGTTCTGTTGTTGAACCTCAGCAGGGGTCCACCACTTCACATAAGCTCTTAATAAGCTCTCAAAACATCCAAATTGGAAGGCATCAGCTTGGTATGGCTTGAACCCCACTTGGCTCTTTTTTTGAAGTTTTATAAGAATTTATGTGATTTTGTGTTTAAGTGCTACATGTTGGATTTTTCTGTTTGACTAGGGTTATATAAGTATTTGATGCATGCTAGAATAGGATTTAGTCCATTTTAATCTGTTTATTTAGCACTTGTTTTGTTAATTTTTGATTTTCAGAAGATAAGGGTGTGTTTGGGACTGCTATGTTTCAGGATTTGGTGTTACAATTGCATGATTATATCAGCTGAAATATACCCCATTTAGGTTTAAGTAGTTGTTAGTGTGATAAAACATTGAGTTGGTAGTATAAACATTGAAGTTTGTATGCTTAAAATTGGTTTTCATAGCACAAATCTGTTAAGTGCATTAATCTGCCTAGTTTTAAGCTTTTCTTGCCTTTCATTTTTTGCAATCTGTTAGATATAGGTAGCTTCTAGGGTAGAAGTTGATTTGTGAGTGTTTGTGCAAGAATTGAGCAAGAAATCTAGCTTTAAAAATCATCCTAGTGCCACTTGCATCAGCAAACAAACACCCTCAGGCCTATGCTCCATTTACAGTAACTGATAAGTGCTTTTGTGTGTGATTTTTGTGTTAAGCTTGCTGATTTTATTGCATATCCTGACTCCCCACACTCCACTGAGTGGGGGGGTGCCTTTGATTCCAAGTAAAACCAACAAATGAGCAAGACACAAGCTTAATTACCACCAGATCCGTTTTTTAACACAAGCAGTGGGAACTCCTTTCCCACTGCTAGCACTTGAGTTCCCACTGCTGGGCTAAAAGACAGAAAACAAGAAAGTGTCACTTTCAGAAGCTAATATTTTTGTCTTTTGTGATCTATTTTAAGAATTAGGACTCCTTTCTTTTTGCATTATTTTTCTTTTTTAATTCTTGATTTTTTAGTATAATTTAATTTCCAGTTACTGTTCATTTAGTATTTTTTAGGGTTTATTGCTATTTTTAATTACTTTTTAATTAAACTGTTTTTGGAATTTAGTGTAAAAAATTAATATTTTTCATTTTTAAAATTTTTCTTAGTCTTAGAATATTAATTTAAGATTTTCAGTTTTAAAATTAGTCACTGTTCACTTTTTAATTATTTTTTATAATTAAATTAAGTTAATTAGGGTTTAATTAATAAACTATTTTGTCTTTTAGTGAAAAATTTTATATTTTTCAAACTTTTTCATTTTTCTACTGTTCATTAGAGTATTTTAGGATTTTTAAAATTGTTAAATTAATTTTGTCATTATTTAATTATTTTTTATGATTATTTTAATATAAAAATAGTTTTTAGCCATTTAAAAATAGTAAAATAGTTTTTAAAATTCAAGAAAAATAGTTTTTAGTCTTTAAATAATATAAGTTAGTTATTAGTTCAATAAATTAATATTTTGGGCCTTTTGTTAATTATATTTAATTTTTGGGCTTTAATTAGCATTAAAAATTGAATATTTAATTAATAAAAGGTTTTAAAATATATTTGTTGGATTTTTATTCTTATTTATATTATTTAAGACTTAGTTTAATATTTTAATTAATTTTTAGGTTTAATTTTTAATTTCGTCACGTTTTACGTATTTACGTTCGCGTTTTACGTTAATTCGTCGTAGTTTAAACGTAGTCGTAGCTCGTCTTTACTTTTTCTCTCTTTACACCAAAAACGTCACTAATCCAAACATTGTTATTTTATTAATTGGCATACACAATATACACCTCCTTCGAGAACGAACTTGGAATTTATTCGATTTGTCGGTTTTTCATTAAATCGTCAAGTTTAATACTTGCCGCGTTTATATTTGCTTTTTCGTAAAAGTAAATATATACTAAAACACTACATCAATCGCCAATCTTCGCGTCCCGCTTCAATAAGTTATGCCTTGGCTATGAACTCTATTCAACCCCGAGCAACTTTTAAACGATCTTGCGCTAGAGGCTAAGTAATCCTTTCAAATCGTACGACCTTACTTATTGCAATTATGTTTTATTCCTAATGCATTGATCTTATGGGAAGAAAAAGCCACAATTAAAAAACATATGAGTTTTTGAAAGAACACTTTCATGTTCTACGTTTAGCATGATCACTTGTCTAACTCTATCATTTCTCGTTCTTCACTATATAAAGACCTCTAATTAAAGAGACTCGTGAATACTTAGCCATGCAAGTCAAAATTAAGCCAAATTTGGATTAGCTTTCATTAAGACTATATCAAATCAAAGTTTTGGGTTTTCAAGCCACCTATAGGATCTTGCACTTTCTTGGACTTTTTCAAGTTTAGAGAATGCGTTTTATAGCTCCCTTGATAAGTGACTTTCTAGAAGCAATTATAGGAACTTGCGAAAAGTTCTTGTTCTTAACCCGTATGAATTAAGACTTTCGCGTTTTAAAGCTCCCTATATAAAAGTCTAGCAAAACTTGAATTGAGCGGGTTAAGGAATGTAAATGGCTCCAAATGCCCATCAAGTCAAAAATTAACTCTTATTCTACCCATCGGAAAATATACATTCGTGTCTTAAAAACACTTATGAAAACTAGGAAAAATTTTAAAATTTGGCCATTTTTAGCCTTATTAGCAAAACAAAACATTGAAAGTTGGAAAGCGTGAGGGCGTAGCAAAGCAAGTATCTATTCACCCCCCCCATACTAAAAGTAAACATTGTCCTCAATGTTTCGAGTCTAAAGGTGGAGCACCCCCATACTAGAGACGAAGAGTCGAATGCTTAGGATCTAGCATAGAAAGGGTAATTAACAATGTATCTAAAGCCGTTTATTAATTATGCTTAAAAGATAATTGTTAGAACAATAAAGGATATGTCATGGATTCGTGAAAACTTCTTCAAACGAACGATGGAGGCTCACGTTAACGAACACGAGAGTCTTCAATCGTAGATGATGATGATGATCTAGATAACATAATCACAAACAACCACGAGACAACGAGATGAAAGAGTACAAGTCCCCTTATTAGTGAATAGTGAGCATAAAAGATAAGCATGGGATCTCCCCCACGAGGCACCTCGTTTTTGATTACCGAGTCATGAGCTCGACTCGATCCCCTCAATGTCTAATTATCATTGGGGAAGGTGACTTGGTCGAGGTCGTTCAAGAGAGGAACTTCCCCTCCAAAGTAATGCTTAAGCCTATGTCCATTCACCTTGAAATTAGGACCATCATTTTGAGCTAGCTCAATGGTCCCATATGGAAACACTTGTGTAATGGTGAACAGACCCGACCAACGAGATTTCAATTTCCCGGAAAATATCTTAAGACGAGAGTTAAAAAGCAACACTTGATCACCAACGTTAAAAACCCGGTTTTTAATCTTTGAATCATGAAATTTTTTAGTCTTTTCTTTAAAAATTAATGAATTTTCATAAGCATTATCCCTTAATTCATCCAATTCATTCAATTGTATTTTCCGGTGATCTCCCGCGGTCTTCAAGTCAAAATTAGCATGCTTAAGGGCCCAATATGCCTTATGCTCCAATTCAATGGGCAAATGACAATTCTTCCCATAGACTAACTTATAAGGAGTGCACCCGATAGGTGTCTTATAAGCGGTCCTAAAGGCCCATATAGCGTCATCGAGTTTGTCGGACCATGAAGCACGGTTTTCTCCAATTGACCTCTCTAAAATCCTCTTCAAAGCTCGGTTCGAAACCTCGACTTGCCCACTCGTTTGCGGGTGATAAGCCGTAGAAAGACGATGTGTAACTCCATATTTCTTTAGAACCTTTTCGAATTGGTCATTACAAAAATGGGTTCCACGATCGCTTATAATAGCACGAGGGGTTCGAACCGAGAGAATAGTTGCTTCAAAAACTTCACTACCACACGAGCATCATTAGTAGGCAAAGCCTTAGCTTCCACCCACTTAGAAAGATAGTCCACTGCGACGAGGATATTTGTTGCCATGAGACGATGGGAACGGCCCCATAAAGTCTATTCCCCATATGTCGAAAATCTCACACACTTGAATTATATTTTGCGGCATTTCATCACGTTGAGACGATTTTCCTTGACGTTGGCACGAATCACACGACTTCACAAGTGCGTGTGCATCACGATAGATAGAAGGCCAAAAGAAACCGGCATCGAACACTTTCTTAGCCGTGAGATTAGCACCGTGGTGACCACCCGTGGGTCCTTCGTGACAAGCTCTAAGGATATTAGAAGCTTCGGAACCAAAAACACAACGTCGAACGAGTTGATCCGCACAAATCCGAAAGAGATAAGGGTCGTCCCAAAAATAGAACTTGACGTCACGAAAGAATTTTCGTTTTTGTTGTGTCGTCATACCCTTGATTATGAAATTGCCCGCATGGTAATTTGCAATGTCGGCAAACCATGGGGTGGTGTCTTTAGAATTCACTACACCGAGAGTCTCAAGAGGAAATGTTTCGGTAATTTCCTTGTTCTCGAAAACATCTTTGTGAGGATCTTCTAGACGAGAGAGATGATCGGCCGCTAGATTCTCGGCTCCTTTTTTGTCAAGCACGGTGACATCAAATTCTTGGAGGAGGAGCATCCAACGAAGCAATCTCGGCTTAGCATCTTGCTTAGCTAAGAGATACTTGATAGCCGAATGGTCGGTATACACAATGCTTTTAGTCAAGATGAGATAAGGTCGGAATTTCTCAAAAGCATAGACCACGGCAAGGAATTCCTTTTCCGTTGTGGTGTATTTTAATTGAGCCTCGGTCATCGTCTTACTAGCATAGTGGATAGGACGAAAATGCTTGTCATAACGTTTCCCTAAGACGGCCCCTATAGCATAATCACTTGCATCGCACATGATTTCAAAGGGTAATTCCCAATTAGGAGAAACAAGAATGGGAGCTTCGGTAAGTTTCCTTTTGAGAGTCTCGAAAGCCTTAACACAATCCTTATTAAAGTTAAAAGGAGCATCCTTCTCGAGAAGGTGAGTCATAGGACGAGAAATCTTCGAAAAGTCCTTGATGAAACGACGATAAAAGCCCGCGTGGCCTAGGAAACTCCTAACTCCCTTAACGGTTTTGGGATGAGGTAACTTGGCGATGACGTCTACCTTAGCTTTATCGACCTCAATCCCCGCCTTCGACACCTTATGTCCTAAGACGATTCCTTGTTTACACATGAAATGACATTTTTCCCAATTAAGCACAAGATTGGTTTCTTCACAACGTTTTAACATTTGTTTGAGATTAGATAAACATGACGTGAACGAATTACCAAACACCGAGAAGTCATCCATAAACACTTCCATCGACTTCTCGATCATATCATGAAAAATCGCCAACATACACCGTTGAAACGTACCGGGTGCATTACAAAGTCCGAAAGGCATCCTACGATAAGCGAACGTTCCATAAGGACACGTAAAAGTAGTCTTCTCTTGATCACGAGGGTCGATAGGGATTTGAAAGTAACCGGAAAAACCATCTAAAAAGCAATAGAATTCATTTCCCGCAAGTCGCTCCAACATTTGATCCATGAAGGGCAAAGGAAAGTGGTCTTTACGAGTGGCGTCATTTAACTTTCGGTAGTCAATACACACCCTCCAACCGGTCACAACACGAGTGGGAATTAACTCGTTGTTTTCATTGGGCACAACGGTCATTCCTCCCTTTTTAGGGACACAATGGATTGGGCTCACCCATGGGCTATCGGAAATAGGATAAATCATTACCGCGTCAAGGAGTTTAAGGACCTCCTTTTCAATGACATCGTGAATTTTGGGATTCACCCTTCTTTGACTTTGAATTGCGGGTTTGTAGTCCTCCTCCATTAAAATCTTGTGAGTACAAAATTTTGGGTCAATACCCTTAATGTCGGATATTTTCCATGCAATTGCCCCTTTGTGAGCCTTAAGAACTTTCAAGAGCTCGGTTTTTTCATCATTAGCAAGACCTTTTGCAATAATAACCGACAACTTGTCATCACCTTCCAAGAATGCGTATTCAAGGTGAGAAGGAAGATCTTTCAATTCAAGGATAGGTGGTTCCTCGATTGAAGATTTTGGTTCAACACTCATAACTTCCATCGGCGAAAGAAATGGTGGAATAGAAGTTTCATTACTAACCAACACCTCATCTTCATTGTCGATTTCTCTCGAAGTGAGATCGCCTCCTTGGAATGGAGTGAGATTTGGTGTGGAATTAGCAAGAATCGGATCCAAAATAGTGGGATTGCCACTTGACGAGCTATCAGAAAAACCTAACACTTCTTGTGAAAACTCATCGCAAACCACATCAACGATGTCAATGTGATTAATGGTAGCGATTGCATAAACATGAGAACGTGTCGAGTTTTGAGTAGCGTTTATAACAAGTTCCTCTTCGTTGAATCTCAAAGTGATAGTTCTCGCATGAACATCGATAAGCGATCTCGAAGTGTCTAAAAATGATCGTCCTAAAATTAGAGGAACTTGAGGGTCCGTGGGGATGTCAACTACTATAAAATCAACGGGATAGTAGAACTTCCCCACTTTCACGAAAAAATCTTCGGCTACTCCACATGCCATAATCGTAGAATGATCGGCCATCTCGATGGACATTTTCGAAGGAATGAGAGCCGGAAGCGAAAGCGATTTCCAAATGGAAAATGGCATTAAATTAATGCTCGCACCAAGATCGGCCAAGGCGATACATTCTTTCATATCTTGTATGTCACAAGGAATGAGAAACTTTCCGGGATCTCCAACTTTTTCCGGTATGCGGTTAAGATAAACCGAAGAACAATTAGCAAGCTTTGAAAGCTTTTCCTTATCGCTCATCATACTTTTAAAAGTGGAAGCGAAACGAGGCATATATAACAACGCGTCGGCTAAACTCACATCAAAATGCACTTGTTGAAACATTTTTATAAAAAGCTCGATTTGTTGTTTGTTACGTTCTTGCAACTTCTCTTTGTTTCGTCTTGAAGGGTAAGGTAAAGGTGGTGTGGGTTGGTCATTAGGCAACGGCCTTGGAAACTCGGGTTCCACAATTGGTATTGGTTCAACCGTAGGTGTGGTTTGAGCAGTACTTCGTGGGATTGTAATGTGCTCCTTTTCGACCATCACCTCGGGTTCTTTCTCGATTTCCTTCTCCTTAGAAGTACTTGTACGAGAGATTGGTTCCTTGAAAGTTTTACCACTTCGTGTAGTAATAACATTCATTTCTCCCTTCGGGTTTGCAATGGTATCACTAGGAAGACCACCCGAGGAAGAGGGCTTACACATGATAGCTTCAAACATCTTAGCCATTCGGTCCTCAAATTTTGATTGCCTAGCATCCGCTTTTAATAACTCTTGCTTAATCTCATGTTGTCCTAATTCCATCTTTTGTTGGTTTTGTTGAAGACGTTGGACATTTCCTTCCATTTTGTTTGCATGAGTCTTAAGTTCATTAGCAAGTTCATTTTTAAGCTCGTTTTTCAACTCGGATCTTAAGCTAATCATCTCACGTTGCATATTATCAAATTTAGCATCATTTGCTTTTGCATAATCCAAAAATTCTCTTTGCAAATTTTTAGTGTGAGCATTTTGAAAACCTTGTGTAGTGTTTTGAAAATCACGGTTTTGGTTTTGATTAGAGATTTGTCCATTTCCACTTTGATAATTCCCTTTGTTGTAATTGCGTGTGTTGCCTTGGTAATTACCTTGGTTGTTGTTTCGATAATTGTTAACATTTTGGTTTGGTGGAGCTTGATTTTGGCGGGAACCTTGGCCGTTTTGGTTGTAAGTTCCCGTTGCTACATAAGCACTCGAAGTGTTACCATCCGCGGTAATACACTCGGAAAGATCATGAGCTCCCCCACAAGATAAACAACTCTTAGCAACCGCTTTAACCGAAGCGGAATTGGAAGCTTCTTGAGCCTTCCAATGGGACATTAGATTAGCAAATCTATCAAAAAACCGATTTTCCTCATTAGCTTCATCATGTAGGGCATTAATGCTACGAGACGATTGTGACGAAGATGACGAACCCATATTGGCAACACTCGGTGTGTTACGAGGGTTATAAACCTTAGATCGATTCTCAATGATTTGTAAAGCCTCATTTGTCGTTTTGCACAAAAAATTACCACCCGCGGCGGCATTCAAATAATCACGCTCATGATCGTTAAGCCCATTATAAAAAGTATCCACTTGATGCAATTCCGTAAAGTCATGGTGTGGACATTCATGTAACATTTCTTTAAATCGTTCCCAAGCCATTGAAAAACTTTCATTATTACGTTGCACAAATCGTGAAATCTCATTTTTTAAGTGTGTTGTTTTAGATGGTGGAAAAAATTTGTTCACAAACTTAGAAACGAGATCGGTCCATGTCAAAATCGAATTTGGCGGTTCTTTATCGAGCCAAATTTTTGCGGGACCATCCAACGAGTATGGAAACAACATCATCTTAATGGCGTCATGTGGAACATCCTTAAATTTGCTAGTGGCGGTGAGGCGGTTAAAATTCCTAATGTGGTAATGCGGGTTGTCTTTCTCATGACCTCTAAACTTATTTGCTTGCAACATCGACATTAAACCCGTCTTAATCTCGAAATTCTCCGCAAGAATGGCGGGAATCACAATAGCCTCTCCAAAACCCTCGGTGGGTGCTTGTAGCAACTCCATCATAGTACGATTAGCCATGACGACTTCTTGTTCTACAATAGGTTCAACAATTGGAGGTTCTTCAACTATCAACGTCTCTTGATTGGCTTGCTTTTGAAGTCGTTTACGAGCTCGTTTTGCTTGATTACGAGTGATCATAAACTTCACGAAGAATGGGAGGTGAGCAAAGAAGATTCTTTTTGGGTGTTTTGTGAATTTTCAATTTTTTTGTGTTTTTGATGATATTTAATTTTTTTTTTTTGGATTTTGGTGTATCTTCGTAGACAACAATCTACAAAATCTCTCCTCGAATCAAACTCTTGATTAAAGAAGCCTCAAAGGAATGAAAACGATCACGTGGAGTGAACGTCTTCGAATGACTTTAGAACTTTGGTGAAAACCAAATTGTTCAAGAGGGTTTAATCACAAAGAAAACCAAGCAAATATAGTATACGTAATAATACTTTGGGCGGCAAAACCCTCGATTAGCCTTCAATGTCAAAATACTCACAAGCAAGCGGGGAAACGAGGCGGCGCGAAGCACTTAAGAGCCTTTTTCCTTAGGGTATATTTTATAATACCCGCCTTATACCCACCTTATAGTTTGTATTTTTCAAAATCAAGCTTCACGAAAGTATTTATCTATTTTTTGCCTTTTTCTTTTTGTTTGAGATTCGAATACAATAATTAGGAGATCAAATCCCAATTAAGGTTGTGTTTTCACACTTTTGGAGATATTATATTTTGATTGTGATACTTAATACAATATTTTAATAATATTTGTACAAGAAAAACCAAGAAAACCGATAATACGTATTAGTAGAGTTCTACTAATACAAATACTATTTGGTTAATATTAAAAACAACAATGCAAATTAATCACGACACACCTCCCCGGCAGCGGCGCCAAAATGATTGTAGGTAAAAATACGACTCTTGTTTAGGGAAACAAAAGCGTAAAAGCGGTAAGTATTGAAAACACGTTTAGGAAAACGAGTATTAATGACCCAATCAAATAAAAAGAGAGAAAGTTCGTTTCCCAAGGAGGTATATGTGTGTGAATTAACTTGTAGTTATTTGAGATTAATATTGAGAAGAATGGGGATGAAAGGATGAAAAGACGGTTACGTTAAAATTACACTACGATGTAGAAAAAACGTAAACGTAAAGTCGTGAAAAACTACCCAAATTAAAAATTTACTAAAAGCAAAAACAAAATATTAAAAGATTAAAAGGGCTAAAAAGAAGTCTAAAATAATATAAATAAAGATAAAAATCCAACAAAGATATTTTAAAACCCTTTTATTAATTAAATATTTAATTTTAAATGCTAATTAAAGCCCTAAAATTAAATACAACTAATAAAATGTCCAAAATATGATTTTATTGAACTAATACTTAACTTATATTATTATAAGACTAAAAAGTATTTTTCTAAAAATTAAAAGCTATTAAAACTATTTTTAAAACTTTAAAAATGATTTAAAATGATTTAAAACTAATGAAACTTAAAATAATTATAAAAATTAATCTAAAAGCTATAAAATTATTCTAAAAATGGTAAGAGTCCTAATTAATGATAAAGAACCTAAGAAAAATGAAAAAGAAATAAAAATAAAACTTTTTAATTTTAATAATAAAATAATATTAAAATAATAAGAAAAATAAAAAGTTTGTAAAATTAATTCTAAAAAAAATTCTAAAATCTTAAAATAATCTAACTAAGATAAAAAAGTAAATTAAAGTTCCTAAACCCTTTTTTATAATTTTATAAAAATAATTAAAGTTTATAAAAAACCTTAAAATAATATAAAATTAAAAATTAAAGATTTTGAAACCAAAACTAGATGTAAACCTCAAAAAGATTATTTAAAAACTAAAAATTATTTTTCCTAAATTAAAAACTACTTTTTTCTATTTTTTAATGATTTAATAAAAACCGGCTAATAAATAAATGATAAAAAGTTAATGAAGAAAAGGAAAAATATAAAACCAAGCTAAAAAAATCTTAAACCCTACTATAACCCTAAGAAAAATGAAAGGAACCAAATTCGCTTATTAAATAAGCCCAAAATACAAGAAATAAGCTACGGCTTTATTTATTCAGCTAATGTTAAAAAGGGGTTAAATAGAGTTTGAAATCAAACTCTAACGTAAAAAAGCATCTAGATCACCGGTAAGCACGTTACTCCTCCTTCGAGAGGTCGCGTGTTCGAGTCCGGTGCGGGTGACTTTTTTGCTACCTTTTTCTTTTTTTATTTTTTTACTTTTTAACACAAATCAGTTAACCTTTATGCTCAATAACACGACCCAATTCACTTTTTTAACAAAGATTATACCACAACTAAGATAAAAAACGTGCCAGTACTAAATTTAAGAACACAAGGAGTTGCTTGTTTCTTCACAAATGAACAAACACCAAGAGGAGCTTGGCTGTGGATTTTTGTGGATGTCTTTTGGATGACAAGGCACCCTTGTGCTCTTTGGAGCACAAGGAGTCAAGACAGGTAGAAAACAAGCACTCAACACAATTAAAAATCACAAACAAAGCATACACTAGCAATTTTAAGTTGCTGTGATCCTATGAGAGGTCTGGTGGTCTGTTTAAGCTTATGACTTGCACAAAACTCAACTTCAAATGTTCAAATTTAGGACACAATCTCACAATCCAGTAATCAAACAAAATCAAGTCCTATATATCCCTAATACTCAACAGGTTTTCCAGAATCAAACCAAAAGTTCATGAAAACAAGCAAATATTGGCATATGCAGATTTTATACTATGCTATTCACCTTTAAAGCACACAAACTTGCTTCAATCCTCTATCAAACTAATACCAAAGCTAACTTACAACTTTTCTTAACCCTAATGAAGCTTTCTAACAAGTTTATACTACACAAATCTCTTAAAATCTCCCTGCAACACTTAAATCCAAACACCCTTTTTAAAAACTTTTATCCAACTTTTTCAAAACAAAATACTTTAAAACTCAATCAATCTGATCCTATTCTAATCTAGCATGCATAAGAACACACAAGAACTCAAATCCAACAGTTTAAACAAACATCCAACACTTAATCAAACAAGATCACACAAACCTCAATTTTTTTGAAATTTCAAAAAGGAAAAAGGGATTTACCTTAGAGCCTTACATCCAAGGCTCTAGTGGATGTAAATCCACCTCCTTATACACCCGGGTGTATGCAGAAACCTTGATCAATACCAATCTTAAACCTGTTTAAGAAATTCAACAAAGAAAAACAAGAACAAGCACAAGTATATATTCTGTTTTTACTTTTATCCTTCTTAAAAACTTTTTCAAAACCTTCCAAGCTTTATCAAACACGTTTTCTTTTCAATAAACTTTACTCAAACAAACTACAACCCTAAAAATCCAATCTTCTAAACACTTCTTCCAAAAAATTCTCAGATTTAAGAAAAATTGAAATAACTTTAAAATTTCCAAAATTACTTAACCAAATTAGTGGAACTCAGAATTTAGCATAAACAATCACCAACTTTTTATAACATTAAAAAGGAATTATAATTGCTTCATAAACAAACACCAACTTTTAATTTAAATAAAAAAGGAATTACACGGTTTTATGCTAAAAACTGGAACAAGGAAGAATGAACAGGCTCATCTCCTTTTATACAACTCTAATGAACTATCTAGAACCTAAAAATACAAACCCTAATCAGTGAAAATTCCTAATAAGCCCTTGAATCCTTCTAGACGATTTTGAGGTGTGAGTTGTCATATTTGATCTCAGTCTTTCCTTTTTGCGTTGGGAGGAAGCATTAAATCACAGCTGTTGATTCTGGACACGTCACAATACTTGGAGGCCAAGTAGTATTTTGATTGGTGGAAAAGGAATTGGGGGTAGGGTCCATAGTGAGTGGGTTTACAGGTTTTAGGGTTGGGATGGGTTCCTGCGTGTGTGAATCAAACGTGTGCAAAAGTAATCGAAAATTACCCTAGGTTTAAGTGAGGTAAAATCTGGGTGGTGAAAAAGGTAAACAGTGCTTTGTTTGATCCGAAATTGGGGGAAAAGGTTTGTTTGGCGCGTGTTTGTTGTTTAAAAGTTTGAAATAGACACATTTGGTCCTTGTTCTTTGGGAATTTTGGCAAACAAAGTCTTTTAGCCCACAAAACCGTTTTCCCTTTATATTAACTTTCACCACTTGTCACTTTTGGCACCAAACTTTGGAAAAAGGTTATCAAGGGTTATTTTTGATACTTTTTCATATTTCAAGGGCTGATCTTGGACAATCTTGATCTTCAAAGGTCTTCTTTGTATCTTTGACTTCATGAGGGACCATAATTGACAAATTGATTTTGTTGAGGGACCAATCTTGTCATTTCTTCAAAGTTGAAGGACCTTTTTGCAATTTTGACAAACTTAAGGGTCCAAACTTGTAATTATTAATATACAAGGGTTTTAAGTGTCATTTC
Organism: Glebionis coronaria; assembly: GCA_025667525.1. Classification (NCBI taxonomy): domain Eukaryota; kingdom Viridiplantae; phylum Streptophyta; class Magnoliopsida; order Asterales; family Asteraceae; genus Glebionis; species Glebionis coronaria. The sequence continues at coordinate 486,348,474 of CM046876.1, read as the reverse complement.
TTCAATAAATGAGGATCAATCTTGTTTGTCTTCAAGTCTTCAAGGTATTTTGTTGAGAATTCCATGATTAGGGCCCGGTTCTTTGTACGGCTTCGTTTCTCGTGTCCGTTTTTCCTTGTAACTTGTGATCTTTTGTCTTTTTCATGATATCCATACCTAAAATACACAAGTAAACAAACACAAGCATATATATGGTATTTTATGACATTTTTGTGCATTTAAAGCCCGAAAAGAACGATGAGATCATGTATAAATGCCATCTCATCAATAGTTCTCTAATAAAGAATGGATTGAAAATACGCTTTATCTTTTCAAGTGAAATAACCAAAAAGTAGCTTAAAAGGCAAGGAATGTCGTTGACCTTCACCCTAATGACCATGTTACATACATAACAATGTCATACCATATATTGCTAGAATTTCTGATATTATTTACAAAGTTTACCTCTACACAAATGATAAAGATACTTGGTTACTGAATTTCGGAAGTAGCGGCTGTGACCAAAAAGTTCAAAAGACAAGTAAGAGCATCCATTATGGTTATTTTTTAAGAGGTTTATAAAATTATAAAGAGGTTTATCATTTTATTAACTATAGTGGAGAGAAGGTTTATGCTTATGTGGAATGAAAAGGTCAAATATTTTAGACCTCTTTAAAATTTAATGCACTTGAGTTCATTATATTTTTCTATAGGTTTATACAAGTTTTAGCATAGTGGAGAAAAGTTTATAACATCAAAAAATTTATAAATTAATATATTAAGATGATTTGACACAATTATAAACCTTTATAAAGATTTATTATAGTGGATGCCCTAAGTGAAATAAATCACAAAATAGTTTAAGATATTAATGACAAATTTTATCAGCGGTTATCTTCCTTTTTAAACTTTTCTTATTTAATGTGCTTGCATGAAAGAAATGAATCGTTGGCCAAGGTTTTGTTCAATGGGTGACTACTTTATGTGTGTTTCATTAAAAGGACACGTGGGAAAAATATATGTACTCTTTGTAAATGATGTCATAACGTTTTTTTTCTTTTAGCGGCGAGTTAATAGTTAGTAATTTGAGCATATAGTGAAATTCAGTTGGGCAGTATGCAAGTCTTGAACTTTCTCTTTTAGATGATAAACCTCAATTCTGCTTTTATTTAATTCGGATCCCTGATTGGCTTTAGTGAGACTCGAACTTAAGAACTCTAAAAAAAACCTCCCCAAATTTACCATTGCTGAATAATAGGTGTCTCTAATATTATCGCTCATTTTCTCATTAGTGTCAAATTAAATTACGTTCATTATTAACTACTTACTTTTTAACTCGGGCCTGTAGTTGAATGTTTTAAGAGACTTTTATTTTATTTTAATTAGTAGCTTGATGTAGTGTTGCAAATTATGTTTGAATAAAAAAAACTAACATCAATATTTAATTTAAAAAATATAAACCATACTTATAAGACCTACTAATATTATGTTGATTCAGTAAAAATTTATATATTAAAATCTCTAAGACGAATGTTCCGAGTTTTACAACCTCTTATGTATAAGTTTTTTTATAAAGACACTTCTCTAAAAAAAACAAACATTATATTTTACAAAACAATTAAAAAGTGATAACTTATAATTTTTTTATTACTTAGTGTTAGAGTCTTTTGATACTTTATCATGTACGTTTTTCCAGAAATTTAATATAATATTATATACAATTACTTTTAAAACTATAAAATATAGTTAATAATATTATAATCGAAAACCAACCAACAAACTTTGGTACTATGCTTAAGTAACACACTGTAAAATAGAAAATTTTTAACACCAATATTTAACTACTAGAACTGAAAATGAAAATTACAAGTCACATCCGCCTATTAGATGTAACAGACTGACTTATCAACTTTTATTTTCTTATAAAAGATGAAAATTTGTTTTGCTTTTTCTTAAAGCATTTCAACTATTTAATTTTATAAATTAATTCTATACGGTTACTTTCAAAACCATAAATATACGTAGTAATATAATAAATGCAAAGAATTTGACAAAAACTGCTACTATGCTTAAAAAATCTTTGTAAAATATACAAATTTTTAACATCAATATTTAAGTAAACAATAAAAAGTAAACAATAATAACAAGTCATCTCAACTAATAATAAATAAAAAAGAAACTATACTAAAAAAAAGTTTTCAAACAGATACTTACCAAATTAAAAAAGTTAAACGACAATTATAAGTCATACCCGTCCATCGGACGGGTTTTGCCACTAGTATATATATATATATATGAATAAAAAAATATCAGGTGTTCATAGTCTGATGTCTATCTAATCAAGAGATTCATCATTCAAGTTGGTTTATATTTATATTTATTGATTTAGGGTTTTTGATTATTCATGGTAAATAAATTTCGGGTTTATCTCTTTGTTCTTCAGATCAGAGCTATTTTGAATTCTGGTATCATAGACGCTGGTGGGTTAAATATGACGAGATTACTACTTTTAGGACTGCTATTGCAGATTTTTGTGGGAAAAGAGCAATTCCGTGAAAAATCATTGGTGAGCTAGATGCCATGTAGGTGTGCGCAAGAGAAAATTGTTAGAAATTTTAGGTCTTGATAATCAAAGGTTGTCGGATAGTCCTTGAATCGTGTCAAACACCTTTTTAATACATTTTCGACCCTATGTGTGCCTTGGTTACACGAAATTTGTATTGGGAAAAGATAAGAACAACACTCTAATTCTAGGCACAAGAAAATAGAGCAAAACATAGACAATCTGTATGTTATGATCTCTGACAAAAAAAAAATCTGTTTATATGTGTCTATATAAACATTAATGGTGGTTTTAGAGAAAGGTATCTCTCTTCATGAAAAGTCACACCTTTTTATGCAAAAAAAGTCGCAACATTTCTGTCTCCAACGATAGTTTTGTAACAGTTAAAACTGTTGCTAACTGATTTAACCAGAAATATATATTTAATAGTGACACCTTAATAACGACCAAATACGATTAAGCCATTTGACTTATATTCACAACTGTTTCCATTCTTTTGTACCCGAAATCAAGTTAACTATTTTATACAAGTGTGTACTCCACACCTCCGAACTTGTATTATAACTTAACTCGAAATCGCTTTGGTCTCGGGTAAACCACCATTACACCAAAATGATTGATGACACTAAACCGGCATTAAAAACCTATGAACAGTACACGTGAACAGTAACTTACAAAAACACGATAAAATTTAAACTTTCCATTTATAATATTAATACACGTGTCACAACAATAAATAACAAAAAATCATGAATATTATAAATGTGACACGATCACGAATACCAGATTCACGAATACTAAATCACGAACATACACAATAATTATATTAACACGGAAAAACTTCGGGTTACCCTTAGTGGGCCCCACATGTCGCGGCAAGGGCATGAAAGAGAGGCCAAGTGGGCCTTTTAGCCCAAAACCTATTTTTATTAAAACACCAGGGATTTCACTTTTCATTATTTTAGGGTTATTAAAAGTTTTGTCTCCTCCTTTGTCCTCTCTTGGTGTTGCCGGCTACAACAACAAAAAGGGAGAAACCGGACGATTCTCATTATTAGTTTTGTGTTCGTAATCATTCCTTTGTTCTTTTCACACGTTGGTATAAATCAAACCCTTTTCTTTTTCAATTAATTATTATATAATTTCATGTTTAAATTAATTATTCAAGAACAAGCATAAAATCACATGTAGGAATAATTAATTTCATGTTTTCAGGTTTGGTTTGGCGTGGTTTGGTTCAGCCGAGACAACCGAGACCCCATATGGGTCTCGGCTTGTTTTTGTTTACCACCACCGAGAGTCCCAAGACTCTCGGCTTGGTTTGGTTGTGGCTCGGACGCAACAAGAAACCCCGACCAAGGGTCGGGGTGTGTTTGTTGTCAGATTTTGTTGAAGCCGTGGCACCACCGAGACCCAAAGGGGGCTCGGTTGGTTTTGTTTGTTCGGACCCGAGACCAAGAGATCCCGACATTAGGTCGGGGTATGTTTTTCATGTTTGGTTGATTTGTTTAGTGTCAACCGAGACCCTCCAAGGTCTCGGTGGGAATTTGTTTGTGACTTATTTGATTCGGCTTATATGAAACACGTGTTCGGGATCGGGTTTTTCATGAAAACTATTTTTATAAGTCATGTTATATTAAACTTTATGTTAATTAGTTTATTTAATTAATTCATGTATAATCTAAGGTATTTTACTTAGTCATTTAATTAAAACATGTATTTTAATTAAAATCATATAACGTATAGTTTAATTAATTAACCAGTTATTTAATTAATAAACTATAACCAAAACTTGTATTGTACTAATTAAACTTTAATTATTATTTATAATCCAACTTATTTCTAGTTATGGAAACTTACTATTTTTGGAAACTTTCTATTTTTGGAAACTTACTATTTATGGAAACCTGCTATTTTTAGAAAGTTATTTAGTATTACAATACAAGTATAATAATACACTAATACATGAATAATACACAACAGAATATCAGAATAACTACAGTTAACACAGTAAACAGTAAAACATGACTGAATACGTATAACAAGCTAATAACAAACGGAACCAGTAAAACACATGTAACTCAGACAACTCATACACGTCCATATTTCTTATGTAGTTTAATTGCGTCGAGGCGGATTAGTCTTCATCGTTTTCCTTAGCTTCTACTAGAAATAAGGTACGGATTTCCCGTCCTTCAGTAAGGACAATCTCCTCCTTTATTAGGATTTCCCGTATGCAGCCAACTATTTTCCCCAGTAGTTACAAATTAAATGCTTATGTTTATTAGTTACCTTAGCCATATACATGCATGACCAGTTTCACTTAGTTATGGAGGTACCATAACCATAACACTAGAGACACTAGTGTTATGACTTCACCACGGCGGAGTGATAGCTCGTGGCGTCCTTTTTCAGTTATTTAGCCATTATATTATTATATTATCATGTGGGGCGTATGGGTGCATCCTAGTTACATGTTTCAGTTAGGATTTCATGGTGAATGTGGTGTGTGCCTTGCATCCTTCATAAGGAGTTGATCCCTCCTACCCACTTACCAGTTAATTAGAGGCATCCCCTCTAATTTGCATGACGAGGTCACCCCTACAAGTATTCATGCACGTTGTTGACCTCATGACCTATTGGCTATTATGGTACATTAATTAATACAGATTTTCATAAGTAACATAAGCTATGTTTTCAGAACTAAAACCAGTTTACATGACAGATAACTAGGTTTTCCAGGACTTATTCATTTCCGCTGCCATTCATGCTTTATACTCTTTATATGCTTCCATATGCTATGTTTTCTATGCTTTATTGTATATCCGTGCACTGAGCGTTATGCTCAGCCGTCTACTTTTCCATGTTCCCAAATGGCAGGTGACCAAGGACACAAGTAGGAACTCCAGAGTATGTGCATTTTGATTGGAAGCTATCCGGCCTCTTTTACCTTATGCATTTTTTCCTGCTTTATCATACTCTACTTCTTTGGACATTGTTTAGTCCTTTCCATCTACAATACTTATATTGCTTGTTTGTGAGTTACTAGACTACCGATGTTTGATTCCGGTATTTCTATTTATAGTCATGAATGTTTAGACATTTACCTTGCATGCTTTGATGACACGCTATAATTTACTGTAGCATTCTATCCTATTAAATTGGGTGTTACAATTATGGTATTAGAGTCAAGGTTTCGACCTGTAGCTCTGTAAAAACATGACTTGTGACTTACGGGTAGTCACCAGTGTCTTCCTAGAACTGACAGTTGGTTTTCATGCATTCATTCATTTTTCATTTTATTTCATGTATTCATATCATTGTAGCAGGTTTATGACTAAGTACTGGTTGGTACAGGACTGGCCCTATTTAGTCGCATGTGCTTTTATCGACACTTGTAACTTTGGGACCGACCCATTGGCGTCCCGCGCCATGTCTTTTGTTTTGAGTAAACTGACCATAGGCGTTCACTCCCGTTCATATAAAAGTTTTATAAACTGCATCATGCATCTTACATTGTTTCATGCATTATAAACCGCTTCATTGATTTATATATTGTTCATGCATTTTTATGTTATCTCATTTCAGATTTATGATTTATGTTGCATTTTGTTGTTTTAAACTGTCAGATGGTGAACAACTGTAATACTCCAGATTTGACAGCAGCTGTCAATGCAGCTCTGCAAGCCCTCCTTCCCCAACTTCGCAATGAAATCAGAGATGAAGTTCAGGCGGAATTCCAGTCTCATGGCAATCACAACAATCCTCCTCCTCCTCCACCGGTTACTCTTATGACTTGGTTGGAGAGATTCAACAAACAGCGACCCCGTTCGTTTGAGCAGACTGACAGCCCCAACGTGGCTGAAGCTTGGATTTCTCACATCGAGAAGATTTTTGATGCAATGGGTTGTGATGGTGTTTTCAAGGCAAGACTGGTTTGCTATAAGTTTTAAGGCGATGTGCTGTAGTGATGGAAATCGGTCAAGTAGTCCAACGTTGGTGCAATTCGGTTGCACAGCTGACATGGGACCGGTTTAAGGAGCTCTTCCTTAATCAGTACTTTCCACATGCTGAGCAAGAGAAGCTCAAGAAGGACTACCACAACATTCGGCAGATTGCTGGTGAAAACAACAACGAATTCATGCAAAGGTTTCTCCGTTTGGCATGATTTCTGGGTCCAGCCACAGGAACTGCTGCGGAGCAGGCTGAGAAGTTTTGTTGGGCACTTCGCACTTCGGTTGCCAACAACTTGGTATGTGCTACTTTCACTACAGTGGCACAGGTGGCCGATGCAGCGCGTAAGCTCGAGATGCTTCAGGAACGAGAGGAGTTCAGAGATGACAGAGCAGTGAAGATGTATCTTCAATCACCAATTGTAAACAATTCATTTGCATCAGTATTATTCATTTCATATAATCCTCTGTTCAACGTTATATTCCAGGCAGAAGACTGACGACCGTAAGCCTGCGGCCGCTCAACAGCAAGCATCCAAGGGAAACGGTCAGACTAACGACCATTCTGGTTTTGAGAGGCGTGGCGGTAACGATGGTTACCGTAACAACGCTAACAACTCGAACAACAACAGGTCCCTACATTAACCTTCTTTCATGTTCAACTATTTTATGTTATGGTATTCTGACACTCCAACAACTGTTAATTCAGGAACAATGGTAACGGCAGGGATCAGGACCGTCAGGTTCACAGCCTAACCGTTCTACCTAATCTGGTAAATTTTGCACCTTCTATGTAATCATGTTTATGTTCCACGATCATGTCTCATACATGTAATCCTTAAACATGCTCTCAGCTAACTAGGACGCCTGCTGGAGGAATCACGCATCCTGTCTATCCTACTTGTTCGCGCAGACACTCTGGTATTTGTCACCGAGGTACTGGTGGTTGTTTCAAGTGTGGCCAACAAGGCCATCAACAGAAGGACTATCGCCAGGGTGAGATAGAAGGCACCTCTGGACACACCAACACCAAGCCACCTCTTACTTCTAGTCGCGTGTTCACTACCACTAGAGATCAGGCGAATAAGACTCCAGGTACCATCACCGTAAATCTCTTTATGAATAGTTTGGCAGCATGTGTTATGTTTGATACTTGAGCGACGCATTCAGTCGTGTCCACTACTTTTGAGGTACTTGTTAGGATTTCCCCGATGCCATTAGATAATGACTTATGCATTTCCACGCCACTTATGGACTCTATACGAATCACTCAGGTGTACAAAGATCTTCCCCTAGAATTTGATGACAAGATCTGTAGAGTTGACGTACTTCCTTTGGACATGTACGATTTTGACTTGATTTTGGGCATGGACTGGTTATCCAAACACCAGGCCACGATTGGCTGCCACACTTGTCGGGTTATCTTCGGTGATGTTAAATCTCCAGAGTACATACACCATGGTTTTCTGCCAGGGAGGTCAGTACAGATTATTTCATCCATGGAGGCGCGTGCATTGCTATCACACGGCTGTCAGGGCTTCATAGCCAATATTCATGACATTACTGCCGAGTCTCCATCGATCCAAGATCAGCCTATTGTGTCAAAGTTTCCTAACGTATTTCCTGATGAACTTCCGGGCATACCACCTGTTCGTGAAGTCGATTTTGGAATCGAGCTCATACCAGGTGCAGAGGCGATTTCCAAAGCTCCTTACCGTATGGCTCCTATAGAGCTTAAGGAACTAAAAGATCAGTTGCAAGAACTTCTGGAACGAGGATTCATCCGTCCCAGTGCATCGCCATGAGGTGCACCAGTACTGTTCGTGAAGAAGAAAGACATCAGCATGCGGTTATGTATAGACTATCATGAGCTGAACAAGATCACGATCAGGAATCGTTATCCTTTACCGCGTATTGATGACATGTTCGATCAACTTCAGGGCGCCAAGTATTTCTCTAAGATCGATCTGAGTTTCGGCTACCATTAGTTACGGGATAAAGAGCAGGACATCTCCAAGACTGCTTTCCGTACACGTTATGGGCACTACAAGTTCGTAGTCATGCCATTCGGACTCACTAATGCTCCAGCTGTCTTCATGGATTTGATGAACCGTGTCTTCCATGAGTTTTTGTACAAGTTCGTTATCGTTTTCATTGATGACATCCTGATATTCTCCAAATCTATGGAGGAACATGAGGAACACCTTCGTACAGTCTTACAGATTCTTTGTCAGAAACAGTTGTATGCCAAGTTCTCTAAGTGTGAGTTCTGGTTAAACAAGGTGGCATTTCTGGGCCATATTGTATTTGTAGAGGAGATCACCATAGATCCTACCAAGGTTGAAGCTATCACTAAATGGCCGAGAACTAGATCTCCAACAAAAGTTAGAAGTTTTCTGGGTTTAGCTGGCTACTACCGCAGGTTTGTAGAGAACTTTTCACGGTTAGCCTTACCTTTGACTAAGCTAATGAGGAAAAGAGAGAAATTCGTCTTGACAGAAGAGCGAGAGAAGAGCTTTGAAGATCTGAAGAAGAAGTTAGTGACTACACCTATTCTTACTCTCCCATCTGGCTCAGGTGGATTTCAAATATATAGTGACGCTTCAGGAAAGGGTTTAGGTTGCATTCTCATGTAACATGGGAAGGTTATTGCATACGCATCACGATAGCTAAAAACTTATGAAGAAAACTATCCTACTCACGATTTAGAGCTTGCAGAAGTTGTTTTTGCGATGAAGATCTGGAGATGTTAGTTGTATGGTAAATCATGTGACATATTCACCGACCACAAGAGTCTCAAGTACATCTTCACACAGAAGGAACTGAACATGAGACAGAGGAGATAGTTAGAGCTATTGAAGGACTACGACACCAATATTCAGTACCATCCTGGTAAGGAGAATGTGGTGGTAGATGCTCTAAGCAGAAGGTCGGGTATGATTGCTGGCATTTGGATTGCAAAGGAGATCATTCGTGACCTAGAGATGACTGATATTGAGTTTTGTGTACGAGGACAACACAGTTACTGGGCTAATCTTATAGTGGAACCAGACTTACATTCTAGGATCAAGGAAGCTCCAAAGGACGATGGTGAGATTTGGGCTATCATTCAGAACCTTTATCAGTAGACGGAGTTTCGTGTTGACGATGAAGGTATCTTATGGTAGAGCACTAAACTAGTGGTTCATGATGACTCTACTATAAGGGAAGCTGTGTTGACTGAAGCTAACAGTTATCCATTTACCATACATCCTGGTTCTACCAAGATTTACCACGACATGAAACAACACTTTTGGTGGAGTGGTATGAAACAGGATGTTGCCACCTTCGTTTCTAAATGTATGATCTGCCAACAGGTGAAGATCGAACACCAGCGAGCTAGTGGTTTACTACAACCATTAGATATTCCAGCATGGAAGTGGGACAAAATCTCCATGGATTTTGTTACTGGTCTTCTGGTTACTAAGAAGAAGAACGACGCTATCTGGGTCATTGTGGATAGGTTGACTAAATCTGCTCATTTTCTACCGATTCGCAAGGAGCATCCGGTCAGCAAATAAGAAGTCACATTCCAGAGGGAGATCATGAGACTACATGGTACTCCATCAGAAATCATCTCTGACAGAGATCTCCGTTTCACATCACGTTTCTGGCAAAGTCTGAAGAAAGCTTGGGGCACCAGACTTAAGCTCAGCACTGCCTTTCATCCTCAGACCGACGGACAGTCGGAACGTACCATTCAGACATTGGAGGACATGCTACGATCGTGTGCTCTAGAGTGTTCAGGAAGCTGGGATGACTATATATTCCTAGTAGAATTCGCGTACAACAACTGCTGGCACGTTAGTATCAAGTGTGCTCCCTCCCTTCGAGATGTTGTGTGGTAGAAAGTGTCGCGCCCGAATCTACTGGGATCAGATGGGCGAACGACTGCTTGAGCGTCCAGAGATGATTGAGGTGACCAATGAGAAGGTCGTTTTCGCCAAGGCAAAGCTTCAGGAAGCTCGTGCTTGTCAGAAGAGCTATGCTGATAAACATCGTAGAGATGTGTCTTTCAACGTAGGTGATCACGTTTTCCTCAAGGTATCGCTTGCACGAGGAGTTAGACGTTTTGGAATCAGAGGTAAGCTCAGTCCTCACTTCATTGGACCGTTCGACATCGTAGAACGCGTTGGTGAAGTGTCATACCGTTTGGTGTTACCGCCTCAGCTATCACACGTTCACAACGTGTTCCATGTATCCTTACTCAGAAGATACAACTATCATCCAGTTCATGTTGTCCAATACCCACTTAATCAGATTCGAGAGGATCATTCATATGTCGAAGAACCCGAGAGAGTTCTTGAGCGACAAGATCGTGTAATGCGGAGGAAGACGATCCATTTCGTCAAAATCCTCTAGACGGATCATCCTGAGCGGGAAGCCACTTAGGAGACGGAGGAGTCTATACGGACTTCTTACCCTTATTTCCAGTTCTAATTTGGGTATGTTTTCTTTCAGTTTACGTTTCTCCAATTCGAGGACGAATTGTTCTTTTAGAGAGGAAGAGTTGTAAAACCCGCATTAATAGCCTATGAACAGTACACGTGAACAGTAACTTACGAAAACACAATAAAATTTAAACTTTCCATTTATAATATTAATACACGTGTCACGACAATAAATAACGAACAATCATGAATATTATAAATGTGACACGATCACGAATACCAGATTCATGAATACTAAATCACGAACATACACGATAATTATTTAAACACGGAAAACTTCGAATTACCCTTAGTGGGCCCCACATGCCGCGTCAAGGACAAGAAAGGGAGGCCAAGTGGGCCTTTGACCCAAAACCTATTTTTATTCAAACACCAGGGATTTCACTTTTCATTATTTTAGGGTTATTAAAAAGTTTTGTCTCCTCCTTTGTCCTCTTTTGGTGCCGCCAGCTACAACAACAAAAAGGGAGAAACCGGACGATTTTCATTATTAATTTTGTGTTCGTGATCATTCCTTTGTTCTTTTCACACGTTGGTATAAATCAAACCCTTTTCTTTTTCATTTAATTCTTATTTAATTTCATGTTTAAATTAATTATTCAAGAACAAGCATAAAATCACATGTAGGAATAATTAATTTCATGTTTTCGGGTTTGGTCTGGCGTGGTTTGGTTCAACCGAGACAACCGATACCCCATATGGGGCTCGGCTTGTTTTTGTTTACCACCACCAAGAGTCCCAAGACTCTCGGCTTGGTTTGGTTGTGGCTCGGACGCAGCAAGAAACCTCGACCATGGGTCGGGGTGTGTTTGGTGTCAGGTTTTGGTTGGTTTTGTTTGTTCGGACCCGAGACCAAGAGACCCCTACATTAGGTCAGGGTATGTTTTCCATGTTTGGTTGAATTGTTTAGTGTCAACCGAGACCCTCCAAGGTCTTGGTGGGACTTTGTTGTGACTTATTTGATTCGGCTTATATGAAACACGGGCTCGGGATCGGGATTTTCATGAAAACTATTTTTATAAGTCATGTTATATTAAACTTTAGGTTAATTAATTAATTTAATTAATTCATGTATAACCTAAGTTATTTTACTTACTCATTTAAATAAAACATGTATTTTAATTAAATTCATATAACGTATAGTTTAATTAATTAACCAGTTATTTAATTAATAAACTATAACCAAGACTTGTATTGTAATAATTAAACTTTAATTATTATTTATAATACAGCTTATTTCTAATTATGGAAACTTACTATTTTTGGAAACTTTCTATTTTTAGAAACTTACTATTTACGGAAACCTGCTATTTTTATAAAGTTACTTAGTATTACAATACAAGTATTATAATACACTAATACGTGAATAATACACAACAGAACATCAGAATAACTAAAGTTAACACAGTAAACAGTAAAACATGACGAAATACGTATAACAAGCTAATAAGACACGGAACCAGTAAAACATATGTAATTCAGACAACTCATACAAATCCATATATCTTATTTAGTGTTATCCGTCGAGGCGGATTATTCTTCATCGTTTTCCTTAGCTTCTACTAGACATAAGGTACGGATTTCCCGTCCTTCTATAAGGACAATCTCTTCCTTCATTAGGATTTCCCGTATGCAGCCAACTGTTTTCCCCAGTAGTTACATATTAAATGCTTATGTTTATTAGTTACCTTAGCCATATACATGCATGACTAGTTTCACCTAGTTATAGAGGTACCATAACCATAACACTAGAGGCACTAGCGTTATGACTTCACCATGGCAGAGTGATAGCTCGTGGCGTCCTTTTTCAGTTATTTGGCCATTATATAATTATATCATCATGTGGGGCGTATGGGTGCATCCTAGTTACATGTTTCAGTCAAGATTTCATGGTGAATGTCGTGTGTGCCTTGCATCCTTCACAAGGAGCTGATCCCTTCTACCCACTTACTAGTTAATCAGAGGCATCCCCTCTAATTTACATGACGAGGTCACCCCTCCATGTATTCATGCATGTTGTTGACCTCATGACCTATATTTGCTATTATTGTACATTATCTAATACAGATTTTCATAAGTAACACAAGCTATGTTTTCATAACTAAAACCAGTTTACATGACGTACAACTAGGTTGTCCAGGACTTATTCATTTCCGCTGCCATTCATGCTTTATACTCTTTATATGCTTCCATATCCTATGTTTTCTATGCTTTATTGTATATCCGTGCACTGGGCGTTTTGCTCAGCCATCTACTTTTCCATGTTCCCAAACGGCAGGTACCCAAGGACGCAAGTAGGAACTCCAGAGTATGTGCATTTGGATTGGAAGCTATCCGGCCTCTTTTACTTTATGCATTTATTCCTGCTTTGTCATACTCTACTTCTTTGGACATTGTTTAGTACTTTCCATCTACAGTACTTATATTTCTTGTGTGTGAGTTATTAGACTACCGATGTTTGATTCTGGTATTTGTATTTATGGTCATGAATGTTTAGACATTTACTTTGCATGTTTTAATGACAAGCCATAATTTACTTTAGCATTCTATCCTATTAAATGGGGTGTTAAACTAAAAGCGCTAATAAAAATTGTTTTGAAGTAGTTTCAATGACTGTTTATTATGTCATTTTCTTGATTTTCTTTTTACTTTTCCTGTGCAGGTATCATGTAGTACCTTGTAGAGGGACTTCAGTTATTGCTTATGAAGAATGCACGTTCAAGAAGGTACGATAATAATGGCATGTGAGACCCCCGAAATCAGGCAAGGAAACACGTAGGCAACATGAAGGTGTCACGTCATGGTACAAGAAACAATGAAATATAGTTAACACAAAATTGACGTAATAAAACATTTACATTACATTATAAAAGATCAGAGTTTTTAACTTAGAGGTCGCAGTGTTTTGAGACATAATAAAGAATTGATACACATATTTTGAGTGACATTCATAGGTTTGTTTTTACTACCCTTTAGGAAAAGAGAGTAAAATAGGGCAAGTATTAAGTGTCGGTTTAGGAAGACCAAGCACTAATGACCCCTTTGGTGTGAAAGTTCGTTTCCCAAGGAGCCTAGTGTGTTGTGTAGAGAAATGATTAAGTGTTTGTGATTATATTGATGAGAAAAGAAAATAGAAAAGAGAATGGAAAAGGATGACGGTTACGATTGTGAATTAAACTAAGACGAAAAGTCGTGCACGTAAATCCGTAAAAAGTGACTAATTTTAAAAATAGCCTAAAAATTTCAATAAATCCTAAATAATATATTAAGAGTTTACAAAAAATCAAATTCACTTAAACCTTTTATTTAATTAAATAATAATTTTTTAATGCTAATTAAAGCCCAAAAAATCAGATTAATTAATGAAAAGTCGAAAATGAGATTTTTTACTTTGTAAACCTCTAAAATACCTTAACTAAATTTAAAACTATTTTTGAAAGTTTTAAAATTAAATAAAACTGTTTAAAAACAATTAAAAACAATTAAAACTTAAAATAATTCTAAAAATTAATTAAATGACAACTAAATTAATCTAAAAATTTTAAAATCCCTAACTTAATGTGTTTAAGCTAGAAAAAATGAAAACTAGCAAAAATCTAAAATTTAATTTTTAATAATAAAATAATAATAAAATATTAATAAAATCCAAAATTTATAAAAAATTCTAAAAAGTTACAAACTAGTTTATTTTAACCTAATAAACTCGGAAATGAACTTTAAATACCAAAAATACCCCTATTGGGCCTCCAAATGGGCCAAATAGTAAAACAGTCCCTTAATGGGCTTGAAAATTGGCCCAATAAGAAAAAGTCCACCAAATAAGCCCAAAACTTCGTATCCGACTCAAAATTTCATTTTAAGAACAAAACTCTGAAGGCCCAAAAGTTGGAAGTGAGCTTATCACAGCTTAATAAGTCAACAACTTATTCTTAATGGGCTTTTTGGCCCATTAACCTATAAGCTAATGCCATAAGCTCTAATATGACATACAAGCTTCTTTTGAGTTAACAAAGAGATCTGTAAAGAGAAATTTTGAAAAAGCCCAAGAAATAAGCCTGAAATAAGCAAAAGCTCTCTTCACAAAACGACAAAATAGTCGTTTTGTAGTTCTAGGCCACCTCAAGTGCTGATTTAACTTGCAAAAGGTTTTAAATGACTTAATTAAGCAAAATCAACAAAAAGTTTTCAAATAAGCACACTGGATAAGCTAGAATAATCAAATAAGCACTTATCTAAAAGTGAACTTGTTTGATTTTCTAGTCAAAGGTCAAAGTCAAACCCTAATAAGCTCCAGTTCAAGTCAATGGGTCAAATAAGTAAGATTGATCACAAAAAATAAGTTGTTGCAAGTCCCAATAAGCTAGAATGGCTTATGATTAAGATATTTGGATTTTTACCCTAGCAGGGGCTAGTTTTGGTGGTTCAACAGTGGGAAAAGTTTCCACTGCTTGACCAATTTGACTTTTTGTCTTTAGTGACTTTTTGTTGGATTCAGGTTAAGCAAAGGCACCCAAGTAATCAGTTAATCACAAGGAGTCAATAACAACAACAAAAACACAAATTCACCAAGCCAATTAATAAAGTTTAATCAAAACATCCACAGACATGCACCAGATATGAACAATAGCAGTTATGTACTCAATAAGCACTTTTAGCAAGAATAAGCCATCCAAACTTCACCAAATGCATACACAAGCTATAAATATTTCAAATGAACATAAATCAACAGGTTTCATGCAATGGTTCAAGGTCTAGATCAAGATTCAAGCTCAAAAATGTTACTGATGAACAAAGAACAAGCAGTTTTGATACTTTTTTGATATAATTGACCACAAATCCCATTTCAAACCCTCAAATCTTCTTAACAGGTTATATAAACTTTGTTTAATCACTTGTTATCCCTAAGAATGCATGATGAGACTGCTTTTATACATAGTCTCATCGTCCAAATAGGGCTTAAAATACATTAAATATCATCAAAATACCCATATATATGCTTGTGTTTGTTGCTTGTGTATTTTAGGTACGG
This sequence comes from Glebionis coronaria, assembly GCA_025667525.1. Taxonomy (NCBI): domain Eukaryota; kingdom Viridiplantae; phylum Streptophyta; class Magnoliopsida; order Asterales; family Asteraceae; genus Glebionis; species Glebionis coronaria. The sequence continues at coordinate 486,332,460 of CM046876.1, read as the reverse complement.
ATATTGAGAAAATGACAAAAGATCATAAGAATCATGCAAAAACGAACACGGGAAACGAAGCCGCACAATGAACCAAGCCCTAATGAAAAATTTTCCCAAGAAAACCCTTGAAGATTTGAAGAATTATGAAGAAGGGTCCTCCAATATGGAAGAATTGACACTTTATACCCTTGTATCTTCATAATTACAAGTTTGGTCCCTAAAGTTTGTCAAAATTACAAAAGGGCCCTCCACTTTGAAGATTTAGCAAGTTTAGCCCCTCAACAAAGCTAAATTGTCAACCAATATCCTCCACAAAGTCAAACATATCATGAAGTCCTTCAAAGTACAAGAAATTACAAGTTTGGTCCTTTGAAAATCCTAAAGTTACAAAAAGGACCATTGACTTTTAACATTTGGCAAGAATGGTCCCTCATCAAACAAGACTTGGCAAATTCAGTCCTTCAAAATATCAAATAGGCAAGTCAAGACCATTATCCATCAACAAAATGCCAAAACAGTACCTCAAAAATCACAAAATGGCAAGAATTACCCCTGAATTCACTTTACAAAATGTTTTGGGGCAAAAGTGTAAAGATGCAAAAGTTGATAAAGCTTATTTGGGCGTTGACAAGGTTTTGAATGGAAATGAAAAGTTGTGCAAATTTAGGGGTTTAATGCTGGCCAGACAACATTGTAACCTTAACCAATATCATCCTGCCACGTGCCCCACTTTCTCCCCTCCACCAATCACAACTCACCCTTTGTCCACATCAGACCCCACTCATTAATATTTATTAACGAATCCTAACAGATTAGTTTAAACTTGGCGCTAAACACCTATTTAAAAAACCAAACGGATTAAAAACATGTTCTTGGTGTTGTTGGTGCAAATTAGGCATTTGCTAATTACCAATAATTAAACCCCCACATTGTGCAGATTTGTGATTAAGGGTCTTCTAATCATATCCCAACCTTAAACTTGGACACCTCATCACCCCATTTGTCTCCTTGTGACTCCCCTGCTACAAACTCATGCATACTGCCAAAAAGGTGGCAGCAATCCAATGTTGGAGAATTCAGCTTACATCCTAAGCTTCATACAAACCTTTGGATCACCTTTACACTTGCCAGCTGCCACTAAACAACAAGAAGAGTCACATGATTCAAACAAGCTTCAAGGGCATTTTTGGAAGATCACAACTAGGGTTTACGTTTTCCTTTGCATTTCTAGATACATTGTATGCCTATATAAAGGCCCTAGGACTTTACATTTCAGCTGCTTTTGGTTTTTCCTTGTTCATGCACTTGTAAATCCTATTTTCAGATTTATGAAATTGTGTTAAGTGTGTTGAAGAAAGACCAAGTGCCATCTTATTTATGCTTGTTTATGTTCTTTGTTTACTGAATTTGAATCAAAAACCTGTTTTCAAAAGAGGAGTGTGCAAAAGTTTGCACATTTTCTTCATTTGCTTGATATTTTGCTAAGTTCTTGGTCTATCTTGGAATTCTTGGGCTATAGGGCTGATCATAGCATCCTGATATTATGTTATCAAGGTGTGGTGAAGCTTATAACTTGGGGATAATCAAGTGTGGAGGACAAGAGTTGCATCAATCAAGGATTTTTCAAGTTTCTGTTTTTATAATCTTGCTTCTAACTTTGTTAATTCTTAGCAGGCTTTGTTGTAGAATCTTTTGCTTGTTCTTGCTAGCACATAAGCTCAAAATCCGTGGGTGTGGATGTACATCCATGAGGTACACACCCTTAATCCCAAAATCTGATAATATTTTGGATATTTGCGATATTTGAGTGTTGCCTATGTTCTTGTGTATTTTGTGGCTTAAAACTGCTTGAATCTGTTCATCTTAGTTGTTATTGTGTTTATTTGGGCTTGGGTGGTCTTGAATCTCACTTTTCCTTTGAAAAAAATTGGTTTTGAAAAGTTAAAGGGGTGTTTAGGATTACCTGTTTGTGATTGCATCTTGTTATTGTGTTGTTAGAAGTTAGTATTTGTGCTTAGTATCTGATATACACTTGTTTGAGAGTGTTTTGCTGCAAGTTTTGTGGTTTGAAACCTTGAATCAAAGATTGTGCTATAACTTTGTGAGTTTGACTGTTTTTTACCTAAAGTTATGGGAAAACCTAGAGTTTATGCATGTTTAGGGATAAAATCTGTTGAAACATCATCAATATAACATATTTGATAGATTTGAGGTGTTAAATCTGGCTTTTGTGTCAAATACATCAGCAAAGTGATAAACTGCATGTTCTTGTGTTCATCAGTAACTTAAGGTGCTTGAATCTTGCTTAATTCTTTGAATCATTGCATGAAACCTGTTTAGACTTGCTTATTTGAGTTTAATATAGCTTGTGTATGCATTTGGTTGAATTTGGCTGGCTAAATTGTGCTAAAATTGCTTTTTGAACCCTAACTGCTTACTTGTTCATGTCTGTGCTTGATCTGATACTTATTTGATTAATCTGTGCAAATTGGGTGATTGTGTTTGTGAATCTTTGATTGTTATTGACTCCTTATGATTCAAAGATCATTTGGGTGCCTTTGTGTAATCTGAATCCAAGAAAAGTTCACTAAAGACAAAAAAGTTTATAAGTCAAGCAGTGGGAAAAGTTCCCACTGCTCAACACCCAAAACTAGCCCCTGCTAGTGTAAACTTGTCATCAGCTTATCAATAAGCTATTTTAGCTTATCCAGACTTGCAACAACTTATTTTTTGTGATAGATCTTCATTATTTGACCCATTTGACTAGACTGGAGCTTATTGGACTTTGACTTTGACTTTTTGCTAGGAAACCAACTTATTTGACTTTTACATAAGTGCTTATTTGCTTTTTCCAGCTTATTGAGTCAGCTTATTTGAAAATTTTTTTGTTGATTTTGCTTAATTAAGTCATTTCAAAGCTTTTGGAACTTGAATCAGCACTTGGGGTGGCCTAGAACTCAAAAACGACTATTCTGTCGTTTTCTGTAGATTGCTTATTACATTTTCAGGCTTATTCCTTGGGCTTATTTCAAATTTCTTTTTGCAGAAGTCTTATTTAGGACAAAAGAATCTTGTGTGTCAAATTTTAGCTTATGGCATTGGCTTATAGCTTAATGGGCCAAAAAGCCCATTAAGAATAAGCTGCTTGGTATAAGTTAGCTTATTTCACACTTTCAGCTTTTCGGCCTTTGGAAAAAGTTGTTTAAAATCAAATTTTGAGTCAAATAGTGTTTTTTGGGATTATTTTGGACACTTTTTTATATTGGGCCCAATTTTGGCCCAATAGTGGACTGTTTTGGGTTTAGCCTATTTTCTAGGCCCAATAGGGGTATTTAGGTCATTTCACTTTCATTTCTGAGTTATTTAGGTTAAATTAAGCTAGTTTGCAAGTTTTTAGAATTTTTTAGGATTTTTGGATTTTTATTAATATTTTAATATTATTTTATTATTAAAAATTAAAAGTCTGATTTTCTAAGTTTTTATATTTTTCCTAGATTGTAGACACTTAATTAGGAATTTTGCAGCTTTCTAAATATTTTTAAGGTCTTTTAATTATTTTCTAGAATTGATTTAAGTTTTAATTGATTTTAATAGTTTTTAATTGTTTAAAAATAGTTTTATTTGGTTTTAAAATTTTGAAAAATACTTTTTAGCTTAATTAGAGTATTTTTGAGGTTTCAAACTTTAAAATCTTGTTGGGGACTTTTTAATAGTTAATTTTTAATTTTAGGGCTTTAACTAGCATTAAAAAGTCATTATTTAATTAATTAAAAAGTTTTGGCAAGTTTGGATTTTTTGTAAACTCTTAGAATATTATTGTGGATTTTTGGCAATTTTTAGGAATTTTTAGGGTAAAATTTTAATTTTGGTGCTTTTTACGATTTTACGTGTACGCCTTTTTCGTCTTAGTTTAATCCGTCTTCGTAACCGTCATTCTCTTCTAATCCCCTTTCTATTTTTCTTTCTCAAAAGTATAATCACAAATTAATCCAAGTCATTACACACATAACACACTAGCCTCCTCGAGAACGAACTCACTTTAGGGTCATTAATACACGGTTTTCCTAAATCGTCGTGCTTACCCTATTTTGGTACTCTTTTCCTAAAGGGTATACAAAAACTACTACATCAATTTTGGCGCCGCTGCCGGGGAGGCGTGTTGTGTTTTGATTTGGAAGTGTTGTTTTTATATACTAACCATAAATAGTATTTGTATTAGTAGCACTCTACTAATACGTATTATCGGTTTTCGATTTTTGTGTGAATACTATTACTATATTGTATACGTAGAACAATAAATTCACAAGTACTCCAAATACGTGAGAAATCACAACCTTGACTTGGGAGGTCATTACCCAATCATTGTATTCCAATCTCAAACCAAAGAAAAAAGGCAAAAATAGATAAATACTTTTGTGAAGCTTAATTTTGAAAATACAAACTATAAGGTGGGTATAAGGCGGATATTATAAAATATATCCTAAGGAAAAAGGCTTTTAAGTGCTTCGCGCCGCCTCGTTTCCCCGCTTGCTTGTGAGAATTTGATCTTGAGAGCTAATCGAGGGTTTTGCCGCCCAAAGTATTACTAAGTATCATATATATATATTTCTTGGTTTCATTGATTAAACCCTCTTGAACGTTTTGGTGTTCCACCAACGTTATAAAGTCATCGAAGGCGTTCACTTCACGTGATCGTTTTCATTCCTTGAGGCTTCTTTAATCAAGAGATTTGATTAAGGAGGAGATTTGTAGATTTTGGTCTACTTAATACATTCCACAAAATCCAAAAAAGGTTAATACAATCAAAAACCACAAAAAATAAAAAAAAAATACAAAACACCAAAAAGAATCTTCTTTGCTCGTCCCCTCGTTGTACGTGACGTTTATGCTAACTCGTAATCAAGCAAGACATGCACGTAAACAAAAGAACAAAACTCCCACTCCCAATCTTTTTAGTGAGGAGTCTCCTATTGACGAACCTATTATAAGAGAAGCACCAACCATGGCGAATCGAACTATGATAGAGTTACTTCAAGCACCCACCGAGGGGTATGGAGAGGCTATTGTGATTCCCGCCATCCTTGCGGAGAATTTTGAGGTGAAAACGGGTTTGTTGTCAATGATCCAAAACAACAAATTCCGTGGTGATGAGAAGGACAATCCACACAACCATATCCGCCAATTCAATCGTCTTACCGCCACTTGCAAGTTTAAGGATGTTGCTAACGATTCGATTAAGATGATGCTTTTTCCGTATTCCTTAGTGGGGCCCGCTAAAATTTGGTTAGAGAAAAAGCCACCCAATTCTATATTGACGTGGAAGGATCTCGTGTCAAAGTTTGTGAACCAATTTTTTCCGCCCTCTAAGACTACGCATTTGAAAAACGAGATTTCAAAAATTTTCACAAGAGTTTAATGAAAGTTTTTCAACGGCTTGGAATAGGTTTAAGGAAATGTTACATGAATGTCCTCATCACGGTTTATCCGATTTGCATCAAATTGACACGTTTTAAAATGGACTTAATGATCATGATAGAGATTATCTAAATGCCGCCGCGGGTGGTAATTTTTTGTGTAAAACGGTCGAGGAAGCATTGTTACTCATAGAGAATAGATCTAAGGTGTATAGTCCTCGTAGCACGTCTAGTGTTCGTAAGGCTTCGTCTTCGGCTTCACCTTCTTTGTCTACTACCATCGATGCTTGCCAAATTGAGGCGAACTTAGAAAACAAGATTTTTGATAAGTTGAAAGGACTGTTGATTGAGTTTAAAGTTGGTGAACCAAGTGCTCTCGCTACGGCTAAAGCGGTTGAGGTTTCGTGCATGTATTGTGGTGGAGGTCATGATTATTCCAAGTGCATTACCAACGGTGGTAACACTTCGAATGCCTACGCGGCCACGGGAACTTACAACCAAAACGGTCAAGTTTCCCGCTCCAATCAATTGACTCCACCGGGTTTTGGTTCAAATCAAAATGCTAACAATAATTATTGCAACAATCAAGTTGGTTTCAAAAAAAATTACAACAAGGGAAACTATGGGAATCAAGGGGCTAATAATCAAGTTTGAAACAAAAATCAAAATGATTTTCAAAACAACAACAAAGGTTTGCAAACTTTGAAAGATCTTCCAAATGAATTTGTTGAATAGCTAATGGGAATGATGCTAGGTTTGACAATATTCAAAGAGAAATCATTAGCTTAAGATCCGAGTTTAAGAACGACTTGAAGAAAGAATTGAAAAATGAGTTAGCTAATGAACTTAAAATCCACACCAACAAGATGGAAGGAAATGTCATAAGGTTACAACAAAACCAACAAAAAATGGAATTAGGGCAACATGAGATTAAACAAGAGATGGTTAAGGCCGAGAAGAGGCAAACCGAGGCCGTATTGAGGCAATCCAAGTTTGAAGATAAAATCTCGTCTATGTTTGAGGCAATAATGTCTAAACCGTCTTCAAGTAGTCTTCCTAGCAACACCGTATCCAAACCTAAGGGTGATATGAAAGTAATTACCACACGTAGTGGTAAGACACTTAAGGAGCCGACTCCTCAACCAATTGCTCCTACGGAGGAAGCAATTGAGGAAGAACCCGAGGTGGTGGCCGAAAAGGAGCATGTCCCAATCCCATGAAGTACCGCTCATGCCACACCTACGGTTGACCCATTACCCATATAGGAACCCGAGATTCCAAAGGCTATGCCTACCATGCCTCAACCCACACCACCTTTACCCTATCCATCGAGACTTAGGAAGGAGAAACGTCAAGAGCGCGACAACTACCAATTTGAGCTTTTTATGAAAATTTTTCGTGATTTGCACTTTAATGTGAGTTTCGCCGATGCTTTGGTCATGATGCCTCGATTTGCCGCTAACTTTAAGAGTATGTTGAACAACAAGGAGAAATTGCATCAATTGTCTAGTTGTTCGTCGGTTTATCTTAATCCCATACCTCAAAAAGTCGGTGATCCCGGTAAATTTTTGATCCCTTGTGCAATCCAAGATATGGAGGAATGCTATGCCTTGGCCGATCTTGGTGCTAGCATTAACTTGATGCCACTTGCAATCTTCAAGTCGCTCAATCTTCCTAATCTTACTCCTTCACTAATGTCTATCGAGTTGGCCAACCATTCCACGATTCCCGCATGTGGATTGGCGGAAGACGTTTTTGTGAAAGTGGGGAAGTTCTACTATCCCGTAGACTTTATCGTTGTTGATATCCCCACGGATCCTCAAGTTCCTCTCATTTTAGGTCGTTCGCTTTTAGATACATCTATGGATTTAATTGATGTGCATGCTAGAAAGATCACCTTACGTTTCAACGACGAGGAACTTGTTATAAACGCAACTCAAAACTCTCAACTTTCTCATTTTTATTCCGTTGCTACCATAAACCTCGTTGATATGATTGACGTGGTTTGCGAGGAATTTTCACAAGAAGTTCTAGGTTTTGGTGATGAAGAAACTAGTGGCAATCCCACTATGTTGGATCCAATTCTTGATAATTCGACACCAACCTTCACTCCATTTGAAGGTGGTGGTTTTACGTTGGAAGAATTCGATGTTCCACGTACTTGTAACGAAGACCTCGACAACGATGAGGACTTCTCGATTATCAAGGATTTTCCTAACGATTTCCCATTTCCTCCACCCGAGGAGGTTATGAGTATCGTGCCCAAATATTCACTTGAGGAACCACCTATCCTCGAGTTGAAAGATTTACCTCCTCATCTCGAGTATGTCTTTTTTGGAGGAGGGCGACAAGTTGCCTGTTATTACTGCGAAGGAACTTTCAGATGATGAAAAAACCGCACTTGTCGATGTTCTTAAGGACCACAAAGGGGCAATTGCGTGGAAGTTATCCGACATTAAGGGGATCGATCCCAAATTTTGTACCCACAAAATTACAAGCCCGCAATACAATGTCAAAGGAGGGTAAACCCTAAAATTCATGATGTCATCAAAAAGGAAGTCCTTAAACTCCTTGACGCGGGAATGATTTACCCTATTTACGATAGCCCTTGGGTGAGTCCTATCCATTGTGTCCCTAAAAAGGGAGGAATGACCATTGTGCCAAATGATGAAAACGAGTTGATTCCCATTAGACTCGTGAACGGATGGAGAGTGTGCATTGACTATCGAAAGTTGAATGAAGCCACTCGTAAAGACCATTTTCCCTTGCCCTTCATGGACTAAATGTTGGAGCGTCTTGCGGGAAACGATTTTTATTGCTTTTTAGATGGTTTTTCCGGTTACTTCCAAATTCCCATCGATCCTCGTGATCAAGAAAAAACTACGTTTACGTGTCCATATGGAACGTTTGCCTATCGTAGAATGCCATTCGGACTTTGTAATGCACCGGGAACCTTTCAAAGGTGCATGATGGCTATTTTTCATGATATGATCGAGAAGACGATGGAAGTCTTCATGGATGACTTTTCCATGTTTGGTTCTTCGTTCACTTCGTGTTTGTCGAACCTAGAGAGAATGTTAAAACGTTGTGAGGAAACCAACCTTGTGCTCAATTGGGAAAAATGTCATTTTATGGTTAAGAGTGGAATCGTCTTAGGGCACAAGGTCTCGAAAGCGGGGATTGAGGTAGATCAAGCTAAGGTAGACGTCATCGCCAAATTACCTCATCCCAAAACCATTAAGGGAGTTAGGATTTTCCTAGGCCACGCGGGCTTTTATCATCGATTCATCAAGGATTTTTCAAAAATCTCTCGACCCATTACACATCTTCTTGAAAAAGAGGCACGCTTTGTCTTTGACGAAGATTGTGTACGAGCCTTTTAAATCCTTAGGAGGAAACTTAACGAAGCTCCCATTCTTGTTGCTCCCAATTGGAACCTTCCCTTTGAGCTCATGTGTGATGCTAGTGACTATGCTATTGGGGCCGTTTTGGGGCAACGTCATGATAAGCACTTCTTGCCTATCCACTATGCTAGCAAGACGATGACCGAGGCTCAACTAAAATACACTACAAGGGAGAAAGAATTCCTTGCCGTGGTGTATGCATTTGAGAAATTTCGACCTTATCTCGTCTTGGCTAAATGCATAGTGTATACGGATCATTCGGCTATTAAGTATCTCATGGCAAAGCAAGATGCTAAGCCTAGATTACTTCGTTGGATTCTCCTCCTTCAAGAATTTGATCACAAAATTGTTGACAAAAAAGGAGCCGAGAATCTAGCGGCCGATCATCTTTCTCGTTTGGAAGATCCTCACCAAAGTGTTTACGAGCCTAAGGAAATCACCGAAACATTTCCACTCAAGACACTTGGTGTAGTGAATTCTAAGCTTGATTCTTCTACCCCATGGTTTGCGGATTTTGCAAAATCCATTCGGGTAACTTCGTTAGTAAGGGTATGACGACTCAAGAAAAACGAAAATTCTTTCGTGACGTCAAGTTCTACTTTTGGAACGACCCTTACTTGTTTCGAACTTGTGTGGATCAAATCATCCGATGTTGTGTATTTGGCACCTAAGCTTCTAACATCCTTAGAGCTTGCCATGAGGGACCCACGGGTGGTCACCACGGTGCTAATCTCACGGCTAAGAAGGTGTTTGATGCCGGCTTCTTTTGGCCTACTATTTACCAAGATGCACAAAATCTTGTGAAGTCGTGCGGTTCATGCCAACGACAAGGAAAAGCCTCACAAAAAGATGAAATGCCACAAAATATCATCCAAGTGTGTGAGATCTTTGACGTTTGGGGCATAGACTTTATGGGGCCGTTCCCATCATCTCGTGGTAATAAGTACATTCTGGTCGCGGTTGAATACCTATCTAAGTGGGTGGAGGCTAAAGCCTTGCCCACCAATGATGCTCGTGTGGTAGTCAAGTTTTTGAAAAGCTTGTTTTCTCGGTTTGGAAACCCTCGTGCGATCATAAGCGATCGTGGAACCCATTTTTGTAACGACCAATTCGAAAGGGTCCTAAGGAAATATGGGGTTACACATCGTCTTTCTACGGCTTATCACCCACAAATGAGTGGGCAAGTCGAGGTTTCAAACCGAGATTTGAAGAGGATATTGGAGAGATCCGTAGGGGAAAACTGACAAACTTGGTCGGATAAGTTGGACGATGCTTTATGGGCCTTTAGGACCGCTTATAAGACGCCCATTGGGTGCACTCCCTATAAGCTTGTGTATGGGAAAAATTGTCATTTGCCAATTGAATTAGAACACAAAGCTTATTGGGCCCTAAAGCATTGTAATGATGATATGGAGACCGCGGGAAAACACCAGAAAATGCAATTAAATGAATTGGATGAATTGAGGGACATTGCTTATGAAAATTCATTGATTTATAAGGAAAAAACTAAAAAGTTGCATGATTCTAAAATTAAAAACCGGGTTTTTGACATTGGGGATCAAGTTTTGCTTTTTAATTCTCGTTTGAAAATCTTTTCCGGTAAGTTGAAATCCCGTTGGTCCGGTCCATTTACCGTGACCCAAGTTTTTCCATATGGGACCATCGAGCTAGCTCAAAATGATGGCCCCAATTTCAAGGTGAATGGACATAGGTTGAAGCACTACTTTGGCGGGGAAGTTCCATCCTTGAACTATGATAGGTGTGAAAACACCCATCCTTTTACCACTTAATTCTGGCTAAAACGAGACCAAAACACGTATTTAATATCATTTGTTTGGACTTATGCGTGGTTTTTTTTGTTTATTGCGTTTTCAGAGTCAACCGGATGAATATTGAAGAAAACATGGGATTGCACAGGTTTTATCGAGGAAAAAGACTCAAGACGAAGTCTATTGTCCAAGAGATGCAAAAGATTTGAAGTCGTTGTGCCTATTTGAAGATTTATCGAAAGATGGAAGATTCATATATGTCGAAGAACTCGAGTCTATTAAACAAAAGATTATAAGACGAGTTGGAATTATTCACCGACACTTCTCAAATCCGGGTCGGAAACGTTTATTTAGAAGAAACGTAAAGACTAAAGAAGAGAGAAGACAAGAAGCCCAAAACCGAGCCCATTCACAAAGCCCACAAGACATGCCTATAAATAGGACTTCACTTCACAAATTTAGAACACTTAGTTAGTCTTAGTTAGTTTTTAGTTTTTCATTTTCTCTAGTTTTAGAGAGAGAAAGTTCTAAACTTTCTCTCACTAGTTTTCATCTTTTTCTCTTTCAAGATCAAACCTTTGTATTGTTTTTCATTAATCAAGTTTAATTTCAAGCTTTTAATCTTTAATCTTATTCTACCTTTCTTTGATTTTGATTGATTTTGGTACAAATCACGTATGATCCGTGTTGTTCATCAAAGATTTTGCGCTTAAAAAGTTAATCTTTTTATGTTTCCTTAAGGTTCTACACGATTAAGCTTTAAGATCTTTGTGCTTATTGGCATATTTGTGAGTTTAGCTTATTTACTTTTTGATGTTTTTATAAAAAGTTCATCTTTTTACTATTTGATTTAAAAGTTTGCTTATTTTATATTTGGATAAGTTGTATTTGTGCTTATTTGATCCGCTTAATATTAGATTCGTTCTAGATTTTGGAGTTAGCTTAATCAAATAGCTTATTTCCTTGGCTTAAGTTTCGGATCAACATAGTTTTTGGAAAGGGCAAAGCCCTTTTCCGACCGGGTATTCCGACCAAGCAGCACCCCTTATTCCGAGCTATAGATCGGAAAAGGGTTTTAACATATTCCGATCGTTTGGTTTTGACTTATTCCGATTGGGGTATTTTTGGAGTATTCCGATTTAGCTGATGTCCATTATTCCGATTAGTGAAGTTCGAAACATTCCGACTGGATTTGGTATTCGCATATTCCGATGGGGGGTCATCATTCCGATCACCATTAATTCCCAATATTCCGATCTTGATCTTTTATTTAATATTCCGATTTGCACTTCTGTTTTTACACATCTTGAAAAAGAGGCACGCTTTGTCTTTGACGAAGATTGTGTACGAGCCTTTTAAATCCTTAGGAGGAAACTTACCGAAGCTCCCATTCTTGTTGCTCCCAATTGGAACCTTCCCTTTGAGCTCATGTGTGATGCTAGTGACTATGCTATTGGGGCCGTTTTGGGGCAACGTCATGATAAGCACTTCTTGCCTATCCACTATGCTAGTAAGACGATGACCGAGGCTCAACTAAAATACACTACAACGGAGAAGGAATTCCTTGTCGTGGTGTATGCATTTGAGAAATTTCGACCTTATCTCGTCTTGGCTAAATGCATAGTCTATACGGATCATTCGGCTATTAAGTATCTCATGGCAAAGCAAGATGCTAAGCCTAGATTACTTCGTTGGATTCTCCTCCTTCAAGAATTTGATCACAAAATTGTTGTCAAAAAAGGAGCCGAGAATCTAGCGGCCGATCATCTTTCTCGTTTGGAAGATCCTCACCAAAGTGTTTACGAGCCTAAGGAAATCACCGAAACATTTCCGCTCAAGACACTTGGTGTAGTGAATTCTAAGCTTGATTCTTCTACCCCATGGTTTGCGGATTTTGCAAATTACCTTGCGGGTAACTTCATCAGTAAGGGTATGACGACTCAAGAAAAACGAAAATTCTTTCGTGACGTCAAGTTCTACTTTTGGAACGACCCTTACTTGTTTCGAACTTGTGTGGATCAAATCATCCGACGTTGTGTATTTGGCACCGAAGCTTCTAACATCCTTAGAGCTTGCCATGAGGGACCCACGGGTGGTCACCACGGTGCTAATCTCACGGCTAAGAAGGTGTTTGATGCGGGCTTCTTTTGGCCTACTATTTACCAAGATGCACAAAATCTTGTGAAGTCGTGCGGTTCATGCCAACGACAAGGAAAAGCCTCACAAAAAGATGAAATGCCACAAAATATCATCCAAGTGTGTGAGATCTTTGACGTTTGGGGCATAGACATTATGGGGCCGTTCCCATCATCTCCTGGTAATAAGTACATTCTGGTCGCGGTTGAATACCTATCTAAGTGGGTGGAGGCTAAAGCCTTGCCCAACAATGATGCTCGTGTGGTAGTCAAGTTTTTGAAAAGCTTGTTTTCTCGGTTTGGAACCCCTCGTGCGATCATAAGCGATCGTGGAATCCATTTTTGTAACGACCAATTCGAAAGGGTCCTAAGGAAATATGGGGTTACACATCGTCTTTCTACGGCTTATCACCCACAAACGAGTGGGCAAGTCGAGGTTTCAAACCGAGCTTTGAAGAGGATCTTGGAGAGATCCGTAGGGGAAAACCGACAAACTTGGTCGGATAAGTTGGACAATGCTTTATGGACCTTTAGGACCGCTTATAAGACGCCCATTGGGTGCACTCCCTATAAGCTTGTGTATAGGAAAAATTGTCATTTGCCAATTGAATTAGAACACAAAGCTTATTGGGCCCTAAAGCATTGTAATGATGATATGGAGACCGGGGGAAAACACCGGAAAATGCAATTAAATGAATTGGATGAATTGAGGGACATTGCTTATGAAAATTCATTGATTTATAAAGAAAAAACTAAAAAGTTGCATGATTCTAAAATTAAAAACCGGGTTTTTAACATTGGGGATCAAGTTTTGCTTTTTAATTCTCGTTTGAAAATCTTTTCCGGTAAGTTGAAATCCCGTTGGTCCGGTCCATTCACCGTGACCCAAGTTTTTCCATATGGGACCATCGAGCTAGCTCAAAATGATGGCCCCAATTTCAAGGTGAATGGACATAGGTTGAAGCACTACTTTGGCGGGGAAGTTCCATCCTTGAACTATGATAGGTGTGAAAACACCCATCCTTTACCACTTAATTCTGGCTAAAACGAGACCAAAACACGTATTTAATATCATTTGTTTGGAATTATGCGTGGTTTTTGTGTTTATTGCGTTTTCAGAGTCAACCGGATGAATATTGAAGAAAACATGGGATTGCACAGGTTTTATCGAGGAAAAAGACTCAAGACGAAGTCTATTGTCCAAGAGATGCAAAAGATTTGAAGTCGTTGTGCCTATTTGAAGATTTATCGAAAGATGGAAGATTCATATATGTCGAAGAACTCGAGTCTATTAAACAAAAGATTATAAGACGAGTTGGAATTATTCACCGACACTTCTCAAATCCGGGTCGGAAACGTTTATTTAGAAGAAACGTAAAGACTAAAGAAGAGAGAAGAAAAGAAGCCCAAAACCGAGCCCATTCACAAAGCCCACAAGACATGCCTATAAATAGGACTTCACTTCACAAATTTGGAACACTTAGTTAGTCTTAGTTAGTTTTTAGTTTTTCATTTTCTCTAGTTTTAGAGAGAGAAAGTTCTAAACTTTCTCTCACTAGTTTTCATCTTTTTCTCTTTCAAGATCAAACCTTTGTATTGTTTTTCATTAATCAAGTTTAATTTCAAGCTTTTAATCTTTAATCTTATTCTACATTTCTTTGATTTTGATTGATTTTGGTACAAATCACGTATGATCCGTGTTGTTCATCAAAGATTTTGTGCTTAAAAAGTTAATCTTTTTATGTTTCCTTAAGGTTATACACGATTAAGCTTTAAGATCTTTGTGCTTATTGGCTTATTTGTGAGTTTAGCTTATTTACTTTTTGATGTTTTTATAAAAAGTTCATCTTTTTACTATTTGATTTAAAAGTTTGCTTATTTTATATTTGGATAAGTTGTATTTGTGCTTATTTGATCCGCTTAATATTAGATTCGTTCTAGATTTTGGAGTTAGCTTAATCAAATAGCTTATTTCCTTGGCTTAAGTTTCGGATCAACATAGTTTTCGGAAAGGGCAAATCCCTTTTCCGACCGGGTATTCCGACCAAGCAGCACCCCTTATTCCGAGCTATAGATCGGAAAAGGGTTTTAACATATTCCGATCGTTTGGTTTTGACTTATTCCGATTGGGGTATTTTTGGAGTATTCCGATTTAGCTGATGTCCACTATTCTGATTAGTGAAGTTCGAAACATTCCGACTGGATTTGGTATTCGCATATTCCGATTGGGGGTCTTGTGAGCATTCCGATCACCATTAATTCCCAATATTCCGATCTGGATCTTTTATTTAATATTTCGATTTGCACTTTTGTTTGAACATTCCGATTAGAACTATTTGTATTATTCCGATTGCATCCCTTTCCCATATTCCGATCAGTAGATCGGAATATATTCCGATCTTACTTTCTTTTAGTATTTTTCGACTAAGTTCATGTTCCTACAAAGTTTTCCAAGTTTTAGTTTTTATTGAATGTTCATTTATTTTTCTAATATAATCCTTAAAGTTTCAAGCATTTATTTTTAAACTCGTCTATTTAGTTTAATCTTTCAAAGTTTTAATTTTACTCTTCGACACTTACTTAATTGTTATTAGTTCAGAATAGATAAACAAACCAACTCCTTTTTTATTAACCAAGAACAAATCATTCCACTTAGAACCGAGATCAATTCGAGGAGATACCGAGAACAAAATCCGAACCCCAAGCAAAATCCATGTATCAAATGGCGCCGCTGCCAGCTCTTCTCGTTAAGATCAACAGTTTTTTTGTGAGAACTTGGATTTTGGGATCCGTTCACCGTGAACGTTACTTTTTCATAAAATTTTCAAAAATCCTAAAAATTAAAAAACATAAAAACCAAAAATATTTTTGCTTTGTTTTTGCCTTGTTAGTTCTTTTGCAGGTTCATGCGTACACGATCAACGTCTTATCAAGAGCCCGAGCCTCTCGAAGACTTAGACATGGCCGGTGTACAAAACAACAACAATAACAACCCACCGCTCAACAACAATAATAACAACAACAATGAGCCTCTACCGGATAATCGCCCGATGATTGAACTTCTGCAAGCACATGTAGATGGAAACAATGATCTAATTGTCATACCCGCGTTTGCAGCCAACAACTTTGAGCTCAAATCCGGCTTTATCCAGATGGTCTCTGCTCAACCATTCTTGGGGCGTACCATCGATGATCCACATGACCACATCAAGAGATTCTTGCAACTCACCAATACGGTCAAATTCAATGGTGTTTCACAAGAGGTAATCCGTTTACAACTTTTTCCCTTTTCTTTAGAGGGACAAGCCCGGCATTGGCTTGCTAAGGAACCGCCACAGAGTATTCTTTCGTGGACGGATTTGGAGACCAAGTTTATCAACTACTTTTTCCCACCCTCTCGTACTACCGCTTTGCGGAATGAAATTATCAATTTTGAACAAAAGTACGATGAGTCTTTTAGTGAATCTTGGGACCGTTTCAAAGATATTTTAAGAAAATGCCCACAACATGGTTTTACCAAAGTGCACCAAATTAACACTTTTAATAATGGTTTAAGCATGAATGACCAAGATTCACTAAACAGTGCCTCGGGGGGTAATCTTTTGGCTAAGACTTCCAATGCTGCTTGGGATGTCATTGAGAATAAGTCTCGTGTGCAAACCAAGAGTGTTCGGACCAATGTCGCTAGTGCTAGTACTAGTGACATCGATAAGCGACTTGACAAAATCACTGCGCTTCTTGAATCGCTTGCTACCCAAACCGCCAGCAACACCAACAGCATCAACGCTAAAAACGCTAAAGTCGCTCAAGTCAATGCTGTCAGCCAACCATGTGAGATATGCGGGGGTCCTCACTCTTACACCACTTGTACTGCCACCCAAGACTACCATTCTGAGAATGTGCATGCAGCATATGGCACCTATCCTCAACCCACTTATCAAGCTCGTCCTCAAGGTGACCGCAACCTACTTAGCTACCGTTCGAACAACTATCTCTCACCACCCGGTTTTCCTCCTAACAGCCCAAACCAACAACAAAACCTCAACCGCCCTCCTCAACAACAACAACAATCTCGTGGACCATACATACCACCTCACAAACAACAACATCCACCTCAAAGAAACAACCAAGTTTACCAGCAACCTGCTTATCAACCACCCGCATACAATGCTCCTCCCAACCTACCCACCGCTTTACACCAAGAAGTGGAAACCTACATGAGGACTAACAATGTGATCGTAGGAAATCTTCAACAAGAAGTGCGCAACTTGAAAGCAGACCTGGTGAAACAAGGGAACGATCTGAGAGCTGATATGAGACACACTTTGGATAGTCAAACGAATGACTTAAAGAACATGATGGCTAGTTTCTTCCAAGGTAATCAACCCTCTTCTTCGGGTACTCTTCCGAGTAACACCGTGGCGAATCCAAGAGGGGAGATGAAAGCAATCACCACTCGCAGTGGCAAAGGTACCAAGGAACCCGAGCTTCCTATGCCTCCACCGGTGATTGTGACTAAGGAAAATGAGTCACCTGCTCCTATTCCTCATCCTTCTCCTTTCCCAATTTCTCCACCTCTTAATTCCACCCCTCCTCCACCCAAGGATGTGAGTGATCCTATTCTCCCAAAGCCTTCCTCTTCTTCCGATATACCTTATCCCTCAAGGTTGAGGAAAGAGAAGCTCAAAAGCAAGGATGATATTCAAGTTTCGAACATTCTCAAAATGTTCAAACAATTGAATTTCAACATCTCCTTCGCTGAGGCTCTCGCTCACATGCCTAAATACGCGAAAATGTTCAAAGATCTTCTTAGCGACAAGGAGAAGCTTCTTGATATTGCTAACACCCAACTTAATGAGAATTGCTCTGCAGTTCTCTTAAGGCAATTGCCAACCAAGCTTGGTGATCCGGGTCGCTTCTTAATCCCTTGCAATTTCCCGGGAGTAGAGAATTGCATGGCCCTAGCCGATCTAGGTGCCAGTATTAATCTAATGCCTCTAAGCGTTTGGAAGCAATTATCTCTCCCTGAGCTAGTCCACACCAAAATGACTTTGGAATTAGCTAACCGTACGGTTGCTTATCCAGTGGGGATAGCCGAAGACGTCTTTGTAGGAGTCGACAAATTCACTTTTCCTACAGATTTCGTTGTCGTTGACTATGACATGGACCCTCGTGTGCCATTGATCGTTGGTCGTCCATTCTTGAGGACCGGTCGCACTCTCATCGATGTTGAAGCCGGTGAGCTTATCATGAGAGTGGGTGACGATAAAATCGTTTTCAACATGGGAAAGTTGTCTAAACAACCTTATTCATACGAGAGTGTTAATTGTATTGACGTTCTAGATGAGGCTTGTGAAGAGAACTTTATTGATGCTTGTAAAAATATTCCTACCTCTCTTCCCAATGTTGAGACCATTTCCTCTATCGATTCATCACTATCTCTATTTGGAGAAAGTGATTTGTTTTGGAAAGATCTTGAAGCCACCATGGGAGATGTGAACTTAGCAAATGACGATTCTCCCACCGATGGGAATGAAGACATGCATTTCTTTGAAAACCTTCTCAAAGAAGACAATATTTCTCCACCATCTCCCACGGTTATTGCTATCGATGCTCCGACTTTGAAAACGCCTCCCATCGAAAATCCTCCGGATTTAGAACTTAAGGAGTTGCCGCCCCATCTCGAGTATGTGTTCCTTGAAGAAAACAAGAAATCGCCTGTCATCATCGCGAAGGACTTGAAAGAAGAAGAAAAATCTCGCCTCATCGCCGTGCTTAAAGATCATAAGAAGGCAATTGCTTGGAAAATTTCCGATATCCGCGGAATTGATCCGAACTTTTGTACTCACAAGATTCTCATGGAAGATGACTTTAAACCCGCAATCTAGAGCCAAAGAAGGGTTAATCCTCGCATTCATGACGTCATCAAACAAGAGGTTATCAAACTTCTTGATGCCGGCTTGATTTACCCTATTTCAGATTCGCCGTGGGTAAGTCCCGTCCATTAAGTATTCCCGCCTGTCACGCGGGTGACCCGGGTACAAAATGATGTAGTGATTTGTATACCATTTTAGGAAAAAGAGTGCACAAGTAGTGGTAAGCGTTAAGTGTCGGTTTAGGAAAACCGAGCACTAATGACCCAAGTGAAGTTCAAGTTCGTTTCCCAAGGAGGCAAGTGCGTTGTGTTAAGAGTTGATTAATGTTTGTGATTATATTGATTGAAAAAGAAATGAGATTAGGAAAGGAAGACGGTTACGAAAACGGATTAAACTACGACAAAAAAGGCGTAAACGTAAAACCGTAAATAGTGCCAAAAATAAAATTTACACCTAAAAATTCCTAAAAATTACTAAAAATCCCCAATAAAATTCTAAGAGTTTACAAAAAATCCAAACTAGCTAAAACCTTTTAATTAATTAGATAATGACTTTTTAATGCTAATTAAAGCCCTAAAAATCACTTTTAATTATTAAAAAGCCCTAAGCAAGATTTTATAGTTTGTAAACCTCAAAAATATCCTAATTAAGCTAAAAACTATTTTTAAAAATTTTAAAATCAAATTAAACTATTTTTAAACACTTAAAAACTATTAAAATCTATTAAATCTTAAATTAATTCTAGAAAACAATTGAAAAGTCCTAAAAAGATTTGGAAAGTAAAAAAACTCCTAAATAAGTGTCCTTAACCTAGGAAAAATATAAAAACAAGAAAAAATAAAACTTCAATTTTTAATAATAAAATAGTATTAAAATATTCAAAAAAATAAAAAGTTTGTAAATAAATTCTAAACAATTACCAAAAATCCTAAATGATGTAACTAAAACAAAAATGCAAACCAAATTTTCTGAAACCTATTTAATAATTTTATATTAAATTTTAAAGTTAGCTAAAAACCCTAAAATCCAATAAAATTAAAAATAAGCTAAATTGAAAACCTAATAAGCTGTAAACCTCAAAAATATGATTAAAAACCTAACAACTATTTTTTAGATTTTTAATATACTTTTTACTATTTTTAAATTACTAAAAACTATTTTAAAATTAAAATAATTATAAAAAAATAAAATAATGCTAAAAATAATCTACCAATTTTAAAAATCCTAATTTACTCTAATGAACAGAAAAAAATGAAAAAGTTGGAAAAATATTAATTTTACCACTAAAAGACAAAAACAGCTTAATTAAAACCCTAATTAACTTAAATTAATTTTGAAAATTAATAAAAGGATGAACAGTGAAATCTTTTTTAACCAAAAATCTTAAAATAATATTCTAAGTCCAAGAAAATTGATTAAACTGAAAAATATTACTTTTTAGCACTAAAAGACAAAAAACAGAAATATTAAAGTTAATTAAAAATGCAATAAAACCTAAAAATTACCAAATGAACAGTAATTAAAATTTTAATTAAACAGAAAAATCCTAAATTAAATAAGAAAAATAATAAAACTGGTTTGAAGGTCTAACTCAACTTTTTAAGCACTAAAGACAAAAAAGAAAGAAATCAGATAGTGACATGTGTTGGTGTTTGTCTGCTAGTGAAGCTGTGGTAAAAATGATACTAGCAATGGGAAAGGAGTTCCCACTGACAGTGTTAATTTTTGGTCTGTTTTTCAATAGTTTTAGGAAAGCTTATTTTGATAGCTTATTTGGGACAAAAAGGCACCCTTATACTCTTTGGAGTATAAGGAGTCAGATTATACAAAATAAACAAGCAATCACTTAACAAAATAAGCACCAATTAAGCCAAAAAGTTTCTGATTAAGCAATAAGTCAGGTCTGTGAACAGCAAACACAAGTTTCAAGCACAAATCCAAATTTCAAGGCCTTATAACTTGAAAATAAGCTCACCAGCATGCATACAAATGACACACAATCCTCAGACAACCTATAATCTAACAGCTTAACAAACTTCAAGCACAAATTTCAGGAAAAACAAGCAGATTATGGCAGTGACAGATTTATGCTAACTTTTCAACTTTTTTAACACATGACTTGTTTTAAAACTTAACCAAAATGAAAGCTAAACCACACACTACCTATTTCTACCCTATTGAAAGTATCTAACACGTTTTAAGCACACTTAATGAATTTTTTACCCTACTTAACCCTTTACCCAAACACACCTTTAAATCTGAAAATGAAATTTTTTCAAAGCAATACAAGTCAAACCCTATCCTAACTGATATACTAACTTCTAAACATGTATACTAACATCAATTAAGCAAATCCAAACAATCTTGACAACAATTAAGCAGATTTTTCAAGCAAATCACATGAGCACCAAAAAATTGAAAATTGAAAGGAAACAAAAAGCTACCTTAAGGGACCTACATCCAGGTCCCTTAGTGGCTTAGAAACCACCTCCAATAGACCCGGGTCTATGCAGGACCTTGGCCGACAAGTGAGCTATGATGAATCCTGCTAAGAGAGAAGGAGCAAACAAAACAATACAATAACTGATTTTTTTTTTACTTATATATATATTTTTTTCTTTCTTTTTAAAATAAAACAACTGTAACTTGATTAATCATTGAACATGAATTCAACCCAAAGATGCTCACCAACCAGCTAAAATGAAAACAAATTTCCAAAACAACTTATCATGAACTTAAAAGCAACTTGCAGAATGAACCTTGAACACACTCACTTTTGATAACTTGAAACGTTAATTTAAAGAAAATAAAGGGTACTCAGTATATTTTTAAAACCAAAACTTTCATATATCATTCAAGGATATTACAAGATAATTTTCAAAAAAAAACTGAGACAAGAAAAAAAAACTAAGCCAATACCCTAGTGCCTTTTATAGGCTTACAATGATGGTTCTAGAAAGTAATAACCCTAATGCTGAACTTCCCAATAAGCCCTTGGTCGAATTTGGAATATGCCAATTTGATGCCATCTTTCAAATCGTCCCATGTGAAATTGTTGGAGTTTTGTGTATGCCAGCAGTTAAAACATGATCTTGGACGTTGGTTTCAGCTTGGGGACCAAGGAGAAGGATCCTACACGTTGGTTTGGTCGGGTTTTGGGGTTGTGGGAAAGAGACGGGTGCAGGGGAGGTACGGGGTGGGGTCCACAGGACATGTGAGTATGTTTTGTGAGGTGGGAAAAAGTGAGGTGAAGGTTAATTAGGGTTCTAGAACTAATCATCAAAAACCCCCTTGCTTTAGGAGGTCAATTGATTTAGGGTTCATGGGGTAAAAAGGTTTAGCAGGTTTGAGTTTAATCTAAATTGGGATTAAACAAATTTAAAAAAAAAGTTAAGGTGGGAAATGGGATGGGTTGACCATTTGACTGGTTATTAAGTAAAACCGGGTTGTGGGTATGGACGGGTAGGGTTAATGGGTTGGTGGGTGGGGCAGGGTGACGTGTAGGGATATGAGTGGTGGAGGAGGTTTGGTGGTTTGGCAAAAAAGTCCCCAAACTTCTTTCTTGTCTTCACTTTGTATAAAATAGCACCAATCTTCCATTCCCTTTGTAATAACTTTGCTGATTTGTCATTTTTGGCACAATCTTTTTATAAACTTGTTCCAAGGGTTTCTTTTGTACTTTTCTTCATTCTTCAAGGATTGAACTTGTAATATCTTGATAACTTAGGGACCTTTCTTGTACAATTGACATTTGGAGGGTCAATTATGATAAGTTATTCAAAGATGAGGGACCAAAGTTGCCAATCTTCAATTCTTCAAGGGTCTTTTTGCAATTTTCCAAACTTGGGCCCGGTTCATTGTGCGGCTTCGTTTCCCGTGTTCGTTTTTGAATGATTCTTGTGATCTTTTGCCATTTCCTCAATATCCGTACCTAAAAATACACAAGTAACAAACACGAGCATATATTTGGTATATTTGATGATATTTAATGCATTTTAAGCTCGATTTGGACGATGAGACCATGTATAAAAGCCGTCTCATCACTCCCCCATACTAAACCATTGCCGTGCCCTCACGCAATGCTAGAATAAAGTATCATAGCACCTCCAAAATTTTATTTATTCACTTTTATTGAAATGATAAACTAGCTACTATACTACTACTTGCGTTTTAGACATAATGTATGATTCTCATCGCAAAATGGGACGTTTAGGTTCATAGAATAAGAACACGTGAATGCTTCGTTAGAAATAATTTCATCGTCCTCGATTTTCACCCTAATTCCATGCCAAGCGTGTAACGAGATCATTGTCATTATAAGTTAGTAATGCTAACACTACTCATATGCCTTAATCACGTACTTATCCTCCCATTATTCCTAAGTTGTATCTCTTATATTTTATTATGTCTTTAATGATCACGAGGATACATTGTTGACTTATGCGATAATAGAGATTTAGGTCTAAAAATAGAGTCCTAACGGTGTAACTAAGACCAACAAATCAATAACCCCTCCTAATAGACAACGATGTTAAAAAATTAAGTTGACAAGAAGAATCGATAAACACGGTTTTATAACGGTTTTGAACATGAGACTTATTACCAAGACTTTTATACGCCCCCTAACGGAAGGGCCTTATTATCTTTGGTTTACCTCCATCTTTTATTCAACTTCGCCATGAAGCTTTTATTATGACTTCGGTCTTGCCTTGCCTTTTATTATCCGCCTCATCGGTGGTTTTATTAGCCAAAGACGTATATCCTCACGCAAAAGCGAATTTTGGATCTTTAAAGCTTCAAAGATTAAGGCTTGATTCACTTCCATTTTGCATAGATTTTAGGCCTTGTGGGGCTTCAAATTGTTTGCTTGATTTAGGTGAGCACTTGAAATCTTATTATTGGGTGAAGCTTTCGATTATTGGGGTGCCAATACTTCAAAACCGTGACGCTGGCGATACCTTAATGTCTTCCCAATTTAATTACACGGAAGCTACTAGAAAAGACTAGAAACCCAACAATCCTAATTAAACCGCTAAGTCAATATTTATTAAGCAAAAAATATTTACAAGCGAAGGGAGAATAAGCAAACAACGAGAACACATGAGTTTTTGAAAGAATACGAGTACTCTACATTTAGCATAGTAACTTATAATTAACTCTATCATTTCTCGTCCTCATTTAAGAGACTTAGCCTAATGTGTAGTTAAGGAATTAAAGCTAAGTGCTCAACACGCACGGTCGAGTAAAAAATTACTCTTATTCTCGCCATCGGAAAATCTACATTCGTGTCTTCAAACACTTATAAAACATGAGAAATTTTTTTAAAATTTGGCCATTTTTAGGCTTATTTTGCAACAAAACGATAAACAAAAAGATAAACTTTGGAAAGCGTGAAGGTTTGGCAAGGCAAGTATCTATTCACCCCCCATACTAAAGTTAAACATTGTCCTCAATGTTTCGAGTCTAGGGGTGCAAACACCCCCATACTAGAGACGTAGTCGAATGCCTAATCTAGCATGGAAAGGGTGTAACCAATAAATTAATAGCCGTTTATGAAGTGTGCTAAAAACCTAAGGTTAGAACATCAAAGGATATATCATGGATATTGAGAAATGTCTCCAAAGCAAACGATCGAGTGCTCCCATAAAACGAACACGAGAGGCTCCAATCGTGAAGATCATGATCTAAAGTTCACATATCACAAACAACCATGGAACAAAGGTTGGAAGGGCACAAATCCCCACACGTAAGCTACATTAGACTAAGAAAGCGATAATATGTACATAGGATAAGCATGGGACTCCCCCACGAGGCACCTCGTTTTTGATTACCGAGTCATGAGCTCGACTCAATCCCCTCAATACTAATTATCATTGGGGAAGGTGACTTGGTCGAGGTAGTTCAAGGATGGAACTTCCCCGCCAAAGTAGTGCTTAAACCTATGTCCATTCACCTTGAAGTTAGGACCATCATCTTGAGCTAGCTCGATGGTCCCATAAGGAAACACTTGAGTCACGGTGAATGGACCGGACCAACGGGATTTCAATTTACCGGAAAAGATTTTCAATCTTGAATTAAAAAGCAAAACTTGATCCCCAATGTTAAAAACCCGGTTTTTAATTTTAGAATCATGCAACTTTTTAGTTTTCTATTTATAAATCAATGAATTTTCATAAGCAATATCCCTTAATTCATCTAATTCATTCAATTGCATTTTCCGGTGTTTTCCAACGGTCTCCATATCATCATTACAATGCTTTAGGGCCCAATAAGCCTTGTGTTCTAATTCGATAGGCAAATGACAATTCTTTCCATACACAAGCTTATAGGGAGTGCACCCAATGGGTGTCTTATGAGCGGTCCTAAAGGCCCATAAAGCATCGTCTAACTTATCCGACCAAGATTGTTGGTTTTCCCCCACGGATCTCTCCAAGATCCTCTTCAAAGCTCGGTTTGAAACCTCGACTTGCCCACTCGTTTGTGGGTGATAAGCCGTAGAAAGACGATGTGTAACCCCATATTTCCTTAAAACCCTTTCAAATTGGTCGTTACAAAAATGGGTTCCACGATCGCTTATGATAGCACGAGGGGTTCCAAACCTAGCAAACAAACTTTTCAAGAACTTAACTACCACACGAGCATCATTGGTGGACAAGGCCTTAGCCTCCACCCACTTAGAAAGGTAGTCAACCGCAAAGAGAATGTACTTATTACCACGAGATGATGGGAACGGCCCCATAAAGTCTATGCCCCAAACGTCAAAGATCTCACATACTTGAATGATATTTTGTGGCATTTCATCTTTTTGTGAGGTTTTTCCTTGTCGTTGGCATGCATCACACGACTTCACAAGATCTTGTGCATCTCGGTAAATAGTAGGCCAAAAGAAGCCGGCATCAAACACCTTTTTAGCCGTGAGATTAGCATCGTGGTGACCACCCGTGGGTCCCTCATGGCAAGCTCTAAGGATGTTAGAAGCTTCGGTGCCAAATACACAACGTCGGATGATTTGATCCGCACACGTTCGAAACAAGTAAGGGTCGTTCCAAAAATAGAACTTGACATCACGAAAGAATTTTCGTTTTTCTTGAGTTGTCATACCCTTAATGATGAAGTTACCCGCATGGTAATTTGCAAAATCCGCAAACCATGGGGTAGAAGAATCAAGCTTAGAATTCACTACACCAAGTGTCTCGAGCGGAAATGTTTCGGTGATTTCCTTGGGCTCGTAAACACTTTGGTGAGGATCTTCTAAACGAGAGAGATGATCGGCCGCTAGATTCTCGGCTCCTTTTTTGTCAATGATGGTGTGATCAAATTCTTGAAGGAGGAGAATCCAACGAAGTAATCTCGGCTTAGCATCTTGCTTTGCCATGAGATACTTAATAGCCGAATGGTCCGTATACACTATGCATTTCGTCAAGACGAGATAAGGTCGAAATTTCTCAAATGCATACACCACGGCAAGGAATTCCTTTTCTGTTGTAGTGTATTTAAGTTGAGCCTCGGTCATCGTCTTGCTAGCATAGTGAATAGGCAAGAAGTGCTTATCATGACGTTGCCCCAAAACGACCCCTATAGCGTAATCACTAGCATCACACATTAGCTCAAAGGGGAGGTTCCAATTTGGAGCAACAAGAATGGGAGTTTCGGTAAGTTTCCTCTTAAGGATCTCAAAGGCTCGTACACAATCTTCGTCAAAGACAAAACGTGCCTCTTTTTCAAGAAGATGTGTAATGGGTCGAGAAATCTTCGAGAAATCCTTGATGAATCGACGATAAAAGCCCGCGTGGCCTAGGAAACTCCTAACTCCCTTTACGGTTTTGGGATGAGGTAATTTGGCGATGACGTCTACCTTAGCTTGATCTACCTCAATCCCCGCTTTCGAGACCTTGTGCCCTAAGACGATTCCACTCTTAACCATAAAATGACACTTTTCCCAATTGAGCACAAGGTTGGTTTCCTCACAACGTTTTAACATTCTCTCTAGATTCGATAAACACGAAGTGAAAGAATCACCAAACACGGAAAAGTCATCCATGAAGACTTCCATCGTCTTCTCGATCATATCATGAAAAATAGCCATCATGCATCGTTGAAAAGTTCCCGGTGCATTGCAAAGTCCGAATGGCATTCTACGATAGGCAAACGTTCCATATGGACACGTAAACGTAGTTTTTTCTTGATCACGAGGATCGATGGGAATTTGGAAGTAACCGGAAAAACCATCTAAAAAGCAATAGAAATTGTTTCCCGCAAGACGCTCCAACATTTGGTCCATGAAGGGCAAGGGAAAATGGTCTTTTCGAGTGGCTTCATTTAACTTTCGATAGTCAATGCACACTCTCCATCCGGTCACGAGTCTAGTGGGAATCAACTCGTTGGCATCGTTTGGCACAACGGTCATCCCTCCCTTTTTAGGGACACAATGAATAGGACTCACCCAAGGGCTATCGGAAATAGGGTAAATCATTCCCGCGCCAAGGAGTTTAAGGACCTCCTTTTTGATGACGTCGTGAATTTTGGGGTTCACCCTTCTTTGACATTGGATTTTGGGCTTGAAATCCTCCTCTATTAATATTTTGTGTGTACAAAATTTGGGATCGATTCCCTTAATTTCGGATAACTTCCACGCAATCGCCCCTTTATGATCCTTAAGAACATCGACAAGTGCGGTTTTTTCTTCATCCGAAAGTTCCTTCGCAATAATAACCGGCAACTTGTCGCCCTCCTCCAAATAGACATACTCCAGGTGAGGAGGTAAATCTTTCAACTCGAGGATAGGTGGTTCCTCAAGTGAAGATTTGGGCTCGATACTCATAACCTCCTCAGGTGGAGGAAATGGGAAATCGTTGAGAAAATCCTTGATAATCAAGAAGTCCTCATCGTTGTCGAGGTCTTCGTTACAAGTACGTGGAACATCGAATTCTTCCAACGTAAAACCACCACCTTCAAATGGAGTGAAGGTTGGTGTCGAATTATCGAGAATTGGATCTAACATAGTGGGATTGCCACTAGTTTCTTCATCACCAAAGCCTGAAACTTCTTGTGAAAATTCCTCGCAAACCACGTCGATCATATCAACGAGGTTTATGGTAGCAACGGAATAAACATGAGAAAGTTGAGAATTTTGAGTTGCGTTTATAACAAGTTCCTCATCGTTGAAACGTAAGGTGATCTTTCTAGCATGAACATCAATTAAAGCCATAGACGTATCTAAAAACGAACGACCTAAAATAAGAGGAACTTGAGGATCCGTGGGGATGTCAACAACAATAAAGTCTACGGGATAGTAGAACTTCCCCACTTTCACAAAAACGTCTTCCGCCAAACCACATGCAAGAATCGTGGAATGGTCGGCCAACTCAATAGACATTCGTGAAGGAGTAAGATTAGGAAGATTGAGCGACTTGTAGATTGCAAGTGGCATCAAGTTAATGCTAGCACCAAGATCGGCCAAGGCATAGCATTCTTCCATATCTTGAATTGCACAAGGGATCAAAAATTTACCGGGATCACCGACTTTTTGAGGTATGCGATTAAGATAAACCGACGAACAACTAGACATTTGGTGTAATTTTTCCTTGTTGTTCAACATACTCTTAAAGTTAGCGGCAAATCGAGGCATCATGACCAAAGCATCGGCGAAACTCACATTAAAATGCAAATCATGAAACATTTTCATAAAAAGCTCAAATTGATAATTGTCGCGCTCTTGTCGTTTCTCCTTCCTAAGTCTCGATGGGTAAGGCAAGGGTGGTGTGGGTTGGGGCATAGGCATTGCCTTTGGAATCTCGGGTTCCAAAATGGGTGATGGGTCAACCGTAGGTGTGGCATGAGCGGTACTTTGTGGGCTTGAAATATGCTCCTTTTCGACCACCACCTCGGGTTCTTCCTCAATTTCCTCCACTGTTGGAGTAATTGGTTGAGGAGTCGGTTCTTTAAGTGTCTTACCACTACGTGTGGTAATCACTTTCATCTCTTCCTTCGGGTTTGAAACGTTGTTACTAGGTAAACTACTCGAAGTAGAGGCTTTGTTCCCCATGACGGCTTCTAAAATGGCATTAAGCTTAGTATCAAAACTATGAAACTTCAAATCTTGACTAGCGGCTTTTTGGTCAATTCTTTGTTCAAGCCTAGCATGACTTTGCTCTATCTTGTTGTTTTGACCTCGAATTTGGTTAGCAAAATCATTTTTCAATTCATTTCTCATGGCTAGATTTTCCTTAACAAAATTAGCTAACTCCTTGGTGTTCTTAGCCGTGTCCCTAGCTTGATTAGCCAATTGCTCTTGTATGTTTTCCAAAATCTTATCATTTGCCGTGGCGTAATTCACAAAGTCCATTGGAAGTTCTTTAGTGTAAACATTTTGAAGACCTTGACTCGTGTTTTGAAAATTACGGTTTTGATATTGATTTTGCAATTGGCTACTACTACTCCCTTGATTCCCATAGTTGTTATTACCTTTGTAATTGTTCCTTTGATTGCTTTGGTAACCAACTTGATTGTTTCGATAATTGTTAGAATTTTGATTTGGTGGAAAACCCGGTGGAGTCAATTGATTAGTGCGAGGAACTTGACCGTTTTGGTTATAAGTTCCCGCGGCCGCGAAGGCACTCGAAGTGTTACCACCGTTGGTAATGCACTCGGAATAATCGTGAGCTCCACCACAATACATACAAGAAACCTCAACCGCTTTAATCGTAGCGCGAGCGGGTTGTTCACCAACTTTAAACTCAACTAACAATCCTTTCACTATATCAAAAATTTTGTTCTCCAAATTAGCCTCGATTTGACAAGCATCAACGGTGTGTGACAAACTAGGTGAAGACGAAGACGAAGTCTTACGAACACTCGACGTGCTACGAGGACTATACACCTTAGACCTATTCTCAATGATTAATAATGCTTCCTCGACCGTCTTACACAAAAAATTACCACCCGCGGCGGCATTAAGATAATCACGCTCATGATCGTTCAAGCCATTGTAAAACGTGTCTATTTGATGCAAGTCGGAAAAACCATGATGAGGACATTCGTGCAACATTTCCTTAAATCTATTCCAAGCCGTTGAAAAACTCTCATTATACTCTTGCGAAAACTTTGAAATCTCGTTTTTCAAGTGCGTAGTCTTAGAGGGCGGAAAAAAATTGGTTCACGAATTTTGAAACGAGATCCTTCCACGTCAATATAGAATTGGGTGGCTCTTTCTCTAACCAAATTTTTGCGGGCCCTGCTAAGGAATACGGAAAAAGCATCATCTTAATCGAGTCGTTAGAGACGTCCTTAAACTTGCACGTGGCGGTGAGACGATTAAATTGGCGAATGTGGTTATGAGGGTTGTCCTTTTCGTCACCTCGAAACTTGTTGTTTTGAATCATTGACAACAAACCCGTCTTAACCTCAAAATTCTCCGCAAGGATAGCGGGAATCACAATCGCTTCTCCATAACCCTCGGTGGGTGCTTGAAGTAACTCCATCATAGTTCGATTTGCCATGGGTGCTTCTTTCACTACAATGGGTTCGTCAATAGGAGACTCCTCACTAGAAGGAGTGGTGGATTTGTTTCTTCGTTTACGAGCACGTTTTGCTTTGGAGCGAGTTTGCATAAACGTCACGTACAACGAGAAGGCGAGCAAAGAAGATTCTTCTTGGTGTTTTTACTTTTTCAATTTTTTGTGGTTTTTGATTGTTTTTATCTTTTTTCGGATTTTTGGAATGTATTAGTAGACACAAATCTACAAATCTTCTCCTTAATCAAATCTCTCGATTAAAGAAGCCTCAAGGAATGAAAACGATCACGTGAAGTGAACGCCTTCGATGACTTTAGAACGATGGTGGAACACCAAATCGTTCAAGAGGGTTTAATCAAATGAAACCAAGAAAATGTATATGATACGTAAGTAATACTTTGGGCGGCAAAACCCTCGATTCACTCTCAAAATCAAATACGCACAAGCAAGCGGGGAAACGAGGCGGCGCGAAGCACTTAAGAGCCTTTTTCCTTAGGATATATTTTATAATATCCGCCTTATACCCACCTTATAGTTTGTATTTTCAAGATTAAGCTTCACGAAAGTATTTATCTATTTTTGCCTTTTTCTTTGGTTTGAGATTCGAATACAATGATTGGGTAATGACCTCCCAAGTCAAGGTTGTGATTTCTCACGTATTTGGAGTACTTGTAAATTTATTGTTCTACGTATACAATATAGTAATAGTATTCACAAAAAAACGAAAAACCGATAATACGTATTAGTAGAGTGCTACTAATACAATTACTTTTATGGCTATATATAAAAACAACAATGGTTCAACCAAAACACAACACACCTCCCCGGCAGCGGCGCCAAAATGATGTAGTGATTTGTATACCCTTTTAGGAAAAAGAGTGCACAAGTAGTGGTAAGCGTTAAGTGTCGGTTTAGGAAAACCGAGCACTAATGACCCAAGTGAAGTTCAAGTTCGTTTCCCAAGGAGGCAAGTGCGTTGTGTTAAGAGTTGATTAATGTTTGTGATTATATTGATTGAAAAAGAAATGAGATTAGGAAAGGAAGACGGTTACGAAAACGGATTAAACTACGACGAAAAAGGCGTAAACGTAAAACCGTAAATAGTGCCAAAAATAAAATTTACACCTAAAAATTCCTAAAAATTACAAAAAATCCCCAATAAAATTCTAAGAGTTTACAAAAAATCCAAACTTGCTAAAACCTTTTAATTAATTAGATAATGACTTTTTAATGCTAATTAAAGCCCTAAAAATCACTTTTAATTATTAAAAAGCCCTAAGCAAGATTTTATAGTTTGTAAACCTCAAAAATATCCTAATTAAGCTAAAAACTATTTTTAAAAATTTTAAAATCAAATTAAACTATTTTTAAACACTTAAAAACTATTAAAATCTATTAAATCTTAAATTAATTCTAGAAAATAATTGAAAAGTCCTAAAAAGATTTGGAAAGTAGTAAAACTCCTAAATAAGTGTCCTTAACCTAGGAAAATATAAAAACAAGAAAAAATAAAACTTCAATTTTTAATAATAAAATAATATTAAAATATTCAAAAAAAATAAAAAGTTTGTAAATAAATTCTAAAAAATTACCAAAAATCCTAAATGATGTAACTAAAACAAAAATGCAAACCAAATTTTCTAAAACCTATTTAATAATTTTATATTAAATTTTAAAGTTAGCTAAAAACCCTAAAATCTAATAAAATTAAAAATAAGCTAAATTGAAAACCTAATAAGCTGTAAACCTCAAAAATATGATTAAAAACCTAAAAACTATTTTTTCAGATTTTTAATATGCTTTTTACTATTTTTAAATTACTAAAAACTATTTTAAAATTAAAATAATTATCAAAAATAATAAAATAATGCTAAAAATAATCTACCAATTTTAAAAATCCTAATTTACTCTAATAAACAGAAGAAAAATGAAAAAGTTGGAAAAATATTAATTTTACCACTAAAAGACAAAAACAGCTTAATTAAAACCCTAATTAACTTAAATTAATTCTGAAAATTAATAAAAGGATGAACAGTGAAATCTTTTTTAACCAAAAATCTTAAAATAATATTCTAAGTCCAAGAAAATTGATTAAACTGAAAAATATTACTTTTTAGCACTAAAAGGCAAAAAACAGAAATATTAAAGTTAATTAAAAATGCAATAAAACCTAAAAA
This sequence comes from Glebionis coronaria, assembly GCA_025667525.1. NCBI lineage: Eukaryota > Viridiplantae > Streptophyta > Magnoliopsida > Asterales > Asteraceae > Glebionis > Glebionis coronaria. The sequence continues at coordinate 486,300,190 of CM046876.1, read as the reverse complement.
TTACCAAATGAACAGTAATTAAAAATTTAATTAAACAGAAAAATCCTAAATTAAATAAGAAAAATAATAAAACTGGTTTGAAGGTCTAACTCAACTTTTTAAGCACTAAAGACAAAAAAGAAAGAAATCAGATAGTGACATGTGTTGGTGTTTGTCTACTAGTGAAGCAGTGGTAAAAATGATACTAGCAGTGGGAAAGGAGTTCCCACTGACAGTGTTAATTTTTGGTCTGTTTTTCAATAAGCTTAGGAAAGCTTATTTTGATAGCTTATTTGGGACAAAAAGGCACCCTTATACTCTTTGGAGTATAAGGAGTCAGATTATACAAAATAAACAAGAAATCACTTAACAAAATAAGCACCAATTAAGCCAAAAAGTTTCTGATTAAGCAATAAGTCAGGTCTGTGAACAGCAAACACAAGTTTCATGCACAAATCCAAATTTCAAGGCCTTATAACTTGAAAATAAGCTCACCAGCATGCATACAAATGACACACAATCCTCAGACAACCTATAATCTAACAGCTTAACAAACTTCAAGCACAAATTTCAGGAAAAACAAGCAGATTATGGCAGTGACAGATTTATGCTAACTTTTCAACTTTTTTAACACATGACTTGTTTTAAAACTTAACCAAAATGAAAGCTAAACCACACACTACCTATTTCTACCCTATTGAAAGTATCTAACACGTTTTAAGCACACTTAATGAATTTTTTACCCTACTTAACCCTTTACCCAAACACACCTTTAAATCTGAAAATGAAATTTTTTCAAAGCAATACAAGTCAAACCCTATCCTAACTGATATACTAACTTCTAAACATGTATACTAACATCAATTAAGCAAATCCAAACAATCTTGACAACAATTAAGCAGATTTTTCAAGCAAATCACATGAGCACCAAAAAATTGAAAATTGAAAGGAAACAAAAAGCTACCTTAAGGGACCTACATCCAGGTCCCTTAGTGGCTTAGAAACCACCTCCAATAGACCCGGGTCTATGCAGGACCTTGGCCGACAAGTGAGCTATGATGAATCCTGCTAAGAGAGAAGGAGCAAACAAAACAATACAATAACTGATTTTTTTTTACTTTTATATATATTTTTTCTTTCTTTTTAAAATAAAACAACTGTAACTTGATTAATCATTGAACATGAATTCAACCCAAAGATCCTCACCAACCAGCTAAAATGAAAACAAATTTCCAAAACAACTTATCATGAACTTAAAAGCAACTTGCAGAATGAACCTTGAACACACTCACTTTTGATAACTTAAAACGTTAATTTAAAGAAAATAAAGGGTACTCAGTATATTTTTAAAACCAAAACTTTCATATATCATTCAAGGATATTACAAGATAATTTTCAAAAAAAACTGAGACAAGAAAAAAAAAACTAAGCCAAAACCCTAGTGCCTTTTATAGGCTTACAATGATGGTTCTAGAAAGTAATAACCCTAATGCTGAACTTCCCAATAAGCCCTTGGTCGAATCTGGAATATGCCAATTTGATGCCATCTTTCAAATCGTCCATGTGAAATTGTTGGAGTTTTGTGTATGCCAGCAGTTAAAACATGATCTTGGACGTTGGTTTCATCTTGGGGACCAAGGAGAAGGATCCTACACGTTGGTTTGGTCGGGTTTTGGGGTTGTGGGAAAGAGACGGGTGCAGGGGAGGTACAGGGTGGGGTCCACAGGACATGTGAGTATGTTTTGTGAGGTGGGAAAAAGTGAGGTGAAGGTTAATTAGGGTTCTGAAACTAATCATCAAAAACCCTCTTGATTTAGGAGGTCAATTGATTTAGGGTTCATGGAGTAAAAAGGTTTAGCAGGTTTGAGTTTAATCTAAATTGGGATTAAACAAATTTAAAAAAAAGTTAAGGTGGGAAATGAGATGGGTTGACCATTTGACTGGTTATTAAGTAAAACCGGGTTGTGGGTATGGACGGGTAGGGTTAATGGGTTGGTGGGTGGGGCAGGGTGACGTGTAGGGATATGAGTGGTGGAGGAGGTTTGGTGGTTTGGCAAAAACAGTCCCCAAACTTCTTTCTTGTCTTCACTTTGTATAAAATAGCACCAATCTTCCATTCCCTTTGTAATAACTTTGCTGATTTGTCATTTTTGGCACAATCTTTTTATAAACTTGTTCCAAGGGTTTCTTTTGTACTTTTCTTCATTCTTCAAGGATTGAACTTGTAATATCTTGATAATTTAGGGACCTTTCTTGTACAATTGACATTTGGAGGGTCAATTATGATAAGTTCTTCAAAGATGAGGGACCAAAGTTGCCAATCTTCAATTCTTCAAGGGTCTTTTTGCAATTTTCCAAACTTGGGCCCGGTTCATTGTGCGGCTTCGTTTCCCGTGTTCGTTTTTGAATGATTCTTGTGATCTTTTGCCATTTCCTCAATATCCGTACCTAAAAATACACAAGTAACAAACACGAGCATATATTTGGTATATTTGATGATATTTAATGCATTTTAAGCTCGATTTGGATGATGAGACCATGTATAAAATCCGTCTCATCAGTGCCCAAGAAGGGCGGAATAACCGTTGTTTCCAATGAAGACAACGAGTTGATTCCCACTCGTCTCGTTACTGGGTGGAGAGTTTGTATTGATTATCGCAAGCTCAATGATGCCACGAGAAAAGATCACTTTCCTCTTCCCTTCATGGATCAAATGCTCGAGCGTCTAGCTGGTAATGATTATTACTGCTTTTTAGAAGGTTTCTCTAGGTATTTTCAAATTCCTATCGATCCCAATGACCAAGAAAAGACCACATTCACTTGTCCCTATGGAAAATTTGCTTACAAACGCATGCCTTTTGGTTTATGTAATGATCCTGGGACGTTCCAAAGGTGTATGATGGCTATATTCCATGACATGGTGGAAGACACTATGGAAGTATTCATGGATGATTTCTTGGTTCATGGCGACTCTTTCTCTGCTTGCCTTGCCAATTTAGAACGTATGCTTAAGCGGTGTGAAGACACTCGCCTTGTTCTTAATTGGGAAAATGCCATTTCATGGTAAAAGAGGGCATCGTGCTAGGACAGAAGATCTCCAAAGCCGGTCTTGAAGTAGACCGTGCTAAAGTCGATGTTATCGCTAAGTTGCCTCCACCTTCAACCGTGAAGGGTGTGAGAAGTTTCCTTGGTCATGCGGGCTTCTACCGTCGATTCATCAAAGATTTTTCTCAAATCGCTCGCCCGATGACCCACCTCTTGGAAAAAGATACTCCTTTTATCTTTTCCAAAGAGTGTATCGAAGCCTTCAACTCGCTTAAGGATAAGCTAACTAAGGCACCCGTCTTAGTCACCCCTAATTGGGAGCTGCCTTTCGAGTTGATGTGCGATGCTAGTGACTTTGCTATTGGAGCGGTTTTGGGCCAAAGAGTGAACAAACACTTCCAACCAATCCATTACGCTAGCAAGACAATGACTGGGGCTCAATTGCATTACACGACAACCGAAAAAGAGCTTTTAGCAGTTGTCTATGCCTTTGAAAAGTTCCGCCCCTATCTTGTCCTTTCCACCACAATCGTTTACACCGATCATTCCGCGTTGAAGTACTTGTTGACTAAACAAGATTCTAAACCAAGACTTCTTCGCTGGGTTTTGCTACTCCAAGAATTTAAAATCGAAATTCGCGATAAAAAAGGAGCTGAAAACCTAGCCGCGGATCATCTCAGTAGACTTGAGGATCCTTACCAAGGGGATCATCCGAACAAAGAAATCAATGATTCTTTTCCCTTGGAGACCTTAATGTCTATCAACTCGACTGCTGATGAAACCCCGTGGTTTGCGGACATTGCAAACTACTTGGCGGGTGGAATTCTCGTGGACGGGTTAACATCCCAGAAAAAGAAGAAGTTCTTTAACGACATTAAGACTTACTTTTGGGATGACCCGTATCTTTTCAAACAATGTGCCGACTTGATTATTCGCCGATGTGTTGATGGACCGGCAGCTTTAGAAATCCTTGACGCTTGCCACAAAGGACCCACCGGTGGTCACTTTGGTCCCAACTACACCGCCAAAAAAGTGTTTGAATCGGGATTTTATTGGCCCACCATTTACCGTGATGCTCACGAGATGGTTAAACATTGTGATGCTTGCCAAAAACAAGGCAAGATCACACATAAAGACGAGATGCCTCAGAATTTCATACAAGAATGTGAAATCTTTGATGTTTGGGGTATCGACTTTATGGGGTCATTCCCTTCATCTAAAGGAAACAAATACATCCTTGTAGCCGTTGACTACGTTTCAAAGTGGGTTGAAGCCAAAGCTTTACCTACTAATGACGCAAGGGTGGTTTGTAACTTTTTGAAATCGCTATTCGCTAGATCCGGTGTGCCTCGTGCCATTATTAGTGATCGCGGGACTCATTTTTGCAATGACCAATTTGCTAGAGTCATGGCTAAGTACGGTGTAAATCATCGTCTTTCCACCGCTTACCACCCACAAACTAATGGCCAGGCTGAAATATCCAACCGAGGATTAAAGCGAATTCTCGAAAGAACCGTGGGAGAGCATCGTGCCTCATTGGCTGATAAACTTGATGATGCTTTGTGGGCTTTCTGTACCGCATACAAGACTCCGATTGGTTGTACACCATATCGTCTCGTGTACGGGAAAGCGTGCCACCTCCCCATTGAGTTGGAGCACAAGGCTTACTTGTCCTTGAAGTGGGCTAATTTCGATATCAACAAAGCCGGTGACCTACGCAAGATCCAACTCAATGAGCTGAATGAACTCCGTAATGAGGCTTATGAAAATTCTTTGATCTATAAGGAGAAGACTAAGCTCATTCACGACTCCAAGAGATTAAGAACCGAGAGTTCCAAGTTGGAGACAAAGTTTTACTCTTTAACTCTCGGTTAAAAATCTTTTCGGGCAAGCTGAAATCTCGTTGGTCCGGCCCATTCACCATTGCCCAAATTTTTCCATATGGTACTCTCGAGCTCGCTCAACCTAATGGACCAAATTTTAAGGTGAATGGCCAACGAGTGAAGTTGTACTTTGGTGAGGACATCTCTCAGGAGATGATTCCATCCCTCACCACATTCCCCATGAACTAATTTTGGGTCGAGTCAGGCTCGTGACTCGATTATCAAAAACAAGCGCTCCTCGAGAGGCAACCCGAGTATCTATCCTTTTATGTTTTAACCTCCTAAGTGTAGGGGGACCTATATAGGTGTTTGTATTTGTGTGGTTATGTGATTACAGGGATGAATGAACTCTTGGAACCTTTGAAGAACCGTGCTCCCGTGTTATCCGAAATCCGGTTCTATCTCTCAACTATCGTGATTCAATTTTCTTCATACTCACATTTGAAATTGATCACTTTAGTCGTCTGTTCCGTAACTTGAGTTAACCAACGTGCACAATGTCATAAGTGTAGGGGAGACTTTTCCCACATGCTTAAAAATTGAGGACAATGTTTATCTTAAGTGTAGGGGGGACTTCTATCGAAGTTTTAAGTGGACTTTTCCATGAAAATGCCTTCATCTAACCAGAAAATCATCTTTTTCAACATTTTTCAAATTTTTAATTAACTTTGGCCATGTAGTCGTAATTTTTAAATTTTTATCGTTGCTTTCATATGTATATATCCCGCAATAAAGTCAAAAATATTAATAAATTGGTGTAGCTAGTTTAGAAGTCTTTGACATATTAGGCCTGTTGCGATTATTTTGACTCAACCCGAATAGACTTATTCAAGTTTATTCTAGCTAGTATCCTTAACCATGTAGACCTTAATTGGTTTATTAGGCTAAGCATCCACGAGTCTCATTACTTGAGATTTTAAATTGTGGAGAACGAGAAATGATAGAGTCAATTATAAGTCGGTATTCTTGCGCAAGCTCACTTGGTGTAATTATTTGCCTATTCTCCCATCACTTGCTAATAATTTATCTGCAATAAGTAAGGTCGTACGATTTGAAAAGTTACTTAGCTTCTAGCCCAAGATCGTTTAAAAGTTGCTCGGTAATGATAAGAGTTCATAGCCAAGGCATAACTTATGAAGCGGGGCGCGAAGATTGGCGAGTCCGAAAAGGCCCTAACAAGGCATGAGGATTCAATTTTATTGCTGAAGATCCAAAGTGATGTGAAAAGCATTATTCCCAAAATCAATATGAAGGATCAAGACTCACGACGAAAAGCAATCAACTCCCATAAAGATTATGGAGAAGTCTATCCGAAAAGACCCTAACAAGGTATGAGGATAAATAGATCCAAGTCCGAAAAGGAGGCGGATCGTTGTATCTCAAAATATCAATTAGAGATTTAAGAAATAATCATGAAGTCGTGGTCAACAAAGTTGGAGTACCCCTCAAAAGTCTCCAAGTGAAGAAACTCTATAACGAAGAGAAGACCATTATCTCAAGAACGTCTCTCAAGATATGAAGTATGAAGTACATGCCAAATATCGGCCCGAGAAAGGTCTCAAATCGTGAACCGAGTTATGCCAAGATATGAACTTTTTGATATCCCGAGAAGCAGTTTTAAGAGATTTTGTCCTTTAGCTAACTATTGATGAAATCGTCCTACTTTGCTTTCAGTCTAAATAACTATCGAAATAAGTCCAAAAAGGCATCTTCATGACCATTCTAAGACAAAAATAAAATATAAGAGATACACCTAGGAATAAGGGAGTTTAAGCATATAATTAAGCCATGTGAGTAAGTGTTTGATTTGCTAACTTATAATAACAATGATCTCGTTTTTAAGCTTAGTTTGGGGAACGTGAAACTTGAGGGTGATGAATCGTCGCAGCACCGAAGCCCTAATGTAAGTCTTAGATCCCTTTGCAAGTTATTTCCACATAACTATTTTCTATCATTTTGTCTACTTTAAAGTTTGAATTTCTCTTAGTACTTTAATTTTTGTTTAGTAGTATTTTAATAAGGCCAAGGTTGATTGATCATGAGAAAAGTGTAAACTTGCTTTATCGCTAAGCATTGCATGAGGGCATGGCAATGGTTAAGTGTAGGGGATTTGATAGGTGTGAAAACACCCATCCTTTTACCACTTAATTCTGGCTAAAACGAGACCAAAACATGTATTTAATATCATTTGTTTGGAATTATGCGTGGTTTTTGTGTTTATTGCGTTTTCAGAGTCAACCGGATGAATATTGAAGAAAACATGGGATTGCACGGGTTTTATCGAGGAAAAAGACTCAAGACGAAGTCTATTGTCCAAGAGATGCAAAAGATTTGAAGTCGTTGTGCCTATTTGAAGATTTATCGAAAGATGGAAGATTCATATATGTCGAAGAACTCGAGTCTATTAAACAAAAGATTATAAGACGAGTTGGAATTATTCACCGACACTTCTCAAATCCGGGTCGGAAACGTTTATTTAGAAGAAACGTAAAGACTAAAGAAGAGAGAAGAAAAGAAGCCCAAAACCGAGCCCATTCACAAAGCCCACAAGACATGCCTATAAATAGGACTTCACTTCACAAATTTGGAACACTTAGTTAGTCTTAGTTAGTTTTTAGTTTTTCATTTTCTCTAGTTTTAGAGAGAGAAAGTTCTAAACTTTCTCTCACTAGTTTTCATCTTTTTCTCTTTCAAGATCAAACCTTTGTATTGTTTTTCATTAATCAAGTTTAATTTCAAGCTTTTAATCTTTAATCTTATTCTACCTTTCTTTGATTTTGATTGATTTTGGTACAAATCTCGTATGATCCGTGTTGTTCATCAAAGATTTTGTGCTTAAAAAGTTAATCTTTTTATGTTTCCTTAAGGTTCTACACGATTAAGCTTTAAGATCTTTGTGCTTATTGGCTTATTTGTGAGTTTAGCTTATTTACTTTTTGATGTTTTTATAAAAAGTTCATCTTTTTACTATTTGATTTAAAAGTTTGCTTATTTTATATTTGGATATGTTGTATTTGTGCTTATTTGATCCGCTTAATATTAGATTCGTTCTAGATTTTGGAGTTAGCTTAATCAAATAGCTTATTTCCTTGGCTTAAGTTTCGGATCAACATAGTTTTCGGAAAGGGCAAAGCCCTTTTTCCGACCGGGTATTCCGACCAAGCAGCACCCCTTATTCCGAGCTATAGATCGGAAAAGGGTTTTAACATATTCCGATCGTTTGGTTTTGACTTATTCCGATTGGGGTATTTTTGGAGTATTCCGATTTAGCTGATGTCCATTATTCCGATTAGTGAAGTTCGAAACATTCCGACTGGATTTGGTATTCGCATATTCCGATTGGGGGTCTTGTGAGCATTCCGATCACCATTAATTCCCAATATTCCGATCTGGATCTTTTATTTAATATTCCGATTTGCACTTCTGTTTGAACATTCCGATTAGAACAATTTGTATTATTCCGATTGCATCCCTTTCCCATATTCTGATCAGTAGATCGGAATATATTCCGATCTTACTTTCTTTTAGTATTTTTCGACTAAGTTCATGTTCCTACAAAGTTTTCCAAGTTTTAGTTTTTATTGAATGTTCATTTATTTTTCTAATATAATCCTTAAAGTTTTCAAGCATTTATTTTTAAACTCGTCTATTTAGTTTAATCTTTCAAAGTTTTAATTTTACTCTACGACACTTACTTAATTGTTATTAGTTCAGAATAGATAAACAAACCAACTCCTTTTTTATTAACCAAGAACAAATCATTCCACTTAGAACCGAGATCAATTCGAGGAGATACCGAGAACAAAATCTGAACCCCAAGCAAAATCCATGTATCAAACTACCTCGACCAAATCACTTTCCCCAATGATAATTAGTATTGAGGGGATCGAGTCGAGCTCATGAATCGGTAATCAAAAACGAGGTGCCTCGTGGGGGAGTCCCATGCTTATCCTATGTACATATTATCGCTTTCTAATGTAGTAACGTGTTGGGATTTGTGCCCTTCCAACCTTTGTTCCGTGGTTGTTTGTGAATTGTGGACTTTAGATGATCATGATCTTCACGATTGGAGCCTCTCGTGTTCGTTTTATGGGAGCACTAGATCGTTTGCTTTGAAGACTTTCTCAATATCCAAATGATATATCCTTTGATGTTCTAACCTTAGGTTTTTAGCACACTTCATAAACGGCTATTAATTTAATGGTTACACCCTTTCCATGCTAGATTAGGCATTCGACTACGTCTCCAGTATGGGGGTGTTTGCACCCCTAGACTCGAAACATTGAGGACAATGTTTAACTTTAGTATGGGGGGGGGGTGAATAGATACTTGCCTTGCTAAACCTTCACGCTTTCCAAAGTTTATCTTTTTGTTTATCGTTTTGTTGCAAAATAAGGCAAAAATGGCCAAATTTTAAAATTTTTCTCATGTTTTATAAGTGTTTGAAGACACGAATGTAGGTTTTCCGACGGAGAGAATAAGAGTAATTTTTGACTCGACCGTACGTGTAGAGGACTTAGCTTTGATTCCTTAACATCACATTAGGCTTTGTCTCTTAAATAAGAATGAGAAATGATAGGGTTAATTATAAGTTACTATACTAAACGTAGAGTACTCGTATTCTTTCAAAAACTCATGTGTTCTCGTTATTTGCTTATTCTCCCTTCGCATGTAAATATTTTTTGCTTAATAAATATTGACTTAGCGGTTTAGTCTTGATTGTTGGGTTTCTAGTCTTTTCTAGTAGCTTCCGTGTAATTAAATTGGGAAGACATTAAGGTATCGCCAGCGTCACGGTTTTGAAGTATTGGCACCCGAATAATCAAAAGCTTCACCCAATAATAAGATTTCAAGTGCTCACCTAAATCAAGCAAACAATTTGAAGCCCCACAAGGCCGAAAAATCTATGCAAAATTGAAAGTGAATCAAGCCTTAATCTTTGAAGCTTTAAAGATCTAAAATTCGCCTTAGCGTGAGGATATACGTCTTTGGCTAATAAAACTACCGATGAGGTGGATAATAAAAGGCAAGGCAAGACCGAAGTCATAATAAAAGCTTCATGGCGAAGTTGAATAAAATATGGAGGTAAACCAAAGATAATAAGGCCCTTCCGTTAGGGGGCGTATAAAAGTCATGGTAATAAGTCTCATGTTCAAAACCGTTATAAAACCGTGTTTATCGATTCTTCTTGTCAACTTAATTTTTTGACATCGTTGTCTATTGGGAGGGGTTATTGATTTGATGGTCTTGGTTACACCGTTAGGACTCTATTTTTAGACCTAAATCTCTATTATCGCATAAGTCAAACAATGTATCCTCGTGAAACATTCAAGACAAAATAAAATATAAGAGATACAACTTAGGAATAATGGGAGGATAAGTACGTGATTAGGGCATATGAGTAGTGTTAGCATTACTAACTTATAATGACAATGATCTCGTTGCACGCTTGGCATGGAATTGGGGTGAAAATCGAGGACGATGAAATTATTTCTAACGAAGCATTCACGTGTTCTTATTCTATGAACCTAAACATCCCATTTTGCGATGAAAATCATACATTATGTCTAAAACACAAGTAGTAGTAGCAATAGTAGTAGTGTAGCTAGTTTATCATTCAATAAAGTGAATAAAAATGAATTTTGGAGGTGCTACGATACTTTATTCTAGCATTACGTGAGGGCACGACAATGGTTTAGTATGGGGGAGTGATGAGACTACTTTTATACATAGTCTCATAGTCCAAATAGGTCTTAAAATGCATTAAATATAATCAAAATACCCATATATACATGCTTGTGTTTGTTTCTTGTGTATTTTAGGTACGGATATTGAGAAAATGACAAAATATCACAAGAATCATGCAAAAACGAACACGGGAAACAAAGCCGCACAATGAACCAAGCCCTAATGAAGAATATTCCCAAGAAAACCCTTGAATATTTGAAGAATTATGAAGAAGGGTCCTCCAATATGGAAGAATTGACACTTTATACCCTTGTATCTTCATAATTACAAGTTTGGTCCCTAAAGTTTGTCAAAATTACAAAAAGGGCCCTCCACTTTGAAGATTTGGCAAGTTTAGCCACTCAACAAAGCTAAATTGTCAACCAATATCCTCCACAAAGTCAAACATATCATGAAGTCCTTCAAAGTACAAGAAATTACAAGTTTGGTCCTTTGAAAATCCCAAAGTTACAAAAAGGACCCTTGACTTTTAACATTTGGCAAGAATGGTCCCTCATCAAACAAGACTTGGAAAATTCAGTCCTTCAAAATATCAAATAGGCAAGTCAAGACCATTATCCATCAACAAAATTACAAAACAGTCCCTCAAAAATCACAAAATGGCAAGAATTACCCCTGAATTCACTTTACAAAATGTTTTGGGGCAAAAGTGTAAAGATGCAAAAGTTGATAAAGCTTATTTGGGCGTTGACAAGGTTTTGAATGGAAATGACAAGTTGTGCAAACTTAGGGGTTTAATGCTGGCCAGACAACATTGTAACCTTAACCAATATCATCCTGCCACGTGCCCCACTTTCTCCCCTCCACCAATCACAACTCACCCTTTGTCCACATCAGATCCCAGTCACTAATATTTATTAACTAATCCTAACAGATTAGTTTAAACTTGGCGCTAAACACCTATTTAAAAAACCAAACGGATTAAAAACATGTTCTTGGTGTTGTTGGTGTAAATTAGGCATTTGCTAATTACCAACAATTAAACCCCCACATTGTGCAGATTTGTGATTAAGGGTTTTCTAATCACATCCCAACCTTAAACTTGGACACCTCATCACCCCATTTGTCTCCTTGTGACTCCCCTGCTACAAACTCATGCATACTGCCAAAAAGGTGGCAGTAATCCAATGTTGGAGAATTCAGCTTACATCCTAAGCTTCATACAAACCTTTGGATCACCTTTACACTTGCCAGCTGCCACTAAACAACAAGAAGAGTCACATGATTCAAACAAGCTTCAAGGGCATTTTTGGAAGATCACAACTAGGGTTTACGTTTTCCTTTGCATTTCTAGATACATTGTATGCCTATATAAAGGCCCTAGGACTTTACATTTCAGCTGCTTTTGGTTTTTCCTTGTTCATGCACTTGTAAATCCTATTTTCAGATTTATGAAATTGTGTTAAGTGTGTTGAAGAAAGACCAAGTGCCATCTTATTTATGCTTGTTTATGTTCTTTGTTTACTTAATTTGAATCAAAAACCTGTTTTCAAAAGAGGAGTGTGCAAAAGTTTGCACATTTTCTTCATTTTCTTGATATTTTGCTAAGTTCTTGTTCTATCTTGGAATTCTTGGGCTATAGGGCTGATAAATAGCATCCTGATATTGTGTTATCAAGGTGTGGTGAAGCTTATAACTTGGGGATAATCAAGTGTGGAGGACAAGAGTTGCATCAATCAAGGATTTTTCAAGTTTCTGTTTTTATAATCTTGCTTCTAACTTTGTTAATTCTTAGCAGGCTTTGTTGTGGAAGCTTGTGCTTGTTCTTGCTAGCACATAAGCTCAAAATCCGTGGGTGTGGATGTACATCCATGAGGTACACACCCTTAATCCCAAAATCTGATAATATTTTGGATATTTGCGATATTTGAGTGTTGCCTATGTTCTTGTGTATTTTGTGGCTTAAAACTGCTTGAATCTGTTCATCTTAGTTGTTATTGTGTTTATTTGGGCTTGGGTGGTCTTGAATCTCACTTTTCCTTTGAAAAAAATTGGTTTTCAAAAGTTAAAGGGGTGTTTGGGATTACCTGTTTGTGATTGCATCTTGTTGTTAGAAGTTAGTATTTGTGCTTAGTATCTGATATACACTTGTTTGAGAGTGTTTTGCTGCAAGTTTTGTGGTTTGAAACCTTGAATCAAAGATTGTGCTATAACTTTGTGAGTTTGACTATTTTTGACCTAAAATTTTGGGAAAACCTAGAGTTTATGCATGTTTAGGGATAAAATCTGTTGAAACATCATCAATATAACATATTTGATAGATTTGAGGTGTTAAATCTGGCTTGTGTGTCAAATACATCAGCAAAGTGATAAACTGCATGTTCTTGTGTTCATCAGTAACTTAAGGTGCTTGAATCATGCTTAATTCTTTGAATCATTGCATGAAACCTGTTTAGACTTGCTTATTTGAGTTTAATATAGCTTGTGTATGCATTTGGTTGAATTTGGCTGGCTGAATTGTGCTAAAATTGCTTTTTGAACCCTAACTGCTTACTTGTTCATGTCTGTGCTTGATCTGGTACTTATTTGATTAATCTGTGCAAATTGGGTGATTGTGTTTGTGAATCTTTGATTGTTATTGACTCCTTATGATCCAAAGATCATTTGGGTGCCTTTGTGTAATCTGAATCCAAGAAAAGTTCACTAAAGACAAAAAAGTTTTTAAGTCAAGCAGTGGGAAAAGTTCCCACTGCTCAACACCCAAAACTAGCCCCTGCTAGTGTTAATTTGTCATCAGCTTATCAATAAGCTATTTTAGCTTATCCAGACTTGCAACAACTCATTTTTTGTGATAGATCTTCATTATTTGACCCATTTGACTAGACTGGAGCTTATTGGACTTTGACTTTGACTTTTTGCTAGGAAACCAACTTATTTGACTTTTACATAAGTGCTTATTTGCTTTTTCCAGCTTATTGAGTCAGCTTATTTGAAAACTTTTTGTTGATTTTGCTTAGTTAAGTCATTTCAAAGCTTTTGGAACTTGAATAAGCACTTGGGGTGGCCTAGAACTCAAAAACGACTATTTTGTCGTTTTCTATAGATTGCTTATTGCATTTTCAGGCTTATTCCTTGGGCTTATTTCAAATTTTTTTTGCAGAAGTCTTATTTAGGACAAAAGAAGCTTGTGTGTCAAATTTTAGCTTATGGCATTGGCTTATAGCTTAATGGGCCAAAAAGCCCGTTAAGAATAAGCTGCTTGGTATAAGTTAGCTTATTTCACACTTTCAGGTTTTGGGCCTTTGGAAAAAGTTGTTTAAAATAAAATTTTGAGTCAAATAGTGCTTTTGGGCTTATTTTGGACACTTTTTTATATTGGGCCCAATTTTGGCCCAATAGTGGACTGTTTTTGGTTTAGCCCATTTTCTAGGCCCAATAGGGGTATTTAGGTCATTTCACTTTCATTTCTGAGTTATTTAGGTTAAATTTAGCTAGTTTGCAAGTTTTTAGAATTTTTAGGATTTTTGGATTTTTATTAATATTTTAATATTATTTTATTATTAAAATTAAAAGTCTGATTTTTTAAGTTTTTATATTTTTCCTAGATTGTAGACACTTAATTAGGAATTTTGCATCTTTCTAAATATTTTTAAGGTCTTTTAATTATTTTCTAGAATTAATTTAAGTTTTAATTGATTTTAATAGTTTTTAATTGTTTAAAAATAGTTTTATTTGGTTTTAAAATTTTGAAAAATACTTTTTAGCTTAATTAGAGTATTTTTGAGGTTTACAAACTTTAAAATCTTGTTGGGGACTTTTTAATAGTTAATTTTGATTTTTAGGGCTTTAACTAGCATTAAAAAGTCATTATTTAATTAATTAAAAAGTTTTGGCAAGTTTGGATTTTTTGTAAACTCTTAGAATATTATTGTGGATTTTTGGTAATTTTTAGGAATTTTTAGGGTAAAATTTTAATTTTGGTGCTTTTTACGATTTTACGTGTACGCCTTTTTCGTCTTAGTTTAATCCGTCTTCGTAACCGTCATTCTCTTCTAATCCCCTTTCTATTTATCTTTCTCAAAAGTATAATCACAAATTAATCAAAGTCATTACACACATAACACACTAGCCTCCTCGAGAACGAACTCACTTTAGGGTCATTAATACACGGTTTTCCTAAATCGTCGTGCTTACCCTATTTTGGTACTCTTTTCCTAAAGGGTATACAAAAACTACTACATCAATGCATACAAACTAAGTGTTTCCAAAATCTTAGGTCAAAACAAGCAGATTTCCAAATTTTATAGGACAATCAAGATTTTGATGTTTAAAAGCCAAGAACTTGCAGCAATTAGCTCTCAACCAAGTATATAACAGATACTAACACAAATAAACAACAAACAATAACTCAAATCCAATTTGTGAACTTAAACAGGTTAACCCAAACACCCCTTAACTTTTTTAAATCCAAATTTAACAAAGAAAGTGTGTGATTCAGTGTTACCCAATCCCAATCTAACACAATAACAACTATATTATGCAGTATCAAGCACTTATAAGCCACAAATATAACAAGAACAACATCAGAACTAAAAATCACAAAAATCAAGTACTTTATCAACTTTTTGAGAAAAGGACTCAAACCTCATGAATGTACATCCACACTCACAAATTTTTGAGCTTGTGTGCCTAGCAAAACAAGGCACAAGCTTCCACCACAAGGCTGCTAAGAATCACAAGGTTAGAACATAAAATATGAAAAACAGAAAAGTTGAAAAAGCTTGATTAATGCAACCTTTGTACCCACTCTTTGATTATCCCCAAACCACAAGCTCCCAACACCTTGATAAGCTCCTTATCAGGGTGTTTAGATCACTTGTAATCCAAAAATTCCAAAGATGTACCAAAGACTTAGCAAAATATCAAGTTTTTGGAAAACTTGGCAATTTCTTACACAAGATTTAAAAACAGGTTTTGAAACTTCAAAATCATAAACATAAAACATAAACAAGCATAGAATAAGGTTGGCACTTGGATTTCTTCAACAATTCAAACACGTTTTCATTAAGATTAAAAAAGGATTTACAGAAATGTGAACAATGGAAAAACCAAGAGTAGGGCTCAAAGTGAAACCCTAATGCCTTTATATAGGCTACAAACTAAGCTAAGGAAGCATAAAAACGTAACCTTAATGCTCGTGAAGTCCCTGAAATGCCCCTTGAGTTTTGAATCTATCTTGAACATGTGAGTTATCTTTGGCAGCTTGTGAGGGTGTAAAAGGTGGTGGAATTTGATCAAGGGCTCACATTAAGCTTAGGATCAAAGCAGTTTTGTTGGGCGTCAGATGGCTGTCAACTTTTGGCATTTTCTTCAAAACGTATGCATGGGGGTTTATCATGTGACTTGTTTGTTGGTGATGTGGCAAATTTAAGGTTTGGGATATGATTAACATCCCCTTAATCATAATTCTGGATAATATGGTGGGTTAATTTTTGCTTAAACACAAATACCCAATTTGTGTTCTTGAGTGAATAGTGGGTGTTTAATCTTGTTTGGAGTTTAAATATTTGTTAACCGTGTTTTTTAAACTTAATAAATTAAGTTAGTTAAAAACCGGTTAAGTGGAAGGTGACATGGATGAAGGGTGGGTTGTGATTGGAGGAGAGTGTGTAGTAGGGCACGTGGCATCCCATGGTTGATTAAGGTAAGGTTTAATGTTTGACAGCTTAAGTCCCTCACTTCTTCCCTTTCTTTCACTTTGTGTTTAAATAACCAAAACTCAGATTCCTTTGTTAATGAAGTTTGGTTTTTCACACTTTTGCCCCAAATATTTTTCCAAAGTATTTTCAGGGGTATTTCTTGCCAATTGATGATTCTTGAAGGGCTGTTTTGGCATTTTCTTCAAAGATTATGGTCTTGACTTGTATGATTGACTTTTTGTAGGACTAATATTGACAAGTCTTTATTTTTGAGGGACCATTCTTGCCAATTCTTCAAAGTGGAGGGTCCTTTTTGTAAATTTGACAAACTTTAAGGACCAAACTTGTAATTATGAATAAACAAAGGTTTAAAGTGTCAATTATTCAATATTGGAGGACCCTTCTTGCATAATCTTCAAATCTTCAAGGGTTATTCTTGGACAATCATCATTAGGGCTTGGTTCATTGTGCGACTTCGTTTCCGGTGTTCGTTTTTGCTTGTTTCTTGTGATCTTTTGTCATTTTCTCAATATAGGTACCTAAAATACACATGTAACAAACACAAGCATATATTTGGCATTTTTCATGATAGTTAATGCATTTTAAGTCCGTTTGGGACGATGTGACTATGTATAAAATCAGTCTCATCACTCCCCCATACTAAACCATTGACGTGCCCTCACGCAATGCTAGAATAAAGTATCGTAGCATCTCTAAAATTTATTTTTATTCACTTTTATTGAATGATAAACTACTACTACACTAATACTACTTTCGTTTTAGACATAATGTATGATTTTCATCGCAAAATGGGACATTTAGGTTCATAGAATAAGAACACGTGAATGCTTTGTTAGAAATAATTTCGTCTTCGATTTTCACCCTAATTCCATGCTAAGCATGCAACGAGATCATTGTCATTATAAGTTAGTAATGCTAACACTACTCATATGCCCTAATCATGTACTTATCCTCCCCTTTCCTAAGTTGTATCTCTTATATTTTATTTTGTCTTGAATGTATCACGAGGATACATTTTTTACTTATGCGATGATAGAGATTTAGGTCTAAAAATAGAGTGATAACGGTGTAACCAAGACCATAGAATTAATAACCCCTCCTAATAGACAACGATGTCAAAAAATTTAGTCAACAAAAAGGATCGATAAACACGGTTTTATAACGGTTTTGAACATGAGACTTATTACCAAGACTTTTATACGCCCTGTAACGGAAGGGCCCTATTATCATATGTGACAATCTAACATTTTCAGGTAGTGAATTATTTTCTCGTATAATATTTTGAAACTTATTTTTTTGTTGGTTGATGAACTCACAATTTACGGATTTAAATTTGGGCTTACGTGCATAATTTAGCGTCCTTTACGACAAAACTGGAAACCTTAGGATTACGTATTTATGTTTTTGAACTCCGTTTTTGATGAAACAATTTTTATTAGATTCTTTTTGTGCCGTTGATTCATAATTTATAAAAACGTTTTTCGTAAAACGACCTGAGGGCACGTAAATCGAGGAAACTAGAATCGAGGAGTACCCGTAAATTAGCGGGATGGGACAAAACAAGTTTATCCCACCCCACTAACTATGGACGGCCAAAAGAGGACACCACATCTTTGATGTGGCATCCTTACACTTAAACTAACTTACACATGTAAGTTAGCTTAACATGGAAGCTTATTATCCCACCTAAACTAGCAAAACCACGAACACATACCATTCACTTCCATTTTTCACATGCAAACAAATAAAAACTATCCTCTCTCTCTCTGTATATTTCCGTCCCACAAACACCATCAAACACCACCATTTGATCTTTTCTAGCCACAAGTTACATGTTATCTATCCATATTATGGAGAAACCTTGAAGCCTTGATTGATTGGTGGCCATATTAACAACAAAGGAGGTGATTTGCTTATGTCCTAGGGCTAATTTCTCAACAAACTATCTTGGTGGTTGATGATCTTAGAGATATATTTGGTGTTCATCAAGTTATTGTCATCCAAAAACAAGATATAATCTTGGTTGGTAAAGAAGATCATCCTTTTCATTTCTCTTGTTATTTTTGTAAAGATCAAATGTATTTTCTTTCTTATTGTATATGTATATGATGAATATATGATGATAAAAATGTTGTGTGGGGATCGAGTGTTGATAAATATGCTTAAAAAGATGAATAACCATAAGAAACAAGGCTAAAATCTTGCTTAAAATGTTGGCTGTATAAAAACAGTAAGTAACCAAGTCTTAAACTGATAAAATTGCATGGTGGAATCCATTTACAGTAATTATAATATGTCATACACATGTGAGAGTTTGCCATGCAATGGAATCATCAAAATGAGTGAGATATGATCAAAACAACATGAGTGTGCTAATCTGAATAGACTGTTTTGTAAGGACTGTTAAGGATAGTTAAACATGGAATGAGCAGTAGCTATAACTAACATATTTGTAGCACATAATATGAAGTTTATGCCATCCAAAAATTAGCTTCTATCTCATTATAGAACTCAAGATATGATAAAAATGGTGAAGATGAAACTAAAAATCAGATTTTGAAGAATTAATGTTTAATACTATTATATAAGCACTCAAAATAATATAGTATAAAATGTGAATTAAAACCCACTAACTTATAAATTTCATTTATATAAATATGTATAAGGTTAAATAAATGGACACTTTATAAAAATGCTAGTTAAATAAGATTTATAAGTTATAAAAACTATAAATATGATTTTTACGACTTTTTCGGCTATTACCGTAAAATTAATGTTTTTCCCCAATTAAAACTTATACGATCAAACCCGTCTAATGTAAAGTTTTTAAAAGTCATATACTGATATATAAGTACCTAATACAAGTAAAAACCGATAAAACCCGAACTATATGACATACGGACATTAACGAGCTAAGTTAGCATATTGGACTAATAATTTAACTAAATAAGTTAAACACTTATAAACATTATTTATTGGGCTTAACCCATTTGGGCCCAACATGTAAAGTATAAGTACTGATAATAAAAGTATAAAATGGATTAATACAAGTTAATAGACCTATAATAGGCTTATTGGACTTAAAATATGTAAATAGGTAAAACTAGTAAACTAGTAAAAAGTTACCAATACATAAACACTAAAATGAGTAAATAAGAATATATAAACCCACTTGATCATCATAATATGTACAAATCATCATATGTATATTTGTTATTTTGATAAAGTCATTGGACAAAAGTCTAAGACCGAGTATTATTTATATAGGTTTCCGTGACCAAAGCACGCCCGTAGCCGATAATCCGCCTTTCATTATCAACGTGAGTTCATAGCCTCGCACTCTTTTAAATGTTTTATAAAATGTTTCGTAAACCCACGAGGGAGATAACATGCTAGATTATGATAAAATTAGAACACAAGTAGTCCCGATGGTATGCTTAATGATATGGACCCGAATGATGCGATGACCCAATAAAAGAGATAAAAAGGATTATTAGTAGTTAGGTTATGTCACTCAAAGTGCCATTAGCATGAATTGTGAACTACCGTGATTTGGTAGACGCTTATGCATATGATATTACTATTTGGGGACGATCACCCCAGTTCGCGCCTTGACGGTTGATCCCCGTCGTACCACATTGATTGGTAAGCGAATTTATGTATGAGAAGATTTACATAGCGTGATTTTTGTGACGACACACTAACTTAGATGGGTAAATTGTTTGTCGGGTTCGCGGCCCGTTGTTGTGATAGTAAGGTAACAATGTCATGCGGCTAATAATAATCCATAATGTAATCTAAATATCTGACATGATACGATGCTAATAACGATAATAATATTACCTATAATGGTAATATTGAGGCTACGGTCTCATGAAAGGTTTAAGATGTATGCTTGATATATATATTGACTGACTAGCAATACGATGACTTACTTCTGATATTATACTTGTGTTCTGATTTCAACGATTGTTTAATATAACGGTTTTATTAAACTCTATGAATTCACTCGGCATTCGCTGATATGATTTTTGCATGTTTTTATCTCAGGTGCTTGAAGGTAATCCGGATGGAGATCGACTCTGATGGCCCACATAATAATAAAAATGTTCATTCGATCTATGTTTTGTAAACTTAATGACCTGTATAATTTGGGACCTGTTGTACACTTTAAAACTTTTTATCGAATGAATGTATGTTGAACCTTGTACAACCATTTTTATGTGTTGTCTATGATTGGAGTTATTGTGCTATCCCGTAACACTCTAAAAGACCCTTCCGCTGTACCGATACGAAAATTGAGAGTGTTACAGTTTGGTACCAGAGCTCTCGTTATATAGAACGAAACATTTTAAAAACCAAGGTTTTGAACAAAACTTTTCAAAATCTTTTAACTATGAACATTTGAGAAAATATTTGAAAAATCTTTTGACTATAACGATGCTAAAGATCTCCGACGTTACCAACAAGCCCTATTGAGAAGATATATATTTTGATATATATAATTTAATTTATATATATGTATATATCATGATTTCAGTATGTAATTGTTTAATAAGTATGTTATCCTAATACGAGATATATATATAAATGCAGATTGTCATGGCTGACCCTAATATTCCTGTAGAGAACCATGCTATTCCTGAACCTAATGTAGATGATGATCCTTATTTAGACTTAGTATATTATGATATGGATGATGATTAGGAGGAACCATTTGAGGATCCCGAGCCCGAGATAGGACTAGGAGATCAGATTGCCCCTCAGGTTGATATGGTAGAGAATGAGATTGATAATATTGATATTGAGAATGATGATGATGAGATTAGGATAGATAATTTAGATGATGAGATTGACGACAAGGATGTCGAGGAGGATATAGGTATAGACGATGAGGTTGATGATGATGAGGAATCCGAGCTTATTTACCCTTATGATGTTCTAGAGGGTGAGCCCTTACCCCCTCCAGTTTATTTGTCTGATTCTGAGGTTGAGCTACCTAAAGATGAAATGTTTGAATCGTCTGAATCTGATTCTGAATCAGAGGAGGATGAGGATGATAATGCACCTGACGGTACTGATGGTATTGCTACTCGTAGACGTGTGATAGGAGAGTCGTCTAGTGTCCGAGAGGCTACTCATATGGATGGTCTTGCACCATGGGCCTTGAGACGTGATTTAGATGCTTCCCGTGTTAAGAGTAGTATGACAGAGATTGGATTAGGTGTTGTTCAGACTTATGTTGCTTATTTGGAGTCGAAGACTAAGGTTGGTGAGAAAGAGCAGGAATTGCTGAGTTTGGATTTGACTGATGTAGAGCGTGGTTTGAATGAGGCTTTTAGGAGGTTATCTGTATTAGAAAGTAGTGAGTTTGCTGCAATGAAGAAAAAGGTGAATTCTATGGAAATTCAGTTGAATGTAGCTCGTGCGATGCGTGAGAAAGCTGAGAAGGAGCTGAATATATCTGTGGGTTAGATTTTATGCTGACATGGTTGAAAGAGGAGTGATCCGTAAGCGCCCAGCTGAAGATGTGTCTAGTGATCGTCCGACAAAAATACAGAAGACGATGGATGATGGACCATCTGGCGGTTCTCAGTAAACCAGTCTGTGTTTAGTAGTGACCTTTGTATCTTTTGTACCTTTGTAACTTTGACTGAACCGACTTGTTATTAGTAGACCTGGCACAAACTTTGAGTATGTATAGTGCTAGAACATTGATATCGGATGTAACTAAGACAATGCTTTTGTTTCAAATTCAATGAAATATGTATCTTGTCTTAAATTCCATATTGTGCCTTATTTCTATCTTGATTATGAATTTAATCCATATTATATGAATTCCTTGTTGGGAGAATGCTTAATACTTTGAAATTGTGAAATTATAGAACTATGCCGCCCAAGAAAGCTGTGACTGAGGATGATGTCCGTAGGATTATTAAGGAGCAAGTTACCGCATCTATGACTGAATTTATGGAAAATGCTAGAAATGAAGCTGACGGTAGTGGAGCAGGCGGTAGCGGAGGTGGCGGTAGTGGAATTGGTGGTACTAATGTGAATGTGAATGCTAATGCTGAAGGAAATATAGGAGGACTTGGAACTAATGCACCTGAAGTTGGTGGCTGTACTTATGTGACGTTCATGAAGTGTGAACCTCTACCTTTTAATGAAACTGAAGGTGCTGTGGGATTAAGCCAGTGGGTTGAGAAGATTGAGTCGGTGTTTCGGATTAGTAAGTGTAAGGAGTAAGATAAGGTGACTTTTTATATGGCTACTCTTAAAGGTCGTGCATTGACTTGGTGGAACGAGATAATTGCTTTCATGGGTATTGATGTTGCTAATGCTACTCCTTGGGCTGAAATTAAGAAGTGGATGACTTTGGAATTCTGTCCCCGTAGTGTGATTATTAGGTTAGAACAAGAGTTAATTCATTTGAGAATGAAAGGTGTGGACATTGATAGTTACACAAACCGATTCCATGAGTTGGCCTTGCTATGTCCTCGATTGGTGGAACCCGAAGAGATCTGAATTGAACAATATATTAAAGGGTTAACCAAGAATATCCAGGGGGACGTGACATCATCTAAACCACTGACTATTGATGATGCTGTTCGAATGGCTTACCAACTCATTGGATAGATAATTCAGGATAGGGAAGATGAAGCCCGTGTAGGTGAGAAAAGAAAGGGTGATGGTGATCGTGTAGATAGAGGTGATAATAGGAAGAATTTCAATCACCGTCAGAACCAGAGAAAGGGGAATGCAAATGCTCTTACCAACAACACACCGCGCAACGATGATAGATGTCCTAAGTGTGGCAACAAGAGGCATGCTGGCGACTGCTGGAAGTGCCGAAATTACGGAAAGCTTTGACACAAGGTTGAAAGGTGTAAAAAGGGAACCATTTGCTTCAACTGTAATGAAGAAGGTCATAGGAAATCGGAATGCCCCAAGTTGAAAGCGATTGTACCTGGAAGAAACCCCCAGGGTGGTGTTTATCAACTTGGAACAATTGAGGTGAAGAAAGAGGATCCAAATGTCGTTACTGGTATGTTTTTACTCAACAATCATTATGCTGTTGCTTTATTTGATTCGGGTGCTGATAGGAGCTTTGTATCCACTAAATTTAGTGCCCTTATTGACATTAAACCTGTTGAGATAAATATCAGTCACGAGGTGGAATTATCTGATGGTAAATTAGTGAAAACTAATAAGCTATTAGAAGGATGCTCTCTAAATCTCTTGAACTATTCCTTTCCGATTGATTTGATGTTGATAGAATTAGGTAGTTTTGATATTATTATTGGTATGGATTGGTTGTCATTGAATAATGCTACTATTTTATGTGGAGAGAGGAAGGTTAAGATTCCTCTTAGGAATAGGACGTTAGTAATTGATGGTAATCGAGGTGAATCCCGTTTAAAAATCGTTTCATGTATTAAAGTCCAAAAGTACATCAGTAACGGTTGCGAGTTATTCTTAGCTCAAGTGACCAGGAATGAGTCTAGGGAGAAACGATTGGAAGATGTACCTATTATTTGTGAATTTCCTGAGGTATTTCCTAAAGATTTACCCGGACTTCCATCGATAAGGAAAGTAGAGTTTCGAATCGATTTAATTCCTGGTGCTGCACCAGTGGCACGTGCGCCTTACCGATTAGCCCCTTCTGAATTAAAGGAGTTATCTGAGCAACTTAAGGAGTTGTCTGATAAAGGTTTTATTCGACCGAGCTCGTCGCCTTGGGGAGCTCCAGTCTTGTTCGTCAAGAAGAAGGATGGATCTTTCCGTATGTGCATTGATTATAGGGAACTAAATAAGTTGACAATTAAAAATCGATATCCTTTACCTAGGATTGATGATTTGTTTGATCAACTACAAGGATCTATTGTGTATTCTAAGATAGATTTGCGGTCAGGATATCACCAACTTCGCGTCCGTGAAGAAGATATTCCTATAACTGCATTTAGAACTCGTTATGGACACTATGAATTTCAAGTAATGCCATTTGGGTTAACTAACGCACCTGCGGTTTTCATGGATTTAATGAATCGAGTGTGCAAGCCCTACTTAGATAAATTTGTGATTGTGTTTATTGACGATATTCTAATCTATTCTAAGAATGAAGATGAACATAGAGAACATTTAAGGATTATCTTAAGTTTGTTAAAGGATGAAAGGTTGTATGCTAAGTTTTTCGAAATGTCATTTTTGGTTAGATTCTATGCAATTTCTTGGTCATGTGATTAACAAGGATGCAATTCATATTGATCCTGCAAAGGTTGAAGCTATTAAGAATTGGTCTGCACCGACAACGCCAACGGAAGTGCGACAGTTCTTAGGATTGGTTGGCTATTATAGGCGATTCATTAAAGAATTTTATTTAATAGCTAAACCCTTGACTAAGCTTACCAGAAGAATAATCCTTTCGTTTGGGGAAGTGATGAAGATGGAGCATTTTAGATATTGAAGCAAAAATTATGTAGTGCGCCAATTTTATCATTACCCGACGGGAGTGAAGATTTTGTAGTGTATTGTGATGCATCTCTTAGAGGTTATGGAGCTATTTTGATGCAGCGAGAGAAAGTGATAGCTTATGCTTCTAGGCAATTAAGGAAGAATGAGGAGAATTATACTACTCATGATCTTGAGTTAGGAGTTGTAGTCTTTGCTCTTAGGTTGTGGAGACATTATCTGTATGGCACCAAGTGTACGGTATTCACCGATCACAAAAGCCTACAGTATATTCTCAATCAGAAAGAATTGAATATGAGGCAACGAAGATGGATATAATTGTTAAGTGATTATGATTGTGATATAAAATATCACCCAGGAAAAGCCAATGCTGTTGCCGATGCATTAAGTAGGAAAGATAGAGAGCCAATCAGGTTACGTTCTCTAGTCTTGACCGTGCACAATAATTTGCCTGAGCAAATTAGAAATGCGCAAATAGAAGCTTGTAAGAAAGAAAATTTTATTAATGAAGGGTTCCGAGGAGAAGGAGATCCTTTAGAGGTTAGAGCTATTAGAGTGAAATGCTTAAGAGGTCGTATGTGGATACCTAAGTTTGGAGGCTTAAGAGACTTGATTATGTTAGAATCCCATAAATCTAAGTATTCCATTCATCCGGGATCTGTTAAGATGTACCATGATTTGAAGAAGTTGTACTGGTGGCCAAATATGAAAGCTGATATTGCTATGTATGTTCTTCAATGCTTGACTTGTGCTAGAGTCAAAGCTGAACATCAAAAGCCATCAGGACTACTTCAACAGCCAAAGATTCCTGAATGGAAGTGGGAGCGAATTATGATGGACTTTATCACCAAGCTTCCTAGAACATCATCTGGAAACAACTCGATTTGGGTCATTGTCGACAGACTGACAAAATCAGCACACTTCATTCCGGTTAAAGAGCAGTTCTCACTGGAGAAGCTGACTCGTATATACCTTGATAATGTTGTATGCAAGCAAGGAGTGCCTGTATCCATCATTTCAGATCGAGATCCTAGATACCGCATCGAATTTTTGGAAATCTCTCCAAAGATCTTTGGGAATGAATCTCGACATGAGCACTGCTTATCACCCCAGACTGATGGGCAGAGTGAAAGAACGATACAAACACTAGAAGATATGTTGAGAGCTTGTGTGTTAGATTTTGGTAAGAATTGGGATAAACATTTGCCTTTAGCAGAATTTTCGTATAACAATAGTAACCATTCTGGAATTAAGGCTGCACCGTTTGAAGCTTTGTATGGTAGGAAGTGTAGATCTCCTGTATGTTGGAGTGATGTTGGGGATACCCAGCTTACGGGACCGGAATTGATCCGGGAGACTACGGAGATAATAGTTCAGATTAAGAATAGGTTGTTGACTGCTCGTAGTAGACAGAAAAGTTACGCGGATGTGCGGCGAAAGCCGATGGAGTTTAAAGTGGGTGACCGAGTAATGTTGAAAGTATCACCATGGAAAGGCGTTATAAGATTTGGAAAGCGAGGAAAATTGAATCCTCGCTATATTGGACCCTTTAAGATTTTATCTAGAGTAGGTCCGGTGGCTTATAAACTAGAGTTACCCCCAGAACTTCATGGTGTTCACAACACATTCCATGTATCTAATCTGAAGAAATGTCTAGCAGTGAGTGATGAGAAAATTTCGTTGGATAAGGTTCGAATAGATGGCAAGTTGCATTTTATCGAAGAACCCGTAGAGGTTATGGATCATGAGGTAAAGCAGCTAAAACAAAGTCGGATACCTATTGTCAAGATCCGATGGAATTCAAAGCATGGACCGGAATTTACATGGGAACAAGAGGATGAAATGTGGAAGAAATATCCACACCTCTTTGATTTCAATAAGAAACGGACATCAAAATGAAATGGATCACGAGGACGTTGATCCCTTTTTCGGAGGAAAAGTTGTGACAATCTAAAGTTTTCAGGTAGTGAATTATTTTCTCTTATAATATTTTGAAACTTATTTTTGTGTTGGTTGATGAACTCACAATTTATGGATTTAAATTTGGGCTTACATGCATAATTTAGCGTCCTTTACGACAAAACCGGAAACCTTAGGATTACGTATTTACGTTTTTGAACTCCGTTTTTTATGAGACAATTTTTATTAGATTCGTTTTGTGTCGTTGATTCATAATTTACAAAAACGTTTTTCGTAAAACAACCCGAGGGCACGCAAATCGAGGAAATTAGAATCAATGAGTACCCGTAAATTAGCGGGATGGGACAAAACAAGTTTATCCCATCCCACTAACTATGGACGGCCAAAATAGGACACCACATCTTAGATGTGGCATCCTTACACTTAAACTAACTTACACATGTAAGTTAGCTTAACATGGAAGCTTATTATCCCACCTAAACTAGCAAAACCACTAACACATACCATTCACTCCATTTTTCACATGCAAACAACTCAAAAATCTCCTCTCTCTTTCTATATTGCCGTCCCACAAACACCATCAAACACCACCATTTGATCTTTTCTAGCCACAAGTTACATGTTATCTATCCATATTATGGAGAAACATTGAAGTCTTGATTGATTGGTGGCCATATTAACAACAAAGGAGGTGATTTGCTTGTGTCCTAGGGCTAATTTCTCAACAAACTATCTTGGTGGTTGATGATCTTGGAGATATATTTGGTGTTCATCAAGTTATTGTCATCCAAAAACAAGATATAATCTTGGTTGGTAAAGAAGATCATCCTTTCCATTTCTCTTGTTATTTTTGTAAAGATCAAATGTATTTTATTTCTTATTGTATATGTATATGATGAATATATGATGATAAAAATGTTGTGTGGGGATCAAGTGTTGATAAATATATGCTTAAAAAGATGAATAACCATAAGAAACAAGGCTAAAATCTTGCTTAAAAATGTTGGCTGTATAAAAACAGTAAGTAACCAAGTCTTAAACTGATAAAATTGCATGGTGGAATCTATTTACAGTAAGTATAAGATGTCATACACATGTGAGAGTTGTCCATGCAATAGAATCATCAAAATGAGTGAGATATGATCAAAACAAGATAAGTGTGCTAATCAGAATAGACTGTTTTGTAGGGACTGTTAAGGATAGTTAGACATGGAATGAGCAGTAGCTATAACTAACTTATTTGTAGCACATAATATGAAGTTTATTCCATCTAAAAATGAGCTTCTATCTCATTATAGAAGTCAAGATATGATAAAAATGATGAAGATGAATCTAAAAATCAGATTTTGAAGAATTAATGTTTAATACTATTATATAAGCACTCAAACTAATATAGTATAAAATATGAATTAAAACCCACTAACTTATGAATTTCATTTATATAAATATGTATAAGGTTAAATAAATGGACACTTTATAAAAATGGTAGTTGAATAAGATTTATAAGTTATAAAAATTATAAATATGATTTTTACGACTTTTTCGGCTATTATCGTAAAATTAACGTTTTTCGCCAATTAAAACTTAGACGATTAAACCCGTCTAATGTAAAGTTTTTAAAAGTCATATACTGATATATAAGTACCTAATACAAGTAAAAACCAATAAAACCCGAACTATATGACATACGGACATTAACGAGCTAAGTTAGCATATTGGACTAATAATTTAACTAAATAAGTTAAACACTTATAAAAATTATTTATTGGGCTTAACCCATTTGAGCCCAACATGTAAAGTATAAGTACTGATAATAAAAGTATAAAATGGATTAATACAAGTTAATAGACTTATAATAGTCTTATTGGACTTAAAATATGTAAATAGGTAAAACTAGTAAACTAGTAAAAAGTTACCAATACATAAACACTAAAATGAGTAAATAAGAATATATAAACCCACTTGATCATCATCATATGTACAAAATCATCATATGTATATTTTTTATTTTTATAAAGTCATTGGAAAAAAGTCTAAGATCGATTATTATTTATATAGGTTTCCGTGACCGAAGCACGCCCGTAGCCGATAATCCGCCTTTCATTATCAACGTGAGTTCATAGCTTCGCACTCTTTTAAATGTTTTATAAAATGATTTGTAAACCCGCGAGGGAGATAACATGCTAGATTTTGATAAAAATAGAACACAAGTAGTCCCGATGGTATGCTTAATGATATGGACCCGAATGATGCGATGACCCAATAAAAGAGATAAAAAGGATTATTAGTAGTTAGGTTATGTCACTCAAAGTCCCATTAGCATGAATTGTGAACTACCGGGATTTGGTAGACGCTTATGCATATGATAGTACTATTTAGGGACGATCACCCCAGTTCGTGCCTTGACGGTTGATTCCCGTCGTACCACATTGATTGGTAAGCGAATTTATGTATGAGAAGATTTACATAGCGTGATTTTTGTGACGACACGCTAACTTAGATGGGCAAATTGTTTGTCGGGTTCGCGGCCCGTTGTTGTGATAGTAAGGTAACAATGTCATGCGGCTAATAATAATCCATAATGTAATCTAAATATCTGACATGATACGATGCTAATAACGATAATAATATTACATATAATGGTAATATTGAGGCTACGGTCTCATGGACGGTTTAAGATGTATGCTTGATATATATATTGCCTGACTAGCAATACGAGGACTTACTTATGATATTATACTTGTGTTCTGATTTCAACGATTGTTTTATATAACAGTTTTATTAAACTCTATGAATTCACTCGGCATTCGCTGATATGATTTTTGCATGTTTTTATCTCAGGTGCTTGAAGGTAATCCGGATGAAGATCGACTCTGATGGCCCACATAATAATAAAAATGTTCATTCGATCTATGTTTTGTAAACTTAATGACCTGTATAATTTGGGACCTGTTGTACACTTTCAAACTTTTTATCGAATGAATGTATGTTGAACCTTGTACAACCATTTTTATGTGTTGTCTATGATAGGAGTTATTGTGCTATCCCATAACACTCTAAAAGACCCTTCCGCTGTACCGATACGAAAATTGAGAGTGTTACATCATAGGTTTACCTCCATCTTTTATTCAACTTCACCATGAAGCTTTTATTATGACTTCGGTCTTGCCTTGCCTTTTATTATCATCCTCATCGGTGGTTTTATTATGGCCAAAGACGTATATCCTCACGCTAAAAGTGAATTTTGGATCTTTAAAGCTTCAAAGATTAAGGCTTGATTCACTTTTAATTTCGCATAGATTTTTTGGCCTTGTGAGCTTCAAATTGTTTGCTTGATTTAGGTGAGCACTTGAAATCTTATTATTCGGTGAAGCTTTCGATTATTCGGGTTGCCAATACTTCAAAACCGTGACGCTGGCGATACCTTAATGTTTTCCCGATTTAATTACATGCAAGCTACTAGAAAAGACTAGAAACCAACAATCAAAATTAAACTGCTAAGCCAATACTTATTAAGCCAAATTTATATACAAGCGAAGAGAGAATAAGAAAATAACGAGAACACATGAGTTTTTTGAAAGAATATGAATACTCTACGTTTAGCATAGTAACTTATAATTAACTCTATCATTTCTCGTCCTCATTTAAGGGACTTAGCCTAATATAAAGTTAAGGAATCGAAGCTAAGTGCTCAACACGCACGGTCGAGTTAAAAGTTACTCTTATTCTCGCCATCGGAAAATCTACATTCGTCTCTTAAACACTTATGAAACATGAGAAAAGTTATAAAATTTGGCCATTTTTAGCCTTATTTTCCAAGAAAACGATAAACAAAAAGATAAACTTTGGAAAGCGTGAAGGTTTGGCAAGGCAAGTATCTATTCACCCCCCCCCCCCCATACTAAAGTTAAACATTGTCCTCAATGTTTCGAGTCTAAGGGTTGGAAACCCCCATACTAGAGACATAGTCAAATGCTTAATCTAGCTTGGAAAGGGTGTAACCATTAAATCTAAAGTCATCTATGAAGTGTGCTGAAAACCTAAGGTTAAAGAACATAAAAGGATATCATGTGTGGACATTGAGAAATTATTCAAAGCAAACAATCGAGTGCTCCCATAAAACGAACACGAGAGGCTCCAATCGTGAAGATCATGATCATATAAGAACCACATAGGACAAACAACCATGGAACAAAGGTTGGAAAGGCATAAATCCCCTCACGTTACTACATTAGAAAGCGATGATATGTACATGGGATAAGCATGAGACTCTCCCACGAGGCACCTCGTTTTTTATTACCGAGTCATGAGCTCGACTCGATCCTCACAATACTAATTATCATTGGGGAAGGTGATTTGGTCGAGGTAGATCGAGGATGGAACTTCCCCGCCAAAGTAGTGCTTCAACCTATGTCCATTCACCTTGAAATTGGGGCCATCATTTTGAGCTAGCTCGATGATCCCATAAGGAAAAACTTGGGTGACGGTGAATGGACCGGACCAACGGGATTTCAACTTACCGAAAAATATTTTCACTCGTGAGTTAAAAAGTAACACTTGATCCCCAATGTTAAAAACCCGGTTTTTAATTTTTAAGTCATGAAACTTTTTAGTTTCTTCTTTGTAAATAATTGAATTTTCATAAGCAATGTCCCTCAATTCATCCAATCCATTCAATTGCATTTTCTGGTGTTTTCCCACGGTCTCAATATCATCATTACAATGCTTAAGGGCCCAATAAGCTTTGTGTTCGAGTTTAACTGGTAGATGGTAATTCGTCCCATACACAAGCTTATAAGGTGTACACCCGATGGGTGTCTAATGAGCGGTCCTAAAGGCCCATAAAGCATCATCAAACTTATCTGACAAATATTGTCGGTTTTCTCCTATCGATCTCTCCAAGATCCTCTTTAAAGCTCGGTTTGAAACCTCGACTTGCCCACTTGTTTGTGGGTGATAAGCCGTAGAAAGCCGATGTGTAACCCCATATTTCCTAAGTACTCTTTCAAATTGGTCATTGCAAAAATGGGTTCCACGATCGCTTAAAATTGCACGAGGGGTTCCAAACCGAGAAAAAAAGCTTTTCAAAAACTTAACTACCACACGAGCATCGTTCGTGGGCAAAGCCTTAGCTTCCACCCACTTAGATAGGTAGCCAACGGCCACAAGGATATACTTATTACCACGAGATGATGGGAACGGCCCCATAAAATCAATTCCCCAAACGTCAAAGATCTCACACACTTTAGTCGATAAAGCTATGCAACACTCCCATTCCAATGATGACACATGCTTCCGCGTGGATGTTATCGATGAAGTAACGGAAGAAGAGTTGGACGCATTGCTTGATGACAACACACCATTCCAAACAAATTTGGAAAAGATTAGCGATATCGATCGTGATCGTGAATTCCAAGAATTCATGGCCCTTGATTCCGATGTAACTCTCGAAGAGAGGAAAACCAACCCTTCGAAGTTTTGCCTTCGAAATCGAACTTTATAAGTCAAAAATCTATTCATGATCCACCAACGGATCTTGAGTTGAAACCTCTTCCCGAACATCTCGAGTAAGCTTATCTAGAGAAGGACTCACTCCTTCCGGTGATTATCTCAGCCAAGCTCGTGGAACATGAGAAGAAACGTCTCGTTTCTATGCTCAAAAACCACAAAGAAGCGTTTGCTTGGAAAACATCCGATATACCGGGTATTAGCCTAAATTTTTTCAAACACAAGATCTATCTCGACGACGATGCCAAACCTGTTATTGAGAGGCAACGTTGACTTAACCCAAACATGAAGGAGATAGTAAAAGCCAAAATCATCAAACTCCTTGAGGCAGGAATCATCTATGCCATAGAGGATAGTCCTTGGGTTAGTCCTATTCATTGCGTTCCTAAAAAAGGAGGAATGACTGTTGTGACCAACGAAAATCACGAACTTGTTCCTACAAGAACTGTTACCGGTTGGCGTGTGTGTACTGATTACCGCAAGTTGAACGATGCCACACGAAAAGATCATTTTCCTCTACCATTCATGGACCAAATGTTGGAAAGACTAGCGGGGAAAAAATTCTTTTGTTTTCTCGATGGCTTTTCTGGATATTTTCAAATACCTATCGAACCATCCGATCAAGACAATACCACTTTCACGTGTCCTTTTGGAACGCTCGCTTATAGGCGTATGCCTTTTGGTCTTTGCAATGCACCTGCGACTTTTCAAAGGTGTATGATCGCAATCTTTCAAGACATGATCAAAGTATCCATGGAAGTTTTCATGGATGATTTCTCAGTCTTCGGAAACTCATTCGAATCTTGCATTTTTAACCTAGAGCGCATGATCATCCGATGAAAACAAGCTCATCTCGTGCTCAATTGGGAGAAATGTCACTTCATGGTGACTAATGGAATTGTGCTTGGACACAAAGTCTCTGGAGCCGGATTGGAAGTAGACAAATCCAAGATCGAAGTGATATCCAAACTACCACCACCCACTAACGTTAAAGCCGTTAGAAGTTTTAAAGGTCATGCGGGATTCTACCGCTGATTCATAAAAGATTTTTCCAAAATCGCTAGACCGATGACGAAACTCCTTGAAAAAGACATAGTCTTTGATTTCAATGACGAATGCATAAAGGCATTTGACAAGCTTAAAGACAAGTTAACGAATGCACCGATCATGGTTTCACCGGATTGGTCGCGACTGTTTGAACTTATGTGTGATGCAAGCGATTTCGCTGTAGGAGCCGTGTAACACCCCCAAATTTATACAACTCAATACAGCGGAAGACTCATTGGTGTTACGGGATAGCACATTACTCACATCATAGACAACGCTTAAAAATCGCGTCATTTAATAATAAAGCATTTCCATTCATAAATATCTAAGTTACATAGGTCCCAAGTCATAGTCATTTCATACAATTTTACAAAAGATTTGAATGGAAATTTGTTATTTAAGTGCGGGTCATGAATTCTTGTTGTCTTCCCGAGAATTACCTTCAAGTACCTGAGATAAAACATGTTAAAAGAAAAGGTCAGCGATAACGCCGAGTGAATTCATAGAGTTTAATAAATTCCATCAATATAACTTTGGTATAAAATTATTACCATAAATCATTTCGTACAAATCATTGTAATAGGCCATAAAATAGCCAAAGTCATTTTTATACAAATCCTTATCGAAAATCATAATATAGGCATTTGCCTTAAAAATCATTATACGAGCCAATGTCGTAAAAACATCGTACAATACGTCTTATGACGTTGCATAGAGTTAAATAAAAACCGTTATATGAATATGGTTATGAAAAACCAAAACACGAACATAATATCAATAGTATGACCCCGTATTGCTAGTCAGGCAATACATCGTAATTCGGTGCGTATAGTAGTATTTCGTTAACTGGATTATTATAAGCCGCATGACATTGTTACCTTACTAAACCAAACAACGGGTAGCTAACCCGATACTCAATTTGCCCATATAAATTAGCGTGTCGTCACAAAGGTCACGCTATGGAAATCTTATCATACATAAATTCGCTTACCAATCAATGTGGCACGACAGGGATCAACCGTCAAGGCGCGAACTGGGGTGATCGTCCCCAAATAGTACTATTATATGCATAAGCGTCTACCAAATCCCGGTAGTTCACAATTCATGCTAATGGGACTTTTAGTGACATAACCTAACTTTAATAATCCATTTTATTTCATCTATCGGGTCCTTTAATCATTTATCGGGTCATACAATCGGGTCATACAATCGGGTCATACAATCATTCGGGTCCAAATCAATAAACAAACAATCGGGACAAATGGTGTCCTATTTTATAAAAACTAACATGTTATCTCCCTCGCGGGTTTATAAAACATTTCATAAAAACATTTAAAAGAGTGCGAGGCTATGAACTCACGTTGATGTGGGAAGGCGGGTTATCGGCAATTCGGACGTACGGTACGTGCTTCAATCACGGAAACCTAGACAAATAATACTCGTCTTAGACTCATGTCCAATGACTTTATAAAAATAAAAATTATGTATACATATGATGATTATATATATATGATGATCAAGTGGGTTTACATATTCTCTTTTACTCTTTTTAGTGTTTACGTATTGGTAACTTCTTACTAGTTTACTAGTTTTACCTATTTACGTGTCTTAGGTCCAATAAACTTATTATAAGTTCTTTAACTTGTTTTAATCCATTTATACTTATATTATCAGTATTTAAACTTTACAAGTTGGGCCCAAATGGGTTAAGCCCAATAAGTTCTTTTTATAAGTGTTTAACTTATTTAGTCCAATTATTAGTCTAATATGTTTACTTAGTTCGTTAATGTCCGTATGTCCTATAGTTCGGGTTTTATCGGTTTTTACTTGTACTAGATACTTATATATCAGTATATGACTTTTAAAAACTTTACATTAGACGGGTTTGATCGTCTAAGTTTTAATTTGCGAAAAACGTTAATTTTACGGTAATAGCCGAAAAAGTCGTAAAAATCAAGTTTATAGTTTTTAAAACTTATAAATATTATTCCACTACCATTTTTATAATTTATCCATTTATTTAACCTTTAACATATTTATATAAATAAAATTCATGAGTTAGTGGGTTTTAATTTTACATTTTATACAATATAATTTTGAGTGCTTATATAATAGTAATAAACATTAATTCTCAAAATCAGATTTTTATTTTCATCTTCACCAAAACTGCCATATCTAGAGTTCTATATGGAGATAGAAGCTCATATTTTTATGACATAAACCACATGATATGTGCTCAATTTAACTCTTCTATAGCTACTGTTGAATCAGTTTCTAAGTATTTTCTAAAAATCGTCCAAAACAGTGAACTCAGATTGGTACTCTAAACTTGTTTTGATCATATCTCACTCATTACAATGATTCTATTACATGGCCAACTCTCACATGTGTACAAGACCCATATCTTACTGTATATCAATCTATTCAAGTCATTTTACCAGTTTACCATATGATTCTTTACTGTTTTATAAAGACATCTAAATTAAGCAAGATTTAACCTTGTTTCTTATAGTTTTTCATCTTTTTAATCATATTTATCAACACCAAATCCCCACACAATACTTTTATCATCATATATTCATCATATACATATACAATAGGAAAGAAAATACATGATTACATAATCAAAATAAAAAGAGGATAGGAAGAAACAATCTCTATACCACCAAAGTGATGAAATGACGAGTTTTTAGATGAACAAGACTTGGTTTTGGATAACCAATCTTATGAGATATCAACACCACCTCTAGGATCACCAAGTATTTGTAGACTCCTTGAAAAATCAGCCCTTTATCTTCATGAAATCTCCTTGCTAGTTGTTAAGATCACCTCCAATCTACAAGTCTTCAAATGGTTTTCATCTTGATCAAGTTTAAACACAAGATTTATGGTAGAAACTTGATCAAATGATGGTGTTTTGTGGTGGTGAAAAGTTGATGAGGATGGTGATTGTGGGAGGGTTATGAACGTCCAAAGAAAGAGAGAGAGTGAGATTGGGAAAGGTTTAAGCTAGTATTGCATGTAAGAAAAGTAAGAAAATGGTTTTGAGGTAGTAGTTTGGTGGTTTAGTAAGCTTTGAGGACAAGTGTCCCTCATGCTTGTAAAATTTTGCCACCCATAGTGGGGGTGAGACAAGTGTATACTTGTTTCATCCCCACCAATTTAGGGGTACTCCTCGATTCTAATTTCCTCGATTTACGTGCCCTCGGGTCGTTTTACGAAAAACGTTTTTATAAATTATGAATCAACGGCACAAAACGAATCTAATAAAAATTATCTCATCAAAAATGGAGTTCGAAAACGTAAATACGTAATCCTAAGGTTTCCGGTTTAGTCGTAAAGGACGTTAAATTAAAATCGTAAGTCCTAATCTCTTCTCGTAAATTTGTGAGTTTATGAACCAACACAAATTTAAACTTCCAAAATAATATTCACGGATAAATTTATTTTCTGAAATGTCGGACTGTCACCAAAGACGGTGTATGTAAAAGTAAGCACGTAACGTTGAATCCTCCGGTTTAGACGTAGTCGACGCTACTTCAAGACGTAAATCCAAATTACTTCCCAAAAATAAGTGAGTTCATATTGTAACATTAAAATAATGTTTTCAAATAAATATTTGAGAATAAAATATCAATCATAAATTGACGGATTGTCACAGCATTTACCCCTAAACAGGATCTTTGTCCTCAAAGATCATCTTACCTTACTACTCGCTTCTTATAGAGTTAAAGCCATGTGGGTATTTCCTCCACATTCAGTCTTTTCTCACAAGGGCAATTCATTACAATACGCGAGTTTCATCAAACATAACTACGGGAATAAGATCAGGCTTAATGTTGACTTACTTTCTCTATCCATGATGTTCACGGGTTTTTGATGAATGCAACTTTTCGCCGATCTAAGCTTTATTAAGAAGAATTCAGATTTTCACTTGATAGATATTTCATCAAGTTCGTTATACGAAACATATTTCACGCAGCTCTTGAAGTCCTAGGGTAGATCCAGCTTATATGCCTTTCAAACCAATCTTTTACATCATATCAATGGTCCCATACAACGGGGACTTATATCCCATGATTTGTCAGATCATTAATTCATTTCTCCAAGGTTAAATTTTTTGGCATAACTTCGCTACCCATCTGGCACTTCAAGATCTACATTTCATATTCACATAACCTCCTGCCCACTACTGGCAGTCAATAATCAGATCCTAATTTCGACAATCATTTCAGGTCTCGTGGGTCGAGTATTTCGTAAGGTTAGATTCGCCATCATAGGAAACCTTAAACCTAAAAGACATGTCCAACTCACAATGGGTGTATGTCGGGTGTCTTCGTCTCAACTCTTGCTTACAGATGCTCTATTATTTAGATCCTAACAAGATTCGATCTCAATCCTAATACGATAATTATCAATGATAATCTCTCTAAAGGAAAACGATTATACGGTTTATTGCCAAAGGTCAATTGTTCAAGCATAAAACAGCACTTATAGTATTTTGTATCGTTACTTTACCTCGTCCCTTCGATTTGGGGTGGTAAACAGTATTCTCTTCAAGGTTCGTTCCCAACGACTTCTGAGCAAATCTCTAGAAATTCGATGCGAAGCGAGGATCTTGTTAGAGATGATCGATACAGGCACGCTATGTTTACACAACTCCTTTAAATACAAAAGAGTCAATTTCTTCATCAAGAATCTATCATTAACAAGAATGATATTAGCAGATTTGGTCAGTCTGTCGACGATGACCCAAATTGAATCAAATTCAGATGATGACCTTTGCAATAGCTAGACGTTTACTAATGTAAGAGGCGATGTCTGCCTTCATAATTTGCCATCAGTACAACTTCTTCTGATAATGATACATTAAATCAGAAATGACATAAATAAAATACTTATACTTACAAGATTCCAACATAACTATATCTCACAATCCTCCATATTTAGGCAACCACAAGTGGCCTTTAAAACATTTAACGTTGTCGGCTTCTCAATTTTAATGGTTCACATTAGCCGCGAACCGCTTTTTATTATCTATATTATCCTTTTTACAAACATCGTTCATATTTAAATTGTTCGGCAATTTATTTTGCATCTTCATTATTAAGAAATACATCCTAATTGGTTCTTTATCTTTTATACATTATGTGTCAGTATCTACATTTACTTTCCAAGATAGAATAGTTATCATGTCAGTATTTATTCAAAAATTATTTCTTCACATTTCTCTGTTTTAGTTTTGCTCAATCCGACGTTTAAAGCGTCGATAATTATTACAATTAATTAAATAATAATCAGTTAATTTTTATGAAACGTAAATGTAAAAATTTTGAATTTCTTAGTTCGACCAATTATATAAAATGTTCAAAAATAAATTTGAATTTAATTAGCAAGATTTTTGTTGATTTATCGAAAATAATTAAAATAATTAATAAAATCCGTAAATGTTCGAAAAACCTTCGTTTATTCTTTGGTAAAAATTTTCTTAGTTGAAAAGCAAAAATTGTCATTTCAAATTTTAAGTCATGGTTTAACAATTTCCTCAATCCCTCTTAGGTTGTCTTGAGGTATACACGAACATTTACCCCTAAACAGGAGTTTAGTTAAATGTTCTGGGTATAAGGGAATAATCCCTTAAAAATCCTTTGTCAAAACACATTTGCACTTTCTTTTTGGTAAAACCCAAAATCTTAAAAGGGCTCTTAATTTTTGAAGAGTCAATATAGATTCCATTATCTTTTAATCACACGGTCAAATAATGTGAAGGATTAAGTCTTTAATCACATGTTAATTATTCAAGGTACATGTTTTTATTGTTTGGCCAATTCAGGGCAATCTATAAATAATTATTAACTCATTCTTATTCTTATAAACAAACAAATGGTCCTTAATGATCGGAAGCATGAATTTATCAAATTACAGCCTTCACACGTGATTCACCAAATTTATGAATGCTACATTTGTATTAGTCAATCCAAACGTCACCACGTGAAACTCATAATGTTCATTACAAGTACCGGATGTAGTGATTGGAATACATAATCTTTTCCGCAGATGCGAAGTTGATGATAACCATGCCGTGGATCAAATCTTTAAAACATACACTAGAACCTTGTAAATGATCGAACAAATCTTCCATTTCGAGTTATGGATATCGTTTTCGATTGTCAATTTACTCAGTTCACAGTAATCTATAAATATAAGGAATGATAACACCATAGTTCTTCATAATGACGAGCTTGGTAGAATAAAAGCTTTCTCCGACAACTCTCTCAGTTGTACGGTAATTCCTTTAATTCAGATGGTGCTGACGTATAGTGCACATGCCCCAGATGCAGCACCGGGAATATAATCAATACCAATTTCAATCTGCCTTAATGGAAAAAGTCTAGGTAATTCATTAACAAATACTTACTAAAGTTTCATATAACAGAAACATCTTTTAATAAATTAATATTAGGTTCTTTCTAGATTATAATATCTATAACTAGTTCACAACCATTCACGGTATAGATTTCAAGTCTAAATGCAGGATACGGTCATCCATCAAGAATTATTTAGATCACTTTTGATAATCAACATCTCATCATTTAGGGGAATTCTATTCGAGTTCCCATCAATTAAGACAATGTCGTCATGTCATAATCAATCAATCCATTCTATTGGCATTATCAACTTTTTAGTTTTATTGCCGTCGATAAGATGTGAACTTCTCAAAAGACTAATAATAACTCATAATCCTTCATAAATTCAAGGATATATGGAGACACAACTACTATTAAAAGAGCAAGGTTAACACATAATCTATGCGAGAGAATTTCAAATCAGATACAGATGAAAACATTTAATGAATATGAATATATCCCATGTTTTCATAATTTGAGTACGCAATCGAAAGCTCCTCGGATCGTTACCCAGGTCATTCAAATGAAATCAAATCAAAAGAAATGATAGGAACGTCAATACATCCAGTCGGGTATCAACACTCAGCAATCAGATACTTTTCCTAAGGATCTTACTACGGGAGAATTGGACAAGAATGAATTGTCAATTGTCAAATAAGACAATTTCCACAGATGAGTAAATTCGACTCAGAAGAATAGATGCTACAGGCACATATGTAGGTGTATCTAACACTATGTCCCTATTTTCACTTCTTGTAGATCTCATAAAATTTAATCTTTCACAATCTTCAAAGAAAATGTAGTGTTTATTCATTAGTTTTAAGGTGACTACTAATCAGTCTTGCATGGTCCATTCCAAATTGTATGTAGGCGCGCAACTACATACAATTTCAAGATTAACGATGCAATACTCAGTTCGTCAAAATTTTATCATCATGTTTATAATGAAAACACTTTCATGCTTAATTCTTAAATAAGAATCAAAAATAAATTTACAAAGATTTTCTTTGTTATGAAAACAATTAAGTTTTCCAAGGTGTTTTATAAACAAATTCATTTCGATAACAATCACTTATAAATCATACTTTGAATAATCCTTATAGTGATGAAAATTCAATTTTTCTCAAGGGATACTATTTTATCTTATAAAAACAATGAGTGATCCGCAAAAGAGTGATGAAAGCTTGTTCACCAAGAACTAACTACAATATAATAGGAAATGAACTTAGCCAAATAATCATGAGGTTCATGACCTCGATGGCACTCAAAAAGAATAATCCACAACGTAACTCAATTTGAGATGAGTACTTGTTTAATGGTTGCATCACTAATGCGAGCATTAGGATGAAGCAATAAAAGATAGATAACATCGATACATGTAGAACTTAGCAATCAAAGGTAGTCTTTTCAATAATCACAAACAAGTCAAAATTGTACCGTAACACATTACGTGTCACTATGTCATACAATTCTCAGAACTCATCCTACCAACTGATGTCTCAGTTAAGTTAGGGATTTTTAATAGATACCACAATGAATAC
Source organism: Glebionis coronaria (assembly GCA_025667525.1). Lineage (NCBI taxonomy): Eukaryota > Viridiplantae > Streptophyta > Magnoliopsida > Asterales > Asteraceae > Glebionis > Glebionis coronaria. The sequence continues at coordinate 486,258,983 of CM046876.1, read as the reverse complement.
TAATCTACAAGTGTCATGGGGGTTCCACCTGTCCCGGAAGATCCATCGGTCCCTATTCAGAAGAAGATTTCTTCAATTTATTTCCTGGACACTGGGCATCCTCATTATTAGACAATAGCCTAGGAACAACCCTTAACACGAATCAACAATCAATTAAAACCTTATAATTCAATCACAGAACTTAACGACTTCCTCTTAACAATCTCATATTCCATACAAGTTAAATTTTACTTTATTCAAGTTTCAACCAATTTTATACTCAATTCGATATCCTACCTCATTTCCCAATACTTCAACTCTATTTTTAAACCTTAAAAGGGCAATCAAAGCTCGATATGAACAACACTTAATTTCCAATCCTATAACTCCTTTATCAATAATTATCAAATGAGTCACTAGTATGAGATGACTCACACATTCAATTAGATTTCTCGGAAAGGTACTAGTGGCATGAGGCTTTTGGGTAATGGTTCCAATGACAGCCTCAAGTGCAACCTTCACCCTTTCGATTTCAATTTAAGAATTGGGTGACAACGAATCAGATGACATCTTTCTAGGTGGTAACATTTTGTCAAACTTCACTCTATAAGGAAAGATCGTCATGAAATCGATATCAGATTTAATCTCGCCAATTCTTCTTCAAGATCTCAATCAACTACTATCTACATTTCTTCGAATATTAACCATTTTGTTGGGATCATAAGTATCCACAACTTGGTTTAGATCTAGGATAGTTAGAATTCCTACGAGAATAGCTTCGATTAATTTACTAGGGGATTTAGGTTTCTTGTGACAATCTACGTCGTATAAATACCTCATATAAATATCAAAATAATCATCAAACAATCATGTAATAAGATTACATCATATATATATATATATATATATATATATATATATATATATATATATATATATATATATATATATATATATATATATATATATATATATATATATATATATATATATATATATATATATATATATATATATATATATATATATATATATATATATATATATATATATATATATATATATATATATATATATATATATATATTAAAATAACACTTCTCAGTCTGGCCTTGTCTGTAACTCGGGAATTCTTCGGCACCGTTATAGTCAAAAGATTTTTAGAAATTTTTAGAAAAATGTTTATAGTTAAAAGATTTTGAAATGTTTTATTCAAAACCTTGGTTTTAAAAATCTTTCGTTCTCTATAACGAGAGCTCTGGTACCAAACTGTAACACCCCCAAATTTATACAACTCAATACAGCGGAAGGCTCGTTGGTGTTACGGGATAGCACATTACTCACATCATAGACAACACTTAAAAATCGCGTCGTTTAATAATAAAGCATTTCCATTCATAAATATCTAAGTTACATAGGTCCTAAGTCATAGTCATTTCATACAATTTTACAAAAGATTTTAATGGAAATTTGTTATTTAAGTGCGGGTCATGAATTCTTGTTGTCTTCCCGAGAATTACCTTCAAGTACCTGAGATAAAACATGTTAAAAGAAAAGGTCAGCGATAACGCCGAGTGAATTCATAGAGTTTAATAAATTCCATCAATATAACGTTGGTATAAAATTATTACCATAAATCATTTCGTATAAATCATTGTAATAGGCCATAAAATAGCCAAAGTCATTTTTATACAAATCCTTATCGAAAATCATAATATAGGCATTTGCCTTAAAAATCATTATACGAGCCAATGTCGTAAAAACATCGTACAATACGTCTTATGACGTTGCATCGAGTTAAATAAAAACCGTTATATGAATATGGTTATGAAAAACCAAAACACGAACATAATATCAATAGTATGACCCCGTATTGCTAGTCAGGCAATACATCGTAATTCGGTGCGTATAGTAGTATTTCGTTAACTGGATTATTATAAGCCGCATGACATTGTTACCTTACTAAACCAAACAACGGGTAGCTAACCCGATACTCAATTTGCCCATCTAAATTAGCGTTTCGTCACAAAGGTCACGCTATGGAAATCTTCTCATACATAAATTCGCTTACCAATCAATGTGGCACGACGGGGATCAACCGTCAAGACGCGAACTGGGGTGATCGTCCCTAAATAGTACTATTATATGCATAAGCGTCTACCAAATCCCGATAGTTCACAATTCATGCTAATAGGACTTTTAGTGACATAACCTAACTTTAACAATCCATTTTATTTCATCTATCGGGTCCTTTAATCATTTATCGGGTCATACAATCGGGTCATACAATCATTCGGGTCCAAATCAATAAACAAACAATCGGGACAAATGGTGTCCTATTTTATAAACACTAACATGTTATCTCCCTCGCGGGTTTATAAAACATTTCATAAAAACATTTAAAAGAGTGCGAGGCTATGAACTCACGTTGATGTGGGAAGGCGGGTTATCGGTAATTCGGATAAACGATACGTGTTTCAATCACGGAAACCTAGACAAATAATACTCGTCTTAGACTCATGTCCAATGACTTTATAAAAATAAAAATTATGTATACATATGATGATTATATATATATGATGATCAAGTGGGTTTACATATTCTCTTTTACTATTTTTAGTGTTTACGTATTGGTAACTTCTTACTAGTTTACTAGTTTTACCTATTTACGTGTCTTAGGTCCAATAAACTTATTATAAGTTCTTTAACTTGTTTTAATCCATTTTATACTTATATTATCAGTATTTAAAGTTTACAAGTTGAGCCCAAATGGGTTAAGCCCAATAAGTTCTTTTTATAAGTGTTTAACTTATTTAGTCCAATTATTAGTCTAATATGTTTACTTAGTTCGTTAATGTCCGTATGTCCTATAGTTCGGGTTTTATCGGTTTTTACTTGTACTAGATACTTATATATCAGTATATGAATTTTAAAAACTTTACATTAGACGGGTTTGATCGTCTAAGTTTTAATTGGCGAAAAACGTTAATTTTACGGTAATAGCCGAAAAAGTCGTAAAAATCAAGTTTATAGTTTTTATAACTTATAAATATTATTCCATTACCATTTTTATAATTTATCCATTTATTTAACCTTTAACATATTTATATAAATAAAATTCATGAGTTAGTGGGTTTTAATTTTACATTTTATACAATATAATTTTGAGTGCTTATATAATAGTAATAAACATTAATTCTCAAAATCTGATTTTTATTTTCATCTTCACCAAAACTGCCATATCTAGAGTTCTATATGGAGATAGAAGCTCATATTTTTATGACATAAACTATATGATATGTGTTCCATTTAACTCTTCTATAGCTACTGTTGAATCAGCTTCTAAGTATTTTCTAAAAATCGTCCAAAACAGTGAACTCAGATTGGTACTCTAAACTTGTTTTGATCATATCTCACTCATTACAATGATTCCATTGCATGGCCAACTCTCACATGTGTACAAGACCCATAGCTTACTGTATATCAATCTATTCAAGTCATTTTACCAGTTTACCATATGATTCTTTACTGTTTTATAAAGCCATCTAAATTAAGCAAGATTTTAACCTTGTTTCTTATAGTTTTTCATCTTTTTAATCATATTTATCAACACCAAATCCCCACACAATAATTTTATCATCATATATTCATCATATACATATACAATAGGAAAGAAAATACATGATTACATAATCAAAATAAAAAGAGGATAGGAAGAAACAATCTCTATACCACCAAAGTGATGAAATGACGAGTTTTTAGATGAACAAGACTTGGTTTTGGGTAACCAATATTATGAGATATCAACACCACCTCTAGGATCACCAAGTATTTGTAGACTCCTTGAAAAATCAGCCCTTTATCTTCATGAAATCTCCTTGCTAGTTGTTAAGATCACCTCCAATCTACAAGTCTTCAAATGGTTTTCATCTTGATCAAGTTTAAACACAATATTTGTGGTAGAAACTTGATCAAATGATGGTGTTTTGTGGTGGTGAAAATTTGATGAGGATGGTGATTGTGGGAGGGTTATGAACGTCCAAAGAAAGAGAGAGAGTGAGATTGGGAAAGGTTTAAGCTAGTATTGCATGTAAGTAAAGTAAGAAAATGGTTTTGAGGTAGTAGTTTGGTGGTTTAGTAAGCTTTGAGGACAAGTGTCCCTCATGCTTGTAAAATCTTGCCACCCATAGTGGGGGTGAGACAAGTTTATACTTGTTTCATCCCCACCAATTTACGGGTACTCCTCGATTCTAGTTTCCTCGATTTACGTGCCCTCGGGTCGTTTTACGAAAAACGTTTTTATAAATTATGAATCAACGGCACAAAACGAATCTAATAAAAATTGTCTCATCAAAAACGGAGTTCGAAAACGTAAATACGTAATCCTAAGGTTTTTGGTTTAGTCGTAAAGGACGTTAAATTAAAATCGTAAGTCCTAATCTCTTCTCGTAAATTTGTGAGTTTATGAACCAACACAAATTTAAACTTCCAAAATAATATTCACGGATAAATTTATTTTCTGAAATATCGGACTGTCACCAAAGACGGTGTATGTAAACGTAAGCACGTAACGTTGAATCCTCCGGTTTAGACGTAGTCGACGCTACTTCAAGACGTAAATCCAAATTACTTCCCAAAAATAAGTGAGTTCATATTGTAACATTAAAATAATGTTTTCAAATAAATATTTGAGAATAAAATATCAATCATAAATTGACGGATTTTCACAAGCCGTATTAGGACAATGTGAAGAAAAACATTTCCGTCCTATACACTTTGCGAGGAAAACTCTAAATAGCGCGCAACTCAACTACACGATCACCGAGAAAGAACTACTTGCCGTAGTCTTTGCTTTCGACAAATTCCGATCCTATCTCGTCTTGTCGAAAACGATTGTATTCACCGATCATTCCGCGTTGAAATATCTATTCTCAAAACAAGATGCTAAGTCGCGTCTTATTAGATGAATTTTACTACTCCAAGAATTTGATATCGAAATCCAAAACAAGAAAGGAGCTGAAAACGTCACAGCCGATCATTTGTCGCTACTTGAAAATCCAAACATGGAAGAGTTACGGGATGAAGATATCGACGATTATTTTCCCGATGAAACTCTTATGAAAATCTCTACGGTTGAATCTCCGTGGTTTGCAGATTTTGCAAATTACCTCTTTAGGGGAATTCTAAGAAAAGGTTTAACCTATCACCAACGATGTAAATTCTTTTCTGACCTAAAACACTATTTCTAGGAAGATCTCTATCTTTTCAAGATATGACCCGATGGCATGATTAGGAGATGTGTTTACGGCACGGAAACAAGGAAGATCCTTGATGAATGTCATCATGGCCCTACTAGGGGACATTATGGTCCTTCAACCACCACGAAAAAAGTCTTCGATGCTGGTTTTTATTGGCCAACAATTTTTAAAGAGGCCTATACTCTAGTCGAAAATTGTGATGCTTGCCAACGTACTGGTAGCCTCTCACGAAGAGACGAAATGCCTCAAAACAGCATCCAAGTTAGCGAAATATTTGACGTATGGGGAATTGATTTCATGGGATCCTTTCCCAAATCCCATAAGTTTGAATATATCTTAGTCGCTATTGATTACGTGTCCAAATAGACCGAAGCCGAGGCTTTACCCACAAATGATTCAAGAGCCGTAATCAATTTTCTGAAAAAACTTTTCTCTCGCTATAGAATGCTGAAAGCTTTAATTAGTGATCGAGGTTCCCATTTTTGCAACAAACAAATGGAGAGAATCTTAAAGCGTTATGGAGTCACCCATCGCTTTGCAACCGCGTATCATCCACAAACAAGTGGACAAGTTGAAAATACCAATAGAGCCTTAAAACAAATACTCGAAAAAAGGGCTAAGGACAATCCTTCCGTTTGGTCAAGGAAACTTGACGACGCTCTATGGGCTTTCTGAACAGCTTATAAGACACCAATTGGCACAACACCTTATCGTTTATCGTACGGTAAAACGTTCCATTTGCCCTTCGAAATCGAGCACCGTGCTTATTGGGCATTGAGAAGCTGTAATCCCGATCTCAAAATCGCTGGAGAAAACCGATTCTTGTAACTGCATGAACTCGATGAATTAAGACTCCAAGCTTATGAGAATTTGAAATTTTACAAAGCACGTACCAAAGCTTATCACGACAAGAAACTTCGAATCCGAAAAGAATTCAAGAAAGGAGATAAAGTTCTCTTGTTTAATATGCGCTATAAATTCAAAGCCCCCAAGCTTAAACAAAAGTGGTACGGTCCTTTTATAGTAAAACATGGATACTCATCCGGTTATGTTGTTTTGTATGACAAGAGTGGAGGAAGCTTCATTGTTAGTGGACACCGTGTTAAACTATACCATGAGGAGTGGAGTGAACATTTTCCGCTCAAAGAAAATAAAGAAAACTAAAAAGAAATACGAGTCCGGCTGATGACTCGATAAAAAAATAAGCGCTTCTCGGGAGCCAACCCGTGTGTTTTTAATTTTAAATTTCTAAGTGTGATTTTCCTTTTAAAAATAAATTCATGCTTATACCCCACAAATTTTATCCAATGTTTTGCTTAAGTGTGAGGGGTGTAGCATGTGTCGCTTTTATAAAAACCTATAAAAACCCAAAAATAGAGTGTTTTTCCGTATTTTTGTGTGTTTTATCTTTTTTGTAGGTACACAAGTTGAAGGCGAAAAGACAAGACTCTTGTATGATGCATGATATGCCCGTGATCCTAGTTTTTCTCTCATTCCCTTGATTTTGTTCAGTTTTATCACATTGAGGACGATGCTAAACTTAAGTGTGAGGGGGTTGTAGGGAAATCGAGAAAAAGATGCTTAATTGCCATATTTTTGGGCTATTTTAAAACTTTTGTTCTTGTTTTGTCCTCGTAAATAAAAAGTTTCAAGCAATGTATATAAATAATCAAGAAATTATCCAATCGGTAATTTTTGAAAATTTGAGATATATTTTTGTGTCAAAATTACCAAAGTCAAAGTCTAATAGTAGAAGAAAAATCCAAAAAAAATTAGGAGAAAGTTGCATGTTCCATGTTTGTCAATACAACATGAACTTTGTAAGTATGTTGGTCCCTGGCTAGGAGTTTTAGCCAAAAAATAATAAAAATAATAATTAAAAAAAAGAAAGAAAAAGTCAAAAAGACAAATAAATAGCCAATGAGCTATAATGTTATGAAGTTGAAGGAAGAAGAAGAAATAAAAGGTATCGATTAGCCAATGTGTTAAGTCGTGATACATGTTGCTTCAATTCATATGTTATTAGTGTAGTATAGTTAAAAATAAAAGACTTTCTAGATTTTTATGGGTACTGACGTTATATCTCAATTTTTCAACCTTAAAAACCTAAGTCGATGAGTTTTATCTTGTACTTGTACTTGGTAGACTTGCATCTAATTTTTGTAAAAGATACATGTACCTTTGGATTTAATTTTCTTTTCTTCTTGCTTGAGGGCAAGCAAAACTTAAGTGTGAGGGGATTTGATAACGCCTAAATCCAACATGTTTTTAGGAGCGTTATCCGTACTTTTGTACATGTATATTGGTTAATTATATGATACTTTTGTGCATATTTGTAACCAATTATGTTTGCAATTATTTGTGTAGCCAATTGAAGGAATGGAGTATAAAACAACATAATAATCAAGAATTGTACGAGTACGAAGAATCCTAATCAAGTTCAAGACCCGTGTACAAGTTACATGCCTTTGAAGATCAATTTCGGGTGCAATAACAAGTATTTCCAAGGAGAAAATAAAGATATTCAGCATGAATGTTGCCACCATCAACATACATCCAACTTTCCACTAGCAAGAGTGAAGTTGCCACCATCACATGGGAGTTGATTTGCCTCCACCATCACATGGGAGTTGATTTGCCTCCAACATTTTTCTAGGCAAAAATGTGTCCACATTCATGCAAACTCAAGGAATTCCATGCAAGAGCATTCTAGACTTTCTTTCTCTCTAAGCCAAACATTGAAGTCTAGAGCCTTAACTAGCTTATAAATAAGACCCTTGGGGTCATGTAACCATATATCTTTTCACAACTCAAATATCTCTTCATATCATCTCATAAATAACTCTCTCATCCTTGTCCAAACTCCCATTCCCGGATTTGAACAAGGTGGTGCTAGAAAAGTCAGTTTTTGAGTCCAATAAGCAAAGTTATCATCACGAAACTCTTAGGGATCATTACCCTAATCATTAGTAACATTTTTCCACTTTGTAAGACTCTTGATTATGACTTATAATACTTTTGTTTCTGAGTTTATTTCATTATTTGTTATGAGTAGCTAAATTTCATTCTACACTTGGTAGGATGATGTTTGTAGTATGAAGTGGTGGTTGTGATTGTGATTTATGTTTAATTCAATGTCAAGCTTTCCTATGATCCATTGATATTTATGTTTCATGTGACAATTATTATGAAAACTTAATTTGTTGGTAAAGATTTCATAGGTCGAAAGGGTTATTCTCTATCAACAAGTCATAGCCGATTTGTCTATGATTGGCTATCTTTTGTATTGATCATTTCTTAAGAAGTTTTGATTATCAAGAAACATAATTATAAGTGTTAGAAAATTCGTGAAACGATCATGAATCGAACGTGTTGAAATTGGATTAAGTCTTGAATTGAGTGATTGAGTCTAATGCTTGTTTTCTTTAACCAAGGTCTTGACGAAGATTAAAGCTTTTGAAAGCAATTGATTGGATTATCCATCTAATTATCATAATCACAAATATTAACGTGTCATCACAATCATACCATTACGAATGCCCAAACTAGTCTTTACCAAGTGTACCTTTAATCATATTATTTATCTCATCATTTTTACTTATTGTTTGTTTGTCAACAATTGCTACAATCAACGATTATAGTTTCATTTTAGAATAATCATAGGTTTTCCAAATCCCCGTGAACGATCTTGGTATTACCACAGAAAAGCTATACAAAAACGATAGGGTTATACTTTCCCGTGCGTTTTTAGTCAATCCGGTAATTCATGTTTATAAATTTAAAACTTGTTACCAACACCACGCATCAATGTATCGATTATTTCTGATCGAGATCCTAGATTCGCATCGAATTTTTGGAAATCCCTCCAAAGATCGTTAGGAACGAATCTCGACATGAGCACTGCTTATCACCCCCAAACTGATGGGCAGAGTGAACGGACGATACAGATACTGGAAGATATGTTGAGAGCTTGTGTGATAGATTTTGGTAAGAATTGGGATAAACATTTGCCTTTAGCAGAATTTTCATATAACAATAGTTATCATGCTAGCATTAAGGCTCTACTGTTTGAAGCCTTGTATGCTAGAAAGTGTAGATCTCCTGTATGTTGGAGTGAAGTTGGGGATACCCAGCTCACAGGACCGGAATTGATCCAGGAGACTACGGAGATGATAGTTCAGATTAAGAAACGGCTGTTGACAGCCCGAAGTAGACAGAAAAGTTACGCGGATGTACGGCAGAAACCGATGGAATTTGAAGTGGGTGATCGTGTGATGTTGAAAGTGTCGCCATGGAAAGGCGTAATAAGATTTGGAAAGCGAGGGAAATTGGATCCCCGCTATATTGGACCATTTAAGATTTTATCTAGAACAGGTCCGATGGCTTATAAATTAGAGTTACCCCAAGAACTTCATGGTGTTCACAACACATTCCATGCATCTAATCTGAAGAAATGTTTAGCAGTGTGTGATGAGAAATCTCATTGGATAAGGTCAGAATTGATGAGAAGTTGCATTTTATCGAATAACCCGTAGAGGTTATGGATCGTGAGGTCAAGCAACTTAAACAAAGTCGGATACCTATCGTTAAGGCTCAGTGGAATTCAAATCATGGGCCAGAATTTACTTGGGAACGAGAGGATGAAATGTGGAAGAAATACCCACACCTCTTTGACTTCAATAAGAAACAGGAATCAAAATGAAATGGATCACGAGGACGTTGATCCCTTTTTAGGAGGAAATGCTATGACAATCTGACATTTTCATGTAGTAAATTATTTCTCTTATATTATTTTGAAACTTATTTTTGTGTTGGTTTATGTAAAACCCGTATGCTTTTACCATGAACAGTACACATATAATCGTACATACCTGATTAAAACTTTCATTATTGATAGTTGTAATTTAGCACTTGTTTAAGAAAACAAGGCAATTAAGGCAAGTATTAACAAGTAGTTTAGGAAAACCACAAGTTATGACCCTTTGTGAGGATCGTTCTCAAGGAGGCTTGGTGTGTGTGTAATGAATTGATTAGTGATGAAATTATATTTGTGAGAAAAAGAAAATAGAAAAGGGATGAGAATAGATTGACGGTTACGAAGACGATTTAAACTAAGACGAAAAAGGTATACACGTAAAACCGTAAAAATTACCAAAATTAAAATTTTACTCTAAAAATTAGCAAAAATCACTAAAAATCCACAAAAATTTACAAAAAATCCAAACTTGCCAAAACCTTTTAATTAATTAAATAATGACTTTTTAATGCTAATTAAAGCCCTAAAAATCAAAATTAACTAATAAAAAGTCCAAATCAAGATCTTAAAGTTTGTAAACCTTTAAAATAACCTAACTAAGCTAAAAAGTATTTTTCAAAATTTTAAAACCAATAAAAACTATTTTTAAACAATTAAAAACTATTAAAAGCTAATAAAAGTTAAAATAATTCTAGAAAATAATTAAAATACTCTAAAAATATTTGGAAAGTTGCAAAAATCCCAATTATGTGTGAATCTAGGAAAAATATAAAAACTTAGAAAATCAGAATTTTAATTTTTAATAATAAAATAATGTTAAAATATTAATAAAAATTTAAAAATCCTAAAAAATTCTAAAAAGTTGCAAACTAGCTTAATTTAACCTAAATAACACAGAAATGAAAGTGAAATTACCTAAATACCCTTAATAGGCCAAGAAAATGGGCTAAACCCAAAACAGATCCTTAATGGGCCAAATTTGAGCCCAAAATGAAAAAGTGCCCAAAATAAGCCCAAAAAGCATTACTTGACTCAAAATTTGATTTTAAACAACTTTTTCCAAAGGCCCAAAAGCTGAAAATGTGAAATAAGCAAGCTTATACCAAATAGCTTATTCTTAATGGGCTTTTTGGCCCATTAAGCTATAAGCTAATGCCATAAGCTCAAATTAGACACACAAGCTTCTTTTGTCCTAAATAAGACTTATGTAAAAAGAAATTTGAAATAAGCCCAAGGAATAAGCCTGAAAATGCAATAAGCAATCTACAGAAAACGACAAAATAGTCGTTTTTGAGTTCTAGGCCACCCCAAGTGCTGATTCAAGTTTCAAAAGCTTTTAAATGACTTAAATAAGCTATTTCAACAAAAAGTTTTCAAATAATCTGACTCAATAAGCTGGAAAAAGCAAATAAGCACTTATGTAAAAGTCAATTAAGTTGGTTTTCTAGCAAAAAGTCAAAGTCAAAGTCCAATAAGCTCCAGTCTAATCAAATGGGTCAAATAATGAAGATCTATCACAAAAAATAAGATGTTGCAAGTCTAGATAAGCTAAAATAGCTTATTGATAAACTGAGTACAAATTAAAACTAGCAGGGGCTAGTTTTGGGTGATGAGCAGTGGGAACTTTTCCCACTGCTTGACTTGTAGACTTTTTTGTCTTTAGTGAACTTTTTGGAGATTCAGATTACACAAAGGCAACCAAATGATCTTTGGATCATCAGGAGTCAATAAAAATCAGTAAATCACAACAAGCAACAGCCAATTGATACAGTTAATTCAATAAAGTACCAGATCTAGCACAGACTTAGAACAATAAGCAGTTTAGGTTCAAAAAGCACTTTGAGCACAATTCCGCCAACAAAACTTAACCAAATGCATACACAAGCTATATTAAACTTAAATGAACAAGCCTAAACAAGTTTCATGCAATGATTCAAAGTTTTAAGAATCAATGTTACTGATGAACACTAACACATGCAATTTTCACTTTGTTGATGTATTTGACCAACAAGCCAGATTCAAACCTCCAAATCTATCAAGTATGTTATATTAATGATGTTTAAACAACTTTCAACCCTAAGCATGCACAAATACTAGATTTCACCAAAATCTAGGTCAAAAACAGTTAGAACAAGCAAGATATAGCACAATTTTTGATTTTAAGGTTTAACCCCAAAAACTTGCAGCAAACAACTCTCAACTAAGTGTATAGCAGATAACAACCACAAATACACACTTCTAACAACTCAATACCAAGATTCAATCTCAAACAGGTAATCCCAAACACCCCTTTAACTTTTCAAAACCAAGTTTTTCAAATCAAAAGTGAGATTTAAGACCACCCAAGCCCAAATTAACACAATAACAGATGAGAACAACAGATTCAAGCAAGATTAAGCCACAAAATTCACAAGAACACAAGTCACACACAAATATCACCAAAAATCAAGATTTAAACAGATTTTGTGATTAAGTATGCAAACCTCATGGATGTACATCCACACCCATGAATTTTGAGCTTATGTACTAGCAAGAACAAGTACAAGCTTCCACAACAAAGCCTGCTAAGAATCAACAAAGTTAGAGGCACAATAGTAAAATCAGAAAAGTAAAAAGCCTTGATTGATGCAACCTTGTTACCCCACACTTGATTATCCCCAAGTTATAAGCCTCATCACACCTTGATAACACAATATCAGGATGCTATGATTAGCCCTATAGCCCAAGAATTCCAAGGTTTGAACAAGAACTTAGCAAAATATCAAGCTTGAAGGAAAAATGCAAACTTTTGCACTCTCCTTAAAAACAGGTTTTAAGATTCAGAAATATCAAACTAAGAACAATAATAAGCAGATTATAACAATGGTACTTGGGCTTTCTTCAACATTTCAAACACATTTCATTAAGATTGAAAAGGATTTACAGAAAAGTGAACAACTGAAAATTCAAGAGCAAAATGTAAATGTTGCAGCCCTATGCCTTTATATAGGCTACAATGAGACTAAGATACTGAATAAAAACGTAAACCCTAAGTGCTTGATCTTCCAAATATGCCCTTGTAGAATTTGAAAACCTTGGACTCATGTGATGTTTCCTTGGACGTTTGGGGAGTGGATAGCTGTTGGAATTTGATCTAAGGGCTCATAAAAAGCTTAAAATGTAAGCTTGTATATGGATGGTTGATTTTCTGGCTTGTTTTGGCAGTTTCCCCAAAAGTGTGTAGCAATGGTTTATCATGTGAGATTTGTGATGATGTGGCATAGGGTTTAAGAGTGGGGATATGTTTATGTTGAGGTTAATCACAAAACTGGACAAGATCATGGTTTAATTCATAATAATTAGTAAATCCCCAATTCGGATTATGAACTCCAAGAACAAGGTTTTGATCTTGTTTTAAGTTTAAATACATGTTAACCGCCACTTTTAAACTTAATTAATTAAGTTTTTTAAATCCGGTTAAGTAGAAGGTGACATGGCAAAATGGTGGAGTATGATTGGTGGAGAGTGTGAGTGGGACACATGGCCGCTTGTCACTGGTCTAGGTATCTTTCATGTTGGCCAGCTTTAACCCCCCTTCTTTCTATCTTATTTCACTTTGTGTTTAAATATAGAAAACTGAATTCCCTTTGTAAATAAACTTTCAGTTTTCATACTTTGGCCACAAATACTTTTCCAAAGTATTTTCAGGGGTATTTCTTGCCATTTTGTGATTCTTGAAGGGCTGTTTTGGCATTTTCTTGATGGATTATGGTCTTAACTTGTATGATTGGCATTTTGGAGGACTGAAATTTCCAAGTCTTCATTTATGAGGGACCATTCTTGCCAAATGTTGAAAGTCAAGGGTCCTTTTTGTAATTTTGGGATTTTTAAAGTACCAAACTTGGAATTTCTTGTACTTTGAAGGACTTCATGATATATTTGACTTTGTGGAGGATATTGGTTGACAATTTAGCTTTGTTGAGGGGCTAAACTTGTCAATTCTTCAAAGTGGAGGGCCCTTTTTGCAATTTTGACAAACTTTAGGGACCAAACTTGTAATTATGAAGATACAAGGGTATGAAGTGTCAGTTATTCCATATTGGAGGACCCTTCTCCATAAATCTTCAAGTCTTCAAGGGTTTTCTTTGGAAAATCAATACTAGGGCTTGGTTCATTGTGCGGCTTCGTTTCCCGTGTTCGTTTTTGCATGATTCTTGTGATCTTTTGTCATTTTCTCAATATCCGTACCTAAAATACACAAGCAACAAACACAAGCATATATATGGGTATTTTGATGATATTTAATGCATTTTAAGCCCTATTTTGACGATGAGACTATGTATAAAAGCAGTCTCATCAATTATATAACATGTTTACGTTTCACAAATATTAAATACAAGTATTACGTACGTGTTATTACACGATAAGTATTTAATACGTATTAAGACACGATAATTATTATCAACAATAATTATAATCACGAACATGAAATCATGAACGTAAATAATCACGAGCATATTATTATGTATTTACGTAATTATTATTACGACTATGTACAAGTATATATTATAACACGAACAATTAATAATAAGGTCACATAAATACGAGCACGAGAACACGCAATAATTTAGAACACAAAAAACGTTGGGTTTCCCCTTGTGGGCCTCACATACCCGCGGACACAAAGACCAAGAAAGGGCCAAGCCCACTTTAATTTTACTAAAATAGGAAAATGGGAAAAACATATTTTCATATTACAGAAGATGTAGAAAATTACAAAACCCTAGCTCCCTTTTCTTCTTCCTTTGGCTCCCGGTTATAACACCATAAGGAGAGGGTATTTGTTGATCTAGGTTGATTAAATTCGGGTGTGTTGTTCGTGTTATTATCTTCCAATTGTTTCACGCATTGGTAATTCTATAAGATTTTCTTTTTAATTATTTTATTAGATCAAGAACACATGAAATCATGTGTTTATTAAAAACTAGTAATTAAACATGTAAATTTAATCATGGGGTAATAAACATGGTGGTTCTGGGTGGTTGGTTCGGCCAACACACACAAACCGAGAGCCGAAGCTCTCGGCGTGTCACATGTGACCACAACCGAGACCAAGGTGTCTTGGTGTAGTCTTTGTGGTTCAGCAGCAGGCGAAACAAGGGACCCTGACGTGAGTCGGGGTGGCATTGTGGGCTTTTGGGGTCTCGGCAAAAACAGACAAGCACCACCGGCCCAAGCCGGTGGCTAAATTCACCAAGCAGGGGGAACTCAAGCCGCGGCAGCGGCTAGCCAAGAACCAAGGGAACCACCGGCTTAAGCCGGTGGCATTATTGCGAAAGCAGGGGCAACCGGCCGAGCCGGGTGCCACTGTCAAGGGGGTGTTTGTTTGGTCCGGTTCAAGGGCAAACACACAGGTCCGGTTCACGACATGTTTTAATAAAATAATACATGGGTTCGTTTTATTATTTTAATTTACAAGCTTAATAAGTTTTACAAGTTTATTTGTTTACAAGATTAATTAAATTAATTTAACATGTTATATAATTAATTTAATTAAAACATGACTTAGGTTTATTAGTATTATTAATAATACATGAATTTAACCTAAGTATTTAAACATGAAATTTAGACTATAATAATTAATTAATTATTAAAACATGACATATAATTATATAATCTCCATGACTTAAGTTATATTAATAATAAATATTAATACATGTTTTAACCTAAGTATTATATACACTTTAATTTAATTAAATCATACTATATTTAATTAAATCTTATAACATATAGTTTATTTAATTTACATGTATTAATTAATAAACTATACTATTAATCACATGACTTAGAATATTAATCAGTAAAACTTAAGCTTATTTTCTTAGCTTAATAATCCAGCTTATTTCTAAATATGGAAACTTTCAATTTTTAGAAACTTATCTATTTTAAGCAGTACTCTATTTATGGAAACTTTCTATTTTTAGAAACTTATTTATTTTAAGTAGCTATTCTATTTTTTGGAAACTTTCTATTTTTGGAAACTTTCTATTTTAGGAAACCTGCTATTTTTAGAAAGTTACTTATTATTACAAAAAGTATAATAATACAAGAAATACAAGTAATACTTAATCAGAATATCCAGAGTACATGATAAACACAGCATAACGTTATAATCAGTAAAACAAGACATGAACATATAAAACAAGCTAAGACATGATATGGAACCAGTTACGTACACAGTAATCAGAACACTTATACACATATATTATTTATGTAGCATTAGTGAGATCAAATTAGGACTCTCTTCCGTTCGTCTTCTTCGTTCACTGGACATAAGGTACGGATTCTCCGTCCTTTCAGTATGGACATTCTTTCCTTATTAGGATTTCCCGTATGCAGCCAACTGTTTTCCTAGTATATGTTTTATATGTTTTGATTTGCTTATGTTTAAATAAATGCCTAAGCCATATACATGCATGACTAGTTTCACCTAGTTATGGAGGTACCATAACCATAACACTAGAGGCACCAGTGTTATGACTTCACCACGGCGGAGTGATAGCTCGTGGCGTCCCTTTCATCTTTTGGCCATAATATTATATTATCATGTGGGGCGTATGGGTGCATCCTTGATTACATGTTTTTACATATTATTCAGGTGAATGTGGTGTATGCCTTGCATCCTTCACAAGGAGCTGATCCTTCCTACCCAAACTTATATTAATTACAGGTAACCCCTCTAATTGCATGACGAGGTCACCCCTCTAAGTATTCATGCACGTTGATATTTCATGACCTATATTGGCTAATGGTTAACATGTTAAACAGTTTTTATAAGATAAACATAAGGCTTTTCAAACTATAAAACCAGTTTTACTAAGTTATACCAGGATTTCCAGGACTTAATCAATTCCGCTGCTATATGTTGTATATGCTTATGTTATTCATTCTGTGCTTGTATATCCGTGCACTAAGCGTTATGCTCAGCCGTTTTCGTTTCATGTTCCCAAAACGGCAGGTACTCAGGGACGCTCGTAGACTCTAAGCGTACGTGCATATGGATTGGAAGCTTTCTAGCCTTCATTACTTTATGCATTTATTCATACATTTTGCTACTCATTTCTATGGACATTGTTTAGTCCTTTTCCTTTACAGTACTTATGTTTGTGTCTGATGAGCTTTTACTTTGGGATACCGATGTTTGTTTCTGGTATTTCCTTTATGGTCATGTAATGTTTAAGATATTTATCCTTGTATGCTTTAATGACACGCCATAATCACGCGTGACATTCCATTTATCAAATGAGGTGTTATAATTATGGTATTAGAGCCAAGGCTTCGACCTGTAGGCTCTCAAAACACGACGTGTGATTAGTGGGTAGTCACTATGGTCTTCCTAGAACTGACAGTCGGTTTTCATGCATTCATATAATGGTCATTTTCGCAGGTTTATGACTAAGTAATGGTTGGTACAGGACTGGCCCTATTTAGTCGCATGTGTTTTATCGGAACTTTTAACTTTGGGACCGACCCATTGGCGTCCCCTCGCCATGTCTTTTGTTTTGAGTAAACTGACCATAGGCGTTCACTCTCGCGCATATAAAAGTTTTCATAAAATTGCATCATGCATTCATATACTAGTTTTCCTACATAAATTTTTTCTCATTATTTATTGGTATAAATTTTTTTCATGTATATATTTTATGTTTTGATCAGTTTAATCATGTATTTTTATGTTATACTGTCGGATGGTTCTCACACGCGAGCAGGAACAACTCATTGCAGCAGTCCAAGCTGAGTTGCAAGCTATGCTTCCTCAGCTGAGGAACGAAATCTGGGCTGAGGTGCAGGATGCCAACAATCAGCAACAGCACCCAGTACCTCCTCCTCCTCCTCCATCAACATTGGTCACATGGCTAGAGAGATTTAACAAGCTACGCCCTCGATCCTTCAAGAAAACGGATAGCCCCAACGAAGCTGAAAGCTGGTTGGCTCACATTGAGAAGATCTTCGATGCAATGGGCTGTGACCCCGTCTTCAAGTCGAGGTTAGCCTGTTACAGGTTCGAAGGTGATGTGCTAGCATGGTGGAAGGCACTAAAGCAGTTTGAGGGAGGTGATGATTGGGTGGCTGGTTTGACTTGGGCTTAGTTCAGGGATTTAGTGATGGGACAGTTCTTTCCCAAGGCTGAGCAAGACAAGCTAAAGAGAGAGTACCATGGGATCAGACAGAGAGCTAGAGAGAACATCAACGAGTTCATGCAGCGCTTTCTTCGTTTGGCTGGTTTTCTTGGCGCGGCAGCAGGTACTGCCAAAGAGTAAGCATACCACTTCCGGTGGGCTCTTCGTACATCGGTCTCCAACAAATTGGTGTGTGCTACGTTCAACACGGTGGCACAAGTGGCCGATGCAGCACGTAAGTTGGAGATGCTGCAAGAAAGAGAAGAGTTCGGGGAAGCAGAGAGACCCGAGAAGAGGTAAACATTCGTTATTCAGCAGTGACCAAACCGTATACTTTCAGTATATGTTAATATTTATATCTCTTTTAAACTGCATCTTCCAGGCAGAAGAAAGAGGAACGATCTCAGTCGACTACTCAACAACAACCTACTTAGCCCAAGGGAAACGGTCAGACTCACGACCGTTCTGCTATGGATAGGCGTGGCGGTAATGATAATTACCGTAACAACGCTAGAAACTCCAACAGCAGCAGATCCTTACACTTACTCATTTTCTTATGATTACATACAATAGTTCTTAATTCTGACACATTAGCAATCTTCTACCATGAATCATGATAATGGGAGGGACTAGAACCAAAGAGGTTCACAACCTAACCGTCCAGCTATCACTGGTATTACATCTTATGAATCTTCCGCATTGGCCTTTGTACATATAAACCATGTCTTATGTATACTGTTCATAACAGGCTCTCAGCCAGCAAGGGCACCTGCTGGAGCGTATACTCATCCTCTTTGCACTACCTACAACCGTAGGCACCCAGAGCCATGTCACCACGACAGCGATGCATGCTACAAGTATGGCCTTACGGGTCATCGCATGAAGTACTGTCGCAAGGGCGAGATGGAGGACACATCTGGACATGCTGATACTAAGCCGCCTCCTACTAGTGGACGCGTTTACACGACTTCTCGTGATCAGGCCACCAAGTCTACAGGTACCATAACTGGAATCTTGTATATGTATGGTCAAGCTACATCTGTTCTATTTGACACGGGTGCTACTCATTCGGTCATTTCTACTGCTTATGCTAAAAATATTAGGATATCTCCTATGCCATTAAAGAATGTACTAAAAATTTCCACGCCTTTAAGAGACTCTGTACGCATAACCCATGTGTACAAGAGCCTTCCCCTAGAATTTGACAACAAGGTTCGTCCTGTTGACTCACTTCCGCTGGACATGAATGATTTTGACATGATATTGGGCATGGACTGGCTATCCAAACATCTTGCTACCATAGACTGCCATTCATATCAAGTCATCTTTGTTGATGTTAATGCACCAGAGTACATTCACGATGGGTTCGTACCCGGAAGGTCTGTACAAATCATATCAACCCTACAAGCACGTGCATTACTTTCACATGGTTGCGAGGGCTATTTAGCTATTGTTCATGACATGGATGCTGAATCTCCATCAATTCATAATCAGCCGATAGTGTCAGAATTTCCAGATGTATTTCTAGAAGAACTTCCGAGCATACCACCTGCACGTGAAGTAGAGTTTAATATCGAGCTCATTCCAGGAGCTGAGCCGATTTCCAAGGCTCCATATCGCATGGCTCCCATAGAGTTGAAGGAGCTAAAGGATCAATTGAAAGAACTTCTGGAACGAGGCTTCATTTGACCGAGCGCATCTCCATGGGGCGCACCGGTCTTATTCGTGAAGAAGAAGGACGGCTGTATGCGTCTTTGCATAGATTATCGCTAGCTCAACAAGATCACCATCAGAAATACGTATCCTTTACCACGCATTGACGATCTGTATGAACAACTCCAAGGGGCCAAACATTTCTCCAAGATTGATCTAAGGTCAGGCTATCATCAGCAACAGGTTAAAGAGCAGGACATCGCCAAGACTGCTTTTCGTACACGCTATGGCCACTACGAATTTGTAGTCATGCCATTTGGCCTTACCAATGCTCCAACAGTGTTCATGGATTTGATGAACAGAATCTTCCATGAATTTTTGGACAAGTTCATTATCTTCATTGACGACATCCTGATATTCTCTAAGTCCAAGGAGGAACACGAAGACCATCTTCGTACAGTGTTACAGATTGTAAAACCCACATCCTTTTACCATGAATAGTGCCCTTAAGATCGTACGTACAAGATTAGAACTTTCCTTTTTTTAGCACGTTACGTTTCACGTATAAGAATTTTAAGTATTACGTACATGCTAGAAAACGATAAGTATTTATTACGTGTGAACACACAATAATTATTCCAATAATAATTATAATCACGAACATGCGATCATGAAATCATGAACGTAATTTAATCACGAGCTAATATTATTTACGTATATATATTTAGTACGAACACGAATAAATATATTAAGTCACGATCAATAATTAATTAGAACACGTAAAACATGAACACGATAAAACACGAGAACACACTATAATATTTAGACACGAGAAAAGTACGGGTTACCCCAAGTGGGTCCGCTACCAGCGACATACACAAGAAGCATGGGCTTAGCCCATGCAAAATTAACTAACAAGGGGTGAAGGGGTAAAACTTGTGTCATTTACCATAAATCAAGAAAATAATTAAAAACCCATATCTTTTCTTCCTTATCTCTTTGGCCGCCGGATTCAAGGACACCAAAAGGGGTGTTCGATTTTATTTTGATCTTGGATATTTTGCAAGGATTCGTGTGTGTTCATCCTCATTTGTTTCACGTATTCGGTATAACTTTTAACCCTTTTCTTTTTATGTTTTGATTTTGATAACCACATAAAATCATGATGTTTTTAATTAAACTAATTTAAAACAATTGTTTAAACATGTTAATGATCATGGGGTAAATCAAACAAGGGTTTTAGGGGTGTTTTGTTCTAGCCGACGCCTAACCGAACCCTTAAGGGGTCTCGTCTTGGCTTATTACACACCACCGAGACCATATGGTCTCGGTATGGTGGTGATGGTGTCACGGCAGCAACAAGGGGCAAGGGTAAACCCGACCTTGGTCGGGTATGGTGTTAGTAACGGGTCCGGTTCATGGTTTTTAGTCACGGGTCCGGTTCATGAATCATTTTTTTAAGGTTTATGATTTTTATGTTTTAGACTTGAATTAAATTAATAAACACATGACATAATTAATTTAATGCACATGACTTATGTTATAAATTTAATTACTAGTTCATGAATTTTAACCTAAGTATTAATATTTAATTAGACTTTATAATTAATTAATTATTTAAAACCATGACTATAATTAATTAATTAACATGACTTAGGTTATATTATTAATAGTTAATAATACATGTTTTAACCTAATTATTTTACCTTTATTTAATTAAAATCATGTTATATATAATTAAATACTTTTAACCTATAGTTTATTTAATTTACATGTAATAATTAATAAACTATACCTTATAATCACATGACATAGAATAATAATCAGAAAAACACTTAAGCTTATAAAATTAGCTTATTTAACAAGCTTATATCTATTTATAGAAACTTTCTATTTTTAGGAACTTATTTAATTGAGTAAGCTAATCTATTTATGGAAACTTTCTATTTTTAGAAACTTATCTGTTTTAAGAAGTAATTCTATTTTTGGAAACTTTTTATTTTGGAAACTTTCTATTTTTGGAAACTTTATATTTTTGGAAACTTTCTCATTTTTGAAACTTTCTATTTTTGGTAACTTTCTATTTTTGGAAACTTTCTACTTTAGGAAACCTGCTATTTTCAGAAAGTTACTTATTATTACGCAACAAGTATAATAATACTTGAAATACAAGTAATACTTAATCAAAATAGACAGAATATAAGAGAAACACAGTATAAAGCTTAAAACAGTAAAACATGACATGAACATATAAAATAAGCCAAGACATGATATAAAACCAGTTACGTATTTAGTAATCAGATACTTATATACGTATGTATTTATGTAGCGTTAGTGATACCGAAGTAGGACTCTCTTCCGTTCGTCTTCTTCGTTCACTGGACATAAGGTACAAATTACCGTCCTTTCAGTATAGACATTCTTTCCTTATTAGGATTCCCCGTATGCAGCCAACTGTTATCCCATAGTATAAGTTTATATGTTTGATTGCTTATGTTTAATTAGAATACCTAAAGCCATATACATGCATGACCAGTTTCACCTAGTTATGGAGGTACCATAACCATAACACTAGAGGCACTGGTGTTATGAGTTCCCCACGGCGGAGTGATTGCTCGTGGCGTCCCTTCAGCTTTTGGCCATATTATTATATTTATCATGTGGGGCGTATGGGTGCATCCTAGTTACATGTTTTTCAGCATATTACTCAGTGTGAATGTGGTGTATGCCTTGCATCCTTCACAAGGAGCTGATCCCTCCTACCCAAAAACCAGTATATTAAATTAGAGACAACCCCTCTAATTTTCATGATGAGGTCACCTCTCCAAGTATTCATGCACGTTGATTTTCATGACCTATATTGGCTAATGGTAAAATATGTTAAACAGTTTTTACAAGATAAACATAAGGCTTTTCAAACTATAAAACCAGTTTTACTAAGACTTAACCGGGTTATCCAGGACTTAGTTTCTTCCGCTGTTATATGCTTATATGCTTATATTATTCATGCTTTATTGTTCATCCGTGCACTGAGCGTATTGCTCAGTCGTTTTCCTTTTCATGTTCCCAAAACGGCAGGTACTCAGGGACACTCGTAGACTTTAAGCGTACGCGCATATGGACTGGAAGCTTTCTAGACTTTCTTTAATTTATGCATTATCTACACTTTGATACTCTTTCCATGGACATTGTTTAGTCCTTTCATTTATAGTACTGATGTCTGTGTGTGATGAGCTTTACTTTTGGACTACCGATGTTTGATTTCGGTATTTCCTTTTATGGTCATGTAATGTTTTAGACATTTATCCTTGTATGCTTTGATGACACGCCATAATTACGCGTGACATTCCATTTATCAAAATGGGGTGTTACAATTATGGTATCAGAGCCAAGGCTTCGACCTGTAGGCTCTCAAAACATGACCTGTGATTAGTGGGTAGTCACTATGGTCTTCCTAGAACTGACAGTCGGTTTTCATGCATTCATCATTTTCATGCATACATATATATGTCATTGTCACAGGTTTATGACTAAGTAATGGTTGGTACATGACTGGCCCTATTTAGTCGCATGTGTTTTATAGAAACTTTTAAATTTGGGACCGACCCATAGGCGTCCCCTTGCCATGTCTTTTATTTTGGGTGAACTGACCATATGCGTTCACTCTCGAGCATACAAAATTTTTCATAAAACTGCATCATGCATTCATGTACAAATTTTCTTGCATAAAATTTTTCTCTTGATTTATTGGTATAAATTTTTTTTCATGTATATATATTTTATGTTTTGATCAGTTTAATCATGTATTTTATGTTATACTGTCAGATGGTTCTTACACGCGAGCAGGAACAACTCAATGTAGCAATCCAAGCTGCAATGAAAGCTTTGCTTCCTTAACTGAGGAATGACATCAGGGCTGAGGTTCAGGCTGTCAACAATCAACAGCAAAACCAAGCACCTACTCCTCCTCCTCCATCTAGTGACATTGGCAATATGGTTGGAGAGATTCAACAAGCTCCGTCCTCGAGCATTCGAGAGAACACATAGCCCTAGTGAAGCTGAAAGCTGGTTGGCTCACATCGAGAAGATCTTTGATGCTATGGGTTGTGACCCTGTGTTCAAGGCGAGGTTGGCATGTTACCGGTTCGAAGGTGATGTGTTAAATTGGTGGTTAACATTGAAGCATTCTGAGGGAGGTGATAATTGGGGGGCTGGTTTGACATGGGCTCAGTTCAGAGATAGGGTGATGGAGCAGTTCTTTCCCAAGGCTGAGCAAGACAAGCTGAAGAGAGAGTACCATGGGATCCGACAGAGAGCTAGAGAGAATAGCAACGAGTTCATGCAGCACTTTCTTCGCTTAGCTGGTTTCCTTGGTACTGAAGAGCAGGCACACCAGTTTAGGTGGGCTCTTCGCACATCAGTCGCAAACAACTTGGTATGTGCTACATTCAACACAGTAGCACAAGTGGCCGATGTGGCACGTAAGCTTGAGATGCTGCATGAGAGAGATGAGTTCGGGGAAGCTAATAAACCCGACAAGAGGTAAACATTCGTGTTCAAACGATGAACAATCCGTAATATTTCAATATATGTCAATATTTCATCTCTTTAATATGTGTCTTCCAGGCAGAAGATTGGGGACCGGTCTCAGCCGGCTACTCAGCAGCAGCCTAATCAGCCCAAGGGAAATGGTCAGACTAACGACTGTTCTGCTACGGATAGGGGTGGCGGTAATGATAATTCCCGTAACAACGTTGGACACTCCAACGGAAGCAGGTCCTAATACTTACGCATTTTCTTATGATTTCACGTTATAACTCATAATTCTGACACTTTAGCAAATCTTCTACCAGGAACCATGGAAACGGTAGGGACCAGAACCAGAGAGGTTCACAGCCTAGCCGTCCAGCTATCACTGGTATTCAATCTTACGATTATCCGCATTATCCTTTGTACCCTATTGTCATGTCTCATGTATAATGTTTTATCAGGTTCTCAGCCAGCCAGAGCACCTGCTGGAGGATATACTCATCCTCTCTGCTCTACTTGCCACCGTAGGCACACGAGACCATGTCGTTGCGACACTGACGCATGCTTCAAGTGTGGTCTTCTTGGCCATAGCATGAAGGACTGTCGTAAGGGCGAAATGAAGGGCACATCGGGACATGCTGATACCAAGCCGCCTCCTACCACGGGACGCGTCTACACGACATCTCGAGATCAAGCCAATAAGTCTACAGGTACCATCATTGGAACCTTGTATATGTATGGTCAAGCTGCATGTGTTCTATTTGATATGGGTGCTACTCACTCGGTCATTTCTACTGCTTATGCCAAGAACATTAGGACACTCCCCATGCCACTAGAGAATAGACTCAGTATTTCCACGCCTTTGAGGGACTCTGTATTAATCACCCATGTGTACATGAGTCTTCCCCTAGAGTTTGATGATAAGGTTCGTCATGTTGACGCACTTCTGCTGGACATGAATGACTTTGACATGATTTTGGGCATGGATTGGCTATACAAACATCATGCTACCATAGACTGCCATTCATATCGAGTCATCTTCGGTGATGTTAATGCACCAGAGTACATTCATATCTACCCTGCAAGCACGTGCACTACTGTCACATGGCTGCGAGGGTTATCTAGCTACGGTTCATGACATGGATGCTGAATCCCCATCAATTCAGGATCAGCCGATAGTGTCAGAATTCCAAGATATATTCCTAGAAGAACTTCCGGGCATACCACCTGCACGAGAAGTGGAATTCAATATCGAGCTCATCCCTAGAGCTGAGCCGATTTCCAAGGCTCCATATCGCATGGCTCCCATAGAGTTAAAGGAGCTGAAGGATCAACTGCAAGAACTTCTAGAACGAGGTTTCATTCGACCAAGCGCATCTGCATGGGGCGCACCAGTCTTATTTGTTAATAAGAAGGACGTCAGTATGCGTCTTTTCATAGACTATCGCGAGCTCAACAAGAATACTATCCGGAATAGGTATCCACTGCCACGTATAGACGATCTTTTTGACCAACTCCAAGAGGCCAAACACTTCTCCAAGATTGATCTTAGGTCAGGCTATCATCAGCTACGGGTTAAGGAGCAGGACATCGTCAAGACTGCTTTCCGTACCCGCTATGGCCACTACGAATTTGTAGTCATGCCATTCGGCCTGCCCAATGCTCCAACAGCATTCATGGATTTGATGAACAGAATCTTCCATGAATTTCTGGACAAGTTTGTCATTGTCTTCATCGATGACATCCTGATTTTCTCAAAGTCCAAGGAGGAACACGAAGACCATCTTCGTACAGTACTACAGATTCTTCGCCAGAAGCAGCTGTATGCTAAATTCTCCAAGTGTGAGTTCTGGTTAGACAAGGTGGCATTCTTAGGTCACATTGTATCAGAAGAAGGAATCACTATGGATTCAGCGAAGGTTGAGGCTATTACTAAGTGGTCGAGGCCGACATCAGCGACTGAAGTCCGCAGTTTCTTAGGCTTAGTTGGCTATTACCGTAGGTTCGTGTAGAACTTTTCCCGCCTAGCATTACCATTGACCAAACTGATGCGGAAAGGGGAGAAATTCGTCTAGACTGAAGAACGAGAGAAGAGCTTTGAAGACCTGAAGTAGAAGTTAGTATCTGCACCTATTCTTACTCTCCCATCTGGTACGGGTGGATTTCAAATCTACAGTGATGCATCAGGGAAGGGACTTGGCTGTGTTCTCATGCAACATGGGAAAGTGATCGTGTACGCTTCACGGCAGCTTAGGCCTTATGAAAAAAAATTACCCTACGCATGACTTGGAACTTGCAGCAGTCGTGTTTGCTTTGAAGATATGGAGGCATTACTTATATGGAGAATCATGTGACATTTTCACGGACCATAAGAGCTTGAAGTATATCTTCACTCAGCGTGAATTGAACATGAGACAGAGGATATAGTTAGAGCTGTTGAAGGATTATGACATTAATCTACAGTTTCATCCCGGAAAGGCGAATGTAGTAGCAGATGCACTTAGCAGGAAGTTCGGAATGATCAACGACATTAAGACTAAGGAGGAAATCATAAGAGACTTGGAGCGACTAGACATCAAGATCATGGTACGTGGAAAACAGGGTTACTAGGCTAATCTTAGAGTAGAACCCGAGTTACTCTCTAAGATCAAGGAAGCTCAAAAAGATGATGGAGAAATCTGGGCGATAGTTCAGAATTTGGAGAAGCAGACAAAATTCAGAGTAGATGCAGATGGTATCGTATGGCAGGGCACGAGACATTGTGTTCCTGATGATCAAGAACTCCGGGAAGCATTGTTAGCTGAAGCTCATAGATCCTCATTCTCTATACATCCTGGTTCGACTAAGATGTACCATGACATCAAGCAGTACTTTTGGTGGAGTGGTATGAAACAGGATGTTGCCACTTACGTCTCCAAATGTCTTACCAACCAGCAGGTTAAGATCGAGCATCAGCGATCTGGCAGTCTCCTTCAACCGTTAGATATTCCAGAGTGGAAGTGGGACAAAATCACCATGGATTTTGTTACTGGTCTTCCGCCAACAAGGATGAAGCACGATGCAATTTGGATTATCGTAGATCGACTTACCAAATCAGCTCATTTCTTATCGATCCGCAAGGAAGATTCGGTCAGTAAACTCGCCGATACGTATAGAAGATAGATCACGAGACTCCACGGTGCTCCATCCAGCATCGTCTCAGACAGATATCCTCGATTCACTTCGTGATTTTGGAAGAGTCTGCAGAAAGCTTGGGGTACACAACTTAAGCTTAGCACGGCCTTTCATCCTCAAACAAACGGGCAGTCAGAGCGAACGATTCAGACATTATAAAACATGTTGAGGTCATGTGCGTTGGAATAGACGGTTGATTGGGACGATTTATCTGTTTGGGGGAGTTTGCATACAACAACAGTTGGCACGCGAGTATCAAGTGTGCTCTTTTTGAGATGTTGTATGGTAGAAAGTGTCGCGCCCCAATCTGCTGGGATCAGGTTGGTGAGCGAACACTTGAAGGACCATAGATCATAGAGATGACTAACGAGAGGGTCGTAGTAGCTAAGCAGAAACTTCAAGAAGCACGGTCACGGCAGAAGAGCTACGCAGACAAGCATCGTAGGGACATACATTTTAACGTAGGAGATCACGTCTTTCTTAAGGTTTCCCCGGCACGTGGTGTTAGACGCTTCGGGGTTAAAGGGAAGCTCAGTCCTCGTTTCATCGGACCGTTTGATATCATTGAACAAGTCGGTGAAGTATCTTACCGTTTAGCGTTACCTCCACAGCTTTCGCATGTACACAATGTGTTTCATGTGTCCTTACTCAGAGGGTACCAGTATCATCCCCTTCACATGGTTCAGTATCCACTGGTACAGATACGTGAAGATCTCACTTTCATAGAAGAACCCGAACGCGTTCTTGACAGACAAGAACGAGTCATGAAAAGGAAGACGATTCCATTCGTCAAAATCCTTTGGAGGGATCATACCGAGCGGGAAGCCACTTGGGAAACAGAGGAGTCTATCCGGGCTTCTTACCCTCATTTCATATTTTGAATTCGGGTACGTTCTTCTTTTCCAGTTTACTTTATCTATAATTTGGGGACGAATTATTCTTTCTAGGGGGAAGAGTTGTAAAACCCGCATGCTTTTACCATGAATAGTGCCCTTAAGATCGTACGTACAAGATTAGAACTTTCCTTTTTTTAGCACGTTACGTTTCACGTATAAGAATTTTAAGTATTACGTACGTGTTAGAACACGAGAAATATTTATTACATATGAACACACGATAATTATTCCAATAATAATTATAATCACGAACATGTGATCACGAAATCATGAACGTAATTTAATCACGAGCTAATATTATTTACGTATATATATTTATTACAAACACGAATAAATATATTAAGTCACGATCAATAATTAATTAGAACACGTAAAACACAAACACGATAAAACACGAGAACACACTATAATATTTTAACACGAGAAAAGTACGGGTTACCCCAAGTGGGGACCCTACCCGCGGCATACACAAGAAGCATGGGCTTAGCCCATGCAAAATTAACTAACAAGGGTTTAAGGGGTAAAACTTGTGTCATTTACCACAAATCAAGAAAATGATTAAAAACCCCTCCTTCTCTCTTTGGTTTCCGGATTCAAGGACACCAAAAGGGGTGTTCGGGTTGATTTTGATCTTGTATATTTTGCAAGGATTCGTGTGTGTTCATCCTCATTTGTTTCACGTATTCAGTATAACTTTTAACCCTTTTCTTTTTATGTTTCGATTTTGATAATCACATAAAATCATGATGTTTTTAATTAAACTAAATAAAAACAATTGTTTAAACATGTTAATGATCATGGGGTAAATCAAACAAGGGTTTTAGGGGTGTTTTGTTCTAGCCGACGCCTAACCAAACCCTTAAGGGGTCTGGGCTTAGCTTATTACACACCACCGAGACCATATGTTCTCGGTATGGTGGTGATGGTGTCACGGCAGCAGCAAGGCGCAAGGGTAAACCCGACCTTGGTCGGGTATGGTGTTAGTTACGGGTTCGGTTCATGGTTTTTAGTCACGGGTCTGATTCATGAATCATTTTTTTTAAGGTTTATGATTTTTATGTTTTAGACTTGAATTAAATTAATAAAAACATGACATGATTAATTTAATGTACATGACTTAGGTTATAAATTTAATTAATAGTTCTTGAATTTAAACCTAAGTATTTATATTTAATTAGACTTTATAATTAATTAATTATTTAAAACCATGACTAAAATTAATTAATTAACATGACGTAGGTTATATTATTAATAGTTAATAATACATGTTTTAACCTAAGTATTTTACCTTTATTTAATTAAAATCATGTTATATTTAATTAAATACTTTTAACCTATAGTTTATTTAATTTACATGTAATAATTAATAAACTATACCTTATAATCACATGACTTAGAATTATAATCAGAAAAACACTTAAGCTTATAAAATTAGATTATTTAACTAGCTTATATCTATTTATGGATACTTTCTATTTGTAGAAACTTATTCAATTGAGGCAGCTAATCTATTTATGGAAACTTTCTATTTTTTAGAAACTTATCTATTTTAAGCAGTAATTCTATTTTTGGAAACTTTCTATTTTTGGAAACTTTCTATTTTTGGAAACTTTCTATTTTTGGAAACTTTCTATTTCTGGAAACTTTCTATTTTTGGAAACTTTCTATTTTACGAAACCTGCTATTTTTAGAAAGTTACTTATTATTACACAACAAGTATAATAATACATGAAATACAAGTAATACTTAAGCAGAATAGACAGAATATAAGATAAACACAGTATAAAGCTTAAAACAGTAAAACATGACATGAACATATAAAATAAGCCAAGACATGATATAAAACCAGTTACGTACTTAGTAATCAGATACTTACATACGTATGTATTTATGTAGCGTTAGTGATACCGAAGTAGGACTCTCTTCCGTTCGTCTTCTTCGTTCACTGGACATAAGGTACGGATTCCCGTCCTTTCATTATGGACATTCTTTCCTTATTAGGATTCCCCGTATGCAGCCAACTGTTTTCCCATAGTATAAGTTTATATGTTTGATTGCTTATGTTTAATTAGAATACCTAAAGCCATATACTTGCATGACCAGTTTCACCTAGTTATGGAGGTACCATAACCATAACACTAGAGGCACTGGTGTTATGACTTCCCCACGGCTAAGTGATTGTTCGTGGCGTCCCTTCAGCTTTTGGCCATATTATTATATTTATCATGTGGGGCGTATGGGTGCATCCTAGTTACATGTTTTTCAGCAGATTACTCAGTGTGAATGTGGTGTGTGCCATGCATCCTTCACAAGGAGCTGATCTATCCTACCCAAAAACCAGTATATTAAATTAGAGGCAGCCCCTCTAATTTTCATGATGAGGTCACCCCTCCAAGTATTCATGCACGCTAATTTTCATGACCTATATTGGCTAATGGTAAAATATGTTAAACAGTTTTTACAAGATAAACATAAGGCTTTTCAAACTATAAAACCAGTTTTACTAAGACTTAACCGGGTTATCTAGGACTTAGTTTCTTCCGCTGTTATATGCTTATATGCTTATATTATTCATGCTTTATTGTTCATCCGTGCACTGAGCGTATTGCTCAGTTGTTTTCCTTTTCATGTTCCCAAAACGGCAGGTACTCAAGGACGCTCGTAGACTTTAAGCGTACGTGAATATGGACTGGAAGCTTTCTAGCCTTTCTTTACTTTATGCATTATTTATACTTTGATACTCTTTACATGGACATTGTTTAGTCCTTTCATTTACAGTACTTATGTTTGTGTGTGATGAGCTTTACTTTTGGACTACCGATGTTTGATTCCGGTATTTCCTTTTATGGTCATGTAATGTTTTAGACATTTATCCTTGTATGCTTTGATGACACGCCATAATTACGCGTGACATTCCATTTATCAAAATGGGGTGTTACGCAGATCCAAGTGTGAGCTCTGGTTAGGCAAGGTGGCGTTCTTAGGTCACATTGTAATAGCAGAAGGAATCACCATGGATCCAGCGAAGGTTGAGGCTATTACCAAGTGGCCAAGAACGACATCAGCGACTGAGGTTCGTAGTTTCCTAGGCATAGCTGGTTACTACCGTAGGTTCGTGGACACTTTTACCGTTTAGCACTACCATTGACCAAACTGATGCGGAAAAGGGAGAAATTCTTCTGGACTGAAGAAAGAGAGAAGAGCTTTGAAGACCTAAAGCACAAGTTAGTATCCGCACCGATTCTTACTCTCCCATCTGGTACAGGTGGATTTCAAATCTACAGTGATGCATCAGGGAAGGGACTTGGTTGTGTTCTCATGCAACATGGGAAAGTGATTGTGTATGCTTCATGGCAGCTTAAGCCTTATGAGAAAAATTACCCTACGCATGACTTCGAACTTGTAGCAGTCGTGTTTGCATTGAAAATATGGAAGGACTACTTGTATGGAGAATCATGTGACATCTTCATGGACCACAAGAGCTTGAAGTACATCTTCACTCAACGTGAATTAAACATGAGACAGAGGAGATGGTTAGAGCTGTTGAAGGATTATGACATTAATCTGCATTATCATCCTGGCAAAGCGAATGTAGTGGCAGATGCACTTAGCAGAAAGTCCGGAATGATAAACGACATTAAAATTAAGGAGGAAATTATAAGAGACTTAGAGAGACTAGACATTGAGATCATGGTACGTGGACAACATGGTTACTGGGCTAATCTTGAGTGGAACCTGAGTTACTCTCTAGGATCAAGGAAGCTCAGAAGGATGATGGTGAAATCTGGGCAATAATTCAGAACTTAGAGAAGCAGACAGAATTTCGAGTACACGTAGACGGTTTCTTATGGCAGGGCACGAGACTTTGTGTTCCTGATGATCAAGAACTCTGGGAAGCACTGTTAGCTGAGGCTCATAGCTCCCCATTCTCTATTCATCCTGGTTCGATCAAGATGTACCATGACATCAAGCAATAATTTTGGTGGAGTGGTATGAAGCAGGATGTTGTGACTTTCGTCTCCAAATGTCTTACCTGCCAGCAGGTTAAGATCAAGCATCAGCGATCTGGCGGTCTTCTACAACTGTTAGATATTCCATAGTGGAAGTGGGACAAGATCGCCATGGATTTTGTTACCGGTCTTCCGCAGACAAAGAGGAGGCACGATGCGATTTGGGTTATCGTTGAACGACTTACTAAGTCAACTCATTTCTTTCCGATCCGCAAGGAAGATTCGGTCAGTAAACTCGCCGATACTTACAAGAAGGAGATCATGAGACTTCATGGTGCTCCATCCAGCATCGTCTCAGACAGAGATCCTCGTTTCACTTCGCGATTTTGGAGGAGTCTTCAGAAATCCTGGGGTACAAAACTTAAGCTTAGCACGGCTTTTCATCCTCAAACAGACGGGCAATCGGAGCGAACGATTCAGACGTTAGAAGATATGTTGAGGTCATGTACGTTGGAATGGACAGGATATTGGGACGATTACATCTGTCTAGTAGAGTTTGCATACAACAATTGGCACGCAAGTATTAAGTGTGCTCCATTCGAAATGTTGTATGGCAGAAAGTGTCGCGCCCCAATATGCTGGGATCAGGTTGATGAGCGAACACTTGAAGTACGAGAAATGTTAGAGTTGACCAACGAGAAGGTCGTTGTAGCTAAGCAGAAATTGCAAGAGGCACGGTCAAGTCAGAAGAGTTATACTGACAAGCATCGTAGGGACTTACATTTTAACGTATGAGATCACGTTTTCCTTAAGGTATCGCCGGCACGTGGTGTTAGATGTTTTGGAATCAAAGGGAAGCTCAGTCCTTGATTCATCAGACTGTTTAATGTCATTGAGCGGGTCGGTGAAGTATCTTATCGTTTAGCGTTACCTCTACAGCTTTCTCATGTTCACGATGTTTTCCATGTGTCCTTACTCAGAGGGTACAAGTATCATCCCCTTCACATGGTTCAGTATCTACTGGAGCATATTCGTGAAGACCTTACCTTCATAGAGGAACCCGAACGAGTTCTTGACAGACAAGAACGAATCGTGAGGAGGAAGACGATTCCATTCGTCAAAATCCTTTAGAGGGATCATACCGAGCGGGAAGCCACTTGGGAGACCGAGGAGTCTATCCGGACTTCTTACCCTCATTTCAAGTTTTGAATTCGAGTATGTTCCTCTTTTTCCAGTTTACGTTATCTATAATTCGGGGACAAATTATTCTTTTTAGGGGGGAAGAGTTGTAAAACCCGCATGCTTTTACCATGAACAGTACACATAAATCGTACGTACATGATTAAAACTTTCATTATATAACATGTTTACGTTTCACGAATATTAAATACAAGTATTACGTACGTGTTATTACACAATAAGTATTTAATACGTATTAAAACACGATAATTATTATTAATAATAATTATAATCACGAACATGAAATCATGAACGTAAATAATCACGAGCATATTATTATGTATTTACGTAATTATTATTACGACTATGTACAAGTATATATTGTAACACGAACAATTAATAATAAGGTCACGTTAATACGAGCACGAGAACATGTAATAATTTAGAACACGGAAAACGATGCCCCTTGTGGGCCCCACATACCCGCGAACAGAAAGACCAAGAAAGGGCCAAGTCCACTTTAATTTTGCTAAAATAGGAAAAAGGGAAAAACATATTTTCATATTACAGAAGATTTAGAAAATTACAAAACCCTAGCTCCCTTTTCTCCATCCTTTGGCCGCCGGTTATAAAATCACAAGGAGAGGGTGTTTGTTGATCTTGGTTGATTAAATTTGAGTGTGTTATTCGTGTTATTGTCTTCCAATTGTTTCACGCATTGGTAATCCTATCACCTTTTCTTTTTAATTATTTTATTAGATCAAGAATACATGAAATCATGGGTTTATTAAAAACTAGTAATTAAACATGTAAATTTAATCATGGGGTAATAAACATGGTGGTTTTGGGTGGTTGGTTCGGCCGACATACACAAACCAAAGCCGAAGCTCTCGGTGTGTCACATGTGACCACAGCTGAGACCAAGGGGTCTCGGTGTAGTCTTTGTGGTTCAGACGCAGTCGAAACAAAGGATCCCGACGTTAGTCGCGGTGGCCTTGTGGGCTTTTGGGGGTCTCGGCAAAAACAAACAAGCACCACCGGCCCAAGCCGGTGGCTAAATTGACCAAGCAGGGGGAACTCAAGTCGTAGCAGCGGCTAGTCGAGAACCAAGGGAACCACCGGCTTAAGCCGGTTTCATTATTGCGAAAGCATGGGCAACCGGTTGAGCCGGGTGCCACTGTCAAGGGGGTGTTTGTTTGGTCCGGTTCAAGGGTAAGCACACGGGTCCGATTCACGACATGTTTTAATAAAATAATACATGGGTTCGTTTTATTATTTTAATTTACAAGCTTAATAATTTTTACAAGTTTATTTGTTTACAAGATTAATTAAATTAATTTAACATGTTATATAATTAATTTAATTAAAAAATGACTTAGGTTTATTAGTATTATTAATAATACATGAATTTAACCCAAGTATTTAAACATGAAATTTAGACTATAATAATTAATTAATTATTAAAACATGACATATAATTATATAATCTCCATGACTTAAGTTATATTAATAATAAATATTAATACATGTTTTAACCTAAGTATTATATACACTTTAATTTAATTAAATCATACAATATTTAATTAAATCTTATAACATATAGTTTATTTAATTTACATGTATTAATTAATAAACTATACTATTAATCACATGACTTAGAATATTAATCAGTAAAACTTAAGCTTATTTTATTAGCTTAATAATCCAGCTTATTTCTAAATATGGAAACTTTCTATTTATACAAACTTATCTACTTTAAGCAGTAATCTCTTTATGGAAACTTTCTATTTTTAGAAACTTATTTATTTTAAGCAGCTATTCTATTTTTTGGAAACTTTCTATTTTAGGAAACCTGCTCTTTTTAGAAAGTTACTTATTATTACACAACAAGTATAATAATACAAGAAATACAAGTAATACTTAATCAGAATATCCAGAATATATGATAAACACATCATAACGTTATAATCGGTAAAACAAGACATGAAAATATAAAACAAGCTAAGACATGATATGGAACCAGTTACGTACACAGTAATCAGAACACTTATACACATATATTATTTATGTAGCATTAGTGAGATCGAAGTAGGACTCTCTTCCGTTCGTCTTCTTCGTTCACTGGACATAAGGTACGGATTCTCCGTCCTTTCAGTATGGACATTCTTTCCTTATTAGGATTTCGCGTATGCAGCCAACTTTTTTCACAGTATATGTTTTATATGTTTTTATTTGCTTATGTTTAATTAAATGCCTAAGCCATATACATGCATGACCACTTTCACCTAGTTATGGAGGTACCATAACCATAACACTAGAGGCACCAATGTTATGACTTCACCAGGGGTGGCGTCCCTTTCAGCTTTTGGCCATACTATTATATTATCATGTGGGGTGTATGGGTGCATCCTAGATTACATTTTTTTATAGATTATTCATGTGAATGTGGTGTGTGCCTTACATCCTTCACAAGGAGCTGATTCCTCCTACCCAAACTTATATTAATTAGAGGCAACCCCTCTAGTTGCATGACGAGGCACCCCTCCAAGTATTCATGTACATTGCTATTTTATGACCTATATTGGCTAATGGCTAACATGTTAAACAGTTTTTATAAGATAAACATAAGGCTTTTCAAACTATAAAACCAGTTTTACTAAGTTATACCAGGATTTCCAGGACTTAATCAATTCTGCTGCTATATGTGGTATATGCTTATGTTATTCATTCTATGCTTGTATATCCGTGCACTGAGCGTTATGCACAGCCGTTTTCCTTTCATGTTCCCAAAACGGCAGGTACTCAGGGACGCTCGTAGACTCTAAGCGTACGTGCATATGGATTGGAAGCTTTCTAGCCTTCATTACTTTATGCATTTATTCATACATTTTGCTACTCATTTCCATGGACATTGTTTAGTACTTTTCCTTTACAGTACTTATGTTTGTGTGTGATGAGCTTTTACTTTGGGATACCGATGTTTGTTTCTGGTATTTCCTTTATGGTCATGTAATGTTTAAGATATTTATCCTTGTATGCTTTGATGACACGCCATCATCACGCGTGACATTCCATTTATCAAAATGGGGTGTTACAGTTTATGAATTCACAATTTACGGGTTGAAATTAGGACTTACGTGCATAATTTAACGTCCTTTACGACTAAACCGGGAACACTAGGTTTACGTATTTACGTTTTTAAACTCCGTTTTTTATGAGACAATTTTTATTAGAATTGTTTTGTGCCGTAGATTCATAGTTTATAAAAACATTTTTCGTAAAACGACCCGAGGGCACGTAAATCAAGGAAAATAGAATCGAGGAGTACCCGTAAATTAGTGGAGATAAAACAAGTATACACTTGTCTCACCCCCACTATGGGCGGCAAGACTAGCAACCAACACCATCTTGGTGTCAAATTTACATAAACTAAATGGACACATGTCCATCTAGCCTTCCTAAACAACTAAACCAACAAAACTAACTAACCATGAAACCATTTCTCATACATGCAAAACAAGAAAAACTTTCAATCTCTCTCTTTGCTCTCCCCTTTTGCCGTCCCATATACACCACCATCATCATCATACACCAAAAATTTAACCATAAATCTTATATATAATCTACATTGATGATAACCCATTGAAGAAATGATGATTTGAGGTGATCTTAACAACTAAAAAGGAGTTTTCAAAGGAGTTTAGGGCTGATTTCCCAAGGAGTCTACATATTCTTGGTGATCTTAAAAGTGGTCTTGCTATTTCAAAAGATTGGTTACCAAAAACTAAGTCTTGTTCTTAACCTTTCACTATATTGGTTGGTACAAGATCATGTCTTCTATCATCTTGTTATTTTGTAAATGTACTCATGTATTTTCTTCATAAATGTATATGTATATGATGATAAATAATCATCAAAATATTGTGTGGGGATTTTGTGTTAATAGATTAGGTTAAAAATACTAAAATCAACAAGTAAAAATGTTAAAATCATGGTTAGACACATAGGCTGTATAAAACAGTAAGTATCAATATGATCAATTGGTTAAATAGCTTAGATTATTAAATATACAGATAGGTAAATGAATTTTACACATGTGGTGAGTTGGCCTGATGAGACGGCTTTTATACATGGTCTCATCGTTCTTTTTGGACTTAAAATGCATTAAATATCATCAAAATACCCAAATATATGCTTGTGTTTGTTGCTTGTGTTATTTAGGTACGGATATTGAGAAAATGACAAAAGATCACAAGAATCACGCAAAAACGAACACGGGAAACGAAGCCGCACGATGAACCAAGCCCTAGTGAGGAATTTTCCAAAGAAAACCCTTGAAGATTTGAAGAAAATTGAAGATTGGTCCTTCAAGTTTGAAGAATTGACACTTTATACCCTTGTATCTTCATAATTACAAGTTTGGTCCCTAAAGTTTGTCAAAATTACAAAAAGGACCCTTAACTTTGAAGAATTGGCAAATTTAGTCCTTCATCAAATCTAAATTGTCAAATATGGTCCTCCAAGAAGTCAACCAACAAGTCAAAGCCTTGAAGTTTGAAGATATGGCAAAATCAGTCCTTGGAAAATGAAGAAATTGCACAAATGGTCCTTGTTTCAAGATTACAAAAACATTGTGCCAAAAATGACAAATGCTGAAAGATAAATACAAAGGAACAAGAGTTTAAACGGATTTGTTACAAAATGAATAAACCAAAAGAAGTGGGGGGCCATTTGTGCCCAGACAAGCAAACTCCTCTCCTCCACTCCCCATACGCCACCTCATCCACCCAACTCTCTCCACCAATCAAAACACCTTATTACTCCACGTCACTCTCCACTTAGCAGGTTAAACTAATTAATTTTTTAAATTAAACAAAAACGTGGGAAACACATATTTAACTCCTAAATCCTAATCTACCAGCACTATTTAACCTTCTTCATCCCTTAAACCCTAAACCAAACCCAGAAATAATCAACCTAATCCCTCACCCTCCATTTAATTAATCATAGGGGTTTCACTCCTGACCCCACACCCAACACAAAACCCAACCCAGAAAGTGATGTTTCCCCTTCTTGTCCCCCCACAGCTTGAACAAACCCATGTGACACTGCGCATTTGGACCAAATCAACGTCCTAAAATGATTTCGTGCTCCCAAAGGATGAATAGACGCTCAAGATCATGCCTAGACAGCTGTTTCATCTCAGAAGTCACAAGACTCCATCCTTGACCCATTTTGACGAATTTGACCAAGGGCATAAGAGGAAAATCATAGCTAGGGTTTATGGCATTCTAGTATGTTCTGTAGCTTAGTATAAGTATGAGTGGATTGTACTCATACTTCTTCTTGTTCCAGTTTTGATGTATTTTTATTTTATTTAAATTAATGAAAAGTTTTTACCTTACATTGAAACTGTGATCCAACATTTACTTTCCAGCATTTACATTTTGAAGTTTGTTCTTCTTGAATCCATTTTACAACTCTCAAAGCTTGTTTTTAAATTTTCAATTGTTTTCAAAAATTTTCAGAAACCTGTTTTCTTTATCTTACTGCTATAAGCCACTCAATAAGCTCTTAAAACAAGCTTATTGAGTCACTAGTATCTTGGTCTTTCTTTCTTGGTTGGTTGTGGTGTGCAGGAAACAAGGGTAGAACAAGTCCTATTTTCATCATTTTCTTCTCATTTGCACTCAACTCAATCCAATCACACTTGATCTGCACAAGCCCGGGCTTGTAGGAGGTGGCTTATCAGCCACTGTTGGGCTTGGAAGTAAGCCCAACAAGGTAGCTTTCATTTCCCTTTTAGTTCTTTAAGTTTCTGAAAAAATTGTAGCCTAAAGTGATTTTGTATGAATCTGCTTGGATTGTGTGTTTAAGTTGTTTGAGTTGTGTTCTTATGAGTTTACATGCATGTTTAGATAGCTTTGAATCAGATTTGGGTAGAGTTGTTTAGGTTTGCTTGTTCAAATTTGTGTTTACTGATTTTTAAGGGGTGTTTGGGACAAGAGATTAGCAGGATTTGTGTTAAGATTTCATGCTTAAAACCTGTCTAGAAACATCACTTAGGTTATATTGGAATGTTATATGGTCTTGGGTTTCAGTTGAGTAAGGTTTAAATAGGTTTGCATGTTTAAAAGTTGTTAAAACATTGCCAAATCAGAAACCTCTCATAATCTGCTTAATTTCAGCTTATTTTGCTCTTCATTTCTTGCAATCTGTTAGAATATAGTCCATCTAGGGTTAGGAGTTTGATTGTATGTTGCTTGGTAATGTTGTGATCAAGTTTTGAACTGCTGAAACTCACCCTGAGTGTCAATTGCACCAGCAATAAACACCCTAGCCTTGTTTCTATTTATCAGTAACTGATTGGTGCTTGTGTGCTTGATTCTTGTTATCAACTTGTTGTTTTTATAGCATATCTTGACTCCCTACACTTCACTGAGTGTAGGGGTGCCAATCTTGTCCAACAAAACCAAGGCAATCAAAAGTTGCAAGCAATTGAATCCACAACCCGTTTTTTATTACTGTCAGTGGGAACTCCTTTCCCACTGATAGCCTTGTTGTAGCCACTGCTACACTAAAAGACAGAAAAACTTAAAGTGTCACTTTCAGAAACCAAAATTTTTGTCTTTTGTGACCTTTTTTTTAGAGTTAGGGTTTGATTCTTGTTGCATTATTTTTCTTTTTAAATTTCTGATTTTCTAGTATAATAAAATTTTTATTCACTGTTCATTTAGTAATTTTTAGGTTATTTAGCTATTTTTAATTAATTTTAAGGTTTCTGTTTTTGTCTTTTAGTGCCAAAAAGTAATATTTTTAAGTTTAATCAATTTTTCTGAATTTAGAATAATATTTTAAGGTTTTTGGTTTAAAATTTAGTTACTGTTCATCTTTTTATTAATTTTTATAATTAATTTAAGTTAATTAGGGTTTTAATTAATCTAGTTTTGTCATTTAGTGAGAAATTTAATACTTTTCAAGATTTTTCATTTTTCTACTGTTCATTAGAGTAAAATAGGATTTTTAAAATTGGTAGATTATTTTTAACATTATTTAATTATTTTTTATAATTATTTTAATTTTAAAATAGTTTTTAGTAATTTAAAAATAGAAAAATAGTATTTAAAAATCATAAAAAATACTTTTTAGTCTTTAGATAATATAAGTAAGTTATTTGTTCAATAAAATCATATTTTAAACATTTTGATTAATTATATTTAATTTTAGGGCTTTAATTAGCATTTAAAATTGAATATTTAATTAATAAAAGGTTTTAAAATATTTTTATTGGATTTTATTCCTTATTTATATTATTTTAGACTTGTTTTAGCTTATAATTAATTTTTAGGTTGAAAATTTTAATTTTCGTCGTTTTTACGGTTTTACGTTTATGCCTTTTTCGTCGTAGTTTAATTAGTTTTCGTAACCGTCTTTTCTTTCCTTTCTCTTTTCTTTTTCAATTATCATAATCACAAACATCATAAATCAACTCTTAACACAACGCACTTGCCTCCTTGAGAACGAACTCACTTGGGGTCATTCACACACGGTTTTCCTAAATCGTCGTGCACTTGCCCTATTTTATTGCTCTCTTTTCCTAAAGGGTTGCAAAACTCCAACAATCATTTTGGCGCCGCTGCCGGGGAGGCGTGTTGTGTTTTGGTTGAACCATTGTTGTTTTCTATATTAGCCATAATAGTATTTGTATTAATAGCACTCTATTAATACGTATTATCGTTTTTCGATTTTTGTGTGAATATTATTACTATATTGTATACGTAGAACAATAAATTTACAAGTACTCCAAATACGTGAGCAATCACAACCTTGACTTGGGAGGTCATTACCCAATCATTGTATTCGAATCTCAAACCAAAGAAAAAAAGGCAAAAATAGATAAATACTTTCGTGAAGCTTGATTTTGATAATACAAACTATAAGGTGGGTATAAGGCGGTTGTATTTCACGACCTAAAGGAAAAAGGCTCTTAAGTGCTTCGCGCCGCCTCGTTTCCTCCGCTTGCTTGTGCGTATTTGATTTTGAGAGTGAATCGAGGGTTTTGCCGCCCAAAGTATTACTAAGTATCATATATATTTTCTTGGTTTCATTTGATTAAACCCTCTTGAACGATTTGGTGTTCCACCATCGTTCTAAAGTCATCGAAGGCGTTCACTTCACGTGATCGTTTTCATTCCTTGAGGCTTCGTTAATCAAGAGATTTGATTAGTGAGGAGATTTGTAGATTTTGGTCTACTTAATACATTCCAAAAAACCCAAAAAAAGTTAAAAACAATCAAAAACCACAAAAAAAAATTGAAAAAGTAAAAATACCAAAAAGAATCTTCTTTGCTCGCCTTCTCGTTGTACGTGACGTTTATGCAAACTCGCTCTAAAGCTAGACGTGCTCGTAAACGAAGAAACAAATCACTCACTCCTGCTAGTGAGGACTCTCCTATTGACGAACCCATTATAGTGAAAGAAGCACCCATGGCTAATCGAACTATGATGGAGTTGCTTCAAGCACCCACCGAGGGTTATGGAGAAGCGATTGTGATTCCCGCTATCCTTGCGGAGAATTTTGAGGTTAAGACGGGTTTGTTGTCTATGATTCAAAACAACAAGTTTCGAGGGGACGAAAAGGACAACCCGCATAACCACATTCGCCAATTTAATCGTCTCACCGCCACGTGCAAGTTTAAGGATGTTTCAAACGACTCGATTAAGATGATGCTTTTTCCGTATTCCTTAGCTGGGCCCGCAAAAATTTGGTTGGAGAAAGAGCCACCCAATTCTATATTGACGTGGAAGGATCTCGTTTCAAAATTCGTGAACCAATTTTTTCCGCCCTCTAAGACTACGCACTTGAAAAACGAGATTTCAAAGTTTTCGCAAGAGTATAATGAGAGTTTTTCAACGGCTTGGAATAGGTTTAAAGAAATGTTGCACGAATGTCCTCATCATGGTTTTTCCGACTTGCATCAAATAGACACGTTTTACAATGGCTTGAACGATCATGAGCGTGATTATCTTAATGCCGCCGCGGGTGGTAATTTCTTGTGTAAGACGGTCGAGGAAGCATTGGTAATTATTGAGAATAGGTC
This sequence comes from Glebionis coronaria, assembly GCA_025667525.1. Classification (NCBI taxonomy): domain Eukaryota; kingdom Viridiplantae; phylum Streptophyta; class Magnoliopsida; order Asterales; family Asteraceae; genus Glebionis; species Glebionis coronaria. Next base: position 486,216,348 of record CM046876.1, on the reverse strand, counting down.
TAAGGTGTATAGTCCTCGTAGCACGTCGAGTGTTCGTAAGGCTTCGTCTTCATCTTCACCTAGTTTGTCACACACCGTTGATGCTTGCCAAGTCGAGGCTAATTTGGAGAACAAAATTTTTGATATAGTGAAAGGCTTGTTAGTTGAGTTTAAAGTTGGTGAACAACCCGCTCCCGCTACGATTAAAGCGGTTGAGGTTTCTTGTATGTATTGTGGTGGAGCTCACGATTATTCCGAGTGCATTACCAACGGTGGTAACACTTCGAGTGCCTTCGCGGCCGCGTGAACTTATAACCAAAACGGTCAAGTTCCTCGCACTAATCAATTGACTCCACCGGGTTTTTCACCAAATCAAAATGTTAACAATTATCGAAACAATCAAGTTGGTTACCAAAGCAATCAAAGGAACAATTATAAGGGTAATAACAACTATGGGAATCAAGGGAGTAGTAGTAATAGCCAATTGCAAAATCAAAATCAAAACCGTAATTTTCAAAATGCAAGTCAAGCTCTTCAAAATAACAAAGAACTTCCATTGTACTTTTTGAATTACACTACTTCAAATGATAAGATTATGGAAAACATTCAAGAGCAAATGGCTAATCAAGCTAAGGAGACGGCTAAGAATGCAAAAGAGTTAGCTAATTTCATTAAGGAAAATCTAGCCATGAGGAATGAATTGAAAAATGATTTTGCTAACCAAATTCGAGGTCAAAACAACAAGATAGAGCAAAGTCATGCTAGGCTTGAACAAAGAATTGACCAAAAAGCCGCTAGCCAAGATGTGAAGTTTAATAATTTTGATGCTAAGCTTAATGCAATTTTAGAATGTGTCATGGTGAATAAAGCCTCTACTTCGAGTGGTCTACCTAGTAACACCGTTTCAAACCCGAAGGGAGAGATGAAAGTGATTACCACACGTAGTGGTAAGGCACTTAAAGAACCAACTCCTCAACCAATTACTCCAACGGTGGAGGAAATTGAGGAAGAACCCGAGGTGGTGGTCGAAAAGGAGCATATTTCAATCCCACAAAGTACCGCTCATACCACACCTACGGTTAACCCATCACCCATTTTGGAACCCGAGATTCCAAAGGCTATGCCTATGCCCCAACCCACACCACCCTTGCCTTACCCATCGAGACTTAGGAAGGAGAAACGACAAGAGCGCGACAACTATCAATTTGAGCTTTTTATGAAAATGTTTCGTGATTTGCACTTTAATATAAGTTTCGCCGATGCCTTGGTCATGATGCCTCGATTTGCCGCTAACTTTAAGAGTATGTTGAACAACAAGGAAAAATTACACCAAATGTCTAGTTGTTCGTCGGTTTATCTTAATCGCATACCTCAAAAAGTCGGTGATCCCGGTAAATTTTTGATCCCTTGTGCAATTCAAGACATGGAAGAATGCTATGCCTTGGCCGATCTTGGTGCTAGCATTAACTTGATGCCACTTGCAATCTACAAGTCGCTCAATCTTCCTAATCTTACTCCTTCACGAATGTCTATTGAGTTGGCCGACCATTCCACGATTCTTGCATGTGGTTTGGCGGAAGACGTTTTTGTGAAAGTGGGGAAGTTCTACTATCCCGTAGACTTTATTGTTGTTGACATCCCCACGGACACTCAAGTTCCTCTTATTTTAGGTCGTTCGTTTTTAGATACGTCTATGGCTTTGATTGATGTGCATGCTAGAAAGATCACCTTACGTTTCAACGACGAGGAACTTGTTATAAACGCAACTCAAAATTCTCAACTTTCTCATGTTTATTCCGTTGCTACCATAAACCTCGTTGATATGATCGACGTGGTTTGCGAGGAATTTTCACAAGAAGTTTTAGGGTTTGGTGATGAAGAAACTAGTGGCAATCCCACTATGTTAGATCCTATTCTTGATAATTCGACACCAACCTTCACTCCTTTCGAAGGTGGTGGTTTTACGTTGGAAGAATTCGATGTTCCACGTACTTGTGACGAAGACCTCGACAACTATGAGGACTTCTCGATTATCAAGGATTTTCTCAACGATTTCCCATTTCCTCCACCCGAGGAGGTTATGAGTATCGAGCCCAAATCTTCACTTGAGGAACCACCTATCCTCGAGTTGAAAGATTTACCTCCTCACCTCGAGTATGTCTATTTGGAGGAGGACGACAAGTTGCCGGTTATTATTGCGAATGAACTTTCGAATGATGAAAAAACCGCACTTGTCGATGTTCTTAAGGACCACAAAGGGGCGATTGCGTGGAAGTTATCCGACATTAAGGGAATCGATCCCAAATTTTGTACACACAAAATATTAATGGAGGAGGATTTCAAGCCAACAATCCAAAGTCAAAGGAGGGTAAACCCCAAAATTCACGACGTCATCAAAAAGGAGGTCCTAAAACTCCTTGACGCGGGAATGATTTACCCTATTTCCGATAGCCCTTGGGTGAGTCCTATTCATTGTGTCCCTAAAAAGGGAGGGATGACCGTTGTGCCAAACGATGCCAACGAGTTAATTCCCACAAGACTCGTGACCGGATGGAGAGTGTGCATTGACTATCGTAAGTTGAATGAAGCCACTCGAAAAGACCATTTTCCCTTGCCCTTCATGGACCAAATGTTGGAGCGTCTTGCGGGAAACGATTTCTATTGCTTTTTAGATGGTTTTTCCGGTTACTTCCAAATTCCCATCGATCCTCGTGATCAAGAAAAAACTACGTTTACGTGTCCATATGGAACGTTTGCCTATCGTAGAATGCCATTCGGACTTTGTAATGCACCGGGAACTTTTCAACGATGCATGATGGCTATTTTTCATGATATGATCGAGAAGACGATGGAAGTCTTCATGGATGACTTTTCCGTGTTTGGTGATTCCTTTACTTCGTGTTTGTCGAACCTTGAGAGAATGTTAAAATGTTGTGAGGAAACCAACCTTGTGCTCAATTGGGAAAAGTGTCATTTTATGGTTAGAAGTGGAATCGTCTTAGGGCACAAGGTCTCGAAAGCGGGGATTGAGGTAGATCAAGCTAAGGTAGACGTCATCGCCAAATTACCTCATCCCAAAACCGTCAAGGGAGTTAGGAGTTTCCTAGGCCACGCGGGCTTTTATCGACGATTCATCAAGGATTTCTCGAAGATTTCTCGACCCATTACACATCTTCTTGAAAAAGAAGCACGTTTTGTCTTTGACGAAGATTGTGTACGAGCCTTTGAGATCCTTAAGAGGAAACTTACCGAAGCTCCCATTCTTGTTGCTCCAAATTGGAACCTCCCCTTTGAACTTATGTGTGATGCAAGTGATTACGCTATTGGGGCCGTTTTGGGGCAACGTCATGATAAGCATTTCTTGCCTATTCACTATGCTAGCAAGACGATGACCGAGGCTCAACTTAAATACACTACAACGGAAAAGGAGTTCCTTGCCGTGGTGTATGCATTTGAGAAATTCCGACCTTACCTCGTCTTGACGAAATGCATAGTGTATACGGACCATTCGGCTATCAAGTATCTCATGGCTAAACAAGATGCAAAGCCGAGATTACTTCGTTGGATTCTCCTCCTTCAAGAATTTGATCACAAAATCGTTGACAAAAAAGGAGCCGAGAATCTAGCGGCCGATCATCTCTCTCGTTTGGAAGATCCTCACCAAAGTGTTTACCAGCCTAAGGAAATCACCGAAACATTTCCGCTTGAAACACTTGGTGTAGTGAATTCCAAACTTGATTCTTCTACCCCATGGTTTGCGGATTTTGCAAATTACCATGCGGGTAACTTCATCATTAAGGGTATGACAACTCAAGAAAAACGAAAATTCTTTCGTGATGTCAAGTTCTATTTTTGGAACGACCCTTACTTGTTTCGAACTTGTGCGGATCAAATCATCCGCCGTTGTGTATTTGGCACCGAAGCTTCTAACATCCTTAGAGCTTGCCATGAGGGACCCACGGGTGGTCACCACGGTGCTAATCTCACGGCTAAAAAGGTGTTTGATGCCGGCTTCTTTTGGCCTACTATTTACCGAGATGCACAAGATCTTGTGAAGTCTTGTGATTCATGCCAACAACAAGGAAAAACCTCACAAAAAGATGAAATGCCACAAAATATCATTCAAGTATGTGAGATCTTTGACGTTTGGGGCATAGACTTTATGGGGCCGTTCCCATCATCTCGTGGTAATAAGTACATTCTCGTTGCGGTTGACTACCTTTCTAAGTGGGTGGAGGCGAAGGCCTTGCCCACCAATGATGCTCGTGTGGTAGTCAAGTTCTTGAAAAGTTTGTTTGCTAGGTTTGGAACCCCTCGTGCTATCATAAGCGATCGTGGAACCCATTTTTGTAATGACCAATTCGAAAGGGTTCTAAGGAAATATGGGGTTACACATCGTCTTTCTACGGCTTATCACCCACAAACGAGTGGGCAAGTCGAGGTTTCAAACCGAGCATTGAAGAGGATCTTGGAGAGATCCGTGGGAGAAAACCGACAATCTTGGTCGGATAAGTTAGACGATGCTTTATGGGCCTTTAGGACCGCTCATAAGACACCCATTGGGTGCACTCCCTATAAGCTTGTGTATGGAAAGAATTGTCATTTGCCTATCGAGTTAGAACACAAGGCTTATTGGGCCCTAAAGCATTGTAATGATGACATGGAGACCGCGGGAAAACACCGGAAAATGCAATTAAATGAATTAGATGAATTGAGGGACATTGCTTATGAAAATTCATTGATTTACAAAGAGAAAACTAAAAAGTTGCATGATTCAAAAATTAAAAACCGGGTTTTTAACATTGGGGATCAAGTTTTACTTTTTAATTCAAGATTGAAAATATTTTCCGGTAAATTGAAATCCCGTTGGTCCGGTCCATTCACCGTGACTCAAGTGTTTCCTTATGGGACCATCGAGCTAGCTCAAAATGATGGTCCTAACTTCAAGGTGAATGGACATAGGTTGAAGCACTACTTTGGTGGGGAAGTTCCATCCTTGAACTACCTCGACCAAGTCACCTTCCCCAATGATAATTAGTATTGAGGGGATCGAGTCGAGCTCATGACTCGGTAATCAAAAACGAGGTGCCTCGTGGGGGAGTCCCATGCTTATCCTATGTACATATTATCGCTTTCTTAGTCTAATGTAGCTTACGTGTGTGGATTCGTGCCCTTCCAACCTTTGTTCTATGGTTGTTTGTGCATTGTGGTTTTTAGATCATGATCTTCACGATTGGAGCCTCTCGTGTTCGTTTTATGGGAGCACTCGATCGTTTGCTTTGGAGACATTTCTCAATATCCATGATATATCCTTTATTGTTCTAACCTTAGGTTTTTAGCACACTTCATAAACGGCTTTAAATTTAATGGTTACACCCTTTCCATGCTAGATTAGGCATTCGACTACGTCTCTAGTATGGGGGTGTTTGCACCCCTAGACTCGAAACATTGAGGACAATGTTTAACTTTAGTATGGGGGGTGAATAGATACTTGCCTTGCCAAACCTTCACGCTTTCCAAAGTTTATCGTTTTGTTTATCGTTTTCTTGCAAAATAAGGCTAAAAATGGCCAAATTTTAAAATTTTTCTCATGTTTTATAAGTGTTTGAAGACACGAATGTAGATTTTCCGATGGCGAGAATAAGAGTAATTTTTGACTCGACCGTGCGTGTTGAGCACTTAGCTTTGATTCCTTAACTACACATTAGGCTAAGTCTCTTAAATGAGGACGAGAAATGATAGGGTTAATTATAAGTTACTATGCTAAACGTAGAGTACTCGTATTCTTTCAAAAACTCATGTGTTCTCGTTGTTTGCTTATTCTCCCTTCGCATGTAAATATTTTTTGCTTAATAAATATTGATTTAGCGGTTTAGTTTTGATTGTTGGGTTTCTAGTCTTTTCTAGTAGCTTCCGTGTAATTAAATTGGGAAGACATTAAGATATCGCCAGCGTCACGGTTTTGAAGTATTGGCACCCTAATAATCGAAAGCTTCACCCAATAATAAGATTTCAAGTGCTCACCTAAATCAAGCAAACAATTTGAAGCCCCACAAGGCCTAAAATCTATGCAAAATTGAAAGTGAATCAAGCCTTAATCTTCGAAGCTTTAAAGATCCAAAATTCGCTTTAGCGTGAGGATATACGTCTTTGGCTAATAAAACCACCGATGAGGCGGATAATAAAAGGCAAGGCAAGACCGAAGTCATAATAAAAGCTTCATGGCGAAGTTGAATAAAAGATGGAGGTAAAACAAAGATAATAAGGCCCTTCCGTTAGGGGGCGTATAAAAGTCTTGGTAATAAGTCTCATGTTCAAAACCGTTATAAAACCGTGTTTATCGATTCTTCTTGTCAACTTAATTTTTTAACATCGTTGTCTATTAGGAGGGGTTATTGATTTGATGGTTTTAGTTACACCGTTAGGACTCTATTTTTAGACCTAAATCTCTATTATCGCATAAGTCAAACAATGTATCCTCGTGAAACATTCAAGACATCATAAAATATAAGAGATACAACTTAGGAATAATGGGAGAATAAGTACGTGATTAGGGCATATGAGTAGTGTTAGCATTACTAACTTATAATGACAATGATCTCGTTGCACGCTTAGCATGGAATTGAAGTGAAAATCGAGGACGATGAAATTATTTCTAACGAAGCATTCACGTGTTCTTATTCTATGAACCTAAACGTCCCATTTTGCGATGAAAATCATACATTATGTCTATAACACAAGTAGTATTAGTAGTAGTAGTGTAGCTAGTTTATCATTTCAATAAAGTGAATAAAATGAATTTTGGAGATGCTACGATACTTTATTCTAGCATTGCGTGAGGGCACGGCAATGGTTTAGTATGGGGGAGTGATGAGACGGCTTTTATACATGGTCTCATCGTTCTTTTTGGACTTAAAATGCATTAAATATCATCAAAATACCCAAATATATGCTTGTGTTTGTTGCTTGTGTTATTTAGGTACGGATATTGAGAAAATGACAAAAGATCACAAGAATCACGCAAAAACGAACACGGGAAACGAAGCCGCACGATGAACCAAGCCCTAGTGAGGAATTTTCCAAAGAAAACCCTTGAAGATTTGAAGAAAATTGAAGATTGGTCCTTCAAGTTTGAAGAATTGACACTTTATACCCTTGTATCTTCATAATTACAAGTTTGGTCCCTAAAGTTTGTCAAAATTACAAAAAGGACCCTTAACTTTGAAGAATTGGCAAATTTAGTCCTTAATCAAATCTAAATTGTCAAATATGGTCCTCCAAGAAGTCAACCAACAAGTCAAAGCCTTGAAGTTTGAAGATATGGCAAAATCAGTCCTTGGAAAATGAAGAAATTGCACAAATGGTCCTTGTTTCAAGATTACAAAAACATTGTGCCAAAAATGACAAATGCTGAAAGATAAATACAAAGGAACAAGAGTTTAAACGGATTTGTTACAAAATGAATAAACCAAAAGAAGTGGGGGGCCATTTGTGCCCAGACAAGCAAACTCCTCTCCTCCACTCCCCATACGCCACCTCATCCACCCAACTCTCTCCACCAATCAAAACACCTTATTACTCCACGTCACTCTCCACTTAGCAGGTTTAACTAATTAATTTTTTAAATTAAACAAAAACGTGGGAAACACAAATTTAACTCCTAAATCCTAATCTACCAGCACTATTTAACCTTCTTCATCCCTTAAACCCTAAACCAAACCCAGAAATAATCAACCTAATCCCTCACCCTCCATTTAATTAATCATAGGGGTTTCACTCCTGACCCCACACCCAACACAAAACCCAACCCAGAAAGTGATGTTTCCCCTTCTTGTCCCCCCACAGCTTGAACAAACCCATGTGACACTACGCATTTGGACCAAATCAACGTCCTAAAATGATTTCGTGCTCCCAAAGGATGAATAGACGCTCAAGATCATGCCTAGACAGCTGTTTCATCTCAGAAGTCACAAGACTCCATCCTTGACCCATTTTGACGAATTTGACCAAGGGCATAAGAGGAAAATCATAGCTAGGGTTTATGGCATTCTAGTATGTTCTGTAGCTTAGTATAAGTATGAGTGGATTGTACTCATACTTCTTCTTGTTCCAGTTTTGATGTATTTTTATTTTATTTAAATTAATGAAAAGTTTTTAACTTACATTGAAACTGTGATCCAACATTTACTTTCCAGCATTTACATTTTGAAGTTTGTTCTTCTTGAATCCATTTTACAACTCTCAAAGCTTGTTTTTAAATTTTCAATTGTTTTCAAAAATTTTCAGAAACCTGTTTTCTTTATCTTACTGCTATAAGCCACTCAATAAGCTCTTAAAACAAGCTTATTGAGTCACTAGTAGCTTGGTCTTTCTTTCTTGGTTGGTTGTGGTGTGCAGGAAACAAGGGTAGAACAAGTCCTATTTTCATCATTTTCTTCTCATTTGCACTCAACTCAATCCAATCACACTTGATCTGCACAAGCCCGGGCTTGTAGGAGGTGGCTTATCAGCCACTGTTGGGCTTGGAAGTAAGCCCAACAAGGTAGCTTTCATTTCCCTTTTAGTTCTTTAAGTTTCTGAAAAAATTGTAGCCTAAAGTGATTTTGTATGAATCTGCTTGGATTGTGTGTTTAAGTTGTTTGAGTTGTGTTCTTATGAGTTTACATGCATGTTTAGATAGCTTTGAATCAGATTTGGGTAGAGTTGTTTAGGTTTGCTTGTTCAAATTTGTGTTTACTGATTTTTAAGGGGTGTTTGGGACAAGAGATTAGCAGGATTTGTGTTAAGATTTCATGCTTAAAACCTGTCTAGAAACATCACTTAGGTTATATTGGAATGTTATATGGTCTTGGGTTTCAGTTGAGTAAGGTTTAAATAGGTTTGCATGTTTAAAAGTTGTTAAAACATTGCCAAATCAGAAACCTCTCATAATCTGCTTAATTTCAGCTTATTTTGCTCTTCATTTCTTGCAATCTGTTAGAATATAGTCCATCTAGGGTTAGGAGTTTGATTGTATGTTGCTTGGTAATGTTGTGATCAAGTTTTGAACTGCTGAAACTCACCCTGAGTGTCAATTGCACCAGCAATAAACACCCTAGCCTTGTTTCTATTTATCAGTAACTGATTGGTGCTTGTGTGCTTGATTCTTGTTATCAACTTGTTGTTTTTATAGCATATCTTGACTCCCTACACTTCACTGAGTGTAGGGGTGCCAATCTTGTCCAACAAAACCAAGGCAATCAAAAGTTGCAAGCAATTGAATCCACAACCCGTTTTTTATTACTGTCAGTGGGAACTCCTTTCCCACTGATAGCCTTGTTGTAGCCGCTGCTACACTAAAAGACAGAAAAACTTAAAGTGTCACTTTCAGAAACCAAAATTTTTGTCTTTTGTGACCTTTTTTTTAGAGTTAGGGTTTGATTCTTGTTGCATTATTTTTCTTTTTAAATTTCTGATTTTCTAGTATAATAAAATTTTTATTCACTGTTCATTTAGTAATTTTTAGGTTATTTAGCTATTTTTAATTAATTTTAAGGTTTCTGTTTTTGTCTTTTAGTGCCAAAAAGTAATATTTTTAAGTTTAATCAATTTTTCTGAATTTAGAATAATATTTTAAGGTTTTTGGTTTAAAATTTAGTTACTGTTCATCTTTTTATTAATTTTTATAATTAATTTAAGTTAATTAGGGTTTTAATTAATCTAGTTTTGTCATTTAGTGAGAAATTTAATACTTTTCAAGATTTTTCATTTTTCTACTGTTCATTAGAGTAAAATAGGATTTTTAAAATTGGTAGATTATTTTTAACATTATTTAATTATTTTTTATAATTATTTTAATTTTAAAATAGTTTTTAGTAATTTAAAAATAGAAAAATAGTATTTAAAAATCATAAAAAATACTTTTTAGTCTTTAGATAATATAAGTAAGTTATTTGTTCAATAAAATCATATTTTAAACATTTTGATTAATTATATTTAATTTTAGGGCTTTAATTAGCATTTAAAATTGAATATTTAATTAATAAAAGGTTTTAAAATATTTTTATTTGATTTTATTCCTTATTTATATTATTTTAGACTTGTTTTAGCTTATAATTAATTTTTAGGTTGAAAATTTTAATTTTCGTCGTTTTTACGGTTTTACGTTTACGCCTTTTTCGTCGTAGTTTAATTAGTTTTCGTAACCGTCTTTTCTTTCCTTTCTCTTTTCTTTTTCAATTATCATAATCACAAACATCATAAATCAACTCTTAACACAACGCACTTGCCTCCTTGAGAACGAACTCACTTAGGGTCATTCACACACGGTTTTCCTAAATCGTCGTGCACTTGCCCTATTTTATTGCTCTCTTTTCCTAAAGGGTTGCAAAACTCCAACAATCATGGCCACTCAATGGAATCATTAAAATGAGCAAGTTATGATCAAAATACTATTGAGGTACAAATCTTTATAGTCTGTTTTGGACGAATTATTAGAAATACTTAGAGGCTGATTGAGCAGTGACTATATAGAGTTATTTGTAGCACACATCATGTAGTTTATGCTGTTCAAATTTGAGCTTCTATCTCCTTGTAGAACTCAAGATATGGCAAAAATAGTGGACTTGACTTTAGTAATCAAATTTGTAAATAAAATATATAATATAAAAAGAGCACTCAAGTAAAGATTATTATAACATAAATATATAAAAGTAATAAGTGTGAAAACACTTATCCTTTTACCACTTATTTCCAATAATAACAAGACCAAAAGGTGTATTTTGTGTCGTAAAAGTCGGAATTATACGTGGTTTATGTTTTTATTGTGTTTCAGGATAAAAATATGAAAAAGGAAGAAAACACGGGCTATCACGGGCTTTTATCGAAGAAAAAGACAAAAGATGAAGTTAAAAGATCAAGAGTGTAAAAAGAACGGAAGTCCAAGGCCTATTCTGAAGATTTATCGAAGAAAAAGTCAAAAGACGGAAGTTTAATAAAGTCGAAGAACTCAAGTCTAATAGAAGAAGAAAATAATAAGACAAGTTCAATTTATATCAACAAATCCCAAGACGACGTTGAGAAGACAAAGAATATAAATCGAGTCGAGACGTGAAGACAGAAAAAGGAAGAAACACATGCACCTCCCCACCTCCTATATATACCCTCCTAATGACACATTAGGAGGGTGTTAGTTAAGTGTTAGCTAGTTCATTTTTTTCTTTTGTAGTTTTAACTTTTAGAGAGAGAAAGTGCTAACTTTCTCTCACTAGAATTTCATCTTTTCTTTCTTTCATGTTTAAGCTTTTGTTTAATCTTGCATTTTGGAATCATTAATCTACAAGTTCAAGTTTAACCTTTTCATCTTTTATCTTCTTCTACCTTTCTTGATTTTTATTTGTTCTTGATCTGAAATTTTAAAACATCTTGTTTAATCTTGATGTGTGATTGATTAAAAAGTTTAACTTTTTATTCATATCCAAGTTCTTATACGATTTGAGCTTTGAGCTTATCATGCTTATTGGCTTATTTGGTATTTAGCTTATTTACTTTTAAGTTTTCTTAAAAGTTTAGTCTTTTTTAAGTTTAATTCATAAAAGTTTGCTTATTTTGTGTCTTAAAAGTTCTTAAATTTATGCTTCTTTTCATTTGGTTGAGATTTAAATAAGTGCTTATTCGTCTTTGATTATTTGTGCTTATTCATTTTTGCTTGTTGCTCTATGAATCCCATCGTATCAGCTTTATGAGTTTACCCATTCCGATCAAGTAAGTGTGGTCGCATAAACCCCTGGGGTTTCTACTTGTGATCCTCTACTTCGATCATACTGCGATCACGCATCACGATCATAGCTACGATCCACTTGTTGCGATCCATTGCTGTAATCTGTGGTTACGATCACTGGCTGCGATCCCATAGTGCAATCGTGGTTAGGATTGTTGAGTGCGATCCCTTGTTGCGATCCATTGTCACGATCTAGCAGTGCGATCCCTCACTCCTTGAGTACGATCTACCAATGCGATCAGGGACCACGATCCATCTTGCGATCTGAGTTACGATTGCACTGCGATCTAACTTTGGTTTTTGTTTTATTTATCTTAGTTTTTCAAATTTAATCTTTCCCGCATTTTTTACTCAGTATTATTTTTAAACTAGTTTTGTCTTAGTTTATTTTTTACAAAGTTTTAAATTTTAAATTCACTTTAAGTTTCTAATCATTTATTTTTAACTCGTCATTTTTAGTTTAATTTTTAAATCTTTAATTTTTACTCAACGACACTTTCATTTTACTTTTAGTTTTAAAATAGATAACCCAACAAACCTTTTTATTTTCCACCAAGAACGACTGAGTCACATTTTTAACCAATAATCAATTCGAAAAGATCGGTTCAACGAACTTTCATACGAGGCAATCCCTTGTATTAAATGGCGCCGCTGCCGGCTCTTTTCGTTAAGATTAATGGTTTTTAGTGAGAGACGCGTTGGATTTTGGGATCCGTTCACTTTTGAACGTTATTTTTCGTGTCAAAAAATTTCAAAAATTCAAAAAAAAAACAAATAGAAAAACATAAAAAACCAAAAATATTTCTTGTCTATCTTTCTTTTCTTTTGTATGTGTGTATGGGTACCCGTGCTCGTAAGAAGAAAGCAATTCAAGCAGAAGTCACAACTCCACCTATTGTCGCCATGGACAATCGACCAATGATCGAGCTTTTGCAATCGCAAGTAGAGGGCAACACCGATGCTATTGTCATACCAGAGATTGGAGCCAACAATTTTGAGCTCAAATCCGGTTTCATTCAAATGATCTCTGCTCAACCATTCTTGGGGCGTACACTTGATGATCCTCATGACCATATAAAAAGGTTTCTTCAACTCACTAATACGGTTAAGTATAATGGGGTTTCACAACAGGTGATTCGCTTGCAACTTTTTCCTCTCTCCTTAGAGGGACAAGCCCGCCATTGGCTTGATAAGGAACCGCCACAAAGTGTTCTTACGTGGTCGGATTTAGAGACCAAATTCATCAACTACTTTTCCCACCCTCACGTACTACCGCTTTGCGGAATGAAATCATTAACTTTGAACAAAAGTACGGTGAGGCATTTAGTGAATCTTGGGACCGTTTTAAGGAACTTTTAAGAAAGTGTCCACAACATGGTTTCACAAAAGTATATCAGATTAATACTTTTTACAATGGTTTAAGCATGAGTTACCAATATTCACAAAATAGTGCCTCGGGGGGTAACATTTTGGTTAAATATTCAAATGCAGCCTGGGATATTATTGAGAATAAGTCTAGAGTGCAAACTAAGAGTGTTCGGGCTAATGTGGCTAGTGCTAGTACTAGTGACGCCGACAAGAGAATTGATAAGCTTACTTCGATTGTTGAAGCACTTGCTCTACAAACCGCTAACAATACCAAAAACATCAAGGCGCAAGTTAATGCTTTGAGTCAGTCATGTGAAATATGCGGGGGTTCTCACTCATACACCGATTGTCCTTCGACTCATGACTATCCGGAAAATGTGTATGCCGCTAACGGTAACTTTTCTACGGGAGGCTATCACACACGTCCTCAAGGTGACCACAATTTGTTAAGTTATCGTTCGAACAACTTTCTTTCACCACCCGGTTTTCCTCCTCAAAACCAAAACAACCTCAATCGCAACAATCAAAACCAACCTCGAGCTCCAAATCAATATCAAACCCAACGAAACCCATATCCACCTCAAGGAACTAACCAAGTTTACAAACAACCCGCTTATAAACCACCTGCCTACCATGCTTTTCCTCCCACCCAACCCACCACATTCAATCACGAGGTTGACACCTACATGAGGACTAATGATGCGATAGTGCAGAATCTTCTACGGAAAATCATCAGCTTGAAAGGAGATATGGCGAAACAAGGGAATGATCTTCGAGCCGATATGCGAAACTCTTTGAGAAGTTAAACGAATGACTTAAGGGATATGATGGCTAGTTTCTTCCAAAGTAATCAAGCCTCTGGTTCGGGTTCTCTTCCGAGTAACTTCGTTGCTAATCCAAGAGGGGAGATGAAAGCAATCACCATTCGAAGTAGAAAAGGTTTAAAGGAACCCGAGCTTCCTACACCTACACAGGTGATTGTGACAAAGGAAAACGAGTCCCCTTCTCCAATTCCTCCACCTTCTATTTCACCAATTCCTCCACCTTCTACTTCCACCCCTCCACCACCCAAGGATGTGAGTAAGACTTCCATTCCAAAGCCTTCATCTCCACCCAATATACCTTATCCCTCAAGGTTGAGGAAAGAGAAGTTGAAGAACAAGGATGATATTCAGGTTTCTAACTTTCTTAAAATGTTTAAACAACTGAATTTCAACATCTCCTTTGTTGAGGCTCTCGCTCACATGCCAAAATATGCTAAAATGTTTAAAGATGTTCTCAGTGACAAAGAAAAACTCCTTGATATCGCTCAGACCCAACTTAATGAGAATTGCTCCATAGTGCTCTTAAGGAAATTACCAACCAAACTTGGTGATCTGGGTCGCTTTCTCATTCCTTGCAACTTCCCCGGGTAGAGAATTGTATGGCCCTAGCCGATCTAGGTGCTAGTATAAACTTAATGCCATTAAGTGTTTGGAAACAATTATCTCTACCCGAGCTAGTCCCCACACGAATGACCTTGGAATTAGCTAACCGTACGGTTACTTATCCGGTGGGGATAGCCGAAGATGTCTTCGTCGGTGTCGATAAATTCACCTTTTCGGCGGTTTTGTTGTCGTTGACTACGAGATGGATCCCCGTGTTTCATTAATCGTTGGACGACCATTCTTGAGGACCGGTCACACTCTCATTGATGTAGCCGCGGGCGAATTAATCATGAGAGTTGGTGACGATAAAATCGTCTTCAACATGGGTAAAATTTCTAAACAGTCTTCTGAAAACGAGAGCGTTAATTTCATTGACGTTCTTGATGAGGCTTGTGAAAAACATTTCAAAGACGCTTGTAAAAGTGGTTATTCTTCACTACCCATTGTTAAGACCGTTGCCTCTATTGCTCCATCACTAACTTCATTTGGAGAAAGTGATTTCCTTTTGAAAGAATTTGAAGCAACTATGGGAGATGTGAACTTACAATATGATGATTCTCCCTTCAATTGGGATGAAGACATTCATACCATTGAGCAACTTCTCAATGAGGACCATATTTCTCCACCATCTCCTAAGCAAATCTCTATCGATGATCTGAATTTGACTACACATTCAATCGAAAATCCTCCGGATTTAGAGCTTAAGGATCTACCGTCACATCTCGAGAACGTTTTCCTCAAATACAATAAGAAGTTACCCGTCATCATCGCAAAGGACTTGAAAGACGAAGAAAAATCTCAACTTATCGATGTGCTGAAGAATCATAAGAAAGCAATTGCTTGGAAAATCTCTGATATTCGTGGAATTGATCCTCACTTTTGCACACATAAAATTCTCATGGAGGACGAATTTAAACCCACTATTCAAAACCAAAGAAGGGTGAATCCCAAGATCCATGACGTTATAAAAAAGAGGTTATCAAACTTCTTGATGTAGGAATGATCCACCCTATCTCAGATTCACCATGGGTTAGTCCGATCCATTGTGTGCCTAAGAAAGGCGGAATCACCGTTGTGCCCAATGAAAACAAAGAGTTGATTCCTACTCGTCTCGTTATAGGATGGTGAGTTTGTATAGATTATCGCAAACTCAATGATGATACGAGAAAGGATCATTTTCCCCTTCCTTTTATGGATCAAATGCTCGAGTGTTTAGCGGGTAATGACTATTATTGCTTCTTAGACGGTTTCTCCGGGTATTTTCAAATTCCCATCGATTCCAAAGAACAAGAGAAAACCACATTCACTTGTCCTTATGGAACATTCCCTTACAAAAGAATTCCTTTCGGCTTATGCAATGCTCCTAGGACTTTCCAAAGGTGTATGATGGCTATCTTCCATGACATGGTTGAAGAAACTATGGAAGTCTTCATGGATGATTTCTCGGTTTATGGTGATTCTTTCTTTACTTGCCTTAACAATTCGGAACGTATGCTCAAACGGTGTGAAGACACTCGTCTCGTTCTAAATTAGGAAAAATGCCATTTCATGGTAAAATAAGGCATTGTGCTTGGACATAAAATCTCAAAAGCCGGTCTCGAAGTGGACCGTGCTAAAGTTGATGTCATAGAAAAATTACCTCTAACTTCAACCTTGAAGGGTGTAAGAAGTTTCCTTGGTCATGCGGGCTTATATCGTCGATTCATTCAAGATTTTTCTAAAATCGCTCGCCCGATGACCCACCTCTTGGAAAAAGATACTCCTTTTATCTTTTCTAAAGAGTGTCTCAAATCCTTCAATCTTCTTAAGGAAAAGCTAACAAAGGCACCGGTCTTAGTTACCCCTAATTGGGAGCTACCTTTTGAATTGATGTGTGATGCTAGTGACTTTGCTATTGGAGCGTTTTTGGGCCAAAGAGTGAACAAACACTTCCAACCAATCCATTATGCTAGCAAGACAATGACGGGGGCTCAATTGCATTATACCACTACCGAAAAAGAGCTTTTAGCTGTAGTGTATGCTTTTGAGAAATTTCACCCCTATCTTGTCCTTTCCACCACCATTGTCTATACCTACCATTCCGCGTTGAATTACTTTTTAACTAAACAAGATTACAAACCAAGACTTCTTCGTTGGGTTTTTCTCCTTCAAGAATTTAAAATTGAAATTCGTGATTAAAAGGGAGCGGAAAACCTAGCCGCGGATCATCTTAGTAGACTCGAGGATCCTTATAAATGGGAGCTCCCAAATCAAGAGATTGATGACTCTTTTCCCCTTAAGGCCTTGATGTCTATTAACTCTAATCTTGATGAAACCTCATGGTTTACGTACATTGCAAACTATTTGGTGGGCGAATTCTTATGGAAGGGTTAACGTCTCATCAGAAGAAAAAGTTCTTTAAAGACATTAAGCACTATTTTTGGGATGACCCTTACCTTTTCAAACAATATGCGGATCTTGTCATTCGTCGGTGTGTTGATGGGCCGGCATCTTTATTAATCCTAATAGCTTGCCATAAAGGACCCACCGGTGGTCACTTTGGTCTCAATTACACCGCGAAGAAAGTTTTCGACTATGGATTTTATTGGCCCACCATTTATCATGACGCTCATGAAATGGTTAAGCGTTGTGATACTTTCCAAAGACAAGGCAAGATCACACATAAATATGAGATGCCTCAAATTTCATCCAAGAGTGTGAAATCTTTGACGTATGGGGCATCGACTTTATGGGGCCATTTCCATCATCCAAAGGGAACAAGTACATCCTCATAGCCGTTGACTACGTCTCTAAATGGGTTGAAGCTAAGGCTCTCCCTACGAACGATGCGAGGGTGGTTGTGAACTTTTTTAAGCTGCTATTTGCTCGATTCGGTGTTCCGCGTGCTATTATCAGTGACCGCGGGACTCATTTTTGCAATGATCAATTTGCTTGAGTCATGGCTAAGTACGGTGTTAATCATCGTCTTTCCACCGCTTATCATCCCAAACAAATGGTCAAGACGAGATTTCTAACCATGGATTAAAGAGAATATTAGAGCGAACTGTAGGAGATCATCGTGCCTCGTGGGCCGATAAGTTAGATGATGCTTTGTGGGATTTCCGTACCGCATATAAGACACCTATTGGTTTCACTCCATATCATCTTGTGTACGGGAAGGCATGCCACCTCCCTATTGAGTTGGAACATAAGGCATACTGGGCCTTGAAGTGGGCCAATTTTGATATCAACAAAGCCGCTGATCTTCGGAAGATTCAACTCAACGAGCTAAATGAACTAAGGAAAGAAGCGTATGAGAGTTCATTGATCTACAAGGAGAAAACAAAGCTCATTCATGATGTAAGGATTAAGAACCAAGCGTTCCACGTTGGTGATCAAGTTTTACTCTTTAACTCTCGGTTGAAGATTTTCTCGGGCAAGCTGAAGAGCCGTTGGTCTGGTCCATTCACCGTCGCCAAAGTCTTCCCTTACGGCACCATTGAACTTTCTCATCCAAATGGGCCAAATTTTAAAGTGAATGGCCAGCGTGTGAAGCTGTACTTTGATGAGGACATGTCTCATGAGATGATTCCATCCCACACCACGTTTCCCTTGAATTAGTTCTAGGTCGAGTCGGGCTCGTGACTCGGTTAACAAAAACAAGCGCTTCTAGGGAGGCAACCCGCTGATCTATCCTTTACCGTTTTCAAAATAAGTGTTGGGGGAGCCCCGTTGGTGTTTGTTGTCTTGTTTCTTATGATGTGCTGGGATTAAAAGCTTCAAAGATCACTTTTGATGACATTTGACGACCGTGATCCCGTGTTCCCGTCTTCCCGGTTCTATCCTCAACTGTCGTGATTCAATATTTCATATCTTAAATGTTCACATTGAAATCACTATAGTTGTTCTTTCCTTAGCAAGATTTAAACAAAGTGCACAATGTCCTAAGTATATGGGAATTTACTCCCACACGCTTAAACATTGAGGACAATGTTTATATTAAGTGTAGGGGGACTTCTATCGAAGTAAGTGGGCCTTTCCATTAATTTGTCCTCATTTTAACCGGAAAATTTGATTTTTCGACATTTTTCAAAATTTTTAATCTATTTTGGCCTAGTTTTTTTTTGAATGGCAATTTTGGCCTAGTAGTATAGCAGTATTTTCCTTTGTTATCGTTATTTACTTTCTTTACTAGAATAAATTTTTAATAAAGTGGTTTTAATTTTGAAACGTTGTAAATCTTTTGACTCAACCCGAGTTTACATATCTAAGTTTACTCTAGCTAGTATCCTTAACGTGTTTAAGTCAAGTTTTGCTAGGCTTTTATATAGGGGGCTTTAAAAAGCAAAAGTCTTAACTCTTACGGGCTAAGAACAAGAACTTTTCGCAAGTTCCTATAATTGATCCTAGAAAGTCGTTTATCAAGGGAAATTTAAAATGCGAATTCTAAAAGTTGAAAAAGTCTAAGAAGTTGCAAGATCCTATAGATGACTTGAAAACCCAAAACTTTGATTTAATAGGCTAAGCATCCACGAGTCTCATTCCTTGAGATTTTAAATTGTAGAGAACGAGAGATGATAGAGTCAATTATAAGTTTGGTATTTTTTCATGAATTTATGTGAGTTGATTATAAGCTTTTTCTCCCATCGCTTGCTAATAAATTTAATTTCAATAAATAAGGTTGTACGATTTGAAAAGTTACTTAGCTTCTAGCACAAGATCGTTTAAAAGTTGCTCGGTATTAATTAGAGTTCATAGCCAAGGTATAACTTATTGAAACGAGATGCAAAGATTGGAGAGTCCGAAAAGGTCCTAAAAAGACATGAGGGATACATTTTGTTGCTAAAGATCCCAAGTGATGTGAAGAATCATTTATCAAAAATCAATATGAAGGATCGAGACACACGACACAAAGCAAATACTCCCCTAAAGATCATGGAGAAATCTATCCGAAAAGACCGTGGCAAGGTATGAGGATAAATAGATCCAAGTCCTAAAAGGAGGCGGATCGTTGTATATCAGAGTTCAAAATAAATATTGGAGAAAAATGAAGGATTCGTGGTCTAAGTATGAAGAATCTCTAAAAACTTCAAGCGAAGAAATTCCTATGATGAAGAGAAGACCATAATTTCAAGAACGTCTCTCAAGATTCAAAGTATGAAATCGCTGCCAAATATCGGTCCGAGAAAGGTCTCAAATCGTGAAGCGAGTTATGCCAAGATATGAACATTAAGAGGTCCCGAGAAGCAGTTTTAAAAGATTTTGTCCTTTAGATAACTATTGATTAAATCGTCCCACTTTATTTTCAGCCTAAATAAACTATCGAAATAAGTCAAACAATTCATCCTCGTGGTCATTCAAGACAATCTTAAAATATCAGAGATACACCTAGGAATAAGGGAGTCTAAGTAAATAACTGGGCCACATGAGTTCGTGTTAGTTTGCTAACTTATAATAACAATGATCTTGTTTTTAAGCTTGGTGTAGGGGAACGTGAAACTTGAGGATGATAAACATTTATGACAGCCAAAACCCCAATGTAAGTCTTTGATTTCTTTACTTGTTTTGTACATATTTCTATCTTTTTAGTTTCTTAAAAGTTTAGTATTTACTAAAAGCCAAGGTGGGTTATTTATGATGAGAAATATAATCTGTGCTTTGAAATTAATGCATTGCATGAGGGCATTTGTGACAACCCTAGATTTTGGATTTGTCACTTTTGACTGTTTGACTTTGATTATGTGCTTAGTGTGCGTTTACGGGCAATATGTTTATTTTGAGCCTTGGATTGGATGTTAGTCATCGTTCGTGTATTGCGTGGTGCATTACATAATGTTATGATGGGGTTAGTTCATGCTCATTTGTTCACTTGGATGTAACTATGATAGAATGTGGTGTTATTTTAGGATTTTATGTGTACGTATAAGTATTATAGTAAATCGTATTTTTACGATTTAGGGTTTAGCGTTTAGAGGTCTCGGATGAGGTATTTAGTCACGAGAATAATTTACGGGATGGTTTTAAGTCATTTAGGACTTAGTTATAAAGTTTATTTCATATTTTAAGAAATTTCATAAAACTGTATATTTTACGGTAACCGCGTAAAATTTGAATAGTTAAAAAGGTTTAGGTGTAATTAGATAATTAAGGGACAAATAAAAAAATATAATTAAGGAAACAATTAAAAAAACGAATTTAATAATAAAAAAAATTATTTTTGGTTAAAAAAAACATAGATAGGACGGTGGAAAAATAAGAAAAAGGAAAAAAATAAAAAAAGGAAAGTGTTATTTGTATTGTGCTAGGATTCTCATTGTTTTAGTATAAAAACAAATCAAAAGACATTATTTTCTCCAGCTTCTTTTTTTTGGTCGACGGTTTCTACAAGTTTTTAGGGTTTCATAAAAATTTTCTTGATTCAAGGTATGTGATCAATTTAACTTTAACTTAATTCATGTTTTTATTAATTAATCATGATTGTAATGTTAATTAACCATCATTGAGATGATTAGGGTTTTATTAATTTTCTGAAAAATATAGTAATTAAGATCAATTAATGATTTTAGGGTTCTTGTTTAATAAATTAGGGGTAATTAATGATGTTTAGAGGGTTAGTGCATAAAGGCGTAAAACAGTCTGATTTTTAAGGCTGTCTTGTGTCGACTGTTCCGGGCAGTAGGTAGCACCTTTGGTCGAGTTTCTTTTTTTTTAAATTAAGTTCAGAGAGTCTACTTTTAAAAAATGTAAGGTTGGTCGAAAATGGAGTCAGGGAAGGTCGTCAAATAGTTTTCACAAAAATAGTGCGCTGTTCAGAAATAAATTTTGATTTCGGGGATTTGAGTCAAAACCTAACCAAACAGATGAGATAGCCAAATATTTTTGATTTGGGAACTCTTTATAATGTATATAAAGGACTGGAGGTTTTCAATAAAATTTATGGTGTTTAGGTCGGGATTTTGGTGTCAAACATTTAGCATGTACGGAAAATCAGTTTTGGTGAAAAAGACTTTTGGCGTAGAGACTAAACGAAAGGGTTAAACGTGTAATTAGAAAGTAAAATTGGTTTTTGAAGTTCTTAGATCATATAACAACATAACTCTAGTAGGGTAGGAGTCATGTGTGGTGTTAAGTTAACTTCATGTGATTGTTTAATGACTAGTAAACCGTACCGGGGAAAAACTGGAATTTTACGTATAGAATAGCTTGTAATGGGAGAACTAGATAGTGGGGATTGGGGGATTAGATTCATCTCCTTGATTGTTACTTAACTTGGGTGTTAAAACCTGAGCTAAGGGTGTCGTGTATGATTTTATAGGTTTGTAGGAGTGCTAGCTTGTTGTGCTATCAGGTGAGTTCATAGTCCCATTTTTACTAAGTTTTTAAATGTTTTCTTCTAGTATGGGATGGAGATGACACTTGTGGTGTTCTTAAAATGTTTCGGTACTATATTTTTATAAATTTTTGGACATAGATTTGTTATTGTGTGACATGCGTGCTTATGTGTTCTCATATGTGCTTTGATACATGTTCTGATATGTGAATCTTGATTGTGTTATGATTGGGATTGGTACATAGATATATGGGCGTCTATGGGACCAGTTGTGATGTGTGTGGAGCGTGGGGCACGATCCGTCCCGAGTTCTTGGTTCATGTGGCACGATCCATCCTGAGTTCTTGGTTCGGGGGGCACGATCCGTCCTGAGTACTTGTGCATCGTCTCTTCGGAGGCAAGATATCTCGACGAGGATATAGTTCATCTTCCACAGGTGGTGTGGGAAAGATCCGGATAGTGTGGTGTGTGTTCTTGTGTGTGTGACGGGATACTTCTTGATTGTTATAGTGTGCTTTGTTAATTGTAGATGTGATCGGTACTTGGTTTATGTTTTGTTGTGGATGCATGTAACATGATTATCACATTATGGTCCATTACTATAAATTGTTTTCCTTCAACTTATTTGCAGCGGATGTAAAGGTTTCTTATGATGTTCTAGATAACTTAAACCTATGTTCTCACCAACTTTATGTTGACAGATTTTAGTGTCATTTTTAAGTGAGATAGTTGAGGAGGATGAGGTTAGAAGTGGCTAGAGTTTAGAGGCTACTAAGACTACATTAGGAGGAATCCCTTTCCTCTTAGTTTTTATTTAATTTTTGAATAAGTGATACTTTTTAGACACCTATATGTTTGATGTTTGTTTATTTGTATGTCTTTTGTAAGAGGTAGGCGTGTTACCTACTTACCTAGGCGCCTGCATTGTTTGAGATATTGTCATGACATTGTGTCACCTTTTTATGACATTTCTATTTCATTTAGTTAACTCTATAGACACGCTATTGTTGTGATGATACCCATATGTCGCGCCCCATATATTCCGCCATGGTGGGGTGTGACAACATTGCAATGGTCAAGTGTAGGGGATTTAATAAGTGTGAAAACACTTATCCTTTTACCACTTATTTCCAATAATAACAAGACCAAAACGTGTATTTTATGTCATAAAAGTCGGAATTATGCGTGGTTTGTGTTTTTATTGTGTTTCAGGATAAAAATATGAAAAAGGGATAAAACACGGGCTATCACGGGCTTTTATCGAAGAAAAAGACAAAAGACGAAGTCAAAAGATCAAGAGTGTAAAAAGAACGGAAGTCCAAGGCCTATTCTGAAGATTTATCGAAGAAAAAGTCTAAAGACGGAAGTTTAACGAAGTCGAAGAACTCAAGTCTAATAGAATAAGAAAATTATAAGACAAGTTCAATTTATATCAACAAATCCCGAGACGACGTCGAGAAAAACAAAGAATTTAAATCGAGTCGAGACGTGAAGAAAGAAAAAGGAAGAAACACATGAACCTCCCCACCTCCTATATATACCCTCCTAATGACACAGTAAGAGGGTTTTAGTTAAGTGTTAGCTAGTTCATTTTTTTCTTTTGAAGTTTTAACTTTTAGAGAGAGAAAGTGCTAACTTTCTCTCACTAGAATTTCATCTTTTCTTTCTTTTATGTTTAAGCATTAGTTTAATCTTGAATTTTGGAATAATTAATCTATAAGTTCAAGTTTAAGCTTTTCATCTTTTATCTTCTTCCACCTTTCTTGATTTTTATTTGTTCTTGATCTGTAATTTTAAAACATCTTGTTTAATCTTGATGTTTGATTGATTAAAAAGTTTAACTTTTTATTCATATCCAAGTTCTTATACGATTTGAGCTTTGAGCTTATCATGCTTATTGGCTTATTTGGTATTTAGCTTATTTACTTTTAAGTTTTCTTAGATGTTTAGTCTTTTTAAAGTTTGATTCATAAAAGTTTGCTTATTTTGTGTGTTAAAAGTTTTTAAATTTATGCTTGTTTTCATTTGGTTGAGATTTAAATCATTGCTTATTCGTCTTTGCTTATTTGTGCTTATTCATTTTTGCTTGTTGCTCTTTGAATCCCATCGTATCAGCTTTATGAGTTTACCATTCCGATCAAGTAAGTGTGGTCGCATAAACCCCTAGGGTTTCTACTTGTGATCCTCTACTTCGATCATACTGCGATCACACATCACGATCATAGCTACGATCCACTTGTTGCGATCCATTGTTGTAATTTGTGGTTACGATCATTGGCTGCGATCCCATAGTGTGATCGTGGTTAGGATTTTTGAGTGCGATCCCTTGTTGCGATCCATTGTCACGATCCAGCAGTGCGATCCCTCACTCCTTGAGTGCGATCCACCACTGCGATCAGGGACCACGATCCATCTTGCGATCTGAGTTACGATCGCATTGCGATCTAACTTTGGTTTTTGTTTTATTTATCTTAGTTTTCAAATTTACTCTTTCCCGCATTTTTTACTCAGTATTATTTTTAAACTAGTTTTGTCTTAGTTTATTTTTACAAAGTTTTAAATTTTAAATTCACTTTAAGTTTCTAATCATTTATTTTTAACTCGTCATTTTTAGTTTAATTTTTAAATCTTTAATTTTTACTCAACGACATTTCATTTTACATTTAGTTTTAAAATAGATAACCCAACAAACCTTTTTATTTTCCACCAAGAACGACTGAGTCACATTTTTAACCAATAATCAATTCGAAAAGATCGGTTCAACGAACTTTCATACGAGGCAATCCCTTGTATTAAAAAGCCACTAACTAATAATAACTATTATAAAATGAGTTTGTATACTAAAATATATAAACATGGCATTTTATAAAAGTAAAACTCAAATGTTTTCTAAAATTATAAAACTATATATAAGTTTTACATCTTTTCGGCTAAAACCGAAAGATTAACGTTTTCGCTAAATAAAACTTAGAAGGTCGGACCCGTCTAATGTATCATTTTTATAACTCATATACTGATATGTAAACACATTTTACAAGTAAAAACCGATAAACCCGAGCTTTATCACTTATGGACCATAATGGGCCAAAGTAGCCTTATTGGACCATTAGCCCAACTAGTTTGGCTTAACACTAATGGACTTACTCATGGGCTTAACCCACTTGGGCTCAACATATGAGTATAGGACTGGTATTAAAAGTATAAATGGGCTAATATAATGCATTGGACTCTTAATGTGCTTATTGGGCCTTAATATGTAAATAAGTTAAAACTAGTATAACTAGTCTAAATTAACTAACACATAACAACTATAATGTTGTATGAAGAGATAAAATCCCACTTGATCATCATTATACTTATGAAATCATCACATATACATAACCATTATTTTTTTAAAGTCATTTGACGATAGTCTAAGACCGAGTATTATTTGTCTAGGTTTCCGTGATTGAAGCACGCACCGTACATCCCAATCACCGATAACCCGCCTTTCCTAATCAACATGAGTTCGTAGCCTCGCACTCTTTTAAATGTTTTATGAAATGTTTTATAAACCCGCGAGGGAGATAACATGCTAGTTTTGATAAAAATAGAACACAAGTAGTCCCGATGGTATGCTTATTGATATGGACCCGAATGATGTTATGACCCAATGAATGAGATGAAAAGTATTATTATTAGTTAGGTTATGTCACTAAAAGTCCCATTAGCATAAATTGTGAACTACCGGGATTTGGTAGACGCTTATGCATATAATAGTACTATTTGGGGAAGATCACCCCAGTTCGCGCCTTGACGGTTGATCCCCGTCATGCCACATTGATTGGTAAGAGAATTTATGTATGAGAAGATTTATATAGCGTGATTTTTGTGATGACACGCTAATTTAGATGGACAAATTGTTTGTCGGGTTCGCGACCCGTTGTTTATTTTAGTAAGGTAGCAATGTCATGCGACTGGTAATAATCCAATACAAATCCAATGCAACACAATACAATACAAGTACAAATAACGATAATATTGAGACTACGGTCTCATGGACGGTATAAGATGTATGACTTGATTTATAATATATTGCCTGACTAGAAATACGAGGACTCACTTCTGATATTATACTTGTGTTCTGCTTTCTATAACTGTTTTGTATAACGGTTTTAATAAACTCTATGAATTCACTCGTCATTCGCTGATATAATTTTTTCATGTTTTATCTCAGTTGCTTCAAGGTAACTTGGATAGAGATCGACTCTGATGGCCCACAGAATAAAAATATTCATTCGATCTATGTTTTGTAAACTTTATGACTATGAAACTGGGGGACTTCTTTTAACTTTAAACTTTTATTCGAATGAATGTATGCTTGACCTTGTACAACCCTTTTTATGCGTTGTCTATGATTTGAGTTATTGTGCTATCCCGTAACACTCTATTGACCCTTCCCCTGACACGATACGAAATTTGAGAGTGTTACAAATGTATACCACCTCGACTCCAACTACAAGCATATAAAGTACTCGTATTCTGATTAATGAAGAAAATTGATTTTAAAAAACCAAAACCATGATGTTACGTTCGATCGCAAATAACCCACAAATGAGAGTCAAAAGAGAGTTGCTTCTTCTAAGGAATTCAAGGCATTTATTTTGGCTTCCCTAATGCAATTTATTACAGAGCATTAATGACATACTTTAAAGCAAAATGTACAAACAGAGATTAATTGCATTGTAGGCATAAGTGTTACCACTAGAAGTTTGTAATACAGGAGCCAATTCACCTCAGATATTCATGTGCGTCTTCTTGTGGCCACGATTCTTGTGTCCCGTGGCCAGGATAACTTCGAATATTTTCAATATAAGTAAGCAAACGAAAAGGATAAAATGGAGAGTTCCCGCCCATCGCCTTCATAATAAGACCTTCAAACTAACAAGTGAAGTACCGTCCATATTTATTACCTAAAAAAGTTGTCCGAGTTTTTTAGTAATAATTTAGTCAAGCATAAAAATAAAAAAAATGTTTATGATGCACGACATGATCGATATCAAACATGCTTTCGAGTGACCCCTTCCAGGAGATATGTAGTCTGATGTAGAGCATATACAAAGTAATTGAGCACATCATTAGCATAAGAGCTGCAAAATATATACCAATACAATAACTATAACAATTTGAACAATGACATGAGTATCGGTGCCACTACACATAAAATAACACCAATAGGGTAAATGATATGATATTAAGTCTATATATAACAAATATAGAGTACGTGATACAATATATTTAGATGATTACAATGTCTTTGTTGTATCAACTTCTTAAAGAGACATCTTATCTTTTTTAATTGGAGAAAATGTAAGTCCTTATACAAAAAAGTTATAAACTACAGATGCACAATGAGTTAAAGATCAAAATATTCATTCAGAGTTTAAATAACACCCATTTACATATTGATAACGCTAATTATATTGTCTAAAAATTGAAAATAAAGATTTTGTTTCAGTTTCATATAATTATAAATCCCATACAAAGCATAAAAAATATTTAATTTTAACAATTCATTCCAAGATCTAGACTTTATAACCGAACAATACGAAAAACATATAACCAAACACAACTTATTCCATAATCAAACTTAACAACAACAATAATAAGATCTTAAATAGGTTAATTGAACAAAAACATCAATTGTAGAAAATTCATACCTCCTAATTCAGTTAGTCTCTTGTTGGCTTGGTTGTGTTACAAAGGTGCCTTCTGATGACAATGGTGTGCGACGGTGGTTGTGATATTGGTGTGTGGCGGCAGAGAAAGTAAGAAGATTGGGTTTGGGAAAGTGAAGATTGGGTTTGTGAAAGTGAAGATTGGGTTTTGGGAAGGCAATGAAAAGTGAGGAGGGAAATAAAGCGCCCAAAAATGAAAATTTTTCATTTTAATTTTTAAGAACCGCCAAAATGAAATTTTTTCACTTTAATTTTATAAAAAAAGTAAACAAAGAATAGATACCGGTTTGGTAAAGTAAAAACATGGCTCTATAAGAAGGAACAGAGCCTGGTGTGTTCTATGTAAACATGGCTCTAATGCTTTTGATCATAGTGCCCGGTGTTGTAAAATAAAACATGGCTTTATATCCTTTTTTAGAACAGTAACTCTCTTTAGAGCCCCTTTTTTTTACTAAAAGTGGGCATTATTAAAGGGGCTCTATTTCATATTCTATAGTAGTGTTTTATGCAGAATTTTCATGTGACGGAGTAAGTAGTGAGCCAAAAATAATAGACGTATAAAGCAATGCATACATTATATGCAGAGCCGGATATAGAGAGGTGCCACAAGTGCAATGGCACATGGCCACACAAAAATGCGAGCCTCCAAAAAGTTAGAAATTTTTCCTTATATGTATAGGTATTAGTTTTTATTGTTGCGGAAGTAAAGAATTGTATAATCAAGCCTGTCTATAGTTAATTTTCATTTTGTCAATATCCAAGTTGATAGTACAATCCTAGTATATTTGAGTCAGAGGAGTACTAGTAGGCCCGACCCAATATTATATTTATAGACTAAATGTATAGCAAAAGTCTCAATACATATACTGTTCGGTGAGGGCTTTTTTTGGCTTTTTGCGGCAACAAAGCAATACTTCATCAAATAATAGAGTGTGCAAATCAACTCTTTTATTCGAATCTTCTTGACGTCTTACAGTTTGTTATGTAGTCAGCAGTATATCGTCCTTTGAATCTTTTTTTGCTATTGTTCCAGCCATTCAAGTAAAAACTAAAATTTATTATGTAATTTATATTAATTGATTTTGTTTATGAATATTTTTACTTTTCAAAATAGTGTTGTTAATATTGATGGTTGTAAATCGTTTTAACGTTTTCTAAGGTTATCGTTTCAATGTTTTTGGAATATAAGTGATACTTTTTAACTAACATCAACAAATGTTTTTAGACGAATACTTTTGTTATTCAGTGGGGCCTTCATAAAGTCATGGCACAGGGCCTTCGAAATGCATGAGACAACCCTGACTATATGTGACGGAGTAAGTAGTGAGCCAAAAATAATAGACGTATAAAGCTATGCATACATCATGTACACCTTCCGTGTCTGTACCAATTACAATTAAATCAGAATACTTACACACCTTTAAGTTCCCACAAATTGTTTGTGTGAGGGCAGAGTTTAGAGTAGTGTTCAAAAAACAACATAATTTAACAAGAAGGCCATAACACATGATAAAAGCATCCCAACCTGCAAAAAAGTGCAAGATACTTAAGTATAAAATAGAAAATTTCCATAAACTTGAAAGATTCATATGGTTTTGCATATTTCAATAACTTAGTTTGAGAAATTCATACCTGAAATCTAGGAGATGACAAATGAGAAAAGTTTTTTGTGACCTCAAGATCACCGCATATCCATGTCCATAGTAACAAGATCGGAGTACATATCAAACCTATAAAACGATCAAGACTACACGTTCAATATACGCGAAATTATCACAGCTCTACGCACATTACTAAAGGTAAAAAACAAGGAAGTACGAGACAAAAATCATCAAAAAATATAAACATTACTCTCTAAACTTTCTTCACAAAAATCATCTAAGTTATGATATGGCTTCCTACACATTTTGTTAGAACCCTCTAATAAACAGAAACTGTGTGCCACAAATACAATGCTTATTTTGACTTCAAACAGTTTTGTATCCAAAAGTCGAAGAATTATTTCATTTAAAAGAGAATCTTACAATTGCACCACATAAGGCATGTAGAAACTTGAAGGGGGGGTTGAATAGTTTCTTAAATTTACTTGTTAAAAGATGATTATTTAAAAATCCTTTTAAAAAACTTAGGCTTGAGTATTTATGTGAAACCTTCTTATACACAATATGAACAAGGTATAGTGCAACTAAACTAATAATCACAAGTATAAAGAATAATGAGTGTAAAGATATAAAGGAAAGAAAGATCAAACCAAACACCAAGTATTTATAGTGGTTCAACAACGAAGCTAACTCCTCGTTCCTACTCCACTACTCGAGTACTCCTTACTAGAGAGTTCACTAATCAACAAGCTCCTTAAGGTGGAGAAACCGTACACAACGTCCTTTTTCAAATTTCTGACTCTAAGCTAAAAGTCGAGCCCTAATCTTAGCTACGACCAATCTACACCAATTTACTTTAAGGACCAAGTATTAACCTTAATACATACACAACTTCCAAATAGACACAATGATGAGACTGCTTTTATACATAGTCTCATCGTCCAAAACGGGCTTAAAACGATGAAAATATCATAAAAAGTGCCATATATATGCTTGTGTTTGTTCAATGTGTACTTTAGGTACGGATATCGAGAAAATGACAAAAGATCACAAGAATCAAACAAAAACGAACATGAGAAACGAAGCCGCACAATGAACCAGACCCAAGTGTTGAATTTCCAAGAAAAGTCCTTGAAGAATTGAAGATATACAAGAAAGGTCATTCATCATTGAAAAAATGACATTTTATACCTGTAGGATATGTAAATCTTGCTTATGTTTTAGAGAGAGAAAGATAGATGATTTCACACTTCTAGAGAGAGAAAGTTTAAGAACTATGTGTTACTTGAAAATGAAATCACCACCCTCTCCATCAAAGGAGAGGGTTTATATACCCTAGCCCATGAGATGGGCTTGGGTTTACATTAGGCCACCGGCCCATACATTTCATGGGCTCGGTTTTGGGCTTTGTTTAATAAATGTAAATAACTAAACTACGAGCTATTACATGGACTATTGTTGGAGTGACCCGGTGATGGTTGAGTTTTTACCATCCTTTAGGAAAAGAGTAATAAATAGGGCAAGTGAGCACGACGATTTAGGAAAACCGTGTGTAAATGACCCAATTAAGTTCGTTCTCAAGGAGGCTAGTGTGTTATGTGTGTAATGATATGGATTAATTTGTGATTATAATTGAGAACGAAGAATAGAAGGGGATTAGAAGAGAGTGACGGTTATGAAGACGGATTAAACTAAGTCTAAAAAGGTGTACACGTAAAGTCGTAAAAACCACCAAAATTAAAATTTTAACCTAAAAATTTCTAAAAATTACCAAAAATCCCTAATAATATTCTAAGAGTTTAAAAAAAATCAAAACTTGCAAAAACCTTTTAATTAATTAGATAATGACTTTTTAATGCTAATTAAAGCCCTAAAAATCAAAATTAATTATTAAAAAGCCCTAAACAAGATTTTCAAGTTTGTAAACCTCAAAAATACTCTAATTAAGCTAAAAACTATTTTTCAAAATTTTAAAACCAATTAAAACTATTTTTAAACAATTAAAAATTCCTAAAATCAATTAAATCTTAAATTAGTTATAGAAAATAATTAAAAGACCTAGAAAATAATTGGAAAGTTGCAAAAATCCTAATTAAGTATTTAGATCCTAGGAAAAATATAAAAACCTAGAAAATCAAACTTTTAATTTTTAATAATAAAATAATATTAAAATAATATTAAAAATTCAAAAATTATAAAAAATTCTAAAAACTTGCAAACTAGCTTAATTTAACCTAAATAACTCAGAAATGAAAGTGAAATTACTTAAATACCCCTATTAGGCCTAGAAAATGGGCCAAACCCAAAACAGTCCCTTATTGGGCTCAATTAAGGCCCAATAAGAAAAATTGTTCAAATTAAGCTCAAAAAGCACAGGTTGACTCAAAATTTGATTTTAAACAACTTTTTCCAAAGGCCCAAAAGCTGAAAATGTGAAATAAGCTAACTTATAATAAGCAGCTTATTCTTAATGGGCTTTTTGGCCCATTAAGCCATAAGCTGATGCCATAAGCAAAAATTTAACACACAACCTTCTTTTGACCTAACAAAGACCTTTGCAAAAAGAAATTTCAAATAATCCCACTCAATAAGCCAGAAACAAGTCACAAACTTATTCACAAAACGACAAAATAGTCGTTTTTATGATCTAGACCACCTCAGAAGCTGATTCAAGTTGCAAAATGTTTCTTTTGACAAAACTAAGCTTAAAAACCAAAGACCTTTCAAATAAGCACACTCAATAAGCTGGAAAATCAAATAAGTACTTATGTTAAAAGTCAAACAAGTTGATTTTCTAGTAAAAAGTCAAAGTCAAAGTCTCATAAGCTCCAGTTCACATAAATGGGTCAAATAATGAAGATCTATTACAAAAAATAAGTTGTTGCAAGTCAGAAAAAGCTAGAATAGCTTATTGATAAGCTGATGACAAAATTGCACTAGCAGGGGCTAGTTTTGGATGTTGAGCAGTGGAAACTTTTTCAACTGCTTGACTATTTTGACTTTTTGTCTTTAGTAACTTTTTTGGAGATTCAGATTTCACAAAGGCACCCAATTGATCTTTGGATCAAAAGGAGTCAATCACAATCAAAATAACACAATCACTAACACCCAATTGATACAGTTTAATCAATTAATCACCAGACATTGCACAGACATGAACAATAAGCAGTTTAGCATTCAAGAGCAATTTTAGCACAAATCAGCCAGCTAAATTCAACCAAATGCACACACAAGCTATAATAAACTCCAATAAGCAAGTCTAAACAGGTTTCATGCACTGGTTCAAAGAATTAAGCAAGATTCAAGCAATGAAAGTTACTGATGAACACTACACATGCAGTTTTCTACTTTTGCTGATGTATTTGACACACAAGCCAATTTCAACACCTCAAATCTTTCAAACAGGTTATGTTAACTTTGTTTAAACCACTTTTATCCCTAAGCATGCATACACACTAAGTGTTCCCAAAATCCTAGGTCAAAACAAGCAGAAACAAGGTCTATATAGCAGATTGATCAATTCAAGTGTTCAAAACCCAAAAACTTGCAGCAAAACACTCTCAAACAAAGGTATAGCAGATACAAAGCATAAACAACACTTTCCCTTAACACAAAAACAAATTACAAGCATAAACCAGTAGACCCAAACACCCCTTTAACTTTTTCAAATCAAGATTTTCAAAAGCAAAACAAGATTTCAGGCCAACCAAGCATCAATTAACACTAAAACAAGTCTAATAAACAGATTCAAGCAAGAACAAGCCACAAAATTCACAAGAACAACAATTTCATACAAATATCACCAAAAATCACAATTTATGCAGATTTGGAGATTAAGTATGCAAACCTCATGGATGTACATCCACACCCACGAATTTTGAGCTTATGTGCTAGCAAGAACAAGCACAAGCTTCCACAAAAGCCTACTAAGATTGAACAAGGGTTAAGCACAATAACATGAAAATCAGAAACTTCAAAAATCTTGATTGATGCAAACTTGTTACCCCACACTTGATTATCCCCAAGTTATAAGCCTCACCACACCTTAACCAACTCAGTTAGGATGCTATGATCAGCCCTATAGCCCAAGAATTCCAAGATTGGAACAAGACTTAGCAAAATATCAAGAAAATGAGGAAAATATGCAAACTTGTGCACACTCCTCTTTTGAAAACAGGTTTTAAACTTCAAAAGCAGTAAACTAAGAACATAAAAAAGCAGAATAAAGATGGCACTTGGTCTTTCTTCAAAGCACTTAACTCAAATTCATTAATCAGAAAGAGGATTTACAAGTGTTTGAACAAAGGAAAAACCAAAAGCAAACTGAAATGTGAAGGCCTAAGTGGCTTTATATAGCCTTACAAGTGAACTATGAAAGCTAAAAAACGTGTAACCCTAGCTACTTGATCTTCCAAAAATGCCCTTGAGGTTTTGGCCTCTTCTTGAATCATGTGACTTGTTTTTGGCTATTTGTTGATGCTGGCAAGTGTAAAGTTGATCCAAGGGTGTAAAACACGCTTAAGTTACAAGCATAATTCTCCCACGTTGGATTGCTGGTTGGTTTTTGTTTGGACGTGAAAAGTGGGGCAGGGGAAGGTTGGCATCTTCACATGCATGAGAGTGATGGGAGTTTAGGGGTTGGGTTATGATTAGAGGGCCATTAATCATCATTCTGGAAATTATTAGGGCTTAATTACAAGAAATTAAGAAATCCCTAATTGTGTTCTTGAGGTGAATAGTGCCAGGTTTGATTTGTTTTTGTGTTGGATTAAGTTTAAATAAGTGTTAATGGCGCCAAGATTAAATTAATCTTAATTCAGCTGAGTGGGATTGTGACATGGAGGAAAGGTGAGCTGTGATTGGCTGGATGGAGTGAGTGGGGCACGTGTCACCCCCTCACTGGTCTATGTAACTCCTTTGTCTGGCCCAATATTACCCCCTATCTTTCTTTCTCTTGCCACTTTGTAAATAATTAGCCAAAAACTCGTTTCCTTTGTTATTGAAGTTTCAAACTTCACACTTTTGCCCCAAAAAGTTTCATAAAGTAATTTCAGGGGTATTTCTTGCCATTTTTGCATTCTTCAAGGGCTGGTTTGATATTTTCTTCAATGATAATGGTCTAGACTTGCAATATTGACATTTTTGAGGACTGAATTTGCCAAGTCTTAATAATTGATGGACCATTTTTGCCAAGTGTTGAAAGTTGAGGGGCCTTTGTGTAATTTTGGATTTTTCAAAGGACCAAACTTGTAATTTCTTGTACTTTGAAGGGCTTCATGATATATTTGACTTTGTGGATGATCTTGGTTGACAATTTAGCTTTGTTGAGGGGCTAAACTTGCCAATTCTTCAAAGTTAAGGGTCCTTTTTGTAATTTTGACAAACTTTAGGGACCAAACTTGTAATTATGAGGATACAAGGGTATAAAGTGTCAATTCTTCATAAAAGGAGGACCCTTCTTCATAATTCTTCAAATCTTCAAGGGTTGATCTTGGGAAAGTCTTCACTAGGGCTTGGTTCATTGTGCGACTTTGTTTCCCGTGTTCGTTTTTGCATTATTCTTGTGATCTTTTGTGGTTATCTCAATATTCGTACCTAAAATACACAAGCAACAAACACAAGCATATATTTGGGTATTTTGATGATATTTAATGCATTTTAAGCCCTATTTGGAAGATGAGACTATGTATAAAAGCAGTCTCATCACTCCCCCATACTAAACCATTGTCGTGCCCTCACGCAATGCTAGAATAAAGTATCGTTGCATCTCCAAAATTCATTTTATTTACTTTATTGAATGATAAACTAGCTATACTACTACTATTACTACTACTACATGTGTTATAGACATAATGTATGATTTTCATCGCAAAATGGGACGTTTAGGTTCATAGAATAAGAACACGTGAATGCTTCGTTAGAAATAATTTCATCGTCCTCGATTTTCACCCTAATTCCATGCTAAGCGTGCAACGAGATCATTGTCATTATAAGTTAGTAATGCTAACACTACTCATATGCCCTAATCACGTACTTATTCTCCCATTATTCCTAAGTTGTATCTCTTATATTTTATTTTGTCTTGAATGTTTCACGAGGATACATTGTTTGACTTATGCGATAATAGAGATTTAGGTCTAAAAATAGAGTCCTAACGGTGTAACTAAGACCATCAAATCAATAACCCCTCCTAATAGACGACGATGTTAAAAAATTAAGTTGACAAGAAGAATCGATAAACACGGTTTTATAACGGTTTTGAACATGAGACTTATTACCAAGACTTTTATACGCCCCCTAACGGAAGGGCCTTATTATCTTTGGTTTACCTCCATCTTTTATTCAACTTCGTCATGAAGCTTTTATTATGACTTTGGTATTTCCTTGCCTTTTATTATCCGCCTCATCGGTGGTTTTATTAGCCAAAGACGTATATCCTCACGCTAAGGCGAATTTTGGATCTTTAAAGCTTCGAAGATTAAGGCTTGATTCACTTTCAATTTTTGCATAGATTTTTCGGCCTTGTGGGGCTTCAAATTGTTTGCTTGATTTAGGTGAGCACTTGAAATCTTATTATTGGGTGAAGCTTTCAATTATTCGGGTGCCAATACTTCAAAACCGTGATGCTGGTGATACCTTAATGTCTTCCCAATTTAATTACACGGAAGCTACTAGAAAAGACTAGAAACCCAACAATCCTAACTAAACCGCTAAGTCAATATTTATTAAGCAAAAAATATTTACATGCGAAGGGAGAATAAGCAAACAACGAGAACACATGAGTTTTTGAAAGAATACGAGTACTCTACGTTTAGCATAGTAACTTATAATTAACTCTATCATTTCTCGTCCTCATTTAAGAGACTTAGCCTAATGTGTAGTTAAGGAATCAAAGCTAAGTGCTCAACACGCACGGTCGAGTCAAAAATTACTCTTATTCTCGCCATCGGAAAATCTACATTCGTGTCTTCAAACACTTATAAAACATGAGAAAAATTTTAAAATTTGGCCATTTTTAGCCTTATTTTGCAACAAAAATGATAAACAAAAAGATAAACTTTGGAAAGCGTGAAGGTTTGGCAAGGCAAGTATCTATTCACCCCCCATACTAAAGTTAAACATTGTCCTCAATGTTTCGAGCCTAGGGGTGCAAACACCCCTATACTAGAGACGTAGTCGAATGCCTAATCTAGCATGGAAAGGGTGTAACCAATAAATTAATAGCCGTTTATGAAGTGTGCTAAAAACCTAAGGTTAGAACATCAAAGGATATATCATTTGGATATTGAGAAATGTCTCCAAAGCAAACGATCGAGTGCTCCCATAAAACGAACACGAGAGGCTCCAATCGTGAAGATCATGATCTAAAAACCACATATCACAAACAACCACGGAACAAAGGTTGGAAGGGCACAAATCCCCACACGTAAGCTACATTAGAAAGCGATAATATGTACATAGGATAAGCATGGGACTCCCCCACGAGGCTCCTCGTTTTTGATTACCGAGTCATGAGCTCGACTCGATCCCCTCAATACTAATTATCATTGGGGAAGGTGACTTGGTCGAGGTAGTTCAAGGATGGAACTTCCCCGCCAAAGTAGTGCTTCAACCTATGTCCATTCACCTTGAAGTTAGGACCATCATCTTGAGCTAGCTCGATGGTCCCATACGGAAATACTTGAGTCACGGTGAATGGGCCGGACCAACGGGATTTCAATTTACTGGAAAATATTTTCAATCTTGAATTAAAAAGTAAAACTTGATCCCCAATGTTAAAAACCCGGTTTTTAATTTTTGAATCATGCAACTTTTTAGTTTTCTCTTTATAAATCAATGAATTTTCATAAGCAATATCCCTCAATTCATCCAATTCATTTAATTGCATTTTCCGGTGTTTTCCCGCGGTCTCCATGTCATCATTACAATGCTTTAGGGCCCAATAAGCCTTGTGTTCTAACTCGATAGGCAAATGACAATTCTTTCCATACACAAGCTTATAGGGAGTGCACCCAATGGGTGTCTTATGAGCGGTCCTAAAGGCCCATAAAGCATCGTCTAACTTATCCGACCAAGATTGTCGGTTTTCTCCTACGGATCTCTCCAAGATCCTCTTCAATGCTCGGTTTGAAACCTCGACTTGCCCACTCGTTTGTGGGTGATAAGCCATAGAAAGACGATGTGTAACCCCATATTTCCTTAAGACTCTTTCGAATTGGTCATTACAAAAATGGGTTCCACGATCGCTTATGATCGCACGAGGGGTTCCAAACCTAGCAAACAAACTTTTCAAGAACTTAACTACCACACGAGCATCATTAGTGGGCAAGGCCTTCGCCTCCACCCACTTAGATAGGTAGTCAACCGCAACGAGAATGTACTTATTACCACGAGATGATGGGAACGGCCCCATAAAGTATATACCCCAAACGTCAAATATCTTACATACTTGGATGATATTTTGTGGCATTTCATCTTTTTGTGAGGCTTTTCCTTGTCGTTGGCATGCATCACAAGACTTCACAAGAATTTGTGCATCTCGGTAAATAGTAGGCCAAAAGAAGCCGGCATCAAACACCTTCTTAGCCGTGAGATTAGCACCGTGGTGACCACCCGTGGGTCCCTCATGGCAAGCTCTAAGGATGTTAGAAGCTTCGGTGCCAAAAACACAACGTCGGATGATTTGATCCGCACAAGTTCGAAACAAGTAAGGGTCGTTCCAAAAGTAGAACTTGACGTCAAGAAAGAATTTTCGTTTTTCTTGAGTCGTCATACCCTTAACGATGAAGTTACCCGCATGGTAATTTGCAAAATCCGCAAACCATGGGGTGGAAGAATCAAGCTTAGAATTCACTACACCAAGTGTCTCGAGCGGAAATGTTTCGGTGATTTCCTTAGGCTCGTAAACACTTTGGTGAGGATCTTCCAAACGAGAGAGATGATCGGCCGCTAGATTCTCGGCTCCTTTTTTGTCAACGATGGTGTGATCAAATTCTTGAAGGAGGAGAATCCAACAAAGTAATCTTGGCTTAGCATCTTGCTTTGCCATGAGATACTTAATAGCCGAATGGTCCGTATACACTATGCATTTCATCAAGACAAGATAAGGTCAGAATTTCTCAAATGCATACACCACGGCAAGGAACTCCTTTTCCGTTGTAGTGTATTTAAGTTGAGCCTCGGTCATCGTCTTGCTAGCATAGTGAATAGGCAAGAAGTGCTTATCATGACGTTGCCCCAAAACGGCCCCTATAGCGTAATCACTAGCATCACACATTAGTTCAAAGGGGAGGTTCCAATTGGGAGCAACAAGAATGGGAGCTTCGGTAAGTTTCCTCTTAAGGATCTCAAAGGCTCGTACACAATCTTCGTCAAAGACAAAACGTGCTTCTTTTTCAAGAAGATGTGTAATGGGTCGAGAAATCTTCGAGAAATCCTTGATGAATCGTCGATAAAAGCCCGCGTGGCCTAGGAAACTCCTAACTCCCTTGACGGTTTTGGGATGAGGTAATTTGGCGATGACGTCTACCTTAGCTTGATCTACCTCAATCCCCGCTTTCGAGACCTTGTGCCCTAAGACGATCCCACTCTTAACCATAAATGACATTTTTCACAATTGAGCACAAGGTTGGTTTCCTCACAACGTTTTAACATTCTCTCAAGGTTCGACAAACACGAAGTAAAGGAATCACCAAACACGGAAAAGTCATCCATGAAGACTTCCATCGTCTTCTCGATCATATCATGAAAAATAGCCATCATGCATCGTTGAAAAGTTCCCGGTGCATTACAAAGTCCGAATGGCATTCTACGATAAGCAAACGTTCCATATGGACACGTAAAAGTAGTTTTTTCTTGATCACGAGGATCGATGGGAATTTGGAAGTAACCGGAAAAACCATCTAAAAAGCAATAGAAATCGTTTCCCGCAAGACGCTCCAACATTTGGTCCATGAAGGGCAAGGGAAAATGGTCTTTTCGAGTGGCTTCGTTCAACTTTCGATAGTCAATGCACACTCTCCATCCGGTCACGAGTCTAGTGGGAATCAACTCGTTGGCATCGTTTGGCACAACGGTCATCCCTCCCTTTTTAGGGACACAATTGATAGGAATCACCCAAGGGCTATCGGAAATACGGTAAATCATTCCCGCGTCAAGGAGTTTAAGGACCTCCTTTTTGATGACGTCGTGAATTTTGGGGTTCACCCTCCTTTGACTTTGGATTGTTGGCTTGAAATCCTCCTCCATTAATATTTTGTGTGTACAAAATTTGGGATCGATTCCCTTAATGTCGGATAACTTCCACGCAATCGCCCCTTTGTGAGCCTTTAGAACATCGACAAGTGCGGTTTTTTCATCATTCGAAAGATCCTTCGCAATAATAACCGGCAACTTGTCGTCCTCCTCCAAATAGACATACTCGAGGTGAGGAGGTAAATCTTTCAACTCAAGGATAGGTGGTTCCTCAAGTGAAGATTTGGGCTCGATACTCATATCCTCCTCGGGTGGAGGAAATGGGAAATCGTTGAGAAAATCCTTGATAATCGAGAAGTCCTCATCGTTGTCGAGGTCTTCGTCACAAGTACGTGGAACATTGCATTCTTCCAACGTAAAACCACCACCTTCAAATGGAGTGAAGGTTGGTGTCGAATTATCAAGAATTGGATCCAACATAGTGGGATTGCCACTAGTTTCTTCATCACCAAAACCTAGAACTTCTTGTGAAAATTCCTCGCAAACCACGTCAATCATATCAACGAGGTTTATGGTTGCAACGGAATAAACATGAGAAATTTGAGAGTTTTGAGTTGCGTTTATAACAAGTTCCTCGTCGTTGAAACGTAAGGTGATCTTTCTAGCATGCACATCGATCAAAGCCATAGACGTATCTAAAAACGAACGACCTAAAATGAGAGGAACTTGAGGATCCGTGGGGATATCAACAAAAATGAAGTCTACGGGATAGTAGAACTTCCCCACTTTCACAAAAACGTCTTCCGCCAAACCACATGCGGGAATTGTGGAATGGTCGGCCAACTCGATAGACATTAGTGAAGGAATAAGATTAGGAAGATTGAGCGACTTGAAGATTGCAAGTGGCATCAAGTTAATGCTAGCACCAAGATCGGCCAAGGCGAAGCTTTCTTCCATGTCTTGGATTGCACAAGGGATCAAAAATTTACCGGGATCACCGACTTTTTGAGGTATGCGATTAAGATAAACCGACAAACAACTAGACAATTGGTGCAATTTCTCCTTGTTGTTCAACATACTCTTAAAGTTAGCGGCAAATCGAGGCATCATGACCAAAGCATCGGCGAAACTCACATTAAAGTGCAAATCACGAAACATTTTCATAAAAAGCTCAAATTGGTAATTTTCGCGCTCTTGACGTTTCTCCTTCCTAAGTCTCGATGGATAGGGCAAGGGTGGTGTGGATTGAGGCATAGTAGGCATATCCTTTGGAATCTCGGGTTCCAATGATGGTAATGGGTCAACCGTAGGTGTGGCATGAGCGGTACTTCGTGGGATTGGGACATGCTCCTTTTGGACCACCACCTCGGGTTCTTCCTCAATTGCTTCCTCCGTAGGAGCAATTGGTTGAGGAATCGGCTCCTTAAGTGTCTTACCACTACGTGTGGTAATCACTTTCATTTCACCCTTAGGGTTGGATATGGTGTTACTAGGAAGACCACTTGACGACGGTTTACACATTATTGCCTCAAACATAGACGAGATTTTATCTTCAAAATTAGATTGCCTCAATACGGCTTCGGTTTGCCTTTTCTCGGCCTTAAGCATCTCTTGTTTAATCTCATGTTGCCCTTGTTCCATTTTTTGTTGGTTTTGTTGCAACCTAGTGACATTTCCTTCCATCTTATTGGTGTGGATTTTAAGTTCATTAGCTAACTCATTTTTCAACTCTTTCTTCAAGTCGTTTTTAAACTCGGATCTTAGGCTAATTATTTCTCTTTGAATGTTGTCAAACCTAGCATCATTCCCACTAGCATATTCAACAAACTCACTTGGAAGATCTTTCAATGTTTGCAAACTTTTGTTGTTATTTTGAAAATCATTTTTGTTTGAAACTTGATTATTAGCCCCTTGATTCCCATAGTTTCCCTTGTTATAATTGTTCTTAAAACCAACTTGATTGTTGCGATAGTTGTTAGCATTTTGATTTGATCCAAAACCCGGTGGAGTCATTTGATTAGAGCGGGAAACTTGACCGTTTTGGTTGTAATTTCCCGTGGCCGCAAAGGCACTCGAAGTGTTACCACCGTTGGTAATGCACTCGGAGAAATCATGACCTCCACCACAATACATGCAAGAAACCTCAACCGCTTTAACCGTAGCGGGAGCACTTGGTTCACCAACTTTAAACTCAATCAAAAGTCCTTTCAACTTATCAAAAATCTTGTTTTCCAAGTTCGCCTCAATTTGGCAAGCATCGATGGTATTAGACAAAGAAGGTGAAGCCGAAGACGAAGCCTTACGAACACTAGACGTGCTACGAGGACTATACACCTTAGATCTATTTTCAATTATCACCAAAGCTTCCTCAACCGTTTTACACAAAAATTTACCACCCGCGGCGGCATTCAAATAATCCCTTTCATGATCATTAAGTCCACTGTAAAACGTGTCAATTTGATGCAAATCGGAAAAACCGTGATGAGGACATTCATGTAACATTTCCTTAAACCTATTCCAAGCCGTTGAAAAACTTTCATTAAATTCTTGTGAAAACTTTGAAATCTCGTTTTTCAAGTGCGTAGTCTTAGAGGGCGGAAAAAATTGGTTCACAAACTTAGACACGAGATCCTTCCACGTCAATATAGAATTGGGTGGCTCTTTCTCTAACCAAATTTTTGCGGGCCCCGCTAAGGAATACGGAAAAAGCATCATCTTAATCGAGTCGTTAGAGACATCCTTAAACTTGCAAGTAGCGGTAAGACGATTGAATTGGCGGATATGGTTGTGTGGATTGTCCTTCTCATCACCACGGAATTTGTTGTTTTGAATCATGGACAACAAACCCGTTTTCACCTCAAAATTCTCCGCAAGGATAGCGGGAATCACAATAGCCTCTCCATAACCCTCGGTGGGTGCTTGAAGTAACTCCATCATAGTTCGATTCGCCATGGTTGGTGCTTCTCTTACAATGGGTTCGTCAATAGGAGACTCCTCACTAGAATTGTTGGGAGTGGGAGTTTTGTTCTTTCGTTTACGTGCACGTCTTGCTTGATTTCGAGTTAGCATAAACGTCACGTACAACGAGGGGACGAGCAAAGAAGATTCTTTTTGGTATTTTGTATTTTTTCAATTTTTTTGTGGTTTTTGATTGTATTAACCTTTTTGGAGCTTGGTGAAATGTATTAAGTAGACAAAAAGTCCACAAATCTCCTCACTAATCAAATCTCTTGATTAACGAAGCCTCAAGGAATGAAAACAATCACGTGGGGTGAACGC
Source organism: Glebionis coronaria (assembly GCA_025667525.1). NCBI lineage: Eukaryota > Viridiplantae > Streptophyta > Magnoliopsida > Asterales > Asteraceae > Glebionis > Glebionis coronaria. The sequence continues at coordinate 486,173,716 of CM046876.1, read as the reverse complement.
CTTCGATGACTTTAGAACGATGGTGGAACACCAAATCGTTCAAGAGGGTTTAATCAATAGAAACCAAGAAAATATATATGATACTTAGTAATACTTTGGGCGGCAAAACCATCGATTCACTCTCACAATCAAATACTCACAAGCAAGCGGGGAAACGAGGCAGCGCGAAACACTTAAGAGCCTTTTTCCTTAGGATATATTTTATAATATCCGCCTTATACCCACCTTATAGTTTGTATTTTCAAGATTAAGCTTCACGAAAGTATTTATCTATTTTTGCCTTTTTCTTTGGTTTGAGATTCGAATACAATGATTGGGTAATGACCTCCCAAGTCAAGGTTGTGATTTCTCACATATTTGGAGTACTTGTGTATTTATTGTACTACGTATACAATATAGTAATAATATTCACACAAAAACCAAAAAACGATAATACGTATTAGTAGAGTGCTACTAATACAAATACTAATTATGGTTAGTATAAAAACAACAATGCCAAATCAAAACACAACACGCCTCCCCGGCAGCGGCGCCAAAATGATGGTTGAGTTTTTACCACCCTTTAGGAAAAGAGTAATAAATAGGGCAAGTGAGCACGACGATTTAGGAAAACCGTGTGTGAATGACCCAATTAAGTTCGTTCTCAAGGAGGCTAGTGTGTTATGTGTGTAATGATATGGATTAATTTGTGATTATATTTGAAAAAGAAGAATAGAAAGGGGATTAGAAGAGAGTGACGGTTATGAAGACGGATTAAACTAAGTCTAAAAAGGTGTACACGTAAAGTCGTAAAAACCACAAAAATTAAAATTTTAACCTAAAAATTTCTAAAAATTACCAAAAATCCCTAATAATATTCTAAGAGTTTACAAAAAATCAAAACTTGCAAAAACCTTTTAATTAATTAGATAATGACCTTTTAATGCTAATTAAAGCCCTAAAAATCAAAATTAATTATTAAAAAGCCCTAAACAAGATTTTCAAGTTTGTAAACCTCAAAAATACTCTAATTAAGCTAAAAACTATTTTTCAAAATTTTAAAACCAATTAAAACTATTTTTAAACAATTAAAAATTCCTAAAATCAATTAAATCTTAAATTAATTATAGAAAATAATTAAAAGACCTAGAAAATAATTGGAAAGTTGAAAAAATCCTAATTAAGTATTTAGATCCTAGGAAAATTATAAAAACCTAGAAAATCAGACTTTTAATTTTTAATAATAAAATAATATTAAAATAATATTAAAAATCCAAAAATTATAAAAAATTCTAAAAACTTGCAAACTAGCTTAATTTAACCTAAATAATTCAGAAATGAAAGTGAAATTACCTAAATACCCCTATTGGGCCTAGAAAATGGGCCAAACCCAAAACAGTCCCTTATTGGGCTCAATTAAGGCCCAATAAGAAAAATTGTTCAAATTAAGCTCAAAAAGCACAGGTTGACTCAAAATTTGATTTTAAACAACTTTTTCCAAAGTCCCAAAAGCTGAAAATGTGAAATAAGCTAACTTATAATAAGCAGCTTATTCTTAATGGGCTTTTTGGCCCATTAAGCCATAAGCTGATGCCATAAGCTAAAATTTAACACACAACCTTCTTTTGACCTAATAAAGACTTTTGCAAAAAGAAATTTCAAATAAGCCCACTCAATAAGCCAGAAACAAGTCACAAACTTATTCACAAAACGAAAAAATACTCGTTTTTATGATCTAGACCACCTCAGAAGCTGATTCAAGTTGCAAAATGTTTCTTTTGACAAAACTAAGCTTAAAAACCAAAGACCTTTCAAATAAGCACACTCAATAAGCTGGAAAATCAAATAAGCACTTATGTTAAAAGTCAAACAAGTTGATTTTCTAGTAAAAAGTCAAAGTCAAAGTCTCATAAGCTCCAGTTCACTTAAATGGGTCAAATAATGAAGATCTATTACAAAAATAAGTTGTTGCAAGTCAGAATAAGCTAGAATAGCTTATTGATAAGCTGATGACAAAATTGCACTAGCAGGGGCTAGTTTTGGATGTTGAGCAGTGGAAACTTTTTCCACTGCTTGACTATTTTGACTTTTTTTCTTTAGTGACTTTTTTGGAGATTCAGATTTCACAAAGGCACCCAATTGATCTTTGGATCAAAAGGAGTCAATCACAATCAAAATAACACAATCACTAACACCCAATTGATACAGTTTAATCAATTAATCACCAGACATTGCACATACATGAACAATAAGCAGTTTAGCATTCAAGAGCAATTTTAGCACAAATCAGCCAGCCAAATTCAACCAAATGCACACACAAGCTATAATAAACTCCAATAAGCAAGTCTAAACAGGTTTCATGCACTGGTTCAAAGAATTAAGCAATATTCAAGCAATGAAAGTTACTGATGAACACTACACATGCAGTTTTCTACTTTTGCTGATGTATTTGACACACAAGCCAATTTCAACACCTCAAATCTTTCAAACAGGTTATGTTAACTTTGTTTAAACCACTTTTATCCTTAAGCATGCATACAAACTAAGTGTTCCCAAAATCCTAGGTAAAAACAAGCAGAAACAATGTCTATATAGCAGATTGATCAATTCAAGTGTTCAAACCCAAAAACTTGCAGCAAAACACTCTCAAATAAAGGTATAGTAGATACAAAGCATAAACAACACTTTCCCTTAACACAAAAACAGATTACAAGCATAAACCAGTAGACCCAAACACCCCTTTAACTTTTTCAAATCAAGATTTTCAAAAGCAAAACAAGATTTCAGGCCAACCAAGCATCAATTAACACTAAAACAAGTCTAATAAACAGATTCAAGCAAGAACAAGCCACAAAATTCACAAGAACAACAGTTTCATACAAATATCACCAAAAATCACAATTTATGCAGATTTGGAGATTAAGTATGCAAACCTCATGGATGTACATCCACACCCACGAATTTTGAGCTTATGTGCTAGCAAGAACAAGCACAAGCTTCCACAAAAGCCTGCTAAGATTGAACAAGGGTTAAGCACAATAACATGAAAATCAGGAACTTCAAAAATCTTGATTGATGCAAACTTGTTACCCCACACTTGATTATCCCCAAGTTATAAGCCTCACCACACCTTAACCAACTCAGTTAGGATGCTATGATCAGCCCTATAGCCCAAGAATTCCAAGATTGGAACAAGACTTAGCAAAATATCAAGAAAATGAGGAAAATATGCAAACTTGTGCACACTCCTCTTTTGAAAACAGGTTTTAAACTTCAAAAGCAGTAAACTAAGAACATAAACAAGCAGAATAAAGATGGCACTTGGTCTTTCTTCAAAGCACTTAACTCAAATTCATTAATCAGAAAGAGGATTTACAAGTGTTTGAACAAAGGAAAAACCAAAAGCAAACTGAAATGTGAAGGCCTAAGTGGCTTTATATAGCCTTACAAGTGAACTATGAAAGCTAAAAAACGTGTAACCCTAGCTACTTGATCTTCCAAAAATGCCCTTGAGGTTTTGGCCTCTTCTTGAATCATGTGACTTGTTTTTGGCTATTTGTTGATGCTGGCAAGTGTAAAGTTGATCCAAGGGTGTAAAACAAGCTTAAGTTACAAGCATAATTCTCCCACGTTGGATTGCTGGTTGGTTTTTGTTTGGACGTGAAAAGTGGGGCAGGGGAAGGTTGGCATCTTCACATGCATGAGAGTGATGGGAGTTTAGGGGTTGGGTTATGATTAGAGGGCTATTAATCATCATTCTAGAAATTATTAGGGCTTAATTACAAGAAATTAAGAAATCCCTAATTGTGTTCTTGAGGTGAATAGTGCCATGTTTGATTTGTTTTTGTGTTGGATTAAGTTTAAATAAGTGTTAATGGCGCCAAGATTAAATTAAGCTTAATTCAGCTGAGTGGGATTGTGACATGGAGGAAAGGTGAGCTGTGATTGGCTGGATGGAGTGAGTGGGGCACGTGTCACCCCCTCACTGGTCTATGTAACTCCTTTGTCTGGCCCAATATTACCCCCTATCTTTCTTTCTCTTGCCACTTTGTAAATAATTAGCCAAAAACTCGTTTCCTTTGTTATTGAAGTTTCAAACTTCACACTTTTGCCCCAAAAAGTTTCATAAAGTAATTTCAGGGGTATTTCTTGCCATTTTTGCATTCTTCAAGGGCTGGTTTGATATTTTCTTCAATGATAATGGTCTAGACTTGCAATATTGACATTTTGGAGGACTGAATTTGCCAAGTCTTGATAATTAAGGGACCATTTTTGCCAAGTGTTGAAAGTTAAGGGTCCTTTGTGTAATTTTGGATTTTTCAAAGGACCAAACTTGTAATTTCTTGTAATTTGAAGGGCTTCATGATATATTTGACTTTGTGGATGATCTTGGTTGACAATTTAGCTTTATTGAGGGGCTAAACTTGCCAATTCTTCAAAGTTAAGGGTCCTTTTTGGAATTTTGACAAACTTTAGGGACCAAACTTGTAATTATGAGGATACAAGGGTATAAAGTGTCAATTCTTCATAAAAGGAGGACCCTTCTTCATAATTCTTCAAATCTTCAAGGGTTGATCTTGGGAAAGTCTTCACTAGGGCTTGGTTCATTGTGCGGCTTTCTTTCCCGTGTTCGTTTTTGCATGATTCTTGTGATCATTTGTGGTTATCTCAATATCCGTACCTAAAATACACAAGCAACAAACACAAGCATATATTTGGGTATTTTGATGATATTTAATGCATTTTAAGCCCTATTTGGAAGATGAGACTATGTATAAAAGCAGTCTCATCACCCGGTCCTTTCTAATACGTAAAACGTATTTCCAACAATCTCCCCCTAAGGGAGGTCACTCCAAACAAGGGCGTTACCCAAGTTACAATAATAAAATAAACTTAGCACACTATGCTTGTCTTGAGCTCGTAGTCTTCGTTTCTTTTCTTTTTCTTTTCTGGTGAACATGCTGATGTGATCTTTGATATCAATCTTTAGCATTAATCTCTTGCCTTGATCTTGTGCATCCTTCACTAGTGATCTTCGCATCCTCGTGACACCATGTCCCACATACTTATACCTTTGTAATTCTTGAAAGCTTCAGAGTTCGATACAGCGGAAGACTTAACTTTTAGGCTTTCTTGAATTAGATGAGGTATTAAGTGCATAAAGTATAAGCATGCGGGGACGACTTCTTCTCGGATTCCGCAACACCACCGTCTTCAAATGCCGCAACATATGTAGACACGAACAAAATGGCTTTGAACATTTCATTCTAATTCGGTATCAATTTACCTCCGGTCGGTGAAGACCGTTGGACGATATAAAATATCGTACTTGTGGCAGGTAGATTTAATTAAAAATCTCATTGACAAGATTTCGCGGGTAAACCCGTTCTATTTACTCGACCGTCCAAAGCTGACTGCGAACGTAAAGAGTGAATCATTTGGATAAAATTATCCGCATGATTGAAGCCGTCAATTCTGATTCCTAGAACAAGTTTGATTCATTAAAGAATCACACCATCGTTGCTTTCCAGTTGTCACGAGCTTGATTCATACTGAATCTTGCAAGTTACCTACCAAGTGTTGTTTAAGGTTAACACTAGAAAGATTTCCACTCATCACTGTGAACACTAAGGTATCATCCTGAGTGTTCTGGCAAGATCACTAAGATACTGCGTAGAGGCCTGGAACGTGTTTAAATTCAGTTATGAATTAAACCACTGTTGCTTTCGAGTTATCACAAGCTTGATTCATAAAGAATCGCACAAGTCACCTACCATGAGCTTTTTTGATGTTCGCTCAAGAAGGATTTCCATCTTCATTGTAAATACTTCCGTATTACTCGGATGTTCAGGCAAGACCATGAAGATTTTGCTTAGGACTCTTAAGATCTTTCTTACTTTTCACAGAGTGTGAAAAGTAATTATGAAAGTGTGTCCTAATGAGATATTTGATGATCTCAAATGGCTCTAGACTCGATCGTGCACTTTGGATTTAATTGATCAGAGGCTGGAGATGAGTGCCACCTTTTCAATACCAATTTATTCGGAGTGAATAAATCAATAGATAATGCGTTGTCTCCGTGTGATTAAAACAAATATCTTTTAAGAGATATCCGAGTTCGCTGGGATGGGTTGTGCATCGCATCACTGGGTCCATGATGTCTATCTTCAATATCAAGAATCATTAAAAATGATATCAATAGCATATGTATTGACCCGATTTCTGCCTAAGGTTGTAAGGAGGGCTTCTTTCTTTACACCCTTTATCTTTATAATTCTTTTTCATTCTTCAACCCCTTCAATGCTTACCAATACGTCATAACTAGCACCTTTTTGTGATTTTTCCAGTGCTAACTTAAGTACTTGGCCGGCATTCAGCTACATTAACAATCTTTTCTCCATCTTTCCTAAGGACTACTATTTCTAGCTATGGAATGTCCTTGGGAAGATTCCTCCGGTTTAAGAAAAGTCATTGGACTTAACCTATCCTACCATCCTTATGTCACCACAATCTTCATCATCGTGAAATAAATGAGTTTTGGGTAAGTATATGTCACCATGAAAATCCATTTTGATATGCAAATCTGTTTTTCTCCCCCTTAACATATGCCACGATATTCAAAAACATTTCGCATATGTCAGGAAGAGCCAGCACATTAAGTCAAACCATTTGTGATAATTTCCCATATTAAATCACATTTTCTCCCCCATATTAACAATATTAACCCAATCGATCTTTTTAATATCAGTTGATTTAATGAAGTTTTAACAAAGTTTTTGGGAAGAAAAATGAAAGTCCTTTTATCTTCATGATACCAAATGTATGAGATATGATACCGATTTGTAACATAATCACATATTCACCATATTAGAATAAATTGACAAGGTTGGACCTGATTGATGAGAACATCATATGATAAGATCAAATGGTTCTTGTCGACATATGGTGGTCGCCTCGTCACGTCTGAAGTCATCTATTGACACCACGTGTACGATTGGTATTGTTGTCTTGACACAAGTTAGTGAGCTTGGCACGTTCGGCATCAAAGATTCTGAATGCATGACAATTGCTCCCCTCAATTGTTGACCCGGATTCTATTGAAAGAGCAGTAGTCGTCGTTTGAGTAGTCGCATCGTCTAGTATGTAGATACCAATTGTAGATTGCTATGGTTGTAGAAATGATAACTTCATAAAAACAAGGCTTCTCTTGTTTTAACAAATAAATGCACTGAATCGTACATAGATTTGTGTTAGACCAAGTTATAAAGTAAACTTGATCCCTTACAAGGTTTTAAAGTAAACCTTGCCCGAGAAAATTAATTCTCGTTGTGAGCCAAAGCTTTCATAAGAAATACTTGACTTTAATATGAAAAACAGGTTGCAGTCTGAAATAACTACAAGCCATTTAGGCATGTTTTATGAAATATTTGCAACTTTTGTACGAACTCTATTTATGGCGTCGTGTCAATATTAATCAATATTTCTAATGCCGTAAATATTATCGATAACAAAAGACATGCCTTTGAAAAATAAAGTAAAAATATTTTTGGATTTTTCTAGATTTTTTAATTTTTATGGTTTTTATGTGGTTTTATATTTTTGTATTTTACTTTTATGGATAAAAATATAAACAATATATAAAGATGATCACCAAGGATAAGGAGAATAGTTTACCATCACTATTCTTTCGCTTCATCTGCCAGTTCCTTAAGAGTCTCAGGCGACAAGGTTCTCATTCCTAGCTTGTCGTCCAAAAAATCCATTCGAGCGCGATCTAAAGCCTTCGTGAAAATATCCGCCAATTGATACTCAAATCGGACAAAGTAAATCTCGTTCACTCCATTTTCCACTTGCTCCTTGATGAAGTGGTAGCGAATGTCAATATGCTTCGACCGGGAGAATTGAACGTTGTTGCAGCATAAGGCAATTGCACTTTTGTTGTCGCAGTACATCGGAATTCTGTTGAAACCTAGACCATAGTCGGTTAATTACGATCTCATCCAAAGAACTTGAGCACCGCAACCGGACATAGCTATGTATTGTGCTTCCGTGCTTTAAATTGCAGCGCTTTTCTGCCTTATCGATGCCTAACTGAGTAGTCGATCTCCTAGTAGTTGCAAAGTTCCACTCGTGCTACGCCTTGTATCTTTACAACCCGCGTGATCCGCATCTGCATATGCCATTAGTGCAATCGATGAGTCCTTCGAATACCAAAGTCCCCGATTAATGGTTCCTTTAAGATATCGAAAGATCCGTTTCACAATAGCTAAGTGTAACTCAGTAGGTCGAGTTTGATACCGAGCACACATACATATAGCAAACTGAAGATTAGGTCGACTAGCTGTGATATACAAAAGGGTACCGATCATTCCACGATAAAGTGTCGGATCAACGGCAACTCCATGTGGATCTGCATCAAGTTTAGTTCGTTCCACCATTGGAGTATCCACGGGGTCGCAACATTCCATCTTATATTTCTTAAGCGATTCAAGGGCATACTTGGAAGACATGAGTGTCCCAAACTCATCGGATAAGGTTTGGGTCGAGGCTGCAAATATAATATCATCAACATATATTTGTACCATAATCATATCTTTACCTCGTTTCTAAATAAATAACTTGGGATCCACCTTGCCTTTAGCGAAGCCTTGCGTGATGAGGAATTCTGACAATAGATCATACCATGCGCGTGGAGCTTGCTTCAACCCATAGAGAGCCTTCTTAAGCTTGTACACATGATTTGGATATTTAGGATTCACAAAACCATCCGGTTGTTGAACATAGACCTCTTCCTTGATTTCACCATTCAGAAATGCCGTCTTCACATCCATCTGATAGACGATCATATTCATGTGGGCTGCATAAGCGAGGAATAGTCTAATAGCTTCCAAACGGGCAACAGGTGCAATGGATTCCATAAAGTCGATGCCCAATAATTGCTTGTATCCACGAGCTACTAGTCGATCTTTGTTCTTCAATATTCCGCCTAACTCATCGAGTTTCACCTTGTAAACCCATTTCAAAGTGAGTAACTGCACTTGATCTGGGCATGGGACAAGTTCCCATACTTCAAGACGTATAAATTCATTAAGTTCTTCTTGCATAGCTTCTATCCAACAGGATTGAGTAAAATCTTCTTGCCATGTCTTAGGTTTAACTTCAATGAGAAAAGCATCAAAATGACAAAACATTTCATTTTCTTGTAACTGACTTCGTGTGGATACCGGACGATTAGGGTCACCAATAATAAAATCCATAGGATGATCCTTTGTCCACTTGTTGTCATGTTCACGAGTCCAGTGATTGGAGTAGACTGTAGAAGGAGCTTCCTTTGAGGTGGACGAACCAGCTAGATTAGAGTCGGGAATTGGTACACCAAAGAATGGAAGTTCACGCATTTAAGCGAATTCCAAATCGTTATCATCATCATCCTCTTCATCATCAATAGGCATGACATGGGTAGTTGAAACATGTGTTGGTTGAGGATTACTCGTTGAGGGTATATCTTGACCAATTGTAGGTGCAGAAGTATCTGATTGTGCTTCGGTTGCTGGAGGGACAACTTCGGTGACCGGATCTATTACCTCAGGTTCTGGAGCAACAATACTTGGAGGATTAAAGAATTCATCAAAGAACGGTTGAAACAACGTATCCCATTCAGTCCTAGAAGGTGGTGCAAATGATTATAAAGTAGGGTTGTTTGGGACAAGACCAGAACAAATGTTACTGGGTCCCATTTCATGAAGTGCGGGTTCAGAGCTGCTTTGCTCAGAAGCCATAGCTGTCAGCTCATCAAAATCAACATTCATAGTTTCGAGGATCTTGTGAGATGTACGGTTGTAGATTCGGTATGCCTTCTTTATGGGTGCATAACCAATGAAAATACCAATATCAGCCGTTGGTTGAAGTTTTCCCAAATTGTCACCGTCATTATTTGGATAGCAGAGAGAACCAAATACATGAAGATATGATAAATCTGGTACTTTTCCATGTAGCAGCTCATAAGGTGTTTTACCATGGCGTTTACGAATTAATGACCGGTTTTGGGTGTACACTGCTGTAGATACTGCTTCTGCCCATAAAAACAATGGAGCCTTTGCATAAATTAACATCGTGCGAGCAGCTTCCATAAGTGTGCGATTTCGCCTTTCAACGACACCGTTTTGTTGTAGAGTGCATGCAACGGATGTTTCATGAGATATGCCAACTTCTTCATAATAATCACGCAAGATTTGATTCACAAATTCGGTCCCATTATCTGTACGAATGCGTCGGACAGTAGTGTTGAGACGCACTTGAATCATCTTGAGAAATCCGATGATGAATTTCGGTGCCTCATTTTTTGTTGTAAGAAGTTTCAACCATGTAAACCGAGAGTAATCATCGACAATTACTAGGATGTAGTTTTTGTCACTAAGACTTTCAACACGCATTGTCCCACAAAGATCCATATGCAATAAATAAAGTTTCTCTTGGTTGATGTCTTCCGTCTTGGGTTTGTAAGATTTCTTAGTGCTTTTCCCTATTGTACACGCGGAACACAAATGATCCTTGTGAAATGAAAGTTTAGGAAGACCACGAACAAGTTCGTTTTTCGCCAAATGATTAATAGCGTCAAAGTTAAGGTGAGATAACCGTCGATGCCATAACCATGACTTAGTCTTCGATGCTTTGGAGAGAAGACATACGGGAGAAGCGGCCATCACGTCTTGTAGAGACAAAGTATACAAATTATTCCCTCGAGTACCTTTCAATAAATCAACCCCTTCCAAATTACGAATGAAGCAGGTATGCTCTCGAAAAGCAACTTCTAGGTTTGCATCACAAAATTGTCCCACAAAAAATAGGTTGTGATTGAGACCTTCCACATAATACATTCTAGAAATTATAACATTCCCAATATGATATTCACCATAACCCATTATCTTTGAAATATGATCATTTCCAAATCGAACCGTACCAAGAAACTTGCTGACGAAATTTCTGAGCTGAGAGCGATCTCTGATCATATGCTTGGAGCAACCGGAGTCCAAATACCAGAGAACAACTTGGACTACTTGTTTTCAACTACAAAAGTAGACAATGCATTGGAAACTATTGGTTTCGGAGTGTTAGCAGATACAGATAAAATATTATCAGAATTGCTAACATTTTTGTGACCCTTAGATTTCCTGCATTTTCTAATGTGAGTTTTAGAAGTAACAGGTTTTACTGTTCCAACTTTCTTAGGTTTTGGATTATTCGCGGGCACTACAGTGGAAGTAGACCTATTTAAAGGGCACTTGGTTCCTACAGTAGTGTCGGTGTTCCTAGTTAAAGGACACTCTTGTGTTTTGGTAGCCTTGGTACTCCTAGTTAAAGGGCATGCTTTCTTCGCTTTAGTGGGAGTGATCCTAGTTAAAGGGAACATATTTCCTACTATAGTGAATGTTCTACCAGTGGGGTGCCACAACCAACCAACTTGGGTTAACACTTTCCCAGTCGGTTTCCATTCTAATCCATTCTAATCCAACCAACTTGGGTTAACACTTTCCCATATCTTTAAGCCTTAGTAGTGGTGCTTACTCCTGTAGAAGGAAACACGGGAATATTAGAAGCTGGTTTTGATTCCGCCTTATCTTTAGTGACCAAAGTTTGAGATGGTTTAGTCCTAGGGCCCTTATTAAATGGTGTGACGGCTATAAGGGTCCTTTTGATTGCACTAGAGGACGACGCTGTGACAGTGGCTGCGTTATCCACAACATTCTTACCTTTTAGAGTACGAAGTGTTTCCTTTAACTCAGCCAAGGCCATATTTTTATCACAAATTTGTTCCCTCAAATCAGATATTTCCACCTACTTTCGATTCAATTGTTCAATTAAAGATTGATTCTGTGCAGTGGTATTAGCACATGCGGGCTTTACTGAATCGAAGAGTTGTGTATTTTTCTGTTTTAAGTTATCAACTTTGGAAAAAATCTTGGAAACTCGATTATCTAGATCAAGTTTTAAATTCTCAACGGCCTCAAGTACGTTCACGCAGTTAATCTCCTTAGATTTGTCTAGGTCTATCGGCAAAGATTTTTCAACCTTGTCACTCGGCTGACGCTATTTTGATTCTAAATTCAATAGAAAATTCTTTTGAAAATTTGCCTCATCTATATTAACACCTTCGAATGAAGTCTCAAAGATCTCTTGAATAAATTGTTGCTTGCATTCAAGCGAAATACAATGTTTTTGGATCTCATCAAAATTTTTTGAAAGCAAAGTATAAGAATCTTGAAGCTTTAAAAATTCAGCGTCAGATTTGTGACAAGTACTATCTACCACATTATCCACATATTCAACATTATGCACAATAGAATCATTATCAACACTTTTATTCATACAGACGGAAACTATATCATGAGACATGACTTGCTTCAGAAGCTGATCATTTTGGCGTGAAACCCGTTCTATTTCAAGTAAACTGTTTTCATAAGCATCATCTATTTCATTGAAAACACGTTTAACTTCTTCTATTTCCAAACGCAAATCTTGTTCAAGATTACTAAGAGAAGCTTTAACATTCATTACAAACGGACCAATTTCGTCTAGGAACGCAGCTCTAGTGTGCTCAAAGTTCCATTCACCTTCCGTTATGGTCATGGCCGTGGTACGTTCGAAAATGACCTTGTCAAAATCGGCTAAGTGTTGGTGTACCGCTTTTATGTTAACGGACGCCTTACTTACCGGTGGAATTAACTTCGTTAAATCCGTTTTGACAAGTGTAGGAGACGTACTAGGAGGGTTTTCATTTGACAAACTTTGGGGCACAAGAACTGTTGGTTCAGCTAATTCCTTTTGTAAGCCAATACATGGATTTTTAGAAAGTTAATCTTTATTAAACTTATCATAATCAATCGTATGGAATTTTGAAAGCATTTTAGAATGAGTTTCTTCCATAAGTGACTGTGTCTACTTAGAACTACGAACATAAGGTGCTTCTTTCGATTTGCCAATTAAGCTCATATCATAAAGACAGGGAATATATTCCTGAGCTTGTTTTGCATAACCGTGATTAGGTGGTAAATCTTGAAGACGTTTAAGTTCGAGTTCTTTAAATGATTTAGTCAAAAGATGAACCTTTGGAAGCGTATTGTTTTAAAAGCTGTTGTTCCGTGAATTTAAGAAGTTTGGTAGCATTAATTTCTGATTCAAATTTTTTAGACTCGAGATTTTCGAAATCCAATTTAAGCTTCTGAAGATCATTAACAACCGACTCTTTTGCTTTTAATTCATTGGAAAGATTAGCTTTTAATGATTCTATTTCTTTTAAGTGTTCAATCTTTTCAAAACGAAATTGGTCAAATTCAAAACATGTTATTTTCTCTGCTTGAGGGACCATTTCAAAAATTTTGACCTTTTCTTTATGCAACGCAAGCTCAGCAGTTAGGGTGGAATTCGTATCTACGGATTGTCTGAGATCCATATGCATTTGATCAATAATATGTTTAGGTACCATGACCAAATCATGTTGAGCATAAGATTCCATACCCGTCGTAGCATTTGGTTGAGGTTCACTCAAATGTGTAGGATT